>OX578139.1:68817753-69497753 GCA_951213105.1 Amaurobius ferox
GAACGATTCATAATATGTATGGAGACTTTCAAAAATAGTAATCAGTATAGGACTCAGGACAAGAGGAAAATAGTCATTCGAAAATAGTAAACAGTATTAGACTCAGGCCAAGTGGTAAGTGAGGTGATAAGAAAGGGTGAATTTTCAAAAAAGAGTTAACCAATCAAAGATAAATGATGCATGTGTAAAATTATTACGTGGTATATTTGAAATTATTAATAATATTATTTACAAATACTTCCGGATATTGGTAATTTTGACAAATGCGTTTAAGTTTATTGATGTGTAGAAAGTGAAACTGAGGATCAGAAAGACGATGTATTCGAAATAGCTGGTTTAAAATGATGTTTCTAAACAATTGAATAGAATTACAAGATTGATATGATAGCAGCTTTATGATAGAGAAGTTGTAAGAATCTTTTTTAACATATAGATTGGTGATAACATGATTATTGAGGGTATCTAATTTTAGGTCTAAAAAATTAACAGTTTGACTAACGCAAGGCTCATTAGGAATTAATTCTAGGTTAGACGGGTAAAAATCAATATTAATGGGATAGGAATTATCAATGATAATACAAATTAAGACGTCAACATATCTATATATAATATATGAATTAGAGTTAAAATGACATTCATGATAATAAAGATATAAGTTAGCGAGTATACTACTACTACAGCCACCTTGTGGTACACCAGATGTTTGTAAATAAATGTTATTACCTTGGATAATATAATTGTTGTATAACACAAAGTGCAAGAGCATAGGAAAATTTTTGACATTAAAAGCAACATGATTGGATGATATATAGTCATGATAAAGAGAGATAATAACTTTATGTAAATCTTTAATGACAATATTATTAAATAGGTCTTTAAAATCAAAGGTTTGGAAACCAAGAATTTGTGGAAACTTGCTAAGGTGATTAACTAAATCAAAACTATTGTTCAAAATGAAATATCCTGAATTCCTGAATTTAAGAGATTCATTAATTCGATTTAAACAGTTAAGCAAGTACTTACTAGCTGTAGTGGTAAAGGTATTATGTCCACAAGTGACTGTTCTAAAACTGAGAGGTGATTTATATATATATATATAAAATATATAATATAAAGAAAGTGGATTATCAGAAATATATGTGTTATAGTAATTATGCGCAAAGCAGCAAGAGGTACTATACACCATATAATGCATAAAATGGAATGGATAAAAAATGAAAAAAGGAAGGAAGGCTTAGCAAAAAGCTTACTTGATGGCGGTAAGGGGTTGTGACCTCACGCCCCAGTTTTCAACGAGCTCGTCACAAATGCCGCGGCATTGCACTCCTGGTCGCCAGCTTTGGCTCAAGCCCACCTCCGGAGTGACAATAAAAATTGTCACAAGACCTTCAAAAATGAATGAACCGAGGACGAGAGTAAATTCACTACCGTACAAGCGATATGTATTGCTGACCTCGGTGAAATGTATACAGCATCTTATGATCGTGCTGCGGTCCTGTCATATGCGTGATGCGATCCTTCATTCTCTAAATGAATATAAAAAAGACTTGAGCTCTACACCATACGCTAAATTGTTTCGGTATAAATTATCTATATTTTTAAGCATAAAAGGAACTGGATATTTTTGAATATATGCTTGCTTTAAAAATACTTGATCAAACTCAATACGTAAATTTTCTTCTTTAATAGTTCTTTTAATTCTGACCAATCCTCCCAAGAATACATTGCGAAATATATTCAAGTGTAGGTTGGAGTGCCAATGTATTATTCCATTTATAGATATTTTAAAATGGTTTCTTTTGTCATAGATGGTAAATATGATTGGGATTTGTCTAAAGTTGATACTCAAATCCAAAAACTCAACCACGATGTTATTTTTAACTGGATTTTCTTTCAATATGAGGTTGGGTGGGTAGAAATCAAAGTTCATACAATAGTTTTCATTTTCATATCCAATAATCACGTCATCTACATAACGCAGGTAAACGATTTCGTTGTTAATATGAGACTGGCTTTCATAAAAACTAAGGTAGAGATCGGCTAGTATGGAAGAACATCCCCCCCCATGGGGATGCCTTTAATTTGTTGATATGCAAAGATTCCCTTGAAAAGATAATTTTCTTTGATGACTATTCTAATTATAGTCATGAATTTAGTGAATTCTATATTTCTTTTTAATTCATATTCTTCATATAAACGGTAAAGGATATTTGATAAGTCTTCTAGATCTATAGTGTTGAAAAGTTCTTGGAAGTCATAAGTCTTTAAGTATAAAGGATTGTTATGATATTTTAATGAATTTATCACATGTTGGCTATTTTTTATGATATAACTTCCTTTATTATTAATTTGTAGTAAAATAGGTTTTAAAAGCTTTAGTAACATAGAATTGGCTTTTGTGAGATACGTATTACATCCGACAGTAACCGGTCGGAAACATATAGGGCTTTTATGTAGTTTTGGAATATTTATCAAGTAGGGGTACTGTATTATTCCAGTGTATTTGATACCTATTAATAGATATAAGGCTTTAATTTTATTTTAAATTTCCCTAAGGGGAATGTTGATTTTGCAATAAAGTATATCATTCTCATATTTTGCTCTCAAGGTGTTAATATAAAAGAACTTACAGGTGAATGCGTAGTTGCTTGAGGCTTTGTCAGTATAAGTAATTATATACCGTTCTTGAATGGTCTTGAGAAGCTGGATGTTCAATTTACATTTATCATGTGGTTGGTAAAGTTTATTATAATAATACTTGAAGTCTCTGCATATCATAGATCTCCATTGATGGAAGGTGAAATCAGGCAAACTGAATCGGATGGATTGGTTATAAATGAATTTATCAATATCTTCTTGAAAAGCTTCATAAGGATTGCCATGATAAGGACTCCTATATTTAGTACCAAGTTGGAATGCTTTAATTAAATTGTTATCTTCTAGGACATTACAATCTCCTGTTACTATATGTCCTATTAAAGGATCGGAATAAGGATTGTTTTTACAATTGCATTCTGTTACATTTTTTTTGTGTAGATTTTTACTTAATAAATTATAGTTAAAAACTTTTCTTCCCATAGGGATGACATATCTATAAGTAGTCATGATTTTTAAGTTATTTATAGGAAGGATATTTTGATGTTCTTTCAATATTCTGCGAAATGGAATAAGATTAAAGGTTTTGTTTTGGAACAGGATGTTCTGTATGTGATAAAGTATATAGAAGTAATTTTCGTTATATGAAGAATTCACCAATAGACATTTATTTTACGGGATATTTATTGAATGTCAATTACATTTTGATAAGGATTTAGCCCGTACGTATTAATTAGTCAATTTCTTTGGACGAATAATTTAAAAAAGCCCCATTGCCAATTTACGTGATTTTAATTCAACCCCCAAAAACGTTGTCTAGGGAATTTTGTACACCAGTGTTTAGTTGTAAAGACTTCTCAAGTCATTATATTATGTATGTAAAGTCATGTACTACCTCCATCAGATTTCTTCTAACAATATTACAATATTTTAATTCCTATAAGTATACACAAAATTCGCTACCCAAGAAAGTAATGATACGTAAGCGTAGAAAAACTGCTTCGTTTCCGAATTTCAATTATTTTCCACCCATGCCGATGAAACAAATCCCTTTCATTTACAGTTACAAAAGATGGGAACACTTTGGGGATTTGGGGATCACGTAACACAAATTTAATCAAGTCCTTTTTCATACTAAAATAAGAAAGTTCTCGCAAATTAAAAGTAAGTTGCAAGAAGAAAAACTGATCATCTTAAAGTAAAAGAGAAGTAAATGCCTTGGGTGTGAAGACAGTCATGCCCCTCCCTAGTCCGAAGGAAGAGTGGGTGACAGAAAGACAGTCAACACTTTTCTTTCATCCACTTAGACTTTGCAACAATGTCATATTTCACCATTTTCTTATGTATAATCATTCCTGATGTATCCAACAAATGATTTTCTTTAAAATAATAAATATATATAATACTTTTATCTCCTTATATATTTACCCGTGAAAATAAAATATGTAACTTTTTGAAAGTACACATTTTCATTATTTGTATGTAACTTAAATGTATTTAAAGTGTATTTATTAAAATTTATGTAACTTAGCCTAGTAGCATTCCGATATTGGCAAACAATACAGACCCAGTGTTTGCCCAATAAGAAAATGTAGGCATTTTGACAATTTTAGTCCTATATTTGCCTCCAATATTGGTCAAATACTGTCTGGCCATTTGTATCTAATATTGGTAAGCCTATATATATCCAATAGAGCCAACGGCTCTACCGTGGGAAAAACACCGGTTCCCGTTAGATCACCGAAGTTAAGCAGCATCGGGCGCGGATAGTACTTGGGTGGGTGACCTCCTGGGAACACCGTGTGCTGTTGGCTCATTTAAGTCGACGTGGTGGCCGAACGGTCAAAGCGAGCGTTTCCAGCAATCGATCGGCCGCCACGTTGTGGGTTCGAGTCTCAGGTAAGACATGGATGTTGTGTGTTGTGGGCGCAGTATGTTCCGTCCCCCCTCTGGTGCGCCTGGGGCAACGTTCTAGGACGGCAAAATGGTTCACGATTTCGGCCGTACATAGGGCAAACGACGAAAGTCGACGTAGAGTCTAGTGCTAGAGTCTAGTGCAGGGGTGGCCAACCCAAATGGCCCTGCGGGCCACTTCGGAAAAGCATTATAATCCCGCGGGCCGCATATATATATATATATATATATATTATTGCCAATGGCCAGGCACTTGACTCATCGTCATTCGCCCATAATTCGGGCATTTATTAAATGATCCATTTAGACGTCCTAGGGACGTTGCCCCAGGCGCACCAGAGGAGGGCGGAACACACTGCGCCCACAACACAACAACATCCATGCCTTACGTGGGGCTCGAACCCACAATGTGGCGCTCGAGCGATTGCTTTGGAAACGCATGCCTTGACCACTCGACCACCACGTCGGCCCGAGGGCCGCATATAAAAATATATATCTTTATATTAGATTTGGACACATTACAAACATTTATTGGAGTGAAAATTTAAAACAGAATGAATTATTATTATTGTTTTCATTATTTTTCATGTATACAAACATACATAATATAGTAATAATAATGCAATGATCGAATAATGTTTAATTTATTTAATTAGTGAGATATTTGTTTCTCAACTCTTTCACTTAGTTTTTGCAAGTCGATCTCAATGCGTGTATTTGCACATCGGAATTGATGTTGCAGGTTTTCGTCCGTTAAGTTCGAACGCGATTTATGTTTGATAAATTTCATTTTTGAAAAAAACGATTCACAGGTGTAAGTTGATCCAAAAGCGTTCACAACTTTTTGTGCCAGCTCTCTCAAATTGGAAAATTTTTCTTTTGTGACATAAGTGTTATAAAAATCTATTTTTGATTCTGATGTTTCAAAAATGTGTTTTAATTCATTATTGCATTGTAAGTCAATCAGTTCCATTTAGAGATATTCTGGGGCCAACTCGACATCGACGTGAAAGGGAGATGAATATATTTCAAATAATTTTTTGTATTTGTCTAAATTAGTGAAACGACTCTCAAAAGTAGCTGCAAGTTTGCTTATTTCTTTTGCGTATTTGATGTAACTGATACATTTTGAATTTTTTAATTCTTTCATCAATGGAAAGTGTTGAACGTTATTATTTTTCAATTGAGATTCAGATAGCAGTAGTTTCTTCTGAAATGCTTTGATGTGATTAAATGCATCGATTATTAAATTATCTTTTCCTTGTAATGATGTATTTAATTGATTGAGTTTTTAAATGATATCTACTAAAAAGCATAAATCCAATAACCATTCATCATTTCTTAATTCTGGTACAGGTATTTGCTTGTCATTCATAAACAAGTCAATTTCTTGACGTAACTTAGAAAATCGCTGTAAACATCTTCCACGACTCAAGCATCTGATACGACTGAAGTATACAACGTCACCATATTCACAATCTAATTCTTTTACGAACTCCTTAAATTGTCGATGCTAGAGTGCATGTGATCGAATGTAATTCACTGTTTTTATGACTACTTGCATAACATGATTCATCGATAATACTTGGGCACATAGATTTTGTTGATGAATCACAATGCAATACTGCCCACTTCTAAGTATGTATAAAAACAGAAGCAACGTGATAAAATAGAAACAGTTATGGGATTTATCTGTTACAAAACACTACACTGAAAACAAAAATATTGCACAAAATAATCGTATTTTGTAAAGTTGTAATGAATCTCGCGGGCCGCAAAATTATTCAAGGCGGGCCGCATGCGGCCCACGGGCCGCGGGTTGGCCACCCCTGGTCTAGTGCCTGGCTATTGGAAAATATATATATATATATATATATATATATATATATATATATATATATATATATATATATATATATATATATATATATATATATATATATATATAGCATAGTAAACATATAAAATTAAAATTAATTCCACAGTTATCCAATTATTCTCCAGAAGTTGGCGCAAAGCAGCACACTCTCCTAAAGTAACATACAAGATTCATATGAAAAAATAAGGGAAATGACCAAATGCAAGGCATAAAATGGTAGAGGGGGATGGCGACCCCTCTTTCCCGTTTAAAAGACTGCTTTTATGCCCGGGCAACACTCACGGTACCAATGCCATGCAGAAGTCATACTTCCGTATATGTGTCAAGTCAAAAACACTCGAAAAAGTGCAGAGTAACAAATAGGAATCAACCAGGATTGCAAGGGAAGGAAAAGAATGGAAATGCAGCAAATGCCAGAGTACCTTATATATAAAAGCAGTTTACGCATGCGTAATACGTTATTTTTACTTTCATCGTTCTATACCTCTGCCATATCCTTTAAGTAAGCATTTTCTCCCTTTTTTGTATTAAATAGGGAATTATAATAACATGTCAGGAAGCCAATTGGATAATTCCGTTTTATTGCCTCCTTCATAATATTCCTATTATGCATGATGCAATCTGACTTGAAAGTATTGATGCGTTGATTTCGTTTGAGGTGACCTATGACGACATTTCTGAAGATGTTTTTGGTCAAATTGGAACTCCAGTCTATAATATGATTGATTTCCATATTGAAATTGTTTCTCTTGTCATATAAGACGGTATAAGTACCATATCTACTGTCATGTTTTAGTGTGATATCTAGAAAATCAACACTATCATCCTCCTTACTTATGGAAGAATGTTCAATGTGGCGCTAATATTTGAGTAATATTATAATTCCAATTTATAGTCAATATCGGTTTTTAAATTAAATCAAATATGCATTTTTCATTTTACCGAAATAAATGTAAATGGCCATAATGTATTTTCATGTTAAAATTTAAATTGTTTCACAACGTTTTCAAAATAAGATTGTGCTAACGAGAAATGCCCCCATTCATTCCAAGATCTTCAATGGTACACTGGTGTCCAAAATTAAGTTTACAAGAACAAAACATGTGATATCTCGAAAAATAATTGGTTTATTATAATGAAATTTTGTATGCAGATGTCCCATACTATGAAACAGTTAATAGCAACATAACAAAATAAACAGGAAGTACATTTATTGCGGTATGCAAATGAGATCAAAAACTGTCATACATTGATACATCATATCCTTAGACAGGTCCGGCTAATAAGGAGTGCCAGCTATAAGGCCACAATGCCCAGCTTTATAAGCCGCATAGCAAGCTTTCATACCGTAAATGGGGTTGTTGATCATAGCTTGTGGAAATAATTCTCATTCTTGTGAAATCGAGGATTTTAACGCCTGAAGGGTCCTGGGAGGGGTTGACGTCGTGAATTTGCTGTTTCTAGAGCATCCCAAACATGTTGTATAGGATTAAGGACCGGCGACTTTGCTATCCACACCATACGGCAAATACCCTCTTCCTCCAGAAAATCATCAACAATTTGAGCTCTGTGTGACCTCGCGTTATTGTCCATAAGAATAAAGTTCCCTTCGACACCTCCCCAGAAATACCTCACATAACCCTCACAGCAAAGATCGTCACATGTGCGACAGTGACGTTGTAGTCACGTGACACCTGGGTCACAATGTGACTTCATAGTTGTGACTTCTATGCGACGTTACGTATTGGTAACTTTGTAACTTCATTGTGACTATATTCTGTGTGACGTTTCCACAATTTAATTAACACGTAACAATGTGACGACATTACAATGGCAATTACAATGTGACGTCACAAACAAGTATATATATGCGACGTACAATATGCGACGTACAAACGACCATGAAAATGACCAAAATGACTTCGCTGTGACCTTAATATGACATTGTCGAGACGTACTGCGACGTTCTGTGACGTTTCAAAGTCACAGTGTGACGTAAATCTTACGTCACTGTGAAAAAAAATGCTGTTAGGGAAGGTTCAAGGACTTTATCCCTATAGCGCTGTGCGGCCACAGTGCCCGCTTCAAAGGTGTGCAGAAATGTACTACCGACCAACTTAATGCCTCTCCACCCAAGGATTCCGCCTCCACCAATGTGGTGGATTTCCCTTACATTAGAGTGCGATAGCCAGCTCAGCTCTCTCCAGATGAAGACGTATCGAAAATCACTAAACTCGCTTTGGATACTGAATCTCGATTCATCACTGAAGAAGACACTGCCCCAATCTTGCTGTGTCCAAGAATGGTGTACCTGGCCCCCCGAAAGACGGACTCTGTTCTGCGACTTGTTGAGAGGTCACACACCACTGGTCACCGGACGCAAAGGTCCTTCTGTGCTTGGCAGATGTACACAGTTTGCAGAGAAATTGATGTTCCAGACGCAGCAGCGAGTTCCTGAGGGAACTCTCTAATCGTCTGCTCTCGATGGCATCGTGAAGTTAATGCCACGCATCGATCCTCTGAGGGGTCATGACTTTTGGGCGGCCTTGGTCGAGCCTCCTGATGATAATACCCGCTGTTTGGAATTGGTGCCATAACCTGGATACTAACATCCGTGACACTCGTAACCATCAAGCTTAATGGTCATCTTAAAGCCTGCCGATGGCTCTTCATCTCAGTCCATCATCTAAAAGATTACAATAACTCATTTCAACTGAAATCAGACCGTATCGTGATTTTTCCTGCATGAAGCACACTTCTATATGCCAAAATCCCTGATTCGGAAAACGATCACTTTCACGTGTTCTTACCAAACGTGCCCTATAACCGTCTAACAAACACTGGATGTTTATATTACATTCACTATTGCCCACTTTATATATGACATAATTTTTTTAATATTATTAATTATAATAAAGTATTTTTTTAATATTATTAATTATAATAAAGTGGCCATAAAATAAATAAAATAACGTGAGGTGTTCAGAGGCCTCTTAACGAGTAATGTATTGGACGAACCGTAACAAAATTCGGTGGGCGGACACAGTGGAACATGCGGTTTCGATTTCTAAAAAGCAAATTAGTTCCAAAAGTCGCCTCTAGGAGAAATTTTGGCGCAACAGGTGCAATATTTCTGTCGGCGATATCCCCAAACGCTGGCAGAATTTGATATTCACACTTTATTCTTCAAACGCCATTCTCGTTTTCGACGAACGCGAACAACTGCAGTTTGCTGGCACGCATTGTCTGGAAAAGCACCTGCTTCTGCCTTTTCACATCTGGCGTCACACGATAAAATATTTCCCCTCTACGCCATCATAAAATAGTCCCATCTCATCCAATCAGGGTTAGAGATATCAGCACCGTCTGCGAATTTTTTGATCCAGCATTGTACTGGATCTGGAAAAACACCTGCTTCTTCCTTTTCACATCTGGCGTCACACGATAAAATATCTCCCCTCTACGCCATCATAAAATAGTCCCATCTCATCCAATCAGTGTTAGAGATATCAGCACCGTCTGCGAATTTTTACCGTCTCCGAGCTTTTTGATCCAACATTGTATGTATATATATATATATATATATATATATATCAGCATTCATTTCCACATCACACATTTACCGTAAGGGAAATAAGGTGAAATAAACCGTTTTCCGATTTGAACTTCAGCTTGGCTTGGAATAGCGGTGGGACCTCTGAAAGCGCCAGCGAGGAGGAACCGAAGCCCCCCCGACTCGTAAATCAAGTTACAGGGGTTGTCAAAGCGTAGCGAGAACAGATAGGAGTCTGAGAAAAATAATTCATGTCCAAAACATAAAACAAAACAATTTATGTCTATAAAATAAAGTAAAATAATTCATGTCTAAAAATATAAAAAAAAAAAGTAAATCATGTCTGAAAGATAAATTAAAATAATTAATGTCTAAAAAATGAAGCAAAATAAATCATGTTTAAACGTTATAAAGAATAATATGTTCAAGCATGAATTATGTTTAAAAAAATCAAAAGCATTTCTCAAATCCATTTTTAAAAACAATATTATCTAATTGTGCTTCAGGGCATTCGAGATATATTTTGTTCTAAAAAAGTTTAATTTCTTTATTCGTAATTTTAAATATCCATTTTTTAATCTGTCGAAAGAACTTAAAAAGCTTAAATTCTATTAAAGTATTTTAAATAACTATTCATTCACTGTGGAATTATTTTTATAATACTTTTATTTGTTTAAGTGAACAAAAAAAAATGTATTCGTTTTCTTTCTACAAGTTTATGATATTTTTGTAATGCCTCTTTGAAATTTTGTAGTTTAAGGCAGTGCATACTGTAAAGAAAAATTTACTTTTAAAATTGTGTAATGCCTTTAAGATGGAAGATGGCAATCATGTTGTGTTTTCCTTCTATAAACTTTTATGTAGTTCTGAATATAATTTTTTATCTAATAATGAGAAAGGATGTATCTATTAATTTATTTTTATTTTACTTTTATTTTGTGGAAGAAGTAAGAAAGTAGTTAAGATTTCTATGCTTATTTTTAAAGATTAACACGTCGATTAAAAATTAAGCTTAACGAGGGTGTTTTTTTTCCTGTACCACCTATTCCAAACTGATATATCTATTTCATAGAGATTAAAATACGACATGGAAATTAATTTATTCACATTAAATGTCTAACCCAGTATTTAAACAGGGGAGAAAGAAGTTTTCGAGACATAAAATTTCAGATATTTTGCTATGATGGTGATGTTAATTAAAGGATTATGTTTTTCATATTTTTAAATGAGCTACTCCATATATTTAAATGATTATATTTTTAATTTATTCTTTCATATTTTTAAATGATTACACTCCTACATTTGTATGACGTTAATATGACTGTCATATCAATACATACGCATATTGGCTGATTTTTAAACATAGGATTTAGAGAAAACGTCACAGATAAAAAAAAATATACGTAGTTGAGTTAGTTCGATGTCCGTAAATTTATTTTTTAACTAAATATTGCTGTGAACACTCAGCAATTTGTTTTATGAAGTAAAACTATCTAATGCTTCTATGCACTAAACCTTAAACATTTAAAAATATTTTACATGAAAAAAGAAATCAAAAATCAAAAACGCTAATTTTCATTTTTACTTTCCTTATATGCAATAATGTATAAGAAAAGTATTGTGACGGTGTCGAAAATTCGAATTCGAGTTTTCCACCGGAGAGCACATTTCAAGCATCCCTGATCACGAATCGAACATTTTTGAAGTGATGTCTGTCTCTCTCTCTCTCTCTCTGTGAGTCAGTGAATCTGTGGAGACGATAACTGACGAACGAATGGACCAATTCGAACGAAATTTGGTACAAAAATTACAATCCGTAAATACTGGAAGCCTATTGTTTTTATACGCAATCGAATGTTCAGAACCACTCCTAAATTTTCGAGTGAAATTTTAAAAAATTCACCAAAAAATCAAAATCTCTAATAAAGTTACGCAAATAGACATTTCTTATGTAATTTTTCCTTAGAAAACGATTGACATAAATTTTAGAACGCTAACAAGAACCGTTCTCGAGATATTGCACATTTTTCAAAAAAATTATCAAAAAACCATATAAAATAAAAAAGAAATATTTCCTATTGAGAAACATGTTCACTTTACATATGTAATACCATGCGATAAATTTGGTGACATCATTCTGGTGGATCTTGCTCGTTCCATTCATGAAAAAAGATCCTTTTAGTAATACTTTTGTATTTGAACGCCAATAGTCATTTATCTGCTATAAAAATAAATTATTTCTTCGTCCATAACGCTTGGCGAGATTTTGGTGACGAATTTGGCGTATTGTATCCAACTTGGCGACTTTTTTAAATGTTACCATATCAAAGAAATCTCGCCAAATGGATAAAAATGACGCTAAATCAATGAAAATAACGACTATTTAACGAAAATTCAATATCTTGGAAAAAATATAGCTACTATAAGAATAACCTATTTTATTTTTACTGTAAACGTAGTAAATACATTGTATTATATAAGGAAAGTCATGTGCTGCCCTCATCAGATTTTTTTTTTAAATCAAACAAACATATTTTATGAACATATTTTTCAAAAGTTAGAACTTATAGGTTTGGTGCCCTCATGCTCATTAGTTCAATATGTATATTACTTTATAAGAAAATAGGATGATCAATTTTGTAATCTTGCAGACTGACACTAAAACTTAAAACAGATGAAACGTGGTTAAAGACATGTAAAAATGGGGAAAATCAGATGCATACAAATGCACTTTTTATCACAGTATGTTTAATTTACATCCGATTTTGAAGAAATTTGCTTTAAATTTATACTAAAAATATAATATGGTGTTGTAAAGGTGTCGGAACGAAAACGAAGCATCTTTTGATAAAAACAACAAGTTTTATTCTTAACTTGTAGAAGTCATTAAATAACATCCATTAACGTAATTTACAATAATAAATCAGAATGTACATGACCTACCCTTCGCAGCATCATCTGCATCCACGCACGCCATGGTACACGTACCAACTCGTACCATATCCCACCCTCTCCTCTCTTGTTCTTTGCACTTCGGCTATTTATAACCCGGTTGCCAGTACCCCCTACCGTCCGGAATCTGCGCGGCTGCTATTCAAATTTCGACTCTTCTTTCCCCGGGGAAGAAACTGCTTGAAAAATAAGACGTGAGAATAGAAACTGTTTAACGACTGTTTCTATTCTCACGTAGTTTAATGAAATTTAAAAAGTCGATATTTTAAAGGAAAAAAACGACCTGCTTTGTAACTGATACAATTTGCGATATGAATACAAAATAAATATCGCTGCTTCAACTGTTCTACATACTTTCGTATTTCAAAACAACACGCGGTGGACATGGTTCCAATTTTTTTGGCAGCCTAGCCACATTGTTGTAATAGACAATCTTGTCAGATTTAAAGGTTCCTTATTTGAAGCTCTACTCAAACAAATATACAATATATTTATCAGGCTTTCTACAGAGCCCCTGCAATTCCTCTTACGACATCATAATCCCTAATTCACTCTAGTGGGGTCTGGATCACCTATCCAATTCACGCATGTCCAAGGAATAAAACACACAGTTGAAAAACTTAACTTTTATATACAAACTTAAGACAATTAAAAATACACGAATATAAAATCATAAAAATAATCCTCTAGCCAAATATAATGAAAACATAACGCACAAGCTTGGCGCATTTGCCAGCCAGATGAATTCAGACGGAAGCCTTTAGCTCCAAATGCAAATCTTTTGAATGACTTAGCTTGCAATAGAGGGAGAGACGGGAGCAACGCCCACTACACGTGCCAGACGTCATCAAGCAAGTCCTTTACTCAGGTTGCTGATCTTTTCTTCACCATCAACGCAATTGTGCGAAGAAACACTTCCAATGCAATCAAACGCAACCTTTGACCAAACGCAGCATTTTAGACAAAAAACGAGGGCGTGAATGGTTCACTTTGCTCAGTTACCAGCATAAACAAACCCATCACTTATACGTGTGGTGTTTCCATTATTTTGAACAACTCCTGTACATATATATATATATATATATATATATTTATATATATATATGTGTGTGTGTGTGTCATTAAGCTGGCTTAACTGGGTAGTGGGGGTCACAATCCCCCCTGGGGAAATTTTGATACATTGTTGTTCTTTCTTTCTTCTTCATGTTTTATATAAATGCACTTCGTCGAGCTGCATTACGCCTAAGGGTATATTTTCAGAAGGATTTTTTTCAGAGAAGTTGATAAATTTTTATTATGATATATATATATATATATATATATATATATATATATATATATATATATATATATATATATATATAAGGTTTTTCGAGTTACAGCTTCTCACTTTCCTACATTGGACCTTCAAATCATTTTTTTATTATATATATATATATATATATACTCTTTAGAAAAAAACGAAGCACTATGAAGAGAGTGACTGATTTTATTGAAATTAAATATGCGCACCAGTTCATATACAGGTAATGATGAAATGATCACAAAATCAAGGCCGCAGGATTCAATGTGCAATTGCATCAATGGTTAGCAATTGCACATTGAATTTTCAAATCAGTAATAAGTGAAATCCTCCTTGGTGGAAATGCATGCTTTCATACGTCTAGGTAAGGAGTGGTGAAGTTTCTAATGCCATCCTGCGATACATTATGCCAGGCATTCCTCAATTCTGGCTTCAGATCTGCTGCATTTCGCGATTCCCTTATCTGGGGGGGCCTAACATGTCCCATACATGCTCGATTGACGAAAGGTCTGGTTACCTTACTGGACAAGGAACAGTACCAACAGCACAGAGACAGTCCACATATATGCGAGCCGTATGTGGCGTGGCATTATCGTGTTGGAAAATTATCCCAGAATGATGTGCCATGAAGGGTAATGCATACGGTAGCAGAATTTCATATATATATAGTTGAGCTTTTAATGTTGTGCGCAAGATGACTAGGTGCGACCTGTTGTTGTTGAGACCCAGACCGTCCGACCTACCAGAAAGGTGCAAGCTAACTATTTGGACGGCCGGGTAGGTGCGACCTGTGTTAAACAAAAGCTGATTGGGACCGCTGGCCCTGGAGCCTCCACACACGTACTCGATGGTCATCTGCTGAAGAACTGAAGCGTGATTCATCGCTGAACACTATGCGATGCCTGTCTGCTGGCAATCATGATACTCGGCTACGACTCCACTCTAAAAGACTCTGTAGACGTTGTGAGGTTATGGACAGAGTTCTTGAAGGCCGCCGTGAATTTAACCCCACCTCAGCCAAGCGTCATGAGATAGCGGAAGGTACCGCGAGTGGTACAGAAGAGGCTGTAGCACGTTGGTTGGCGGACAATGATGCGGTTGGACAAGTTCGGGCCTGTCGCACAATCATCCGATCTTGCCTCGCATTCTTGCACCTTGGCCTTCCAGAGCCTTAATTCTGCCGATGAGTTCCTTGCAGCAACCACTGCTGCCAGCCCCTTTGCACAGCAGTGTCCGTTTAATGCAGGTGGCGACACAAAACGGACAAAAAATGACAAACGGGATGAAAATAATCCGGTCATCTCGAAATTTCGCATGCAAATTCCTTTCTACCAGTTATGCAAATAATTAAATTTGCAAGGCCAATGAGTGTTAACTTTAGGTCATAGCGGGAGTTCCTTCTGCGCAAATAGCATCCAATAAAACAGGTTTAAAATATGGACGATTTATCTTTCCTCGTTATCGGCATTGCAGTTCCATGGAGACACAAACAATAATGCCATTACGACGTTGCTGGAGACCTTATAAGCAATTAAACGAGATCGAACGTGGTCGTGTAATCGGGATGCGTGAAACTGGCTGGTCATACCGAACAATAGGCCACCACCTGCACCGAACGGACACTACTGTGCAAAGGTGCTGGCAGCAGTGGTTGCTGCAAAAAACTCATCGACGGAATGAAGGCTCTGGAAGGCCAAAGTGCACAAATGCGAGACCAGATTGGATGTGCGACAGACCCAAACTGGCCCAATGGCATAATTGTCAGCCATCCAACGTGATACAGCCTTTTTCCACACCACCTGAGGTACCTTCCACCATCTCAAGCCGCTTGGCTGAGGTGAGGTTACGCTCGCGGCGGCCTTTGAGACGTCTGTATAAACCCCACACCATCGACATAGTCGTTTGGAGTGGTGTCGTAGTTGAGTATCTTGGCTGCCATCATTCTGGCATCGCATAGTGCTCAGCGATGAGTCACGCTTCAGTCTTTCAGCAGATGACCATCGGGTACGTGTGTGGAGGCGCCGGGTCAGAGGTCTCAATCAGCCTTTGTTTTACACAGGCACACAGTCATTTCCCCCGGTATGATGGTGTGAGGTTCAATCCCTTACGACAGCATATCGCCCTAGTCATCCTGCCTACAACTTTAATAGCTCAACGATATGATGAAATCCTGCGGCCGTTTGCGTTACCCTTCATGGCACGTCATTCTGGGGCTATTTCCCAACAAGATAATATCACGCCACATACGGCTCACTTATCTGTGAACTGTATCCGTGCTGTTGTTACTGTTCCTTGGCCAGCAAGGTCACCAGACTTTTCGCCAATCGAGCATGTGTGGGACATGCTAGGCCCCAGATCCAGATTCGGGCACCCCGAAATGTAGCAGATCTAGAGCAACAATTGAGGAATACCTTGCAGAATGTATCGCAGGATGATATTAGGAAACTTTATCACTCTCTAACTAGATGTATAAGAGCAGGCATTGCCGCTAAGGGGTGTTTCACCAACTACAGATTTGAAAATTCAATGTGCAATTGCTAACCATTGATGGATCCTTCGGACTTGATTTTGTAATCATTTTATTACCTGTGTTTAAGCTGTGCGCATATACAATTTCAATGAAAACAGTAACTTTGTTCATGGTGCTTCGTTGTTGTTTTTTTGCATAAGAGTATATATATATATATATATATATATATATATATATATATATATATATATATATATATATATATATATATATATATATATATATATATATATATATATATATATATATATAATATTCGTTTATTTGACAATATTTAATAAAATTGCCAAGTTAGCGACATTCCGCCAAATTCGTCGCCAAAATATCGCCAAGCGTTATGGATGGAGAAATAAGTTATTCTTATAGCAGACCATTGACGTTCAAATTCAAAATTATTACTTAAAGTATATTTTCTCATGGATGGAAAGAGCTAGATCCATAAGAATGATGTCAGCAAATTTATTGCATGATATTTCATGTGAAAAATGAAAATGTTTCTCAACAGTTATTCTTTTTTTAATTTATTTGATTTTTTGACAAATTTATTTGAAAAATGTTCAATATCTCGAAAACGGGTCATGCTAACGTTCTAAAGTTTTTGTCAATCTTTTTCTAAGGAAAAATTACATAAGAAATGTCTATTTGCGTAACTTTATTAAAAGTTTTGATTTCTTGATGACTTTTTCAAAATTTCACTCGAAAATTTAGGGCAGTTCTGAACATTCGATTGTGTTTAAAAACAATAGGCTTCCAGTATTCACGGATTGAACTTATTGTACCAAATTTTATTCGAATCGGTCCATTCGTTCGTCAGATATCGTCTTCAAAGACTCACACACACACACAGACGCACACACACACACACACTTTCACACACACAAAGACATCACCTCAAAAATGTTCGATTAGTAATCAGGAATACTTAAAACGGGCTCTCCCTTCGAAAACTCGAATTCAAATTTTCGACCCCGTCACAATACATACGTTGCCGGCCTTCCTCTTTGCTGCTCCATGCTTTCGGACGAGTCGGTCGGCCAGGGCTTTCGACAATACTTTCATTATACATTATGTATATAAGGAAAGTAATAGCTCTTTAGTTTAAGATAGAAATCTACAATTTTGGGAAGTAAGTTTTAAGAATACGTAAATTTGAATTTAGGAAGGAAAAAAATCGATTTTTCGAGGCTAATTTTTAAATTTTTGTGTAACGACCCAAATCGAAACTTATGGAAATGCTAAAACAAAAATTATTATACATATATTTTCAACATCGCACATAATAAAGATAAAATTTTAAAAGTTCAAAAGATGAGTTCATTTGAGTCACTACAAATGATGCAACTCTTACATACAACACTTATGTATATAAGGAATCCTTATATACATAATGTATAAGGAAAGTATTGAGACGGAGTCGAAAATTTGAATTCGAGTTTTCGACGGGAGAGCACGTTTCAAGCATCCCTGATCACGAATCGAACATTTTTGAGGTGATGTCTGTGTGTCTGTGTGTTAAAGTATGTGTGAGTGCGTGTGTGTGTGGAAGTATGTATGTGTGTTTATGTGTGTGTCCGTGTGTGTGTGTGTAGCAGTGAGTCTGTGGAGCCGACATCTCAGGAACGAATGGAGGGATTCGAATGAAATTTGGTACAAAAATCACAATCTGGAAGCCTATTGTTTTTAAACGCAATCGAATGTTCGGAATCCAACTAAATTTTCAAATGAAATTTTGAAAAAATCATCAAGAAATACAAAGCTTTAATAAAGTTAAGCAAATAGACATTTCTGATGTAAATTTTTCTTAGAAAACGATTCACACAAAGTGTAGAAGGCTAGCATTAACCGTTCTCGAGATATTGCATTTGTTTCAAATAAATTTATCAAGAAATGAAGTAAAATAAAATGAAATATTAACTCTTAAGAAACATGTTCACTTTTCATATGTAATATCATGCGATAAATTTAGTGACATCATTCTCGTAGATCTAACTCGTTCCATTCACGAGAAAAGATATTTTGAGTAATACTTTTATATTTGAACGCCAATAGTGTCATTTATCTACTGTAAGAATTACTTTTTTTTCCGTCCATAACGCTTGGCGAGATTTTGGTAACGAATTTGGCAGAATGTCGCCAAGATGGCGACTTTTAAAATGCTGTCAAATTAACGAAAATCTCGCCAAATGGATAAAGATGGCGCTAAATCAATGAAAATGACTACTTATTGCAGAAAATTCAATATCTTGGAAAGAATATTAGTATCTACTATAAGAATAGCATTTTTACTTTCCTTATATACATAATGTATTAGGAAAGTATTGTGACGGGGTCGAAAATTCGAGTTTTCGATGGGAAAGCACCTTTCAAGCATCCTGATCACGAATCAAATATTTTTGAAGTGATGCCTGTGTGCGTCTGAGTATGTGTGTGTGAAAGTATGTGTGTTTGTGTGTGTCAGTGAGTCTGTGGAGACGATAACCGACGAACGAATGAATCGATTCGAACGAAATTTGGTACAAAAATCACAATTCATAAACACTGGAAGCCTATTGTTCTTATACGCAATCGAATGTACAGACCGCCCCCCCTCCTAAATTTCCGAATGAAAATTTGAAAAAAATCGTCAAAAAACCCAAACCGCAAAAAAAGTTACTCAAATAGACATATCTTATGTGATTTTTCATTAGAAAACGATTGGCATAAATTTTAGAGCGTTAACATGAATCGTTCTCGAGATATTGCACATTTTTCAAAAAATTATCAAAAGTTATATAAAATAAAAAAAATATTTCCTATTGAGAAACATATTCACTTTTCAGATGTAATACCATGCGATAAATTTGGTGACATCATTCTCGTGGATCTAGCTCGTTCCATTCACGAAAAGATATACTTTGGTTAATACTTTTGTATTTGAACGCCAATAGTCATTTATCCGCTGTAAGAATATCTTATTTCACCGTCCATAACGCTTTACGAGATTTTGATGAAGAATTTGGCGGAATGTTGCCAACTTGTCGAAATTTTTAATTGTTGCCAAATTAACAAAAATCTCGCCAAATTAATAAAGATGACGCTAAATCAATGAATATGACGACTAATTGAAGAAAATGCAATATCGTGGAAAGAATATAAGTATCTACTATAAGAATAACATTTTTTTAAACTGTAAAAGTAGTAAATTCATTGCTTTATATAAGGAAAGTCATGTGCTGCCCACATCAGATTTTTTTTATTTGATGCAGTTTATGACACGTTATATGAATACAATATAGAAAATAGTCTTCAAATCATAAACATTCCTTTTTAATTGATGCAATTTATAGCACCTGAAATGGAAATAGTCTTAATATAGTAACTTTTCTATATACTTTTGTATTTTAAAACAATACCACTCATACTAAAATAAGTAATCCACATAATAAGAGGCAATAGCATTATAAAACATATTAAATTCAAAAATGAAAAATTTCTCTATAATAAAAATCATCTTATTAATGCATATTTTTCGAACATTGTTTTACGCATACAATCCCCTGAGTATGCCTCAAGGGAAAATGAAACATGCTTCCTTTAGAAAAATGTTATTTCTTTATCCATACTTTTAAGTTTATTAAATTGCGTCAAAATGTCTAGAAAAAAGGATCTTATTAAAATTTGAAAAATTAATATTTATTTTTTACGTATTCAATAACAGAAAATATTTTTATAATCCTCTTATTTAGTTACGTAAATCCAAAAATAAAATGATAACACATCTTTCAATTTTTTGCTTTGTATTACTAGGTTATTCTTTGAATATATTTATTGGCTTTGTTGACTTTTTGAGCATGTTTCTGACAAAGGAATTGCTTTTAGCAATTCTGCAATGCCACTGGTGGATTGCTATCGAGTGCATTACAAAATTAATTTATTATATGCTTCATCTTTTATTAACTGTTTGAAAGTATTTTGTAACGACATATGTAAAAATATATATTTACGTGCAGTATGGAATGTATCGCATTTGTTTCGAAAAAATTTTGGAACAGAAATTACGATTTATAGCATGGGGGATGTGGTGCTCAATAATATATGTGGTAAAACAATAAAATCATTTTTTTTATATTCCTTTTAATTTGAATGTGCAAGGAAAAAGTATTTTTTTAGAAAGCCATGAACTATGTATTTACTAGATTTAGTAACCAGATTGTATAATTTTGATACATTGGATGTTAAGAAAATTATCGGTTTTGAATATTATCGACCAATATTGATTTTATTCTATTTTTTTTTATTATTGGCTAATTGTGTTTACCACTACCTAATTTTGATTTTCATTGGCAAATTTTGTTTATTATTGGGGGGAATATTTGTTTATTATTGGCTAATTTTGACTATTATTAGCAAATTTAGCAAAATTAAACACACATCCATAACAGAAGGTCTTTATTTCACTTCCTTAAGACGTACAAAAGTTTAAAACAGGCCATAGCGCTTTCGAGCATAAGTATGCTCTTCATCAGTGGCTACACGGAAATAAAGTTTGAATCGTTCATATATAGACCAGATATAGCGCCAAAATTTGCATAAATACAATCCACAAACGAATCTGCGTCTAGACAAGGATAAACCGTAAAAAAAATTTCAAAAATTTTAACAACAAAAGAACAGCATATTAAATTACAATTTAATTACAGAAATTGAAAAAAAAGGGTAGGGTGGCAATCAAGCATAATCCCAAAGAGGAAGACGTCAAAGATATCTTTGCAGAGACTTGAATTGCAGGGAGTCGAGAATGAGTCGCCAAGCGTAACTCAAATTCATAACAGGGTCAAAATTACAAACGGACTCACGGTAAATATAAATAAAAAGGGATTCAAAAAGGAGAATATCACGAGGGTTATTACAACGCGTCAAAAGGAAAGTTTTCAAAAAGAGGCTGAAAATTATCTTTAACAACAAATTGAGCAAGAGCCGTAGAAAGTTTACTTTCCCTGACATCCCGAGCATGTTCTGCTAAACGGATGCCAACGGTGCGTTTAGTACTTCCAATATGAAATTTAAAATTACCAGCGGTGGACAACAGGGGAACAACATACACCCCAGCAAAGCTTTTAAAGTCGTCCCTATCACCCAGTTTATCAGACCGAATACGGTTAAATAAAGAAGAAATATTAGAATGTTCAGGTCTGAAACCAAACTCAGAACAAAATTGGATAAAAGGGCGGAAAATCGTAGGATTGTATGGAAAACCAGACCTGTAAGTCAAACGGTCTTTAAGGCAATAAGTTTAGTATCAAAAATGGTATATTTACGGCGAACTTGGAAGAAAAACTTGAAAGAAATTTTTTTCTTCCAAGTTCGCCGTAAATATACCCTTGTCCGTTTGTAATTTTGACCCTGTTATGAATTTGAGTTACGCTTGGCGATTCATTCTCGACTCCATGCAATTCAAGTCTCTGCAAAGTTATCTTTTACGTCTTCCTCTTTGGAATTATGCTTGATTGCTACCCCCCCCCCCCTTTTTTTTCGATTTCTGTAATTAAATTGTAATTTAATATGCTGTTCTTTTGTTGTTAAAATTTTTGAAAAATTGTTTACGGTTTATCCTTGTCTAGACGTAGATTCGTTTGTGGATTGTATTTATGCAAATTTTCTCGCTATATCTGGTCTATATATGAACGATTCAAACTTTATTTCCGTGTCGCCACTGATGAAGAGCATACTTATGCTCGAAAGCGCTATGGCCTGTTTTAAACTTTTGTACGTCTTAAGGAAGTGAAATAAAGACCTTCTGTCATGGATGTGTGTTTAATTTTGCTATTTTAACATCAGACGTGATGCCAAATTATTTATTAGCAAATTTTTTTATTATTGGGGTATTTTTCATTTACTTCTAGCTAATTTCGATTATCATTGGCAAATTTTGTTTATTACTGGGCACATTTGTTTATTATGGGCTAATTTTGACTATTATTGGCAAATTTGTTTATTATTGGACATTTTGGCTTTTATGCATAAAAATCTTATCTCAGTTTTACATGAAATATTTGAAATGTATACACACTCTAAAAAAATCCTCCATATAAAAACGATCTTAGTACTTTTGCCAAATATATGAAAGATGGCAATTAATTTTAAATACTTATAACGATTTATTTTGCAATAAACTGACGTCTAGTTATGACAGTTTCCTTTCACTAAATAGGGGTTTGTGTTTCAATGTAGTCCAAAGAACAAAAATTTTAAACCCTTAGCCATCCTATATCGAGAGAGTCTCGACATTGAAAATTATTAGTTCCAGTCAGATGTCGGGTGAGCGCCAAAATATAACTTTTTCACGCTAATTACCTAATTTTTGTGCTGCAAACGCCATCTATGAACTAAATATTGTACTTACCATATTCTGGCTTTCGAAATGGTGTCTACAACTAAAAAAAGGTTTCAAACAAACGAAATTTCAAGGTAACAGCTGATTCTGAAAGGAATAGCAGGATAAGTGAAAGTGAAATTCTTGATTTGGAATTTGTGGAAACGTACATGAATTACAATAAAATATAATTTATTAATCATTTTTGTTTATAAATGCTATTACATAATTTTTCTCAAAGTTAAATAAGACTTAGGTAAGTTAAATAAGGGAAATGAATTTGAACTTAAAGGGTTTAAAGATGTAAATGTAAGCAAGTTGTATTTTCTTTGATGCATTATAGTATAGGAGAAAAACCAACACTGCGTGCACCCATACGATCCTACTAGACCAATTGTCTTTATACCTTATGGACTGCTATGCCTTTTTACTTTCCCTGCAATACATGGTAATGCTTAGGGAAAGTATTGGAATTATACCAAAAATCACAACTCGAGTTTTCGACGGATCTACGCGTTTTGGGACCTCTAGAATACGAAAAGCCGATTTTTGGCGTGATGTAAGAGTGTGTGACTGTCTGTCTGTGTGACTGTCTGTCTGTGTGTCTGTGCAATTCATGATACATACATTGCACAGACAGGTTCATTCATTTTTGAGTTAGAGTAGATACCACTCTAACTCAAAAACTAATTGACCAAATTTCACACAAATTGGTAGATAAGTCCCTTGTAGGTGAACCTGGCGTTGATTAGATTTCGGTACAAAACGGGATAATCGAACCTGCATTTTTTTTTCGAAATGGCCCGAAAAAATTGCCTGTATCCACATTAACTGAAAATCTAATTGACCAAATTTCACAAAATTGGTAGGAACGTCACTTGTGAGTTACCCTGGTGCTGATCAGATTTTGATACTTTCCGGAAAAATAAATCTTTGTTTTTTTGCAAAATGGTGCAGAAAAATCGTTAAGATCTAAAACAAAAGACTATGTATGCTTAAGTGCATTAATTAAATGCTTGTTTTACATTTAATTTTCTCGATGAAAATAAGATCAACCCCATTACTGTAGGACTAGCCGTTCTCCAGATATTTTATTTTTTCACTACGGTTTTTGAGGAAAAGTCCCATTACCAAAAGAAAACAAAATCTGAATAGAAAGTGTAAATTCAGTGTAACTTCAATTAATTATGCTTGCTATTTAATGCAATTAAACTCAATTTATCTTAATTATTAAGGAAATTAGTCATAATTATTAATGAAATAGAGGGAAAGAATTTGAATCTGCAGCGAAAGTCATGTGCTGCACGCATCAGATTTTTAAGGATGCCTTCAGTGAAAAAACAGGCTATTCTATTAAAATAGTGGCGATCTTTAAATTTTTGAACTTAAAATTTAACATTAAAAATGCTGAAATTGTTCACGAGAGTAATCATTTTATATGTATTAGTATACAAGAAAGCAAATGAATATTTTAAAGTTTCTAAAAATAATCGTTTTTGTACTATATTCAGTTTTTAAAAAAAAATTCACTTTTCAACATAGTTGTAAAATGTTTATGACTTTGCTCATTCTGTCTGTTTGTCCATTCACACGATAACTGCCGTAAAAATGACGTTATCAAAATTTAATGCCAGTATGTTGCTGAGGCTGTCTGTGGGACATATGTAAATTGTGTGTAAAAGAGTAATATCACCCAATTAGTTTTGTATTTAAGCTGGATTGAAAAAATGAAATACATTGAACCCTATGGGACATAAATTTTCAAACATTATTTAAGCGGAGTTAAAATTCAAAAATTGCTTCGTAAATTTTAAGAAATATTGTAGTTAACACATAAAAAATTTGTGTAAAAAATTTCAGCAAAATATGTTAGGTAGTTCTTTAAATAAAAATTGAAATAATAATTACACCCATATTATATGAAGAGATCATGTGACTCATTTCAAAATAAAATATAGCATCCAAATTCCCCCTCCCCCCCTGTGTAAAAATTGTGATGTTTGAAGATATTTAAAATTTATATTTAATGTTGCATCCGTCATAAAAACGCATTATTTTTCCATATTAACTGTGTATCTAAATTCTGTGCCAACGTAATTACAATATTTATTTATTTTAAATGATCACTAAACTTTGATTATTATAACAACGAAGCCTAATTTCTATAGCATGCAAAATGTAAACAAATCAAGCGATTGTAAGATGAGTTGTATAAGAATTTCTGAATTTTTTTTTATTTTTAATGCAAAATTATTAAGCTCTGCTAGTTTAGAATAGAAGTGTTATGAATGAAATATGTATTAATTTTACATAGAGAAGCAGACGATTTATAACATTGAATTCTTGATGAAGTTTTAAGTTTCCATGTATAATAAATTATTGTAGTGCTGTGACAATTTAAAAAAATATCAGTGTTGACTGTATTGCCTTTCTTGAGCTGCTTAAATAAAATTGCATATCAGTTGGAAAGTGTTTCATAATTAATGCTTTAATCATGAATAATATTTCTTGTTAATAAATATTCGAAACGGGGCTTATTTTAAAATAAAGTAAATATTTAAACTTTTTTATAGTTATTTTGCATTAAAAATCAAGTAAATGATTGTTTAGGATCATATAACTAGCAGTTCCTGAGATATTCCATTATTTTTTATGAACTAATCACAAAATCACAATTCCAAACGCACGAAACAATATAGCCAATAAAAAAATAGAACACGTATAAGTTGAACTTGACCAACGTCGATGGATGGTGTAAAGAAATAAATCGAAGTGTTTTTTTTTGCGCAGCATTTAATTTACACTCACTTACAGATCTAAAAATAGTTTTAAACTATGAGAAGTAATGCGTTCGCTGTTGAGAGACAGTATTGTCTTAGATGATGTTTTAGAAATGTATTAAAATATGTTCGATCCAAACAAAGACAGGAGGAGTACAAAGTGATAATTGTCCATGATAGTCAGAAAGGTGCAACAAGATACTGATTTCGTCATGTTTTCTAATAATTACTGTAAACTTCGCTGACGATGTAGAGCTTATCTTTACCCCGAGACTGTTGACCAATCGAAGAATTTTCACAGGAATTTGCACACGTACATAATCTTTGAAGAAATTCATGATAGTAAATAACATATTTAATAATAACTTATATTAGCTTTAAAATTCTATACAACTGCCATTACATAACATTCTTGATACTCTCATAATTTATATGCAATAATAAGCAGTATTCAAGTTTTTGAATGACGATTAGTAACAATTATGTCTATTAAAAATACTATATACATAAGTGCTAATTGCTTGAACATATTAACATTTCACGAATAAATATTTTTTATTAATCTAACAAATTGGTTTATTATTGTTTTATCCCATTTTAATGCTTATTATTTTAAGATTTTTATTTTAGATGCATCAAGCAACAAGCGGGTTCCGTTGCGGAGTAAAACATAACGCAACTATAATTATTTAAAGTTATATACTGCTGTCATTACATAACATTCTTGATACTCTCATAATTTATATGCAATAATAAGCAGTATTCAAGTTTTTATATGAATGAAGATTAGTAGTAATTATGTCTATTAAAAATACTATATAAGTGTTAATTGCTTGAACATATTAACATTGCATAAATAAATATTTTTTATTACTCTAACAAGTTGGCTTATGATTGTTTTATCCCATTTTAGCGCTTATCATTTTAAGATTTTTATTTTCGATGCAGCAAGCAACAACCCGATTCTGTTGCGGAATAAAACACAACGCAACCATAATTATTTTAATAACCTTTCTAATCTTCATGCCAAAGTTGATATTAACGATATTCAGCAATAAATTTATTAAAGTATTACATTGGTATAAAATAACAAATAATTTCAATTTTTCATTGCAGTACCATAATAAAAATTTAGCATTACAAGTTGAAACTAAAGTTTTTAAACCTGTTGGTTTTCCTGTTTTTGACAGACTTAAATGCTAGTAAGAGAACAATAAAATATTTTAAACAAGAGAAAAAGCGAAAACCGCACAAAGAAAGAACCCTATAACCTCAACTAAAAAACTCAAAGAAAATAGTTTTGGTTTTCTGGCTTATCTGTCTTCTCAAAATTATATTCTTAATTTATTATAGATAATCAATATATTGGTTTAATTTGGAAATTTTCTGTATTCAAAGAACATAAGCTGTTCATTCTCTCTGATCATTAATTTCCGTCAACGATTTAGGCATTTAGACAGTGTTATCCTAAACGAACAATAATGTTAATTTAATGCTTGAATATTTTTAACAAATTATATATAATTTAAAACATCGAAAGTGTTTTCTACTAGAATTTTTCATATATTTATATTCCATATTTTTAATCAATTAGATTTTCAAACAATATTAGGGTGCAACGAAATTTTCTCTTATAAGTTTTTGTTCGATGGAAAAAATTGTTCTTTTAATAGTAAATTGAAAACCGGTCAGTTAAGTTGATTATTTTGAAGTAACTATATGCTAAACTAGTCATTTCTGCACCTTCTTTATAAGGGGAAAAGGGCTAAAGGTCACCCAATGTAACACCAATACGCTTAATAAAGGATTTGGATATCAAAATCCGTTTCAAATTAATAAATAACAAGAAAGATCAATCATGCTTAAAGCATTGATTATGAAACACTTTCCAACTTCAATGCAATTTTATTTAAACATGCCTAAAATGCAATACATTCCTTGGTAATATTTTAAAACTTATCACAATACTACATTAATTTATTATATTTGACACCTTCATCGAAAAAAATTAACTTCATTCAAATGACGGCATTAAAGTATAAATTGCCTGGCTTAAACATCTCTAAAATGTGATACATTCCTCGGTAATAATTTTAGAATTATCATAATACTACGATAATTTATTATATTTGAAACATCATCGAAAACAACTGAAATTCATTCAAAAGACGTCATAAAAAAATAACACGCATGGCTCTCTATAAAAGCAACATTTCATTCATAAATAATTCCCCCATTCATGTCATTCATCACAATACTATAATAATTTATTTTATTAAAAAATTAAGACCATTGAGCTACAAGAAAGTAAACTCAATGCGTAAAACTTCATCGAAAAATATCGTCTAACAATATCGTCTATCTTTCTAACATCAATGAATATTTCATTCATATCAGCTAAGCAGACTCCATGGTCTAAATGATTTTGTGTTATGAATTACAGCGATTCTAATACAACTCATTCTACATATTTTGCTGTTTACATTTTACATAGGTGAAAAATAGGCTTAATATTAGAAATAAGGAAATTTGGAAGAGCATTTAAACTGAAATATATTGTCATTGCGTTGTTTCAGTATGTAGATGCACAGAATTTAGGCAAAAATAAAATAGTTTTAGGACGGATACAACACTCAATATGAATTAAAAAGAACTTTAAAAATCACGATTTTGACACAAGATGGATGCCATATATCATTTTGAAGTGGGTCATGTGATCGTTTCATATCATGGACACGTGATCGCTTCATATAAGAGGTGTTATTATTATTTTAATTTTTATTTAAAAAACAACTGAATATATTTCGCTGAAATTTTTTTTATATATTTTATGGAACAATTTGAATATTGCCTAAAATTTTCGAAGTAATTTGGGAATTTTAAATCCGCTTAAAAAATACTTGAAAAATTAGGTCCCATAGGGCTCAATGTATTCCATTTTTTCAACCCGGGTTCAACCCAAAACTAATTGGGTGATATTATTCATTTATATTGCCATAGGTCCTATAGACCGTCTGAACATCATACTAAAATTTCATTTTGATTAAGTCATTTTTACGGCAGTTATCGTGCTAACGGACAGACAGACAGACAGACAGACAGACAGAATGAACAAAGTCATAAACACTTTTCAACTTTGTTGTAAAGTGTTAAAAATGACGCACATTTTATATTTCTGTTGACACGTAAACTGTGGTATGTAAAACAATATTCCATCTCCAACGACTGTACGTTATTTAATTTTAATTATATCAAACATTTTTATCTAAAAATTAATCATTAATAAAATATATTTTCAATAGTTTGAAAAGAAAAATAGCCAACTGATGATATCGGTATTTGAAACCTAGCGCTGTTACTATGGTTACGAATGGAATAAAAAAACTGAATTATAATTGAATTATAAAATTTAACAAGAAAGATCAATCATGCTTAAAGCATTGATTATGAAACACTTTCCAACTTCAATGCAATTTTATTTAAACAAGTCTAAAATGCGATACATTCCTCGGTAATATTTTGAAACTTATCACAATACTGCATTAATTTATTATATTTGAAAACTTAAACCTTCATCGAAAAAAATGAACTTCATTCAAATGACGGTATTGAAATATAAATTGCCTGGTTTAAACATCTCTAAAATGTTATACATTCCTCGGTAATAGTTTTAGAATTATCATAATACTACGATAATTTATTATATTTGAAAACTTCATCGAAAACAACTGAAATTAATTCAAATGACGACATAGAAAAAATAACACGCCTGGATCTCTCTATAAAAACAGGATTTCATTCTTAACTTTCTCCAATTCATTTCATTCATCACAATACTATACTAATTTATTTTATTTAAACATTTTGTTTAATACCATGGAGCTACAAAAAATTAAACTCTATGCTTGAAACTTCATCGAAAAAAATCGTCCTTCTCTTTATGAAATCAAATAATATTTCATTCATATCAGCCATGCAGACTCCATGGACTAAATTATTTTGTGTTAAAAAAATACAGGAATTCTAATACAACTCATTCTATATATTTTGCTGTTTACATTTTACATAGGTGAAAAATAGGCTTAATAGTAGAAATAATCAAATTTAGATGAGCATTTAAACTCAAATATATTGTCATTGCGTTGTTTCAGTATGTAGATGCACAGAATTTAAGCAAAAATAAAGTAGTTTTAGGACGGATACAACACTCAATATGAATTAAAAAGAACTTAAAAAAATCACGATTTTGAAACAAGATGGATGCCATATATCATTTTGAAGTGGGTCATGTGATCGCTTCATATCATGGTCACGTGATCGTTTCATATAAGAGGTGTAATTATTATTTTAATTTTTATTTAAAAAACTACTGAATATATTTCGCTGAATTTTTTTTATATATTTTATGGAACAATTTGAATATTACCTAAAATTTTCGAAGCAATTTGTGAATTTTAAATCCGCTTAAAAAATGTTTGAAAAATTAGGTCCTATAGGGCTCAATGTATTTCATTTTTTCGACCCGGGTTCAATCCAAAACTAATTGGGTGATATTATTCATTTATATTCCCATAGGTTCTACAGACCGTCTGAATAACATACTAAAATTTCTGTTTGATTAAGTCATTTTTACGGCAGTTATCGTTCTAACGACAGACAGACAGACAGACAGAATGAACAAAGTCATAAACACTTTTCAACTTTGTTGTAAAGTGTTAAAAAGTCGTCTGCTATTAATATACGTTAAAATATCTCAGGAATAATTTCTCAGTACACAAATTAAATTATTTAACAAAAAATAAAATTTTGGATATTATTTTAGCGGATGATGTTTTAAAAACAAGAAAGATCAATCATGCTTAAAGCATTGATTATGAAACACTTTCCAACTTCAATGCAATTTTATTTAAACATGTCTAAAATGCAATACTTTCCTCGGTAATATTTTAAAACTTATCACAATACTACATTAATTTATTATATTTGAAAACTTAAGCATCCATCCAAAAAAATGAACTTCATTCAAATGACGGCATTGAAATATAAATTGCCTGGTTTAAACATCTCTAAAATGTGATATATTATTCGGTAATATTTTTAAAATTATCATAATACTACGATAATTTATTATATTTGAAAACTTCATCGAAAACAACTGAAATTCATTCAAATGACGTCATAAAAAAATAACACGCCTGGCTCTCTCTATAAAAGCAACATTTCATTCATAAATAATTTCTCCATTCATGTCATTCATCACAATACTATAATAATTTATTTTATTTAAAAATTAAGACCATTGAGCTACAAGAGTAAGAAAACTCTATGCGTTAAACTTCATCGAAAAATATCGTCCTTCTCTTTCTCAAATTAATGAATATTTCATTCATAACAGCTAAGCAGACTCCATGGACTAAATGATTTTGTGTTAAAAAATTACAGCGATTCTAATACAACTCATTCTACATATTTTGCTGTTTACATTTTACATAGGTGAAAAATAGGCTTAATAGTAGAAATAATTAAATTTAGATGAGCATTTAAACTGGAATATATTGTCATTGCGTTGTTTCAGTGTGTAGATGCACAGAATTTAGGCAAAAATAAAGTAGTTTTAGGACGGATACAACACTCAATATGAATTAAAAAGAACTTTAAAAATCACGATTTTGACACAAGATGGATGCCGTATATCATTTTGAAGTGGGTCATGTGATCGTTTCATATCATGGACACGTGATCGCTTCATATAAGAGGTGTTATTATTATTTTAATTCTTATTTAAAAAACTACTGAATATATTTCGCTGAATTTTTTTTTATATATTTTATGGAACAATTTGAATATTGCCTAAAATTTTCGAAGTAATTTGGGAATTTTAAATCCGCTTAAAAAATACTTGAAAAATTAGGTCCCATAGGGCTCAATGTATTCCATTTTTTCAACCCGGGTTCAACCCAAAACTAATTGGGTGATATTATTCATTTATATTCCCATAGGTCCTATAGACCGTCTGAACATCATACTAAAATTTCATTTTGATTAAGTCATTTTTACGGCAGTTATCGTGCTAACGGACAGACAGACAGACAGACAGACAGACAGACAGACAGACAGACAGAATGAACAAAGTCATAAACACTTTTCAACTTTGTTGTAAAGTGTTAAAAATGACGCACATTTTATATTTCTGTTGACACGTAAACTGTGGTATGTAAAACAATATTCCATCTCCAACGACTGTACGTTATTTAATTTTAATTATATCTAACATTTTTATCTAAAAATTAGTCATTAATAAAATATATTTTCAATAGTTTGAAAAGAAAAATAGCCAACGGATGATATCGGTATTTGAAACCTAGCGCTGTTACTATGGTTACGAATGGAATAAAAAAACTGAATTATAATTGAATTATAAAATTTAACAAGAAAGATCAATCATGCTTAAAGCATTGATTATGAAACACTTTCCAACTTCAATGCAATTTTATTTAAACAAGTCTAAAATGCGATACATTCCTCGGTAATATTTTGAAACTTATCACAATACTGCATTAATTTATTATATTTGAAAACTTAAACCTTCATCGAAAAAAATGAACTTCATTCAAATGACGGTATTGAAATATAAATTGCCTGGTTTAAACATTACTAAAATGTTATACATTCCTCGGTAATAGTTTTAGAATTATCATAATACTACGATAATTTATTATATTTGAAAACTTCATCGAAAACAACTGAAATTAATTCAAATGACGACATAGAAAAAATAACACGCCTGGATCTCTCTATAAAAACAGGATTTCATTCTTAACTTTCTCCAATTCATTTCATTCATCACAATACTATACTAATATTATTTTATTTAAACATTTTGTTTAATACCATGGGGCTACAAAAAATTAAACTCTATGCTTGAAACTTCATCGAAAAAAATCGTCCTTCTCTTTATGAAATCAAATAATATTTCATTCATATCAGCCATGCAGACTCCATGGACTAAATTATTTTGTGTTAAAAAAATACAGGAATTCTAATACAACTCATTCTATATATTTTGCTGTTTACATTTTACATAGGTGAAAAATAGGCTTAATAGTAGAAATAATCAAATTTAGATGAGCATTTAAACTCAAATATATTGTCATTGCGTTGTTTCAGTATGTAGATGCACAGAATTTAAGCAAAAATAAAGTAGTTTTAGGACGGATACAACACTCAATATGAATTAAAAAGAACTTAAAAAAATCACGATTTTGAAACAAGATGGATGCCATATATCATTTTGAAGTGGGTCATGTGATCGCTTCATATCATGGTCACGTGATCGTTTCATATAAGAGGTGTAATTATTATTTTAATTTTTATTTAAAAAACTACTGAATATATTTCGCTGAATTTTTTTTATATATTTTATGGAACAATTTGAATATTACCTAAAATTTTCGAAGCAATTTGTGAATTTTAAATCCGCTTAAAAAATGTTTGAAAAATTAGGTCCTATAGGGCTCAATGTATTTCATTTTTTCGACCCGGGTTCAATCCAAAACTAATTGGGTGATATTATTCATTTATATTCCCATAGGTTCTACAGACCGTCTGAATAACATACTAAAATTTCTGTTTGATTAAGTCATTTTTACGGCAGTTATCGTTCTAACGACAGACAGACAGACAGACAGAATGAACAAAGTCATAAACACTTTTCAACTTTGTTGTAAAGTGTTAAAAAGTCGTCTGCTATTAATATACGTTAAAATATCTCAGGAATAATTTCTCAGTACACAAATTAAATTATTTAACAAAAAATAAAATTTTGGATATTATTTTAGCGGATGATGTTTTAAAAACAAGAAAGATCAATCATGCTTAAAGCATTGATTATGAAACACTTTCCAACTTCAATGCAATTTTATTTAAACATGTCTAAAATGCAATACTTTCCTCGGTAATATTTTAAAACTTATCACAATACTACATTAATTTATTATATTTGAAAACTTAAGCATTCATCCAAAAAAATGAACTTCATTCAAATGACGGCATTGAAATATAAATTGCCTGGTTTAAACATCTCTAAAATGTGATATATTACTCGGTAATATTTTTAAAATTATCATAATACTACGATAATTTATTATATTTGAAAACTTCATCGAAAACAACTGAAATTCATTCAAATGACGTCATAAAAAAATAACACGCCTGGCTCTCTCTATAAAAGCAACATTTCATTCATAAATAATTTCTCCATTCATGTCATTCATCACAATACTATAATAATTTATTTTATTTAAAAATTAAGACCATTGAGCTACAAGAGTAAGAAAACTCTATGCGTTAAACTTCATCGAAAAATATCGTCCTTCTCTTTCTCAAATTAATGAATATTTCATTCATAACAGCTAAGCAGACTCCATGGACTAAATGATTTTGTGTTAAAAAATTACAGCGATTCTAATACAACTCATTCTACATATTTTGCTGTTTACATTTTACATAGGTGAAAAATAGGCTTAATAGTAGAAATAATTAAATTTAGATGAGCATTTAAACTGCAATATATTGTCATTGCGTTGTTTCAGTGTGTAGATGCACAGAATTTAGGCAAAAATAAAGTAGTTTTAGGACGGATACAACACTCAATATGAATTAAAAAGAACTTTAAAAATCACGATTTTGACACAAGATGGATGCCGTATATCATTTTGAAGTGGGTCATGTGATCGTTTCATATCATGGACACGTGATCGCTTCATATAAGAGGTGTTATTATTATTTTAATTCTTATTTAAAAAACTACTGAATATATTTCGCTGAATTTTTTTTTATATATTTTATGGAACAATTTGAATATTGCCTAAAATTTTCGAAGCAATTTGTGAATTTTAAATCCGCTTAAAAAATACTTGAAAAATTAGGTCCCATAGGGCTCAATGTATTCCATTTTTTCAACCCGGGTTCAATCCAAAACTAATTGGGTGATATTATTCATTTATATTCCCATAGGTCCTATAGACCGTCTGAACAACATACTAAAATTTCATTTTGATTAAGTCATTTTTACGGCAGTTATCGTGCTAACGGACAGACAGACAGACAGACAGACAGACAGACAGAATGAACAAAGTCATAAACACTTTTCAACTTTGTTGTAAAGTGTTAATAAATATGTCATTCTCGAATTATTGCTAGAAGACTGTTCAAACAAAAGTATTTTGAAATTTGTAAATTTTTCGTATAAAATTTCCAGATTTTAGTTTTTTAACACTTTACAACAAAGTTGAAAAGTGTTTATGACTTTGTTCATTCTGTCTGTCTGTCTGTCTGTCTGTCTGTCTGTCTGTCTATCTGTCTGTCTGTCTGTCTGTCTGTCTGTCTGTCCGTTTGCACGATAACTGCCGTAAAAATGACTTTATCAAACTGAAATTTTAGTATGTTGTTCAGACGGTCTGTAGGACCTATGGGAATATAAATAAATAATATCACCCAATTAGTTTTTTATTGAACCCGGGTTGAAGAAATGAAATACATTGAACCCTATGGGACCTAATTTTTCAAACATTTTTTAAGTAAATTTAAAATTCACGAATTGCTTCGAAATTTTTAGAAAATATTCACATTATCCCATAGAATATATAAAAAAAAATTCAGTAAAATATGTTAAGTAGTTTTTTAATTAAAAATTATTTAATATAGGGAAAAAAACAAATTCAATTAAATTCTGACATTGGGATATCTTCCAGAAAGAAAAGAGAGATATATTATATAATAAATATCTCTCCATTTGTTTAAAGGTTTTGCATATGGGAGTGGCTTCACATTTTAAAATAAATTTGATAGATAACAATTTTTCATTTTTTTAAATTTTATATAACTCTTCATGATAAATTTATTTGATGGCATTTTTAATGCACTTTCCTACGTCCTAGAGAGTTAAAATTTGGTACACAGCTTAAATTTGTTGAACATTTTATTCGACAAAAATTTGATGGATCTTTAAATATAGATCATACATTTTTTTCGAAATGGCCTGAAAATAATCCCCGTTCACTTCTATAAATCATTGTTGTAATATTGTTAAAAATTCTGATGTGGACAGCACATGTCTTTCCCTGCAGACTCATATTCGTTCTTTTTATTTATTTTTTCTATGACGTCATTTGAATTAATTTCAGTTGTTTTCGATGAAGTTTTTAAATATAATAAATTATCGTAGTACTATGATAGTTTTAAAAATATTACCGTGGAATGTATCGCTTTTCAGATATATTTAAACCAGGCAATTTTTATTTCAATGCCGTCATTTGAATGAAGTTCATGTTTTTCAATGAAGGTTTAATTTTTCAAATATAATAAATTAATGTAGTATTATGATAAGTTTTAAAATATTACCGAGGAATGCATTGCATTTTCGACTGTTTTAAATAAAATTGCATTGAAGTTGGAAAGTGTTTCATAATCAATGCTTTAAGCATGATTGATCTTTCTTGTTTATTATTTATGAGCCATTACTTGACGTATAAGAAATGAGACTTTCTCTTTCTTACCAAGTATATGCAGAGTTTCAAGTTTCTTCCTTCAGCAGTTTAGGGGCCAGTTTCGACTGCGTAATTCATTATTTAGTTAGGTAGTTAATCGTACTCAGCTGTATGATATAGATTTCCCCGATACTTTTGTCTAAACTATTTTGGAATTATAAAATACTTCGGTAGTAACGTGATACAAAGTTGATAAAAAACATGAACCATCTTCATAGGCCATTGCTCCTTCTTCAGGATAAATATGCAGACCAACCAAACCAACATAGGAATACCACACATTGCAATGTGGTCCATGGACCATAATAGGCATTTTACAAACGCCGTCTTGCAGCTGTTATTTTAAAAGAAATCATAATTTCTCTGTTTTCTATCCTTAAGCAATTAGCTCCTTTTAGCCTGCATAACTAATTGATACTATTAATCAACTGATTTTAATCAACTGGAATAGGGATTTACATATTGAAGCAATAAGTTAAATGTTGACAATTACATACAATTTTACTAACTTTTTAAGAGCAAAAGGCATAATATGTTTATCTTTAATATATACCTCCTTGGAAATAAAATGTTTAATCCATATCAATCATCATCTGAATAAAAATACTGCAGTAAATTAAAGATTCTTAGTGAATATTTTCCCCTTAAAAAACTCCATTCCAGATCCATAATTATTATCATCTAAGTTCTATTATAGACGATCTTGAAAAATAGATCTCTCAATGAAATTGAACATTTTTGAACCAAAACTGAAAAAAATAGGAGGTGGAAAATCTAATTGAACACCTCAACCTCTTTAGAAATTTAATATTAAATCTATATCAGTCATCATATAAGCTATATATATAGTAGAATTGAAATATTGATGCGTTACAATCTTATGGTAAAAACAATTATATTGTAAAATTTTTGCCACCAATAACTACTCATTTTTAGATAGTAGTTAAACGAACTATTTTCAATAATTTTTTTACTCTAGACAAGCTACCGTATTCCAATTTCTATCAATAAATTTATTTATACATTCTCAGTTCTATTTTTATTAGTGAAACCAGGTAAAAAATAACTGCAACTTCACTGAGAAATCCAAATTTTGAGGTTTCTTTAATTCAGTCCAGATCGTTACTTTTCAAATGGAACAATTCGTGAAAAAGTTTAAATTGCATTACCTGAGTATGTAACCGACCGAAATTGTATTGCCTGGGGGGGGGTTCGAAACCAGAAACGCTAACTCCAAGCATTTTTGTTATGTCCTATGCGGAGCTCTCATTAGAGTTAGAGCAGCTGTGGTCTTGCAGAAAATATGTACGCCTTTCGCTTGCACGTTAAAAATTAAGTCAATCAAGTCAAAAATTAAGATTTAAAATTAAGTCAAAATCAAGTCAAAATCAAGTCAAAAATTAAGATTTAAGTTTATTTAAGCAGATGTTATAACTTTTTTGCTAAAACTTGAAACAAGTGATATATGGAATGTTGGTTAATAAGATAAATTTTATGAAATATCTATAAGAGTAATAAAACATCCCACTTTTATGTCAGAAAGTCTTGTAAAAATTGACATCTCGATACAATAATATCATTGTCCCCCATAAGGATCCTAAAGATTTTCTAGCATTTATGGTTTGGTAAATCCCGCACAAACATGTGCATTTTACCTATATGAAAGCTGTTTCTATCTAATCGTTGACTTTCGACAGGAACTTAATCTTTATACATCTACTAATTTTGTGCAAACAGACCTAAATATTTCTTTAAATATGTTTTAAGTCCTCAATGAACCATCAAAAAGTAAATTTAAGTTTTCTGTGAAAATCATTGGTTGTATGCAGCTTTTAGCTTCAGCTGATTTTGAAAGGATTCAAAACTCATAATATGAACTTCATTGTATGTTCAATAAATTAAAACATTTCAACATAGGCAAAATAATTCTTAGTTAAATATTTAATTGGAAATCAAAAGTTACTAAATTATGAGAACGTGGAGTTAGAGAGAAAGAGTGGATGAAATGCTTGGAAATACCGTAATACAAAACTTTGAGAATTATATCTAGATATCACAAGTGTTAGCTAAGTAGACGCTATTGTTAGTTGACACCACAGCAAAACGCAGTATTTAATACATTTATTTTAGATTGTTTTTAAATTAACGTTTCCTAATTTTGAGTATAATTAATAAGTATTTTTTCACAGTTGGCTGCTGAATAGAGTACAGAATATACGGAGACAAAAATGAATTGGAAGGTAATAAAATTTTGGATACGTAGGAATATTCTTTATTGTTTACGTTCTAATTTTCATTGCGATAATAATTTATTCTTACGAAATTGATAGTTTAAATAAATTATTTAAGCCTTTCGCCATAGAAATACATACATTGCTGGACAACATATCTTATTCCATCGCCAACTGAATAATTGTCGCAAAATAAATTGGCGTTTTCTTAATATAAAGTTTTAACTCCTTAGTTATATCTCCATGGATAAGAAACATTACAAATATTTCAAAAATAATTTCTATATTGCGCATGCGCATTTAATGTTACAAAAATGAATATTAAATACGCATGCATGACATAAAGATGTAATTTCTTTTAAATGTCCATTAATTTAGACAGTATTTCGAAAGAATTGCTTCAAGAATGCATCTTTTTATTCTGACGTATTGAAATAAATATGCTTATATATTCTCAGTGCAAATGTAATTATATATTCTCAGTGCAAATGTAATTATATATTCTCAGTTCGTTTGTTATTAGTGAAAATGGATAGAAAGAACTCAAACTTTACAAAGAAAATTAAACTTTGCGGCTTCTGCAAATCAGTTTAGTTGGTTACTTTTCAAATGGAACAATTCGAGAAAAAGTTAAGAGTGTTATCGTCTGCGTTCGGAATTGGAAACGAAGAAACAACAAATCAAACTATTAAGTTTCATTCCATAGAAACACTAGTTAGAGCAGCTGTGGACCTGAATGTAACACAAATCCTATCTTTACTCCTCAAGGTTAAAACAAATATATATAATTCATTGGAACATATATTATAACTTTTCTGGTCAAACTTGAAACAAGTGATGTCTAGACTGGAGTGTGATTACCATTCAAAGTTTTGTTTTTATCCATTTGTTTCACAGTCAGTATCATGGCAAAAATCTGAGCAGATGGCTTTCTTAACAGACGCAAATATATATTCTATTTTATAATCCGATAAATTGATTTTAATAGCAGTAAATGACATAAATATTTAATATTATACCCAATTTTCATTTTTATTATATCGTCTTTTCCATTCAGCAACTTAGTCGCCAGCTCTTCAAAATTTCAAAAGACTTATTTCGTGGAAATGGATCAATCTAAAACAATGGGGTTGGTTTTATTCCATTTTCCTTCACAAATTAAGTATAAAACAAGCAATTAATTAATACATTTTAACAATTTTTTTATTTATTACATATTTTAACAACATTTGCAGGACATTGAAAAAGAAAAAGCCCGTTATATCTTTCCCAATTGTACCAAAATACAATCATAATAACCCGGATGCAGTTTAAAAGTTTTGCCGAACCATTGGATGTTAGACTAACAAATATTTATTGTACTTGTTTTTTATATTATACACATAATCTAATATGATCTTCATTTATTTCTATAAGTTCTGCTTGCGATTTTCGTATATCTATATATAAAGAGCAGTATTCAATAGTTCTACGTTGCGTATGACATCAAATACTGAAAAGGAAGCTGAATATTAGACTCATTTTTAACTTATTTACAACAATACGCAATTCTTGATCTTTAAGTTGAGTATGACATCAAATACTGAAAACTAACTGGATATTGGACTCATTTTTAACACTTTACAACAAAGTTGAAAAGTGTTTATGACTTTGTTCATTCTGTCTGTCTGTCTGTCCGTTAGCACGATAACTGCCGTAAAAATGACTTAATCAAAATGAAATTTCAGTATGTTATTCAGACGGTCTGTAGGACCTATGGAAATATAAATAAATAATATCACCCAATTAGTTTTGGATTGAACCCGGGTTGAAAAAATGAAATACATTGAACCCAATGGGACCAAAATTTTCAAACATTTTTTAAGCGGATTTAAAATTCACAAATTGCTTCGAAAATTTTAGGTAATATTCAAATTGTTCCATAAAATATATAAAAAAAATTCAGCGAAATATATTCAGTAGTTTCTTAAATAAAAATTAAAATAATAATTACACCTCTTACATGAAGCGATCACGTGACCATGATATGAAACGATCACGTGACCAACTTCAAAATATAATACGGCATCCATCTTGTCTCAAAATCGTCATTTTGAAAGTTCTTTTTAATTCATATTGAGTGTTGTATTCGTCGTAAAACCTCTTTATTTTCGCTTAAATTCTGTGCATCTACATACTGAAACAACGCAATGACAATATATTTGAGTTTAAATGAGCATCCAACTTTGATTATTTCTCTAACGAGGCCTATTTTTCATTTATGTGAAATGTAAACAGCAAAATATGTAGGATGAGTTGTATAGGAATTGCTGTATTTTTTTAATGCAAAAGAATTTGGCTCATGGAGTCTGCATAGCTGATATGAAAGAAATATTCATTGACTTTACCGAGAGAAGGACGATTTTTTGCGATGAAGTTTTAAGCATAAAGTTAAATTACTTATAGCTCCATGGTCTTAATTTTTAAATAAAATAAATTATTATAGTATTGTGATGAATGGGAAATTATTTATGAATGAAAGAAATGCTGCTTTTTTAGAGAGAGCCAGGCGTGTTATTTTTTCTATGACGTCATTTGAATGAATTTCAGTTGTTTTCGATGAAGTTTTTAAATATAATAAATTATCGTGGTATTATGATAATTCTAAAATTGTTACCGAGTAATATATCACATTTTAGAGATGTTTAAACCAGGCAATTTATATTTCAATGCCGTCATTTGAATGAAGTTCATTTTTTTGGATGAATGCTTAAGTTTTCAACTATAATAAATCAATGTAGTATTGTGAGAAGTTTTAAAATATTACCGAGGAATGTATTGCATTTTAGACATGTTTAAATAAAATTGCATTGAAGTTGGAAAGTGTTTCTTAATCAATGCTTTAAGCATGATTGATCATTCTTGTTAATTCATTTACAACAATGGATAATATAATACCTCCGTTTGTGATGTAGGTACGCAGACAGTGATTGAGTATCGTGTTTTATTACAATAATACACCAAGAATAAACCGGTTTTTAAATTATTTACGGGAATAATGCCCATAGGACCTCTCTAGTATTACTTGAAGCAAAATTTTTAGTTAAGAACTAACTTGCAGTGAAGTCAGATTCATTCGTGCGGAATCAACAATAACATTACGCGCATGAAGTATTATAACTAACTGTATTAAAATGTAAGATTAAAATTTAACAAGATCAGTCATGCATAAAACTTTCATTATGGAGCACTTCCCAACTGAAATTCAATTTAATTTAAACATATCTAAAATGCGATACATTCTACAGAGATGTTTTTTTTAAATTATTACAATGTTACAATAATTTATTTTACATGAAAACCTAAAACTTTTTTTAAAAAGGCAATGCTATAAAATAGTCTGCTTTTCTATGTAAAATCAATAAATATTTCATTCATATCACTTATTTCCAGTTTAAAAAATTTTACAATAGCTTGATATGTTTATATTCTGCATATGCTAAAATTAGGCTTCGTTGTAGAAACAATCAAAATTTAGTGATCATTTAGAATAAAAAATGTTGTAATTGATACACAGAATTTAGATACATAGATAATATGCAAAGATAAATCGGTTTTAGGACGGATGCAGCAGTAAATATAAATATAACCGTTCCTTAAAAATCACAATTTTCTCTAAGCGATAAAAACAAGAAAGATCAGTCATGCATAAAGCATTGATTATGAAACACTTTCCAACTTCAATCCTATTCTATTTAAACATCTCTAAAATGCGATACATTCCTCGGTAATATTTTTAAAATTATCTCAATACTACATTAATTTATTATATTTGAAAACTTGAAATTTCATCGAAAAATTGAGCTTCATTCAAATGACGGCATTGAAATATAAATTGTCTGGTTTAAACATCTCTAACATGCGATAAATTCCTCGGTAATATTTTTAAAATTATCATAATACTACAATAATTTATTATACATAAAAACTTCATCGAAAACAAATGGAATTTATTCAAATGACGTCATCGAAATATATCACGCCTGGCTCTTTCTATAAAAGCAGCATTTCATTCAAAAACATTTTTCCATTCATTTCATTCATTACAATACTTTAATAATTTATTTTATTTAAAAACTTAAAACCATGGAAGTTCAAGTAATTTAACTCTATGCTTAAATATATCGAAAAAATCGCCTGCTTCTTTTTGTAAAATCAATGAAAGTTTAATTCATATCAGCTATATTGCAGACTCCATGAGCTAAATAATTTTGCATTAAAGAAATGCAGCAATTCTTACACAACTCATTTTACATCTTTTGGTGTTTGCATCCTCCGTAAGTGAAAGTTAGGCGTCGTTGTAGAAATAATCAAAGTTTGATGATCATTTAAACTCAAATATATTGTAATTGCGTTGTGTTAGGATGTAGATGCACAGAATTGATCAAAAGTAAAGCGGTTTTATGACGGATGCAACACTAAATATGAATTAAAAAGAACTTTAAAAACCACGATTTCGACACAAGATGGATGACATATTTTATTTTGAAGTGGGTCGCGTGATCTCTTCATATAATGGTCACGTGATCTCTTCATATAAAAGGTGTATAATTATTATTTTAATTTTCATTTAAAAAACTAATGGATATGTTTTGCTGAAATTTTTTTATATATATTTTATGGGATTATTTGAATATTTTCTAAAACTTCCGAAACAAATTGTGAATTTAAAACAAATTGCGTGTTAAATTCGCTTAAAAAATGTTTGAAAAATTAGGTCCCATAGGGTTCAATGTATTTCATTTTTTTCAACCCGGGTTCAATCCAAAATTGATTGGGTGATATTATTCATTTATATTCCCATAGGTCCCACAGACCGTCTGAACAACATACTAAAATTTCATTTCGATAAAGTCATTTTTACGGCAGATATCGTGCTAACAACGGACAGACAGACAGCCAGAATGAAGAAAGCCATAAACACTTTTCAACTATGTTGTAAATTGTTAAACATGGATGTCATATTTCATTTTGCAATGATTAACGTGATCTCTTCATATAATACGGAAGTAATTATTATTTCAATTTTTCTTTAAAAATCTGTTTAACATATTTTAATGAATTTTTTTTTACGCATTTTACGTGATAATTTGAATATTTCCTAAAATTCTTAAAGCAATTTGGGAATTTTAAAAAATGTTTGAAAAATTAGGTCCCATAGTGACTCAATGTGACACGGCAGAATGTCACACATGTGCACAACTATCAGTTAGCAAAGTGTCAGCAGTTTGCTCAGAAATCGTTTCTTTTGTTGTTGTTTCTTATAACCTCCTGTTTCGGTCGAGCCGCAAACAGGACCAGTGATGCCAGAAGAAGGACAAAGAATGGCACAAGAAGAGATCACAAAGTTTAATAACACAAATAAGCATCACTGACGAAGGTCAGGGGGGGGGGGTGCAGCTTCACATTTGGCGAGGACCCAGAAGGCGGAAGACTGACTTCATCCTCATGAAAACACCCATGACTTACTCGGGATTCGAACCCAAGTCCACTAGACAGCAGTCGGAGACGCTATCCACTTCACCGCCTGGTAATCATAACACTGCTAGCTGAAAATTTACGTACATTGCGTTGACTTTAAATTAAGGAATCCAAATGATTTTGTGGCCAATAGCTTTTATTACATATAAATTATGGAAACAATTAAATAATAAACAAGCATTACATACTTAAATCATACCGAACTTGACTTCAGGATGTACTAATTCAGCCGATATCTATATAACCAAAATTTATGATTGATTAAATTCACCTAAATTTGAACTTATGGCTTATTTTGCTAGGTGATTTTTCCAAGCTCAGAGCTTATGGATATGATTACTTACACAATTACCTATAATAATATTAACAATTGAATTTCAAAAACACAATACATCCAACACTGATGTAAGGATTTGCCTTGTCCTTATTAACTACCTTCAATGTTCATAAGTATAGGATGTCAAAGATAGGCGATGGGGAAACATGGTATACTGTCCTCCCGGTTTCAGGAGGTTCCCTTCGCGGAGGTTTTGGGAATCCATCAGAGGATCGCTTGTACATCAAGTCAATTAGGTTCTTATTAATGAGGATCTACTGTCCGAATGCCGATTGGTTCACTGTCCGGAGGTCGTTCTCAACGACAGATGCCGGTTGGCTCACTTCTGGTTCGATGTCAGGAGGATGTACTTGACTGCCTATATCGGTCGTTGTAGGATTCCGCTAAAACCGTAAGATTGCATGCACCACCACTCATGATAACTGATTGCGGTTGAATCACTCAGATAAGACATGTTATATGCTGCATAGAGGCCCAGGTTTGGTACCTCGCGAACACTCAGCCTGTGCATAGTCGTCCGGGTGTGATAAAGTAGTCACTGAGGTATCAAGATACCGCCTACCATTGCAGTCCACACATTTGTTACTGCTTAGCTGTAGTGTATAGGGTCCACAGAGTTGTTCCAATACTACACAGTCTATTTTCAGAGCTATATGTGACCCTGCGTGACGAAAGGGACGAGTCACCGATGCTTCGATGACCGCCACTGCTCGGTGAGTTTTTCAATAAAAGTCTGGTTCTAATCCCGCTAGATTTGGCGTGGAGTTGCCATAAGACGTCAATGATTCAATATCTGAGACTGTAAATGTTCTCCACATGAGTAGATATGCTTGCTTACTTTAGTGTATCAAGTATTTCGGTTCCTATCTGTAGGACATAGGGCTGCCGCTACTGAATAGCAGTGGATACTGGTTTTCCAAATTTACATCGAAGTACATTCTTTAGGATCGGATTTCTACCGAATAAGATAAAATTACGAGCCACTCTACAGAGATCAAAAATAGAGTCTGACTTAATTTTTGAATTCTGGTCCCCTCTCCTTTCGTGAAGGACGGAACAAATAGGGCGCGAAATTTTCTAGTCTGTTCATTTGTTGCAACACTTGTGCAAGAAACGGATGGGACTAATTCCCTAATTATTCATTGGTTCTAGGTATACGCTCATTTTGTATGCGTACATATTATTCCCAATGTCCTTCGGGTTCCCAACTGCCAGGGGGTCTCGTCTGAATCCGGGAATGACTTCATAAATGACAGGTGCCATAATTTTTACAAGATTTGTCGTTTCAATTCTGACATTTATTTCGATATCTCGTTATTGAATGCTATGATATTTCCCTCATGTTATTCATTACTTGACAATGAACTATTCCTTCGCATATGTAAGGAGGTACCGTGCTACCAATTAAAATCTACACCGTACACTTTGAGTTATTTCTCCCCCAAATTTGTAAAGGTCTTACTGTCACAACCATGGATCGAATGGCAGATCTTCCAAATGACCAGCCGATGCTCTAACTTTTGAGCCACTGTCACAAAAAAACAAATTCTTCTCGTCAAAGTGGACCCTTTAATCCCCTTGCTCTGATGTCAGACGGGTGAGCAACTGAGTAAACACATTCGTGTTCTCTGTTATTTTTTTATCCAGGCTAGCATACTGTGTGGTTATAAGGCTGAAATTGGTGCTATAATCCACAGTGTCCAACTGGGTTCGAAACTGGATCTTTTTCCGATCCTCATCATCATTGCATAGGGTCTGCTAGGTCAGTTCGTTAAGGCGTCATTGTAGATGTCTCACTGCCCTAGCTCGGTATCAAGGCGCGAATATTTGAATTAGCCAACCAATGCTCTTACCCTCGAGCTACTGGGGCAATATGTCAAGTCCTTATCGAAGAGGACCTTACAAGTTTAGTTCTTAAAATTCGATTGAATTATTTATATTACATTATGTACATTATTTTTATAAAACTAAAATAGTTTCATTAAAAGCAGCACGTAATACATAATTATCAGTTTCGACTGGTTTCGAAAGTAAATATTTCTTCATCAGAAGATCAATCGTAACTTGTGAGAAAAAGATAGACGATTGATGCAAGAATAGAAAAACGTGGCAGGAGCAAGGGAATAGTATTGCAAACGGTCAGAGATGAATAAGGGAGAAATAGGACCCATGAGGCAAGAACAAGGGGTAGGGTGGGACATAATGAATGAACGGAAAAATACCAAGGGCGAAAGTGAACGTCAAACAAATGATTCAAATAACTTTTCCAGACGTTTTTAAAAGCCCAATGAAATTAAAAAACCCAAGAAAATTATGTAAATTATTGAAATAAGAAGAAAGCAAGCGGAATGGAAATATTAAACTAGAGATTTCCAAGCAGAAGAGAAAAAATAATTTGATTAGAAAATAATATATTAATTAAATAACTGCTAAAATATGAATCATCATCTGTGTGTTTCGTTGCATTTAAACTATCCTATTCACAGCCGAGTACATCATTATTTCCAGATCTGCTGTAAAAGGAACTTAATTACATGAGAGGTCAATAAATACGTGTAATTAAATTTAATAATTTAATTATTTATAATAATAATTATAGCAGTGTACTTTAGTAAGTAATCTTAGGGTGATTAAATATGGGATACCAGAAAGTGATTCTAATTTTATTAATTAGTTAAATTTGTCTAACACATGTCACACACACACACACACAACTTATACGGATAAAAAGGCGCTACCATTGCAACTTGACTGTTGGCACGTATTTTTTAATATAATGACTAATACCTTAAGCAGCACACGCACTATTCATGTATTTATTTACATACTTTGAATTTGTACCTTTTTTGGCAGCACGGCGATATTTGATTATTCCTCAAAACATAGCAGATGTAAAGAAGATCGTACTTATATAGTAAAATAACTTTTTATTTATTACTTTCCTTATATACATAATGTATAAGGAAAGTATTGTGACGGGGGCGAAAATTCAAATACGAGTTTTCGACGGGAGAGCTCGTTTCAAGCATCCATGATCACGAATCAAACATTTTTGAGACGATGTGTGTTGAAAACGCAGACCGCACGGCCAACCCAGGGGTTTGCGGCAGCAAGATGTGAGGCCGGTAGAGACGATGTGTGCGTGTGTGTGTGTGTGTGTGTGTGTATGTGTGTGTGTGTCTGTCTGTGGAGACGATATCTCACGAACAAATAGAGCAATTCGAATGAAATATGGTACAAAAATCATAATCCGTGAATAATGAAAGCTTATTGTTTCTAAACGTAATCGAATGATCAGAACCCCCCTAAATTTTCGACTGAAATTTTGAAAAAATCATCAAAAAATCTAAGTCTTTAATGAAGTTACACAAATAGACATTTCCTATGTAATTTTTCTTGACATAAACTTTAGAACACTAGCATAAACAGTTCTCGAGATATTGCACATTTTAAAAATAAATTTATCAAAAAACTCCATAAATTAAAAAAATATATTAACTGTTGAGAAACATGCTCATTTTTCATATGTAATATCATGCGATAAATTGAGTGACATCATTCTCGTGGATCTAGCTCGTATTACATTACAATAGATACTTTGAGTAATACTTTTGTATTTGAATGCCAATAGTTATTTATCTGCTATAAGAATAACTTATTTCTCCGTCCATAACGCTAGGCGAGATTTTGGCGCCGAATTTAGCGGAATGTCGCCAACTTGGCGAATTTTTTAAATGTTGCTAAATTAACGAAAATAACGCCAAATGGATGGAAATGACACTAAATCAATGATAATGACGACTAATTGACGAAAATTCAATATCTTGGAACGAATATAAATAACTACTATAATAAAAACCTATTTTTTATTGTAAATGTAGTAAATTCATTACATTATATAAGGAAAGTCATGTGTTGCCCACATCAGATTTTTAATATTGCTACGACGTATTCTCTGGAATAGTGAGTCTACTCCCGGGATACAACAATGAGGTAAAATTTCTGGATAACGAAAGCTTTTATTTAAAAACTCTAATAGGCGTAAACCGGAACAATATACAGCGAATAGCTCGATAACTATCTTAAAACATCACTAAAAAACTATCAGATGCAATAAAAGGCAATCAAATGCTTAGCTATTTCACAATATAGCTGATATTATTCTCAAAACACTGACGTATGTCACAATTCAGTTTAGCTCGAATCACGTCAACTGTTTTCCAACTGGAAAGATGACTTACTTATATACTCTCCCAAGAAATTTCTTGAAAGTGCTCGTATTTTCAAGAATATTCTATACATCGAGAACGTTCTAGTATGTTTCAAAATTTACCAAAAGTCGCCAAGTTGGCGATAAATTGGCAAATCTGGCAACCTAGTCCCAAAAAGTACGAATTATGACAACTCTATGTTCACGTAATAGGAATTGTTACATGCAACGTTCCTGACGTTACCCTGGACATAGGCAAAACACAGTGAGACGTTTTGCACATTCACCACAATATTTTCGCCAGAAATATCTGCCATACAAGTATGTCTCCAAATTTTAAGATGAACACCCATACAGTAATTAATTCTGAAGTATTAAAACTGCATCATCCTAATTACAAACATTAAAAACATTTTTAGAGACATTATTAATCACTATACTCAGTTTTTCGTTGCGTGCGGACATTTTAAAATGCTAAAGATCTCATTAAAAAGTTTTCCTATCTTATCTAACAAGCGTTGAACAGCCAAAAAAAAAAAAAAAAGATAAAATTTTGCGTCGCAGTTTTATTATTTTAACCAGAAATACGAACAGAAGAGCCCATGTTGCGAACATTTCCCGGCAGTTACCGTTTTAGAGTATGATCATTAAGTTAAATACAGAAGTTGAAAGAAAATTAAGCGATAAATTTAAGTGTCACATTTATGGATTAGTTTACGTATTTAAATGATGATTGGTTTTATGGCTGTTACCGTTTATTTTTAAATATTTCACACTAAAGATGCAATAGATGAAATAAATATATGTTATATTTAGTTATTTATTCGAATATTAGTAATTGAAACATAATTTAATTTATAAAAGCATTTTTAGCTAAGCAATCCAATTTCATTTTTAATTTTATAATGCGAAAATGCAAGTTCAGTTTAATTTTATAAATATGTAATCAAATAATATCGCACAAACATACCTTTTCCATTTATTCTAATAAGTGTCACATTAAATTAATACATAATTTTCGTATAAATGAAGCTTACAATAAAATTTAGAAATCAATTGCTATCAAAAGCAAACATCAAACTTCGTTTTTGAAAAAAGCAAAATATGCAACTTCGCTTATTCAAGCAAGTTTGGCATCTGAGGTAGAATGATTTTTTGAGGATTTCGTAAATTTTTGTTTTTCCCGAAGTATTTGTTGGCGATACCTTTTTCTGCTTCCATAGCTATTTTCTGTTCTACTTATTTTTCATATTTGTTTAGAATATGTTATTTTTCTTGCTGGTATGGTCGACATATAAACTGAAACCGGTTAGTTACCTTTTATAATGTTTTAGTTCGTAGTTTAACTTACTGATCAAGTGCGTTGAATCTACGTTCACTTTCCACTTTGGCTTTAACCGTTCACCATTGCGTCCTACTTCTTGTTCCTCCCTTCTTGGTTTTCTACCTCTTTTTTCTTATCTCGCTATTGAAAACCATCTTTCCCTGCTTCAGTCACGTTTCTTGTTTTTACATCAGTCGATCTAGCTCTCACAGTGAAGGTTACACCTCTTATGTGTTCTGACGATGAAGGCTGTTTCTTACCTTAGAAACCAGTTCACACTATAATTCTTAAGATTCATGTTACTTTAAATAAAGTTGTTTCAGTTTTATTACTCTAGCAGAAGCTTGAGCTGTACGTATCAACCAGAATATTGGAATTTTTATTGATGCGAAAAACATCAAATAGATTCAGAAAAAAACTACCGAACACTTTTAATAACACTGATTTGATTTTTACTCTACCTCCAATATTAAAAATCTGATGTGGGCAACACATGACTTTTCCTGCAGACTCAAATTCATGTTTTCTTTATTTCTTTAAGAACTCATTAAATTGAGTTTAATTGTACAAAATGACTCTAAATTTGCATTTTTAATTCAATTTCTGCTTTTATTTGGTAATTGGACATTTTTCCAAAGGTGGCATAAAAATGCGAAAAATCTCAAATATCGCGAGAACGGTTAGTCTTAGAGTAATAGAGTTGTTCTTATTCTTTTCCTCATCAAAAATTACGTATAAAACAAGCATTTAATTGATACATTTGAACATACGTAGTCTTTTTTTAGATATTGGCGATTTTTGCGGGTCATTTCGTAAAAAACGGCATGTTGTTCTTTTCCGAATCGTATCAAAATCTAATCAGCACCAAAATATCCCACATGTGATTTATCTACCAAATTTTATGAAACTCCGGTCAATTTGTATTTCAGCTAGAGTGAATACATGAGATTTTTGGGGGCCATTTCGCAAAAAAAGGCTGGTTTTTTCTTTCGAATTGTACCAAAAACTAATCAGCACCAGGGTCACACCCAAGGGTCTTACCTACCAAATTTTATGCAATTCGGTTCATTAGTTTTTGAGTTAGAGTGGATGCATACATTGCACAGACACATAGACAGACACACACACACATAGACGTCACGCTAAAAATAGTTTTTTCGTATTCTAGAGGTCTCGAAACGTGTAGATCCATTGAAAACTTGAGTTGCGATTTTCGACATAATTCCAATACTTTACCTATACATTACCATGTATTGCAGGAAAAGTAAAAAAGATATTCTTATAAGTTTCAATCTTAAGCATTTTTCAGTCATTTTGTATCAATAAGCATTAGTTTTATTTACCTTAGTTAAATATTAGTATGTGATATCCTATTTCACTTACTCGTGGCTTGACCACGATTAATTTGTTTCTCTCAGTCTGATCCCCCTATTTCACATACATTTTGTTTTTGACTTAAAGTTCAAGTTTTCATCTCTAATTTTTTCACCGTATTCTTTCTCTCTCCTTTTTTCACTACCACTCTCGCACTATCACTATTGTATTGTAGCAGTCACTTACACTTGGTAAACTCATATGGTATGTAGTTAAGCCCTGAATCTGGTCTGTTCGGGTCGGTTACCCGTGGTGACCCGGACTTCGTGTCTGTTTCCTTTAATTTTCAAAACTATTTTAAAAATTATTTTTAAGAGTCATACCTTATCACATTCTTTCAAATGAGTAGCTGAATATTTTAAGAGTTGTACCTTATCACATTTTTCAAATGAGTAGCTGGATATTTTTAAGGGCTGTACCTTATCACATTTTTTTAAATGAGTAGATGGATAATTGCGAAAACAGGTGTTACAAATTATAAACAGTACTAAATATTAGAGATATGCGTTAGAGATTTAAAATCTATTGGATATAATGTTGAAATACAATTCCTTTGCGGGCACGGATTGTATATCCAGGTCACGAATTGAGTATTATCTGGGTATTCAGGTTCGAGTCGTGTTGTGGGTCAGTTATTATCTATGGTGCTAGTTTGGGCCAGGTGCGGGTCAACAATTGATTGCGGTGGATCAAACCCGACCTGCAAAGGACTCTAACATGTAGCTCCTGTCTTATTTACGCAGTAGAAAACATATATTTCGCCATTTGATACAATTGTCTACTTTTAACACATTAATTGAGCAAAGTTCAAGTCGTAATCTATTTACATATTACTTTTGAATAAAATTAAATTATGTATTTAATACTATAAGCATATTTTTTCATAGATAATTACTGTCATGTGTAACTGGCGAGGTATAACAAAAAGTTATAACACACGAGGTATAACACAAGACATAATGCAGTTTATTAGTTATACATTTTATAATGTTTATACGTTTTTGAAAATTGGCTATTCATTCAGCTTTCAAACGTCAAATTATATATCTCCCCTTAAAAGGCACTAAAATGCATCGCTTAATGCAGTTCTCAGTTAATACATTATCTCTTTGCATGTAATTCGCTATACTCACACTGCTCATTACCATAATAATCATCTCAGGATATACATTTGGGATTAAACTTTATACATTAGTTTAATATTGGCGATCTAAAAGATCTCACACTATTAGAATAAATAGTTAAGTACACATAATTTTGATGACGTAGAACAGTTTAAAATGTTACATGATATACTTTGAAACCTACCCCTAAATATCCTAGAATAAATATGTTCACAAGATGAGATCATTGTTTAAATATATGCAGTGTGAATCAGTAAAACATCAAAGAAGGTGAAATATGGGGACCAGTCACTCTGGTCTCTCCAATTCGTGCCCCCCCCCCTATCTCAGAGGTGTATCCTTGCGGCACTACTGGTGTGAGTTTCAACAGCACTTCCTCCTATGTATATATTATATATAATAATGCGAGTGAGGAAAATCAGTAAACAGAGAGAAACAGCAACGAACAATAAGTGATGTTTTTTGTAACATGATACACCTATACACTGAACAATAACACCTTCTGATCTGTAGGTTGTAAGACCAGTGAGGGCGGCTATACAGGCAGCAACACGTCTAGGTACAGAGTCAATGAGCGTGCAGATGGTATCCTGAGGGATGGCTGTCCATTCCCTGTCAGCAATTTGCTGGAGTTCGTCTTCTAAACTCGACGATGGTCGCGCACGCAAGTGACGTCCCAGACGTGTTCGATTGGTGAGAGATCAGGGGGGACTGGTTACCAGGGGAGCACCTGGGTACATTGCAGGTCATGTTGGCTGATGTGCGTCGTGTGTGATATGATGAATGTGTGTGGTGTGATGCCGTGTGTGGCTGATGCGTGCCGTTATCCTGCTGGTAAATGGCATTGGGCACCCCCTGAAGGAAGCGTAGTGTCACCGGCCGTAGCACGTCATCCACGTATCGTTGAGTCGTCATAGTTCTCTCAATACGGACCAGAGGTGACTTGCTATCGTAGGTGATGGTGCCCAAAACCGTGATGCCGCGTTGTCGCGCAGGGTGGAGTTCCACAGATGAGGCCGGATTGGATCTGTCACCACTTCAGCGCCAGACTTCTACACGACGACTGTCATTGCTAAAACAGAAACATGACTCGTCTGAGAACACGCCCCATGTGCATTTCTGCCGTTCACGTGGCTCTATCCCGACAACATTGCAAACGGAGGCGTCTGTACTGTTGGGTTAAAGGCAGTCTTCTTAAAGGGCGCCATGAGTGCAGGCCGCCGGAGACCAATCGGCAGATAATGGTCCTGGTCGATATGAGAGAATCAAGGGTGTCCTGCACATGCTGCAAACGGGCACAGGAAGTGGCCTGCGAAGCCGCCACCGCTTATCGGCGGATGCGTCCTTCCACGTGTGCTGACGTCGCTCTGGCCGTACCGGCTCCCCTAAAACGTGCCATATTCCTTTGTTCGAATCATCTTCGCCACAGCCAGTGCACCGTGGACGCGTGTAGGTGGCTGTCTGTTGAGATTTGACGTTTGGACCAACCTGCCCTTCTGAGTGCGATCACCATACCCCTCGTGAAATCGTCTGTCTGCTGGAACTGCCTCGGTTGGCGGCAACCTGGCATTCTCTGCTCCTACATGTTTCCTCTGAGACAAAAAAAAATTGCAAAATAATTTCCCTGGCAGACAGAGCGGAGCTGCTATTGCCGATTCTGCAGGTCCCTTCCCTTATATCTCACTCAACATGCGCGGGACAGCTGAGCATTTCGCATCATCTACATAACTCAGTGAGCTGCGTCTACCCTGCAATTTGCATATTTTTCTGTCCACTCCCTATTGGTGTCTCATTTTCATGGTCACGTGGTGTATATATATTACTTTTATTTGTATCATAATCCTTATCGATCAGCTTAACCCTGGGCGACCAGCTTAAACCCTGGATAGTTCTGACGCAGTCGTCACTGCGTTCAATGTCAGCGACGTCTAGCGGTTCAGCTCTTGCGTTACGGCCCTGCTTTGTATGACAAAAATTGCTTGTTTAGATGTGATTTATCACCCCTTAAAGTTTGGCCCAAGAGTTCTGGCTCGTCCTGTATAAGAAACGGCTCCTTTAAAATTTTAAAGAAGCTTGAAGTTTGGCATATGGAAATTTGATGAAATTACCCAAGACAAATATAGTTTTTCAAAAACGTTCGTTTAAGGGGGTGCTCTAGAGAAAAACATTCGAAAGGTGAAACGACGAAAATCCATGCTTCGAGATGGGATAAATATTTCAAATTTGGTGTACGGGTAGATAATTCAAAAGAAAGAGCATATGCAATTTCAATTTTCCGATATTTTATACTTTAGGAGGTGTAACAAACCCAAATGTGCGATTTACCGTATAAATGAGAAACTCCTCCTTTGAAAATGCAATAGACGCTTGATATTATGTATGAAGGGCAATCATCTAATAAAAAAACGCAAGAAGAGAGTTTTTCAAAAGTGTTCATAAGGGGATGGCTACTTCACGAAAACGTTCGAAAGGTGAAATGTTAAAAATTGCATCCTTCCCGATGAAATAGAAACTTCATATGTAGTGTATAGGTAGATAGTTCAAAATAAAGAAATTGTACCATAGAAAATTTCCAATATTTGTAAATTTAGGGGTTCGAAAAGTGAAATGATAGAAAAAAACATGCTTTGCAATGAGATAGAAACTTCAAATTTGATGTACAGGTATATCGTTTGAAATGAAGAAAGTGTACAATTTCAGATTTCCAATAATAAACTTTTGTCCAATATCGAACTTTTGTGGAGCCACACACCAAAGTATTCGATAAATGAGAAACGCCTACTTTAAAATTTGATAGAGGTTTGAAATATGATATATATGGGTTAATCATTTGATAAAAAACCCAAGGCGAAGAGTGTTTTTCAAAAATGTTCATTTATGGGTGTGCTCCACAGAAAAACGTTCGAAAAGTGAAATGATAAATTAGCATACTTCAGTATGAGATAGAGATTTCAAATTTGGTGTACAGATAGATAGTTCGAAAGGAAGAAAGTGAACAATTTTAGTTTTCTAATATTTTCTTCTTTAGGTGATTCCGCACACCAAAATTTTCGATTTTAAGAGGAAATGTGAAACACGAATTGTTTAAAATTATTACTCAGGGGTTTTTTATTGTGAGACCGTTGTTTTTCAATGGGTTTTCGGTTAGTTCATATTATTATTCTTACTAAATTAAATTTATACTTATTATTATTTACAAAAATCCTCAATTGCTGCGTCATGCAGCACAGTTGCTATGATGTCATAATTAAATTTCTTGGCCATAAATGACTGTCCACCCATCATAAAAATTGGCATCTTCACGTCTGGGGTTTAGTGCTATATTGTCGCTATTACCTCTGTTGAACTCGTAATGTATTTTATTCGCGCTGTATCACAGCTTGTAAATATTTCTTTTTGTGACTATTTCATTTGTATGTAAATTTAAATTATTTTCACATTTTCTATTATCTACGCAGGGGCCCAATAAAGAGTCTGTGGGGAGTCAGCTTCCTCTCCCCCTCCTCAACGATTTCCAAGTTATTGTGTTTTCCTTGCTGAACCACATTTTCATCATTAAAACAATGGTCCACTAAATTTTGACCCCCCCCCCCGTAAGAAATGCGCCCACACACAATAAATTCTTGAAAATACGTAATGCATTTTAATCACGCTGTTTGACATATTGTAAATATGTATTTTTGAAACTATTTCATTTGTATGAAAGCTTCCGTAATTTTCCACATTTTCTATTATCTACGCAGGGGCGCACTTAAGAGTGTATGGGGGTGTTGACTTTCTCTCCCCCTCCTCAACGATTTTCAAGTTATTATATTTTCCTTGGTGAACCATATTTCCGTCATTTGAACAATAATCCACCAAATTTTGAATTCCCTGTAAGAAATGCACCCACACACAAATGCTTGAAAAGATGCCCATCTATATACGAATCTCGTCGTACAGTTTAGAACAAAATATATTTCAATAACTTATAGTTTTTAGGAAGGAGCGAACAATTTTATATTTTGACAGCGAGTAAATGAATATTTTCCTAATAAACAATTTATAAATTTTTACATCATTCCTGAATATAACATCATTCATCAATAAAGTTAAAATTAAAGGGCTTAACTTTCCTTTACTTAGAGTCATAAATTTCATTCCGTTAGCTACATCATACAGGAAAGGTTGATGATTACAGAATATAGAATCTGCTGTGTCCAAAACTTGATTTACTCTACTGATTACGAAAGTTAATAAGTTAGGAAAACAAAAAGACAAAATCACAAATTTAAGTTTTATTATGACTTGATATCACAGAAAGCAACTAGGCATTTTTTTGAAAAAAAATGCATTTTAAATATCATAGAAATAATTATTTCCCGTGATATAGTGGAGACGTGAAAAATTCTAATATCTGATAGCGGCTCCTGACAGCTCTTAAAAAGCAGTGCCTATTTATATATGGTAAACCATACTTATTTATTCACTCCTTATTAAAGATATTTAGAATTTTACGATACTTTTATTCTTACATCATAAAGGAACAACATCTCTAGAATAGTCAATGTTATCTTTTATAAAATATGTGTAAAGAGCTGCCCCAACCGGGAATCAAATCTTAGATCTGCGAACTGGCCGCTTTACCGCTGAGCTACTGGGACTAAATTGCAAGCTCTTATTAATGAAGTGGATTCTGCATTCTGCATCCTCTAATGTCAGATCGGCGAGCAACTGACAATCTGACTGACTCCATCCTGCTTTACTATATATTGTAGGTGAGCCTCCTCCTACTACTATTTTTACCCAGGTTAGTATCTTGCGAGGTCGTTATCCTCTCAATTCGAAGTCGGCACTCAATCTTCCAGAGTCCACTGAATCCGTACTAGTCGTATTAGGGTCACTTTCAGATCTCGGACGTTATAACGTATTAAATTATATGAACTTATTGTGTTCCCTCCATTTTTTCTTTAAAAGAAAAAAAAAGCTATGTTAACTGTTCTTATTTTCTCGGATTTTTCTTTTGACCCGTTTATTTGTATTTTTTCTTCTTTTTATTTTCTAAATTTTATTATAAATTTCTGTTTTTGTTTTTCATATGCCTAAATCTTTTTCCTTTTCATATATTTTCTAAATTTTACTTTTAAAATTTTATTATTTTCTTTAATTTTAATCTATTTTCACTTTCCCTGCAATACATGGTAATGTATAGGGAAAGTATTGGAATCATGCCGAAAATCGCAACTCGAGTTTTCGACGGATCTACACGTTACGAGACCTCTACAATACGAAAAAATCTGATGTGGGCAGCACATGACTTTCCCTGCAGACTTATATTAACGTTCTCTATATTTTAATTAAATTTATTTCACTTTTAATTAAATTTTCGTTCTCATTCTATAACCGGACTTATTTTCAAAGGTGGCGTAGAGAAAATATGGAAAACTAAAATATCTCGAGAACGGCTAGTCCTAGTGTAATGGAGTTGGTTTTATTATTTTCGTCGTTAAAAATTACGTATTAAACGAGCATTTAATGGATATGTATGAGTATACCTAGTTCTTTAGTTTGGATTTTGACGATTTTTGCGGGTCATTTTGCAATAAAAGGCAAGTTATTTTTTTCCGAATCGTACCAAAATCTAATCAGCACCAGGATAACCCACAAGTGACTCTTCTACCGAATTTTGTGAAATTCGGTCCAGTAGTTTTTAAGTTAGAGTGGATACAAGCCTTTGCGGGCCATTTCGCAAAAAAAAGCGGGTTCTTTTATTCCGAATCGTACCCAAAACTAATCAGCACTAAATTCGCCCACAAGGGACTTACCTACCAAATTTTATGAAATTCGGTTAATTACTTTTTGAGTTAGAGTGGATACAAAATCTGCACAGACAGACAGACAGACACACAGACACACAGACAGACACACATACAGACACACAGACACACACACAGACGTCACGCCAAAAATAGTGTTTTCGTATTTTAGAGGTCTCGAAACGTGTAGATCCGTCGAAAACTCGAGTTACGATTTTCGGCACATGATTCCAATACTTTCCCTATACATTACAATGTATTGCAGGGAAAGTAAAAACTATTTTTAGCGTGACGTCTGTGTGTGTGTATGTGTGTCTGTCTGTCTGTTTGTCTGTGTGTCTGTGTGCCTGTCTGTCTGCGTGTCTGTCTGTCTGTCTGTGCAGATTTTGTATCCACTCTAACTAAAAAGCTAATTGACCGAATTTCATAAAATTTGGTAGGTAAGTCACTTGTGGGCGAATCTGGTGCTGATTAGTTTTGGGTACGATTCGCAATAAAAGAACCCGCCTTTTTTTCGAAATGGCCCGCAAAAGTTTGTATCCACGCTAGCTAAAAAACAAATGGACCGAATTTCACAAAATTCAGTAGATAAGTCGCTTGTTAGTCACCCTGGTGCTGATGAGATTTTGGTACGATTCGGGAAAAAATAACCTGCCTTTTTCTGCAAAACGGCCCGCAAAAATCGTCAAAATCTAAAATAAAAAACTACGTATGCCAAATATATCCATTAAATGCTTGTTTTATACGTAATTTTTAACAAAGAAAATAATAAGACCAACCCCATTACACTAGGTCTAGCCGTTCTCGAGATATTTTTGTTTTTTCGTATGTTCCCTACGCCACCTTTAAAATAAGTCCAGTTACCGAATCAGAACAAAAATTGAATTTAAAGTGAATTTAATTAAAATAAATAGAACGTGTATATAAGTCTGCAGGGAAAGTCATGTGCTGCCCATATCAGATTTTTCATTATGTTATTATACCTCACTCTAAATTTTATTTTTCAATGACCTTTTTATCTATATTCGCAATAACCCTTTTCCCATTTTTGTAAAATGGACGTACTTGTCAAATATAATGTAAAACTGTTTGCTTAATTACACTATTTTTCATCAATTCTTATATTTTTAGACCTAAATAAAAATTCGTTTGGCGGGATGGTCGACCTTGGGTGCCTCCTGAGTGCAGAAGGTACCCTTTCCCGGCCGTGCAGCTGGCTACTCTGAACCCACTATGTGAGTCGCATGGTCTGGGGTCTTCAGACCTCGGACGTGTTTGCTGTAACCCACAGATTTGATTTGTGCGGGCGCCATTACAAAGAGCATTGCTGACCCAACTGAGAATCAAACCCCGGATCTCCGAACTGGCCAGCGGATGCTCTACCGTTGAGCAACTGGGATTAAATTGCAAGCTCTTATCGTGGACTCTGCATATGTTAATAGCTTTTACTTAAAAATAACCTAAAAAGTAATAATAATTTCCTCTAATTGCTGTTAAAAATAATCTGAAAAAGAAAGCTTCGTTACAACATTGCATGAAAAGATGAAACAAGGCATCCACTAAAGTAAAGAAAAGTCTTCTCTTTCAGAATAAATGAGATGCTATTATAAACACGATATTCTTGGCCTGTTGGTATTGCTGCTCTATCATTTATTATAATGAAAAAGGCTTTACTTATGAAATCAGTTAATATTATTTTGAAACTTTGATACTGTGTTCTAAAGAAGTTTTACATGGCCGTGGTTTTGCTTCTATGGTGATGTTAATATTACTTGAATTTTTTTATTATTACATTTTTCTCATATATATATATATATATATATTACTGGAATTTCATACAATATTTTTATTATATATATATATATAAATAATTTTAATTTACTTGTATTATAAATACCAGAAATTGATCATTTATTGAAAATGGTCTGAAGTGAAAATTTGAAATCAAAATTGACTCTGCGACAAACTTGTGAAAATTATAAATAGAACATTATAAATAACACAGGTATATATATATATATATATATAATATAATAAAAATATAAAATGAAAATCTAATAATAGAATAGAGAGGAGGTGTAACTCCAAATACTCTTACTTAAATTATCCCTACACGTTAAAAAGAAGTTCATTTCGAAGAAATTCTTTTTCAAGTTCATGTATTTAATCAAAATGGACACAAAATATGCTTGTTTCTGAATTAAAAGATGGATTATATCTATAAACTCTCATTACTTGGACGAGAAGCATGAAGATTGAAAAATTATATTTGAAACAATAATACCTGGAATACACTGCAAATTTCCAATCCAATCGTGTAATAAATGAAGAGACCAATGCTGCCAATCGCAAAAAATAAAAGTAGAGAGAAAAGTATATATATATACATTTTTTTCACCCATAATATCTTCCTTTTATGTATATTATGCATTGTAAAGGAAGTAATTAGCAGACTAAGTGTGTAGCATGACGTAATTGCTACGTAGAAATAACTACATAGCATAGTGTAATTGCTAAATTAGAAAAATTAAAAATATTTTTCTTCCTTTTATGTGTTTTTACTATCAGGTAAAAGTGCGCCTCTTAATTTTGTAAAATGGCTTTATTATCATAATTTTAATTAAAACTATTAAATCATGTTTTAACTATCTCTTAACTATTTATTACTATATCTTAAACAACACAAAATAACAATTACTTGATGCAGAAAAGAAAAAATAGCTTTTTATTTTAAACATGTTTTAAAATACCACTACTGTGTTATCCCATTAAATTAACTGCATTCATATTATGCATAAATATTAGTTAGAATTGTAAATATGAGTAATCATCACATCATTTTAAAGATAGAACGTGGTTAATTCTTTTTAACAGTTTTTGAAAATAAAAAATTCAGATCCGTAAGCATTAAAGAAAATACATAATTTTGGGATTCATGCGTCAGGGATTAAAAGGCTATCATAGTATATTTTCATCATATAGCTTTATGTACAGATATCAAATACAATTTTACGTGTCATAAAAAATGTAATTTCAAGAATGCAGATTAACTTCCGCAAAAGATTAGCGGTGGATATAATTTTATTACTTTTGTCACTATAAGTAGTATAAGGAAAATATTGTGATAAGACCATAATTAAAGTTAACATGTTTAACAGTTGTAGTAGGGGGCGTTCCCACCGCAGATACCAGTTTCCACAGACCGGTTTCGCGCTTATTATAAGCTCATATAGAATAATTGATTAATCATAATCAGATTAGCAAGATTTTAGCTATTCCATACTAAAGAGTGTATAGTAAAGGCAAAACCGGTCCATGGATGCTGCAATCCTAATAAGAGTATTTTGTCAATGTTTACCACTCTCTTAAATTTAACATATACTGATCTACACGTTACGGAACATTTTCCAAATATTTATAAATCGACTTCAGAAGATACCAAAACATCCAAGAGTCAATTATTCGAAAACATGAGTAGTTTACATGCTCCAGCAAATTGCAACAACAACATTGCGCTATCAACAAGTTGGTGCCATCAATTCGTACTTGCAAATGGATATTAGCAGTTTGTGTTAGCCGGAAGGTTAAGTTGGAATGAATAATCGCGCGTCAGAAAAATATGAAAAATGGCGCAAACATCGGAGTGTGTAAAAGAAAATTGTACCAATCTCAAACTTGATTCACATGCAATCTGCCGATCACCTGCTAGACTCTCAGAGATTATTTTTAAAAATATAAAACGTGGAACATATTATAACATCCGGTTATAGCAACAGCATGAGACCAAATAATTCGTTAGTAAAATCCAGACGATTTCTAAATTCGTATTGCACCGCAAAACTATGTGCAATTAGAGGACTAATCAATAAGATGGTGTCAAATAGGAAATAGCGTAAAAGTAATTGGAAAACAACAGAGTAAAGAGAAATCCTCTATCCTATATATTTGTGAACCTCTCAAACAATCTAGAAGGCATACTTTCAAGAAATTTCAATTCAAACTAATGGTTCGATTTTGGAAACTTTTATTTCATATTTTACTCCGGATATATTACTTCCCTGCAATACATGGTAATGTATAGGTAATGTATTGGAATCATGCCGAAAATCGCAACTCGAGTTTTCGACGGATTTACACTCTTTAAGGCCTCTTGAATACGAAAAAACTATTTTTAGCGCGACGTCTGCGTGTGTGTCTGTATGTCTGTCTGTGTGCCTGTCTGTGTGTCTGTGCAATGTATGTATCCACTCTAACTAAAACACTAATAGACCGAATTTCATAAAATTTGGTATGTAAGTCACCCTGGTGCTGGGTTTTGGTAGGAATCGTAAAAATAGAACCCGCATCTTTTGCGAAAAAGGCCCGTAAAAATTTCATATATCCACTCTGGCTCAAATACTAATTGAACAAATATCACAAAATTTGGTAGATAAGCTACTTGTGGGATGTCGTACGGCGTGCACGACATTTTGTAATTTCAATTACGGATGCCAACCAAAATAATGACCTATGCAAATGCTGCAGATGGAACCAATGGCAACCCAAACATAAATAAGCAGCGCGCATCCCCTCCATCACAAGAACCAATAAAAAGACGAGGTATGACACTACAAGGTGAAAAGAAAAAGTGGTTTCGAGAATGTTCTAGAAGTTTCCACGAGATTCAATTTCGACAGCGTCCTAGCCGCACCTGATGTTTTTTTTAGTAATATTCAAAAATATCTCCTGCGATCGCGCAAAGATACGCGGATAGGCAAAAATTGTGATGTGTGAGCGAAAAATGAGCACTGGGAAATAATGGCGTATTAAAATATTATACGCAGGCTTCCAATATAGTGTTGGCAACACAAATATCGAGGTACAAGCAAACAGAAGGTATGGATATGTTTCATCTGTTATAATGATTAAGGAAGGCACACAATTCATAGTACCTATCGTGCAATTAATAGCAAGGTCGTACGAACCTATCGCAATAACGAGCTCGTGTATTGGAACTAAATGAACTACTCAGATTTTCGGTAGATAATAGTAATTAATGTGTTCTAAATACATGTGTCTTATAAATTATATGTTGTATAGATAATAGTAATTAATGTGTTCTAAATATATGTGTCTTATAAATTATATGTTGTAAATGTATGTGTTGATTAAATGTTGTTAAAGATATATGTGTCCAGAAGGATGCAGGATTAAATTTAATAATCAAGATTTCTCTACATGTATATATACGAAAGTAAATATTAAAGTAATTGATTAAATTTAGATAAGAGTATGTATTGATATTTTGTGTGTCCGTCTCTCCAGTTTGTGAACCTGGGGCTTACATGCTCCACCCCTAGCGACGGCATCATAGGTAAGTCATATAGTGGTAATTTTGATAAGGACAATTTTACCTTATGACATGGAACACTCTGGTGATGATTAGATTTTGGTACGATTCGGAAAAGAACAACCTGCCTTTTTTTACGAAATGACCCGCAATAAACGCCAAAATCTAAAAAAAAAAGATTACGTATGCTGAAATATATCAATTAAATTCTGGTTTTATACGCAATTTTTGACGAGAAAAAGACTATAACACACTCACTTATACTGTAGGACTTACCGTTCTCAAGATATTTGAGATTTCTTGCATTTTTGTTACGCCGCAATCAGAAAAATGTCCAATTACCAAATAAAAACAAAAATGGAGTTGAAAATGCAAATTTAGTGTTATTTGGTGCAATTAAACTCAATCTAATGAATTATTAAAGAAATAAAGAATATCTGAATTTGAGTCTGCAGAGAAAGTCATGTGCTGCCCACATCAGGACGTGGATCACATTTACTTTCACGAAGATCAATTTCTGTTCCTCTATCTAAGATCTTCCTTTTCATATCTACAGCTGTAATAGCCGAATACATTCCGCCATGCTTAAATAATCTGATGTGACCTTCCAAAAATACCCATTTTCGCTACTTCTACCATCTTGTAAAAGAGAATGGCTCTTTCCTACATTATTCTAATATAAAATCCATCTCAAATTGTCTTTTGATAATTATGAGAACTTTGATAATTATGTTTTCTTTTGTCTTCACACAAAAAAAAATATATTTTGACCAAAATCGTCTTTTCCCAAATTCACATGTTTTTATCTCTCTATATTCTGAACTCTGTCTTGCAACTGTGAAAATATACTGATTAAGTATACTTATAATTAGGGAATCTATATTTTAAAATAATCAAAAATAGACATACTCTGTACTATGCTTCTCTGTTGTGCCAAATGAAAACAAACCAACGCTAGGAACATCTACAGGTAAATATAATTATCAAAGCATTATGACATTTTCAAGCATTTCGTAATAAGGCGTTGGTCCACTTCTGGCCTGGATGCAAGATGTCACCCGGCGTGACATAGACTGATAAAGTTCACGGATGGTGTCCTGCGGAATGTCTTGTCAAATTGTCTCCAACTGTCGGGCTAAATCGTCAACAATCCGGGATGGTTGCAATCGCCTTCCCATAACTTCCTAAATGTGGGGATATATATATACCCTGATATATCTTCTATGGGAGATAGATCAGGAGACCTAGCTGGCCAAGGAAGTGTTGAGAAAGCTTGAAGACAATTCATAGCAACACGTGCCGTGTGCGGTCGGGCATTATCTTGTTGAAATGTAAGTCCGGGGCGTCGCAAAAGTAACGGTAACACAACCGGTCGTAGAATGTTGTCTACGCACTACGAGTTTTATCTCCTTCTATCTAGCTCCATGTCTAAAAGGCTCTTACTACGCTAGAGTAGTATAAAACGAAACGTTGTACGTCTGGGTTCAATCCAAAATTTATGGTTTTGATTTCCAACTGTATTTCTGACTGACAAATTTTCCAGTGATTTATAAACCTGCATTTTTGGTCTACTATTCTCATGTTGCAATTTTATAAAAATGATAGGGGTTTTTATAAACTTAGATTAAGAGTTTGAAGATTAGGAATAGAGAATAAATCGTTTTCTCAACAAATTTTAATTATTTTTCACGTTTCTAAATAAAAAGATTCTTTGTGTTAATAGTAGCAAACTTTCTCATTTTACTTTTGTATCTGTAGAGATCACGGAATACAAATTTAATCAAGTACTTTCCTATCCCCAAATAAGGAAGTTCTCGCAAATGTAAAAAGAATGAAGAGTAAGTTGGAAATAGAAAACCCAATCGTCTTAAAGCCTATATAAAGGAAAATTAAATACTTTAAGACATAAAGAAAAACATATACCTCCTTTTTATAAAGAGAAAATTGCTGAAAGACAGTAAACAATTTTCTTCTATACACTAAACATTTAAAAAAAGGTTGACTTGTAGTATTTGTCACACTTATATTAAATTTATAAACAACAATATAAATAAATGCGCAATTATTTCTGAACTTAATGTCAATCAAACTAAACTCACGTTGTTTATCTTTTGAAGTATTTTATTAGAAATTGTAATATAAGTACTTTCTATTATAATAAAAGAAATGTAACAGGTTTTAAAAGCAAGCTTAGATTAAATTTACAGTACATGTATATAAATGCACAATTATTTATAACCTTAATGTCAGTCAAGCTAAATTCAAGCAAAAGTGTAAAGATAACAAGCTTATTTAGTGCCTGTCTTTTAAACTATTTCATTACTGAAAGTAATTTTGTATTTTATACTTTATTTAAAAATAAGTAACATGTATTAAAATAATTCTTATAAAAGAATTCTAGAGAATTAAGAATCAGGTCTTAAGAAGTCTTTATATTATATTATTGGTTCTTAACTTTTGGAAATAAACAAATTAAGATTGACTTTAAATATACAAGGAGACATCCATATCTTATCTAATGATAGCATCTAGAGAAATATGACCTACTCTCATAAGCTGACCAAGTATTGTGAAATCAATAACACTGACTTAATTAGTGTTAAATATATTTCTGAAAATGATATTGCCAAATCCCTAAAAAAAGTTAAAATCCAGCCAGTCTATAAGTTAGCATGATGTTCCCTCTTTCATTATTAAGTGTTGTGCTGACTCCCTAACTTACCCTTTGCTCATCTTGCTTAATTTTTCGCTTAAAACTATGACTTTCCCCAATATCTGGAAATATGGTCAAGTTATTCTGGTACATAAAAAGAACAATAAGCATGATATTTTTAACTACAGGCCTATTACTATTATGACCCTTTCTTCCAAGGTTTTTGAATATATTATGCATGAAAGGAACTTTTCCCAAATTAAGCAATGGATATCTCCGTACCAGCATGGCTTTATGCCAATGCGTCCAACATTAACTAATTTAACTTGTCTTACCAGTGATATTATTGATGCTATTAAAACAAAGAACCAACTGGATGTTATTTATACTGATTTTAGTAAAGCTTTTGATCACATTGATCTGGGGTTATTAACCTGTAAACTGATTGCTACTGGATTTAGTGTTGATATGTCGTCTAAGTTGTACTCTTATATTACAGATAGACTGTATTCTGTAAAGTACTTTGGTGTAAACTCTAGTCTATATAGTAATTCCTCTGGTGTTCCTGAGGGATCAAATCTGGGCCCACTTTTTTTGTTGTTGTTGTTGTTGTCGTGTCCCTAACATTACATTTAAGGAAGAATGTGTGCACGGCTTCCGTTTAGTCTAATGACCCGGGGCATCCGAAAGTAGAAGTCTGACTTCAGCCCCAAATAAGACATTACAACATCCATGGCCGCAGGCGGGACTCGAACCCGCAATCTGGTAGCCGAGCCGTCACGAGGAAACGCACTTCTTTTTTTAATTTTTATTAATGAAATACCCCGGATTCTTAAAACTGCAAAATGTCTTATGTTTGCAGACGACTTGAAACTTTATTTAAAAATCAACTCATTAACGTGATTGTGAACTGATGCAGAGAGATCTAGATGTACTGTGTAACTGGTCTGTTTTAAATAAACTCCATTTACATGTTTCAAAATGCTATGTTATAAGCATGACCAGGATCCGTAATATTCACAATTACAATTACATTTTAAATAATTTACCTCTATCTCGATGTACTCTCGATGTATTATTGATTTGGGTGTCACTTTCAATGATATTTTTAACTTTCGGAGACATATCGATAATACTATTAAAAGAAACTACCAAAGACTCGGTTACACCTTAAGACGATCTCGTGTTTTTGACTGGTCTGATACTTTTATTTGCATTTATAATACGCTAGTTAAACCAATTTTGGAATATTGTGCAATGATTTGGGACCCTGTTTACAATCTACATTCTCAACGGATAGAAATCGTGCAAAATAAACTTTTACGTACTATTGATTACAGATTGACTGGGTATTATCCTTATGATATGCATACGAGTGATCTTAGACAAAAATATAATTTAATGTCGCTTGAAAAAATAAGGAAATGGTCCTGTCTCTTGTTTTATTATAAAGTCTTAAATAACACTATTGATTGCCTCACTCTACTTTCTTCCCTGGAATTTCATATACCTGTAATATTACTAGAAAAAACCTTGTTTCACAATACCACTGTTAAACACAATTACATGAAATGCTATTCTATCTATAAATTTGTTGATCTATATAATACCTATTGTACTGATATTGATATATTTAATTTGACTCCTGCCTGTTTTGAAAAAGCCTGTTTAGATGTGCTTGACATGTATACTACTTAGCATTGTTGTATTTTATGTTATGTTCTTTTTATATTTGTGTGGCTACTGCAAATGGATTTCATTTGTAGTGCCAGAAATAAAATAAGACTTTATTAATCGTAAGGATCCTATCTGATTGCAACTCTCCTTTCCGCGCTTAGAAAAATAGCCGCCATTTTAGAACTATTATCTTTTCCTGATCCTATCTGATTGCAAATCTCTTCACCAAATCGTACGAAAATCTAATTAGCACCAGGGTAACCCACAAAAGACTTATCTACCGAATTTTGTGAAATTTGTTCCATTAGTTTTTCAGCTAGAGTGGATACAGGATTTTGAGAGCCATTTCGCAAAGAAAGTGGGTTCTTTTATCCCGAATCTTACCCAAAACTAATCAGCAGATTTGCCCACAAGTGATTTACCTACCAAATTTTTATTAAATTCGGTCGATTAGTTTTTTAGTTCAGAGTGGATACAAAATCCGCACAGACAGACACACAGACGTCACGTTAAAAATAGTTTTTTTCGTATTCTAGAGATCTCGAAACACGTAGATCCGTTGAAAATTCGAATTGCAATTTACCGCATGATTCCAATACTTTCCCAATACATTACCATGTATTGCAGGAAAAATACAAATATATCACTATTTAATAAGAACAACAAATAAAAGCGATTTATATATAAAATATGAAAATTAATGACATCATTCACTAGACATTAAAACATACCACTCGCTGTATATTGCATGAGGTTTCAACTAAAGCGTAAAATCTGAAAAAATATAATTATGCTTAACGTTAATAAGTGAAAAACACTTTGTTCAAAGGATAAAGAAAACTTAAGCATCGCATTTAATCTTTGATAAGTATTATCATATTTGTTCTTAAATTCAACGATCAAGTTTTCTTTGAACTTTATGTCATCAAGTAAGTTGACAATGTCTTCTTCTGTGTCAGGCGTTCATTGAAATATATATTTTGAGAGTTATCATGACTCATTCTCTAGATATTACTATACTGTTTTTCAATAATCTGTGGCTGTAAATACCATATTATATATCTCTGTAGCCCATTCAATTTTTTTCAATTGGTAAACACAGGACTGTTGATGATTTTAAAGCAAATCAAAATATAAGATGTTAATTATTTATATACAATCTAAGACAAAAAATTCGACGTACCCCGCTGAATAATTCGATAGGAGTTTGAAAGAGGGCGAGCGGTCGGACTACATGAGGCAGGATGAACACACTGACCAATCGCTCGGTATTTGGGTAGGAGCGATGCAGAAATTAGACGATGTTAGCAGGAATGGGTTCAGAATGGCAGATTCCAGAGGCAAGCGGGAAGCGGACGGCTTAGAGTGACAACAGAACCGGAAGATAGAACGATTGTCAGAGCAGCTGTGGCAGTAAGAGATTCGTCGTTATCAACCATCCAACGTGTGAAAAACACGGAAGTGACCACACAGACCATTAATAGAAGACTACGGGAGCGGAATCTATACTCGCGGCCCCATTACGCCGCCTACCATTGACCAGGATGTACCGCCAATAACGATGGTGCCGGACCCGATCAACGTGGAATTGTTCCGAATGGGAACGAATTGTCTTCAGTGATTTGTCCCGTTTAGAACTGAGTCCCGACGATCAGCGCAGACGTGTCTGGAGACAGCTCGGACATCGTCAGGATCCTTCTCGTACGGTCACACGCCACACAGTCCGACAATAGGGAGTTATGGACTGGGGTGCTATTTCGTTTGATAGCTGGACTCCTTTGATAGGCCTCCGTCGCACCATCACAGCATAGCGATACGATGCCGACATTCTACGATCCGTTGGTATTGCTATTCCTTTCACGACACCCCAGGCTAACTTTTCAGGAAGATAATGATAGGCTACACACGGAACGCCTCTCTATTGATTGTCTGCGTGCTTACGACATACTTCCTTGGCCAGCCAGATCCCTCGCCTATTGAGCACATTTGGGCTGAGATTTCGCCTGCGACGCGACCATCCCAGAATGTAGACGAATTAGCTCGTCATTTGGAGGCCATTTCGAACGACGTCCCTCAGAACACCATCCAGCAACTTTATGCATCAATGTCACGTTGGCTAACAGCCTGTACCAAGGCACACACAGACGCCACGCTAAAAATAGTTTTTTCGTATTCTAGAGATCTCGAAACACGTAGATCCGTTGAAAATTCGAGCTACAATTTTCCGCATGCGATTCCAATACTTTCCCAATACATTACCATGTATTGCAGGGAAAGTACAAATATATCACTATTTAATAAGAACAACAAATAAAAGCGATTTATACATAAAATATGAAAATTAATGACATCATTCACTAGACATTAAAACATACCACTCGCTGTATATTGCATGAGGTTTCAACTAAAGCGTAAAATCAGAAAAAATATAATTATGCTTAATGTTAATAAGTGAAAAACACTTTGTTCAAAGGATAAAGAAAACTTACGCAACGCATTTAATCTTTGATAAGTATTATTATATGGTGGATCAGCGCCATATGGTGCTCACTTTGTGTAGATGTTTCAGTGCAATAAATCATCGAATTGTTCTGAAATTCTAATTTTTTTTTCTGTACATCCACATTACACGTGCCAAATTTTCTCTTATTTGGATAATTATTTCTTGGTAAGTCGATTTTTTTGTCTGTGAGTGTATTTTCAAAGAATCATTAGTATGTATAAAAAATATCATCCGTTTGTGTAGAACATATTTTTTTTAAATAGGCTATATTTGCGCCAGACTTTAATTGAAAAATATGCATATCTTTAGTGTTATCACGACTCGTTCTTTAGATCTTACAATATTTTTTTCTATAATATATGACTGTAAATGGTATATTATACATCTCGGAAGAATAAGTCCATTGAGACCATCTTGTAAATGAAATTTACAAGATTTTTTTGCAATTGGGACACACAAGACCTGCTGCTCATACCTTCGAGTGAGACAGGCGGTCTGGGTCTTCTACACAAGACAGTTGTTGATTTTACAGCAATTCAGTTTTTGTAAATGTATATTCATTTTATAAGATGCAAAATGGATATATATTTTTTCAAAAATTCATTAGTTTGTATAAAAAAAATCATGGGTTTGTGCAGATTAGAGTTTTTTAAATGGTCTTGGACCCACATAAAATTACACAATTTTTATATATTTTCCAAGATGAAATTTCTAATTTATTGCAAATTACTTTCAGCAAAATTTTTGCCAAATATTCTAAGAAATTCGCTTTTATGAAACTTTTACTCTTTAAAAGAGGACAAAAATAACCTTTTCCAGAAATTTGAATGATAATAAGGCACTAAGGTGGTAGAAATAAATGTTTTAATGAGATTCAGGAAGTGATAAACGGAAAGAAGAGGGGAAAATAGAGGATCATTGGATCATTAAAATGTGAAATATATGCTTTTGAAAATTCCAATTAATTTATACAAATCTTCAGTTTTCACTTTTGCTATATTACATAGCATATATAAAGAAACAGCATGAGGTTAAAATTTCAACTTACAAAACTCTATGGATATGCACGAGTTGGTTATTCCTAAATAAGATTCAGCCATTTTTCGAGTCAATTCGTTAGTGTGTCAATATGACTAATTGAGCCTATATATCTAAGTACAGAAAGTTTCGAATTACATTCAATATGACAATTTATTTCAATTAACACACAGTAGAAGCTATTTGGTTTTGAACGCAATGAAATCAATAGGAGGAGGGCTAATGAAACATTTATTTAAAAGCCGTTAAAAGTATACATCACATTTTCTACTAAGAAAATAATTATTTTATGAACAATTTTATATTTTAATGTGATTAAAATCATTTGTTCGCAAATTGTATATTTCTTTCTCTAGATATTTCACTTCTTTAGCATATCCGTGAAAGGAATATAAATAAATAACAAAATATAGCTTGTATTATGAATATTATTCAAAGACTAAACACATGATACATTATTTCCACCAGAAATATATTAATAACATCATTTTGTAGTTATTACAAATCCTTCTCCAGATATTACACATATTACCTTCCCTATAGTGTGTTACGTATATCCCCTGGATTTAGTAAATGAGACGATAAGCTTGGTACAATAATTGTATTTTTATACAAGAAAATAACCGTTGCCAAGAAATCGTGACATAACGCAGCTAAATAATGGTTTATTTATTTATTTTAGTTATAAGCGGGCGTATTGATAAAGCTTTCTTTGGTTTTCGAGAATTCTCTTTAAGTTCTGGAGAACGAAATTTAAAGAACGATTTAATAATACGCCAATTTATAACAACCACAACGTCAACAAAAGTAAATCTCACCGAGGTTCATCGTTCTGGGTCCTGAAGTACCTGTGTACCAAATTTCATGGCCGTACGATGCTTATATCTCTCGTTTGAGACTCCACATATACGGAGACAGACATTTTCTTCTATTGTGTATAGCTGTATCCGCTCAGAGCATTTCTGTTTTCAATAGGACTCTGAAAATAACAATAGGAAAGTTTACAATAGGACTCTGAAAGTAACACTAGGAAAGTTTACAATAGGACTCTGAAAGTAACAATAAGAAAGTTTACAATAGGACTCTGAAAGTAACAATAGGAAAGTTTACAATATGACTCTGAAAGCAACAGTAGGAAAGTTTACAATAGGACTCTGAAAGTAACAGTGGAAAGTTCATAATAGGACTCTGAAAGTAACAGTGAGAAAGTTTACAATAGGACTCTGAAAGTAACACAAGGAAAGTTTACAATAGGACTCTGAAAGTAACAATAGGAAAGTTTACAATAGGACTCTGAAAGTAACAATAGGAAAGTTTACAATAGGACTCTGAAAGCAACAGTAGGAAAGTTTACAATAGGACTCTGAAAGTAACAGTGGAAAGTTCATAATAGGACTCTGAAAGTAACAGTGAGAAAGTTTACAATAGGACTCTGAAAGTAAGTAGTAGGAAAGTAAGTAGTAGGTAAGTAGTAGGAAAGTTTACAATAGGACTCTGAAAGTAACAGTGGGAAGTTCTCAATAGGACTCTGAAAGTAACAGTAGGAAAGTTTACAATAGGACTCTGGAAGTAACAGTGGGAAAGTTTATAATAGGCCTCTGGAGATTTTACAATAGGACTCTGAATATAACAATTTAATTAACCGAGTTTCATATTTTTTTCTTTGGATGAGACTTATTTTAATATTTTCTTCGGTCCATAGAAACCTTTCAGCTTCATTTTTTTCTCATTCAATAGCTTTATAAACCATTCCATTGACATTGCATTCCCTTATAGATGCATTATAACAAATTACATAATTACAATCATATTGACTTTATATATATATCTACAAAAATATTCCTTTAGTTACAAAAATAAAACCGTTCCCCATGTTCTGGCTCATAAAATGTATATCAGCACGTAAAGAATGATCCCACAAATTGATTCCACCAGGTTTCATTTGTCTGAACGAACGGCAAAGGAAACGGAAGTCAAACATACCAAAATACCTCATTTTGCGTTGTCACACGTTAAAAATAGAGAGAAGTGAAACTGGATATAAAACTTTTTTTAACTATCCAAGAATGGTTATTATAATCTTGTTTTGTCACGTGTTAAAAGGGAAAGAAGAATGTCCCTTACGGTAAACGACCGATTTCAATACTTTGAAAAAGTTTTAAAATATTTTTAAAGAATCTAATTGGAAAATGGCCTTCAAGGTGCATTAGTTCGTGTATACATGCTTCCGTGCACAAAACCTCAGACCTGTAAGTACAGTAGATATCGACAAAAAGGCAGATTCTTCCTTTTATCAAAAATATACATTTATGTATTTATTTATTTATTTTGAAAGGAACGTATGGCTTCTTATAAATGTCAAAATAAATGTCAATTAAATTTTAGAAATCTATAATATAACCCTTAAAGTTTGTCTGTCTGTCTCTCCCGCTGTACAAATCTGCACCATTTATCCCAGTTTAACCAAATTTAGCATATATACTATAATACTACATCTATACTATAATACTCTACAATATACATCCTACTCCCTCTATACTACATCTATATACTAACATCTATATTATAATTCTCTACACATTCACTGTTTGTCTGTCTTTCCAGCTATACAAATCCTCATCGTTCATTCCAGCTTAACGAAATTTGTCATCTATACTATAATACAAGTTTATCTGTCTTTCCAGCTATACAAATCCTCACCGTCTGTCACAGCTTAACAAAATTTGCCATCTATACTATAATACTACATCTATACCATAATACTCTACAATATACACCGTACTCCCTCTATACTACATCTATATACTGGCATCTATTTTATAATACTCTACAAGTTTCACTGTCTGTTTGTCTTTCCAGCTATACAAATCCTCATCGTTCATTCCAGATTAGCGAAATTTGTCATCTATACTATAATACAAGTTTATCTGTCTTTCCAGCTATACAAATCCTCACCGTCTGTCACAGCTTAACAAAATTTGGCATCTATACTATAATACTCTACAAATTTCTCTGTCTGTCTTTTTAGCTATACAAATTCTCACCGTTCATCCCAGCTTAACCAAATTTCGCATGTTGACTATATCGGCTAATAGAAAGCGCGTAGTGGAGTTTGGGAAACTGAAACAATTGTTTCAGGGGTGTTTCAGAGCACTAAACATTATTTTTGAGAATAAAATCTAATTTTACATGTCGTAAAGTGGACTTCAACCTTTAGCCCTCTTAGCTTGATAATTAACTTTTAGAAAAATTTTCTTTTGCAAAAAACATTGTTCGTATATTTTGATTATATTTCAAGTCTTATAGAAGAATATATTTTTAAAGCAGTTTGATATGTTACTTATACAAAATCGATGCATCACAAGGTCGTATGGAACGGTCGCAAACGGTCTTTGTTTTGACTGAAAAAATTTGTAATTGCCTGGAACAAGAAGAAATTTGCAATCGTCTGATATCCTAATGGGCTGATTTGAAATTTTAAGGGAAACTGTGTCCCACTAACATCCCATTTTGGAAAAGTAATGAAAACTTTATATACATAACTTGGGGAAAAGTTCTCAGCTGATGAACTACATTCAAAACAGCATTCAAATCAGTAGCATCACCCCTATTCAAACACGATTATAGGCCCTCTACCACAAAGAGTCAAAAGGCAACTAAGGTTCAAATTATTGACAATCTGTACCTAACCTGGATTTCTGATGTTTGACTTAAAATAATAATAAAACTGTAGAAGCCCTTCTTTCAATGTTCTTTACATTTTCATTGCATATTTTGAGGCACAATTAGTCTTTTGCCTACATTAAGGTGTCTCAAGATTCTTAAAACTTCAAAAATTTCAATTTTTAACACTTTACAACAAAGTTGAAAAGTGTTTATGACTTTGTTCATTCTGTCTGTCTGTCTGTCTGTCTGCCGTTAGCACGATAACTTCAGTAAAAATGACTTAATCAAAATGAAATTTTAGTATGTTGTTCAGACGGTCTGTAGGACCTATGAGAATATAAATGAATAATATCACCCAATTTGTTTTGGATTGAACCCGGGTTGAAAAAATGAAATGTATTGAGCCCTATGGGACCTAATTTTTCAAACATTTTTCAAGCGGATTTAAAATTCACAAATTGCTTCGAAATTTTTAGGTAATATTCAAATTGTTCCATAAAATATATAAGACAAAATTCAGCAAAATATATTCAGTAGTTTTTGAAATAAAAATTTAAATAATAATAACACCTCTTACTTGAAGCGATCATGTAAATATGATATGAAAAGATCACGTGACCCACTTCAAAATGATATATGGCATCCATCTTGTCTCAAAATCGTGATTTTTAAAGTTCTTTTAAATTCATATTGAGTGTTGTATCCATCCAAAAACCACTTTATTTTTGCTTAAATTCTGTGCATCTATATACTGAAACAACGCAATTACAATATATTTGAGTTTAAATGCTCATCCAAATTTGATTATTTCTACAACGAAGCATATTTTTCACCTATATAAAATGTAAACAGCAAAATATGTAGAATGAGTTGTATTAGAATTGCTGTATTTCTTTAACACAAAATCATTTAGTTCATGGAGTCTGCATAGCTGATATGAATGAAATATTCATTGATTTTACAAAGAGACAGACGATTTTTTTCGATGAAGTTTTACGCATAGAGTTTAATTACTTGTAGCTCCATGGTCTTAATTTTTAAATAAAATAAATTATTACAGTATTGTGATGAATGGCATGAATGGGAAATTATTTATGGATGAAATGATGCTTTTATAAAGAGAGCCAGGCGTGTTATTTTTTCTATGACGTCATTTAAATGCATTTCTGTTGTTTTCGATGAAGTTTTCAAATATAATAAATTATCGTAGTATTATGATAATTCTAAAATTATTTCCGAGAAATGTATCACATTTTAGAGATGTTTAAACCAGGCAATTTATGCTTCAATGCCGTCATTTGAATGAAGTTCATTTTTTTTCGATGAAGGTTTATGTTTTCAAATATAATAAATTAATGTAGTATTGTGATAAATTTTAATATATTACCGAGGAATGTATTGCATTTTAGACATGTTTAAATGAAATTGCATTGAAGTTGGAAAGTGTTTCATAATAACTGCTTTAAGCAAGATTGATCTTTCTTGTTTTCTTTTTTTTAATTTTGTAGTATATTAAACTCTATTTATTTCTGAGCATTTTATTGCATCTTGCGTGAAGGAATTCCTGCTAAAACTAAAGTTAGACAAAAATAAAGTAAAATGGTTGTCATGTTCGAATCGGTAGTGGACAACTATATATTATACTTGTCAAACCCCGTTTTTCAGAGGTCTGTAACTCAGCCTTCAAGCAAGTTAAATATTTTATTCTTTTTCCTCTGTAAAGCCGCCTAAAAGCTAAGAAAAAATTGCAATTTGTGCGGTAGCACTCGAGAAAATAATAACTTTCAAATGACACTTTCTACGATTGTCAATCCGAATTTTTATTCTCTCGTGTTGACGTAATTACAGCATTAACTACTGAAACAATTTTAATGAATGATGGCTCCTTTTGTGTGTGCTTGTGGGACGTGCATACTTTTCTTCTAAAAATAAAAGATAAATTTGACGTTGAATATAATAAATTCAAAAGAAGATAAATAAATGATGCTCATCGGTAAAATACAATAACTTGCAATGCCTGCTATATTTTTGCAACATAATTACATTCACTACGAGCCAAACGAGAAATGTTATCATTTTGTATTAGGCAAGTGGCGAAAATATAAAAAGGTTTAATAAACAAAACAAATGTTCAAAAAATCTACTGGAAATATTTTTCTGCCGTCTATCGAGATTAAATCCTCAGACGCACTGATTTGTGCTTTAAAAGTCAGACTGAAAAATGTTGTGCTTTAAAAGTCAGACTGAAAAATGTTGTGCTTTAAAAATCAGACTGTAAAATGTTGTGCTTTAGAAGACATCTTAAATCAGGTTTTCGTAATTTCATACAGAAAAGCAAAGAAGTAGCTAAATGAATCTCAAATTGGGGTTTAAAGTTTATCATACAACAATATTTCCTTTTCAATTTAGTAGTGATCGTAATAATTAGTTTCAAATCTTGAAATGGGAGTGCAAAATACCAATTTTATCTGCTATTTTCGATCCTAATTTTTATTTTAACAGTTATTTGACAGACTATATTATATAGCCAGCGCCGTTTTTACCATAAGCAAAGCAAGCTTATGTTGGTAATCGCAATTATTCAGGGGCCCACTTGCTTTAATTCATCAACACTTTGTATAATTTTTTAAATATCTTATATTACTCCTTACAGTCACTTTTGTATTTAGTGCGAATACAAAAGCTGATAGTAACTTAAATGAGTTTTGAATATTTTGGGGACCATACAAAGCTATTAGAAATTAAACAAATTGAAAATCCTGACAATTTTGTGCAATTATAAAAAAAACAAGAAAGATCAATCATGCTTAAAGCATTGATTATGAAACACTTTCCAACTTCAATGCAATTTTATTTAAAAAAGTCGAAAAGGCAATACATTCCTCGGTAATATTTTAAAACTTATCACAATACTACATTGATTTATTATATTTGAAAACTTAAACCTTCATTGAAAAAAATGAACTTCATTCAAATGACGGCATTGAAATATAAATTGCCTGGTTTAAATATCTCTAAAATGCAATACATTCCATTGTAATATTTTTAAAACTATCATAATACTACGATAATTTATTATATTTGAAAACTTCATCGAAAACAACTGAAATAAATTCAAATGACGTCATAGAAAAAATAACACGTCTGGATCTCTCTATAAAAGCAGGATTTCATTCATTTCATTCATCACAATACTATAATAATTTATTTTATTTAAAAATTAAGACCATGGAGCTACAATTCATAAACTCTATGCTTAAAACTTCATCGAAAAAAATCGTCCTTCTGTTTATAAAATCAATTAATATTTCATTCATGTCAGCCATGCAGACTCCATGGACTGAATTATTTTGTGTTGAAGAAATACAGTAATTCTAATACAACTCATTCTACATATTTTGCTGTTTACATTTTACATAGGTGAAAAATAGACTTTGCTGTAGAAATAATCAAATTTTGATGAGCATTTAAACTCAAATATATTGTCATTGCGTTGTTTCAGTATGTAGATGCACAGAATTTAAGCAAAAATTAAGTAGTTTTAGGACGGATACAACACTCAATATGAATTAAAAAGAACTTTAAAAAATCACGATTTTGAAACAAGATGGATGCCATATATCATTTTGAAGTGGGTCATGTGATCGTTTCATATAAGAGGTGTAATTATTATTTTAATTTTTATTTAAAAAACTACTGAATATATTTCGCTGAATTTTTTTTTATATATTTTATGGAACAATTTGAATATTATCTAAAATTTTCGAAGCAATTTGTTAATTTTAAATCCGCTTAAAAAATGTTTGAAAAATTAGGTCCCATAGGGCTCAATGTATTTCATTTTTTCAACCCGGATTCAATTCAAAACTAATTGTGTGATATTATTCATTTATATTCCCATAGGTCCTGCAGACCGTCTGAACAACATACTAAAATTTCATTTTGATTAAGTCATTTTTACGGCAGTTATCGTGCTAACGGACAGGCAGACAGACAGACAGACAGACAGATAGAATGAACAATGTCATAAACACTTTTCAACTTTGTTGTAAAGTTTTAAAAAATAGGCATCTATATTTATACGATTTTATTTATTTATGTTAAGACTCAGGTATGCATAACTGTACTGTAATATTTCCAGATCGATATTACCAAAAATATATATTTGTATCGCTGTATATTATGTGCTCGCATGTAGGTCTATTAATTATCAATTTATGTAAGTCACAATGCATTGTTTGGGTATTCAAAAACCTTTTTTCTACTATATGGTTTCCATTAAATATAACATTTTAATTTTAACTGCATACTTTTAATGACTGCATGGAAGTGTCAGCTCAATCTAAATTTACATATTTTAATTAATTATTTGCGCTTGACAGTTTTATACCTTAACATACATACTTAACACTTCTATGTAGGCCGGGCTGTCTGGAAAGAATGGATGCAGATACACATAAACACCACGTCTTATTATTATGTAATATTTAAAAGATTGAGCACAGTGTACTTTGCAAAGAATAAATTATAATCATTAATTTCTTCTTTATTCCAATTTAAATTTTAAATTTTTAAATTGCCGATTTAAAATTTGAAAAATCTGGAAGTTTTGATCTCCAAGTTGTTCCGAATTTTCAGATTTTCATTATGTAAGTTTTAGTTCCTCATCCACATCAATAGATTTTCCTTCAAGGAACTAGAGCCAATTGAATCATCGGCAATTCCCATCAGCCGAAACTGAATACACAAAAACAAAAAAACAAGAAAGATCAAGAAACAATTTCCAACTGCGATTCAATTTTATTTAAACATCTCTACAATGCGATACATTCAGCGGGAATCTTTTTTAAATTATCATAATACTACAATAATTTATTATATTTGAAAACCTGATACAGCATCGAAAAAAAGAACTTTATTCAAATAACGTCATCGAAATATAAATGGCCTGGTTCTCTATGTAAAATCAGTAAATATTTCATGCATACTTTTTATTTCATTCATCACAGTACTATAATAATTTCTTCTACTTAAAAACTGAAAACCATAGAGGGAAAAGTATTATTCTATTTGAAAACTTCATCGAAAACAACTGAAATTCCTTCAAATGACGTCATAGAAAAAATAACACGCCTGGCTCTCTCTATAAAAGCAGCATTTCATTCATAAATAATTTCTCATTCATGTCATTCATCACAATACTATAATAATTTATTTTATTTAAAAATTAAGACCATGGAGCTATAAGTAATTAAACTCTATGCGTAAAATTTCATCGAAAAAAATCGTCCTTATCTTTGTAAAATCAATGAAAATTTCATTCATATCAGCTATGCAGATTCCATGAACTAAATGATTTTGTGTTAAAGAAATACAGCAATTCTAATACAACTCATTCTACATATTTTGCTGTTTACATTTTACATAGGTGAAAAATAGGCTTCGTTGTAGAAATAATCAAATTTGGATGAGCATTTAAACTCAAATATATTGTCATTCCGTTGTTTCTGTATGTAGATGCACAGAATTTAAGCAAAAATAAAGTAGTTTTAGGACGGATACAAAACTCAATATGAATTAAAAAGAACTTAGAGAAAATCACGATTTTGAGACAAGATGGATGACATATATCATTTCGAAGTGGGTCACGTGATCTTTTCATATCCTGGTCATGTGATCGCTTCATATAAAAGGTGTTATTATTATTTTAATTTTTATTTAAAAAACTACTGAATATATTTCGCTGATTTTTTTTTATATATTTTATGGAACAATTTGAATATTACCTAAAATTTTCGAATCAATTTGTGAATTTTAAATCCGCTTAAAAAATGTTTGAAGAATTAGGTCCCATAGGGCTCAATGTATTTCATTTTTTCAATTCGGGTTCGATCTAAAACTAATTGGGTGATATTATTCATTTATATTCCCATAGGTCCTACAGACCGTCTGAACAACATACTAAAATTCAATTTTGATTAAGTCATTTTTACGGCAGTTATCGTGCTAACGGACAGACAGACAGAATGAACAAAGTCATAAACACTTTTCAACTTGGTTGTAAAGTGTTAATATGATGTGGGCAGCACATGACGTTCCTTATATAATGCTATGAATTTATTACTATTACAGTTTAAAAATGCTATTCTTATAGTAGATACTTATATTCTTTCCAAGATATTGAATTTTCATTGACTTAGCGTCATTTTTATCCATTTGGTGAGATTTTCGTTAATTTGGTAACATTTAAAAAAGTCGCCAAGTTGGCGATATTCCGTCAGATTCGTCGCCAAAATCTCGCAAAGCGTTATGGAAGGAGAAATAAGTTATTTTTATAGCAGATAAATGAATATTGACATCCAAATACAAAAGTATTACTTAAAGTATCGTGAATGGAACGAGTTAGATCCACGAGAATGATGTCCCCCAAAATTATCGCATGACATTACATATGAAAAGTCAACATGTTTCTTAACGGTTAATATTTATTTTTTTATTTTACTTGATTTTTTGAGTAATGTATTTGAAAAATGTGCAATATCTCGAGAAAGGTTAATGCTAGCGTTCTACAGTTTATGTCAATCGTTTTCTAAGGGAAAATTACGAAAGAAATGTCTATTTGAGTAACTTTATTAAAGGTTTTGATTTTTTGATGATATTTTCAAAATTTCACTCGAAAATTTTCACTCGAAAATTGGGGGGGTCTGAACATTCGCTTGCGTTTAAAAACAATATGCTTCCAGTATTCACAGATTGTGATTTTTGTACCAAATTTCATGTGAATCGCTAGATTCGTTCGTGAGATATCGTCTCCAAAGGCTCACTGACACACACACACACACACAGATACACATACTTTCACCCACAAACACACACACATATACTTTCACACACACGCACACACACATATACTTTCACACACACACACACATATAAATTCACAGATATCACCTCAAAAATGTTCGATTCTTGATCAGGGATGCTTGAAAAGTGCTCTCCCGTCGAAAACTCGAATTCAAATTTTCGACCCCGTCACAATACTTTCCTTATGCAGTAAGGAAAGTAATAAAATAGATGTAAGCAATAAAGGACAATCAATCATAAAGCATAGATTATGAAACACTTTCCAAACGAAATTAAATTTTATTGACACTTTAAGCTGCTTTAAAAATAACCATCGACAAAATGAATCTTAAAACTTCATCAAAAATGACAATACTACTTCCACAAAATGAACTTGATTCAAATAACGCCATCGAAAGTATAATTTGCGAAGTGTTTACGATGCTTTTGTAGTTAATTTTTCGTCTCTATAACATTTCATCATTATGCATTGTTTTCTTATCTCATGTTAAGTTAGTTCTTTGAAGTTGTTGTAACTATGACAAATCATTTCATTTTATAAATCGTCTACCTTTCTATGTAAATCAATGAATATTTTATTCATATCACATATATTCCAGACACCAGAGTTAAACAATTTTGAGTGAAAAAAATTCAGCAATTCTTATACAACTCATCTTACAATCACTTGATTTGCTTACATTCTGCATGCTATAGAAATTAGGCTTCACTGTAGGAATAATCAAAGTTTAGTGGTCATTTAAAATAAAAAAATTTGCAATTGTGTTAGCACAGAATTTAAATATATAAGTAATGCGAAAATATAAAGCAGTTTTAGGACGGATGCAACACTAAATATAAATTTAAACGACGATTTTTAAAAATCACTCAGAGGCGAAAAATGGAAGTTATATTTTATTTTGCAATGAGTCACGTGATATCTTCATATTAATGAGTCTAATTATTATTTCAATTTTTATTTAAAGTAATAATTACACCCATGTTAAATTAAAAAATTTCAATTTCAATTTTTATTTTTTTATTTAACATGGGTGTAATTATTATTTAATTTTTACTTTCCTTATATACATAATGTAATAAGGAAATTATTGTGACGGGGTCGAAAATTCGAATTCGAGTTTTCGACGGGAGAGCACGTTTTAAGCTTCCTTGATCAAATATCGAACATTTTTGAAGTGATGTCTGTGTGTGTATGTGTGTGTGTCAGTGAGTCTGTGGAGACAATAACTGACGAACGAATGGACCATTCGAACGAAATTTGGTACAAAAATTACAATCCCTAAATACTGGAAGCCTATTGTTTTTATACGTATTCGAATGTTCAGACCGCCCTAAATTTTTGAGCGAAATTTTGAAAAAATCGTCCAAAAAAACCAAAACCTCTAATAAAGTTACGCAAATAGACATGTCTTATGTAATTTTTCATTAGAAAACGATTGAGACATACATTTTAGAACACTAACATGAACCGTTTTCGAGATATTGCAGATTTTTAAAAGAATTATCAAAAAATCATATAAAAAAAATTGTTTCTTATTGGGAAACATGTTCACTTTTCATCTGTAATACCATGCGATAAATTTTGTGACATCATTCTCGTGGATCTAGCTTGTTCCATTCATAAAAAAAGATACTTTGAGTAATTCTTTTGTATTTAAAAGCCATTAGTCATTTATCTGCTGTACGAATAACTTATTTCTCCGTCCATAACGCTTGGCGAGATATCTGCGACAAATTTGGTGGAATGTCGCCAACTTGGCGACTTTTTTAAATGTTGCTTAATTAAAGAAAAACTCGCCAAATCGATAAAAATGACGCTAAATCAATGAAAATAACGACTAATTGACGAGAATTCAATATCTTGGAAAGAATATTAGTATCTACTATAAGAAAAACCTATTTTTTTAATGTAAAAGTAGTAATTTCATTATTAGATATATTTATAATAGTATATTCATTCAGCATTATACAAGGAAATTCATGTGCTGCCCACATCAGATTTTTTGTAATTATTATTTCAATTTATTTAATTTCTATCCAACATATTTTGCTGAAATTTTTTAAACATTCAATATAATAATTTCAATACTTCCGGAAATTTTTGGAGCAATTTGTCAATTTTAACAGAGCTTAAAAAATTTTGAAAAATTAAGTCACATAGGGATCAAAGTATTTCTTTTTTTCAACCAGGGTTAAATCCGAAACTAATTGGGTGATATTATTACTTTCCCTGCAATACATTGTAATGCATAGGGAAAGTATTGGAATCATGCCGAAAATCGCAACTCGAGTTTTTGACGGATCTACATATTTCGGGACCTCTAGAATACGAAAAAAGTATTTTTAGCGTGGCGTCTGTCTATTTATCTGTCCGTGTGTCTGTCTGTCTGTGCAAATATTGTATCCCCTCTAACTAAACAACTAATGGACCGAATTTCATAAAATTTGGTAGGTAAGTCACTTGTGGGCGACTCTGGTGCTGATTAGTTTTGGGTACAATTCCGGATAAAAGAACCCGCCTTTTGTAGCGAAATGGCCCGCAAAAATTGCCTGTATCCATTCTAGCTGAAAAACTAATGGACCGAATTTCACAAAAATCGGTTGATAAGTCGCTTGTGAGGTACTCTGGCGCTGATTAGATTTTAGTATGACTTCGAAAGAAATAACCTGCCTGTATTGCGAAATGGTCAGCAAAAATCGTCAAAATCTAAAATAAAACCTACGTATGCTCAAATATATCCATTAAATGCTTATTTTATATATACATAATTTTTAACGATGAAACGAATGAGACCAAAACGTATAAATTGTTGAAAACTATAATTCGACTTACAGTGCAAATTCTTCTATACATTAATGCAGCGCAACAAGTATAAGCGGAGATTCTTTGACTTAAATTCATCGGCTTAAATATGTTTCGGTTTTTGACGCGATTTCTAAGCGACTATTTGACTTCTGAGCGCAAAATTGGAAGGATGAAACTTTTGTTGAGGAAGAAGCTTTTTGGTTACGAGTCTAGGTCCAGCAATGCTTATTATTGAACAATAACAAGTTATCATATCCAAAACTATTACTAAAACCATAGAACTTAGTATGGAAATATTTTAGGATTTATGATGAATCAATTCAATTTCCATATTTTTTTTTAATGTTATTTGACTGTTCTGTCAACGCTCATTGATTGTTATTATACATTTGTTAAAATTAGTACCTACTCTTTTCATTCTGTGTCAATGTAAAACATAAGTTTCGGCAGAAATAATTCTATATAAAGGAAGTCCTTTATGTTTGTCTGTCTGTGACGCTTCGTATTAAATTCTGCAACAGATTTTATGACATTGGCGACAAATACGGCGATTTTTTGGAAAATGTTAAAATGAAAATTATTACCAAATTTACATGAATATCACCAAATTTACAAAAATGTCCTCCAAATTCAGGAAAATTCAATATTACTGAAAATTAAGTAGACTTAAGTCATTGAAATGATTGACTTCAAACTTGTCTCTTAACCTGTTGTCAAATATTAAGCAATGTACAAAATAATATTCAACAAAGAAATATTTTATAATATTTTTACATAAGCTTCGCATCTAAGGTTCAGTTTAGGAATTGGTTGACTCAGCCTAGAACTATGTATGGAGGGGAAGTAATGTTATTATAATTTTAATTTACATGATTACAGTAATATCTTGACAACGCATGAAATATTTAATGAGAAAGGTTAGAATTTTGAAAAAAGGTTTGAATTTTGATAATACAGCAATAAAGAATGTGAGGAAATTATTATAGAATGCAGCAGCTATATTTCTTATTCAATCAGTTAATTATTATTAATAATTATTAACTGTTATATACAACTGTTAATGTGTAAAACGTATAACATATTAACTGTTAATATGAAAAACGTCAGTAAAAGTTGAGGCAATTTACCGTCTATGTGATTGTTTAATAATATTGTTACCCGACTCCCTTGCTGTAAGCTGTATTAAAAGGGTAAAAGGGAAAAATTAAATTGATCAATCGGAACCCAAATGGCTGAAATTTTGGAAATCATTGACTAAAAAATTTCATGTCTTTACCACCAGAGGTGAGAGCCAAACTCCCACTTTAAGATAGGAACTACCAATACAAGGCAGAAAGGGTGTAATTCTTTTCTTGAACCGGAGACCAGTGAACCATTTACACAGTCAATTTGAGATTGACTATTTATGGACTTCCTATCTACACCCCTTGCCATGGTATGAATGATTATGATGCTGTAATGACATTGATGTCATAATGATTGATCATCAAGACACCATAGATGAACGGAGACTTCCCCTTTCAAGATTTGCAAGATAGGCAATTTTTTCTCGAATGTCCATGAACCTCACTGCAAAATACTGATTTTTATGTGGACCCTCCACCTTTCACTTTCCCAAGATATGCTGTTATTATACAATTGAAGTCATTACGCACCATAGGTAGACGGAGACTTTCCCTTTCAAGATTTGCTAAGCTATTATTTTCTTGAATTATCTGTCCGTGAATCACAAAACCAAATACCTTTGGTTGTTCACGTGAACCACCCTCCTTCCTTTTACCCCCTCATGTTAGGCTTTTGTCATACGATTGATGTCATCGCGCAACATAGGTGGACGGAGACTTTCGCTTTCAAGATTTACTAAGATAAACAATTACTTTCTTGAATTATATGTCCGTAAACCATACAGCCCAAAACTCTTGGTTATTCATGCAGACCCCCCCCCCCACCTTTATCCCGTAAGGGATTTATATGACTGACGTCATTAATTATCGTACCATGACACCCAGACAGCAGACCTTTAAGTGTTCCTCAACTGGCTGGGCAGACGAGCTCCCTGATATGTGAGTCGTCACACGTCATGTATTGACGCTACGTGGACCGTTCTCGTAAAGTGGAGTAAATAAAGAAATACATAATACCAGTAATTAAAATGAAGAGGCTTAATTTTAAACAATAACAAAGAATTTATTTCATTAAGATAAAACCTTATTTAATAACTATTAACATCTGGTAAATTTCATATACCAACATCTTTAGTGTAGTACATTAAGACAATCAAATCCCCTCATTCTATGATCATAATATGAGCATTACAATTATTAACCTATTAATGTACATTAACTCACTATTCTTACAAGCCTACGTCTTAATGGCCCAGGATAACCTTATTTAGGAGGGTCAGAGAGATAATAATAATCAAAGTGCAAAAATATGTGTAGAATTGTCCTACCTCGATCATCACTGCCGATGTCGGACTTTATGACAGCGCGCTCCGGCTCTGTCCCGTGGGCTCGCTCTCTCCGAGATCCGTCGCTCTTGCGACCTCTTCTTTTCCCTCACCAAAATTCAAGTCCACGATTTCAAAAACTTAAAGTCCAAAGTTGCTCTCTGTCTCTACCCCCTTAACAAGGCGCCCCTGTCCATAATTGGCTAAGTAAATTAAGGGCTACGCCCTTCAGGCTATATTATTGGTCAAGGCCCCCCTGAAATATGAGATATGCAGTCTCCAGTTTTAAAATCGTTGAAAGTTCTCACGAGAATTTTCCCAAGGTTCAAGTGATATGAATTGACTCTGGGGTCAAGAAGTTCAACCCCTTCCGTTTGTTGTAGCACCTAACGCTGACATGAACTTGAGAAGCACCCTCTCTTTTCGAAATAAATGTCCGGTGCAGCTGCGTTAGAGGGAATGTTACAAAAATTGCCTCACTTCATGAGGGACCGTCTTCTTAGGTCCACTTCCTTTTTCAAAAGAGCAATGTTATATTGGGAATTGAAAATTACAATATAACAATTACCCTTCTTCCCCCCCCCAAAATTTGGTGGGAAAAAAGCCAATTACAAAGTGCCAGCTCATAGTTGCTTCAGGCGTGTCCACTGTGTAGTCCAACAACTCGTCTTGCTCTCATCTGTATCTACTGTAAAAATGCACTATATACACATATACACAAATCATATTATCATATATATACTCTTATATGCCATCAAAAGAACACGAAAATACTATACAAAAATACAATTCTCAATGTGTCTGCAAATGACGATATCTGTGTCGTTCAGTTGTACTTAATATCGATTAAAAGTCTATTCATGTAAGCACAATTTCGTCCACTGGTGATATGTCTTTTTTTTTCTTCTAAACAATATAGTTCCACACAAGTTCAAGGTGTATATCTGTAAAATTGTTCACTTATGATAACCAAAGTCACTTTGACCGTCACTTGGATAATTGTTGGGATCAGGGACTTACGCATATGGTCCCTAATAATATCACTTTGTCCCCTTGTAGTTATGGTGGAAAGTGTAAAATATCTTTCCTTTGGAAAAAAAAACACTGATATCACTGCACACTTGGAAACCGCTGAAATGTAAATCGCTCCACTGCTGGAACTCGTTGCAGAACTGGACCGCTGTCTAACTGGAATTCGCTGAACTGTAAGGCGCTGAACTGCTGGAACTCGCTGAAGGATTGGACCGCTGTCTAACTGGAATTCGATGAACTGTAAGGCGCTGAACTGCTGGAACTCGCTGAAGGATTGGACCGCTGTCTAACTGGAATTCGCTGAACTGTAAGGCGCTGAACTGCTGGAACTCGCTGAAGGATTGGACCGCTGTCTAACTGGAATTCGCTGAACTGTAAGGCGCTGAACTGCTGGAACTCGCTGAAGGATTGGACCGCTGTCTAACTGGAATTCGATGAACTGTAAGGCGCTGAACTGCTGGAACTCGCTGAAGGATTGGACCGCTGTCTAACTGGAATTCGCTGAACTGTAAGGCGCTGAACTGCTGGAACTCGCTGAAGGATTGGACCGCTGTCTAACTGGAATTCGCTGAACTGTAAGGCGCTGAACTGCTGGAACTCGCTGAAGGATTGGACCGCTGTCTAACTGGAATTCGATGAACTGTAAGGCGCTGAACTGCTGGAACTCGCTGAAGGATTGGACCGCTGTCTAACTGGAATTCGCTGAACTGTAAGGCGCTGAACTGCTGGAACTCGCTGAAGGATTGGACCGCTGTCTAACTGGAATTCGATGAACTGTAAGGCGCTGAATTGCTGGAGTCACTGACCAAATGAGAATCTTTGTGCACCAGGAATCGTTGAGCAATGTGAATCGGTGATCAACAGGAATTGCTGACCATTTGAGAATCGTTAGGCAACCGGATCTGTACGCTGTGTCATGATTTGTTTAGGACAATCAATACACATAGATTACACTCAAGCTTATTAAAATACTCTCTTCTCTTAAAACTCCCTTAAGTATCATTTTTTTATAAATTCAATTTCTATAATTTTAATTTGTCACCCGGCACACGAACCATTACAAAAAAAACTCTCTTTTTTTTTTTCAAACTCCTTTAAATTTTTTTTACTTTCTCAAAAATTGCCCCATTGAAATTTCTACACTTTATCTACTTTAAATCCTTCCATATAATATATACATTTTCTATTCAAATTTGATACTCCTTTCAAACTTACATTTTACAAATTCCTACTATTTATTTATTTTACATTTCTCTACCTTATGTTTTTCCACATTATATATATACATTTCTTATTTAACATCCTATCCATTTATCTACTTTAAATCCTTCCACATAATATATACATTTTTTACTTAAATTTGCTACTCTCTTCAAACTTAAATTTTTCAAATTCCTACTATTTATCTATTTATGTCCTTCCATTCTATATATACACTTTTATTTACATTTGTTTCTCTACTCAAACTTAAATTCTTTAAATTCCAACAATTTATGTATTTTATCTCTGCACATTATATATTCATTTCTTCTTACTTTTTTTTTTTCATCCTATCCATTTAAATTTGATACCTTACTCAAACTTAAAATATTCAAATTCTTTCACTCTCTATACATTAAACTTCACCACTCTTATTTAATTCATATATTTGTCACTTCATCATGTGTTCTGAACCGGACATGCCATAAATATAACTCATGTACATACTTACAATAAAATACTTAAACAATTACACTATCCTCTCAAATACTATCAAAATAAGACCTATATAACTCCAAAAATTTCCGCAATATACTTTAAAATTTTCCTACAATCTCTGAGATGACAGAAAAACCCATATAAATATTTAATTACCATCCTACTTAAATTCTTATAACTCCCCTGCGATTCTATATTACACTATCCATAATTATACATTTTCTTTCACATATCCCCTGATTTAATCCGAATCTTATACTTGGATACGGAATTTCCCGAATTCATTAAATTATTCACTTTCCCACTTAATGAAACCATACTTAAATTTTTTTTTCGTAAATCTTATCACTCACTGAAATTCTCTCAATGCATACAAAATTACCAATTTTCTCTCAAAAACCATTAACATTTATTTGAGTCTCCAAACCATTCGTTCCAATGTATTTTTCCCCATTTCTTCCAAGATCCTATTCCTTATATCTTGTTTGGGCACAAGGTCAACAAGTCCTTGCTATTGTGTCATTTTCCCTGGACAGGCTCCCCTTTCTGGCCTGCGGCTAATACGGGCACTACATCGTGTGAATTCCCATGGCCAATTAGTCGTACATGGCTCGTACATGTCGCCTTTTTGAAAATGGTCCATCTCGTCATCCGCCATTCTGGTCAGTGTTCAGTGGCTTATGGATTGTGTGATGTGAAAGTGCTCTACCGAGGCCCCCAAATGGATTAAAACCTCTGGAATTACACGGATTACCTCTAGGATTCTCACTTTCATTCTCTGGATTAATTAAAATGCGGTTAGTGTTGTTTTGTTCTTACATTCTATTTTATTATTATATCACGTTCATTCCCGTCACTAGCATCTAAATCCAAAATCTGCGTCGTCTAGCGTTACCTTCGAAAATGTGTCTCTCTCAAAAATTTTATATGTGCGACCCTATCAAAATATATGTAGAAACGTTTTTTTTTTTTCTTCAAATGCTTTTTATTTAATCTACAATTCGCGTGTGTTTATTAAAATTATCTATTCATTTTAAATTATAATTTGCGTATATTACAATTATCTATTTTCTTTGAACTGCCATTTTGATTTTTAATTAAAATTCTCTATCCCTTTTAAACCCTAATTTCTTTTTATTTTAATTACCCATTATTTAGTTATTTAAATTACAACTTTTATTTTGAATTGCCAATTATTTATTTATTTAGATTACAATTTATTTTTTTTTTTTTTTTTTTTTTTATTATGAATTATTTATTTATTTAAATTCCAATTTTTATTCTTAATTATGAATTATTTATTTATTTAAACTAGGAAAAAAAAATTTGTTTTTCTTTTTTTTTTTTTATATATTTACCAATTATCTAATCATTTTAAACTATATTTCTATAATTCCTATTTCCTCACGCGTATTCATCCAACAATGGTTGATCAGTCCGCTAATTACATGAAGAGCGCGTGGAGAAAGTTTACCTTTGTTTTAAAATTTCACTGTTCTTTGAAAAGAGTTTTTTTTTTTTTTTTTAGAAATTCAAAATATCCCTTTATTTAATATTCCTAATTATCTTATCCATCGAAATTTTTATTGCCTGGAAATCAAAGTTCTCTTAAAAAAAACCTTCTTTTTATAGAGTTATAACGACTTTTTATAGAATTCTAACGATGTCCCCCTTTTGCTTTTTTTTTTTTTTTTGAAATGTGACGTATCTTCTCTGTTATTTATGTTCTTTCCAAAATTTGAATTTAATATATCCACATCTTTAACCTATCATCCCTAAAATTTCTTTTGTCCTACAACGATACTTGTTATTTATTTTGTAACAATTGTTTATTTTTTTAAATCACAATTTTTATTCATAATTCCCAATTATTTATAGTTCCATATTTATTTAAACTTTCTTGTTCATTTAAACTTTCAACTAATTAATGTATGATTTATTTAAAATTTCCTCAATTTTTTTTTTTTCACAATTTGTTTACACTTTCTTAATTAATGTAATATTTATTTACATTTCTTTAATTTATAATTCAATGTTTATTTAAAATTTCCTTTATTTACAATCCAATATTTATTTAAAATTTGCGTTCCATCTTTCGCGTTGCATTTTGTGAATGCCGTGTGGTTTCTTTGTTACAAAAATTTTCAAAAATTTGAATTCCGGTTTGTCTGTGAATATCGTGCGTACGCTGCTTCTTTGTAGACTGAAGTTGCAATTCACCCCCTTTGTGAGATCCCATTTCCCCTGTTTCCCTCTGAAAATTGACCTTGAGTGGAACCCATCTCCACTCTCTAACCGTGAGTCGCCACTGAGAAATTCTGCCTCCCTGAAATTGTCGCCACCGAGTGCTTTGTAAGAATGTCAACCTGCTCTGAACCCCGTCTCTCTGTAAACCAGACCCGCTTGCTGTTTAAGAGAAGGGAGAAAGAAACCTCTTCGCTAGCAAATGTGTGTTTGTTGACATTTTGTACAGTTCGAGGAGGGGGGAGGGGGATCGTTCGCTGGTGTTGTGTTGTGCTGACATTTTGTGAATGCCGTGTGTTTTGCTACATATCTGTCGCAAGTACGTTAAGTAATAAAAGCGGGAAGAGAATGTTGCTTTCCATTAACAATTTTGACTTCATATCCATTTTTCATTTTTATAATTTATCCATTGCCAGGTCAATTTCCAAAGAATTCATTTTTTTGACAAATTATTATTTTTACCTCTTTCTCATCTTGAAATTTTCCAAATAGCGATTGTCATACAATATTAAGTTCCTAAAAATTTTTGGTTTCATGCAAAAATGTGAACCGAGTTTTCTTTCATTCCGCTTTTGGATCTCCTCACTTACACTATTGTTACAAACTTGTATTTTCTGTGGAACCTCTATTTCTTGCCTAGCATACCTTTTGTTATGATTCTCATTTATTTCTGAAGGTTTTTGGACGCAATTCACTTCACTATCGTTTTGGCTTTTCTCTCTACTTGTACTAGAATTTTTATTTTGAATATTTTTAGTGGTATCCTTTGAATTTTGTAAATTTTGAGAGTTAGTATTTCCATTATCGTTGTCCATAATATCCATCATTTCACTTTCATTTGAATTTTGTGTATCTTGTATCATGTGATTCTCATTCGTAATTCGAATGTCCTGAAGCTTGCATTTTGCATTTTGCCTATTTTCAAAATGAACCCTTTCTCTAATCAAAACCTCCGTTATTTTGTTTTCATTTGGATTTTTGATATCTTCATTGCCATAGTTTGTACCTGTGTTTTGTGGATTTTCGGGATCAGCATTTTCGCTAATCAAAACATCCATTACTTTGTTTTCATTTGAAATTTTGAAATCTTCATTGTCATAGTTTGTACCTGTGTTTTGTGAATTTTCGGGATCAGCATTTTCGCTAATCAAAACATCCATTACTTTGTTTTCATTTGAAATTTTGAAATCTTCATTGTCATAGTTTGTACCTGTGTTTTGTGAATTTTCGGGATCAGCATTTTCGCTAATCAAAACATCCATTACTTTGTTTTCATTTGAAATTTTGAAATCTTCATTGTCATAGTTTGTACCTGTGTTTTGTGAATTTTCGGGATCAGCATTTTCGCTAATCAAAACATCCATTACTTTGTTTTCATTTGAAATTTTGAAATCTTCATTGTCATAGTTTGTACCTGTGTTTTGTGAATTTTCGGGATCAGCATTTTCGCTAATCAAAACATCCATTACTTTGTTTTCATTTGAAATTTTGAAATCTTCATTGTCATAGTTTGTACCTGTGTTTTGTGAATTTTCGGGATCAGCATTTTCGCTAATCAAAACATCCATTACTTTGTTTTCATTTGAAATTTTGAAATCTTCATTGTCATAATTTGTATTTGTCTTCTGTGTGTCTTTGAAATCAGCGCTCTCATCAACCGAAACGTCCGTTATTTTGTTTTCATTTAATTTCTGAGATTGTTCTTTATTTTTTTTTAAAGTATCAATAGGCCAAACCGAAAAAGATGTGTCAGAGTCTAAGCGAATTTTTGTTTCCGTGTTGTGAAATTTATTTTCCACCTTGTGTAATTCCCTGTTTAATTCATCTCCAATTGACGCGATATGTTCAACTTTGTCCTTCCTGTCCTTAATGTCCTCTCTCTCTCCATTATTTTGGGTTCTGTAATTACCAATATTTCCACTATCAATTTGAGTTTTATATTTTTCAACGTTTCGTCCCTCGTTCTCAATATTTATTTGTGTAACATTCCTTTTTCTAATTCCTTCTCTATTCCTTTGCGTACCCCTTTCTAGGTCTCTGTTTTGTGTAGGGGGTTCTGCATAGTAATTTCTGCTCTGGTGATATTTTCTCGGGAAGGCGTGGTTTGAAATGTAATTGTATGTGTCCGGCTGGGAGGAGTAAGTTCTGCGGTCATCATACGGCTGGGTTTGAAATGAGTGGGGAGGAGACTGTATTTGATTATGCCAATGTGTTCTCGCGTTGTTTATGTTTAGATTCTGGGTTTGCTTAAAATGATCAGCTTTGTATATTCGGCATTCTCTCATGAAATGTCCACTTTCATTACAGTAATGGCATGTTACGAGTTTTTTTGTTTGTGTCGTGGGAATTTGTACTTTTTTTTGGATTTTTAATGCATTCCTCTTTTGGGTTATATAATTTAAAATGTGTGTCTTAAATTTCTGTTGTTCTTCGCGGAGCGTCTCAATTTCCTGTCTGTATGTGGTAGTGAAAAGGGTTTGATTTGTCGTAATGTTCGGTTTTTCTGTAAAGAACTCTAATAACCTATCCCTAAATTTTTCGAAAGATGTTTCTCTTTTTAATTCTTGTGATCCTATATAAAATTTTCTTGCATTCCCTCTTAACCGGGATTTGACAATTGCCAGCTTCTCCTCCTCTGACCAATTCCCTAAGCTGCTGAGATATTTGACCTGGTCAAAAAAAAACTCTACATCATTCTCTATACCATTGCATTCCCCTAATAAGTGTATAAGTCCCGGTAACCTACTCATCGTTGTTGGACTCTCTCCGCTTTCCGTCATTCTAAATTTCACTTTCTCGCAAAAATTCTATATCTAAAATTATCTCCTGTTTTTACACCTCAAAATGTTCCCCCAAAATATTTAAATACAATATCACATAAATTCAAAAACATAATTCTAATCATTTCACTATCTACGCATGCAAATACTTCAATCCTCATAATAAACTCCTAAAATATTACACAAATATTTACATAATTCAAAAATTTCTTAAAAGCTTCAAGTTCCCTAATAATTATATTTTCAAATACAATATGGCATGTCTCATTGAGAACACATAATGATTCGTCACTTTGCTTGCTTCTCATACTGTGAAATAAATTTTCTTAAATTTACTTATATTTATTTTAATTTTAAAATTCTTTCTTTAATTTAATCCTTATTTTACACAAAAAAAATTTTTATTCAATATTTTCATTTTTCATTAATTCCAAATATTTTCATTCTCTTCATTAAAATTTAAATTCTGGCATATAACAGGTCTAAAACAGCAAAGTCGCCAGAAGGGTGAAATAATTTTGAATCCAGGTTTGATTGGTCATGATCACCAATATGATAAGGGTGCAATAATTTTGAGTCCAGGTTCGAAACTGGTTTAAACGGCACCAAAATGATATGTGAGTCGTCACACGTCATGTATTGACGCTACGTGGACCGTTCTCGTAAAGTGGAGTAAATAAAGAAATACATAATACCAGTAATTAAAATGAAGAGGCTTAATTTTAAACAATAACAAAGAATTTATTTCATTAAGATAAAACCTTATTTAATAACTATTAACATCTGGTAAATTTCATATACCAACATCTTTAGTGTAGTACATTAAGACAATCAAATCCCCTCATTCTATGATCATAATATGAGCATTACAATTATTAACCTATTAATTTACATTAACTCACTATTCTTACAAGCCTACGTCTTAATGGCCCAGGTTAACCTTATTTAGGAGGGTCAGAGAGATAATAATAATCAAAGTGCAAAAATATGTGTAGAATTGTCCTACCTCGATCATCACTGCCGATGTCGGACTTTATGACAGCGCGCTCCGGCTCTGTCCCGTGGGCTCGCTCTCTCCGAGATCCGTCGCTCTTGCGACCTCTTCTTTTCCCTCACCAAAATTCAAGTCCACGATTTCAAAAACTTAAAGTCCAAAGTTGCTCTCTGTCTCTACCCCCTTAACAAGGCGCCCCTGTCCATAATTGGCTAAGTAAATTAAGGGCTACGCCCTTCAGGCTATATTATTGGTCAAGGCCCCCCTGAAATATGAGATATGCAGTCTCCAGTTTTAAAATCGTTGAAAGTTCTCACGAGAATTTTCCCAAGGTTCAAGTGATATGAATTGACTCTGGGGTCAAGAAGTTCAACCCCTTCCGTTTGTTGTAGCACCTAACGCTGACATGAACTTGAGAAGCACCCTCTCTTTTCGAAATAAATGTCCGGTGCAGCTGCGTTAGAGGGAATGTTACAAAAATTGCCTCACTTCATGAGGGACCGTCTTCTTAGGTCCACTTCCTTTTTCAAAAGAGCAATGTTATATTGGGAATTGAAAATTACAATATAACACTCCCCACATTCCTCATCTGCAGATTTTCCAGATAAGGATTCAACTATCAAGGCTCAACAGTTTTAGTTTTCTAATGTTTGATAAATTTGTTTTTGTGTATTAAAATATTTATGGTACTTAATTGAACGATATGTATAATATCAATTCCCTTTCATATTTTCGTAAACAAATGACTTTCTCAACAATGTTGTTGCGAAAGCTGCATTGCTGTTGTGGTGTTCGCTTTTAGCTGACTTAAGATGTTTACTTTACTGTATTTAAATTAATTAAATCTCGCGATGGTGTTATTTTCAGTCAGGTAGCACCTGAATGGTAGCCGGCTAGCAATTTATAAGAAATCTGATGTAGGCATCACATGACTTTCCTTGCAGGCTCATATTCACGTTCTCTTAATTTTTTTAATAATTCATTATATTGAATTTAATTGCACAAAAGAAACACATAACTATTTATAATTGCACTGAATTTGGAATTTTAATTCAATTTCCGTTCTCATTTGGTAACTGGACTTATTTTCAAAGGTGGCGAGACGAAAGCATGAAAAAACTAATATATCTCGAGAACGGCTTGTCCTAGTGTGATGGGGTTGGTATTATTTTTTCATTGTTAAAATTACGTATAAAACAAGCATTTAATAGATATATTTCAGCATACGTAGTTTTTATGTTAGATTTTGACAATTTTTGCGGGCTATTTCTAAAGAAAAATCAGTTAATTTTTTCCGAATCGTACTAAAATCTAATCAGCACCAAGGTAACCCACAAATGACTTATCTATCAAATTTTGTAAAATTTGATAAATTAGATTTTCAGCTAGAGTGTATTCATGCAACTTTTGCGGACCATTTCACAAAAAAGGCGGAATCTTTTGCCGCAACTAATACCAAAAACTAATTAGCACCAGGGTCACATACAAGTGACTTACCTACCTTTTATGAAATTTGGTCAATTAATTTTCCAGTTAGAGTGGATACAGACAATATTTGCGCGCCCACATAAAAAAGCAGGTTCTTTTACCCCGAATTCTACCAGAATCTAACCAGCACCAGGAGCATCTGCAAGTGACCTTTCTATAAAATTTCCTGAAATTCCGTGTCAAATAGCTTTTGAGTTAGAATGGATACATACATTGCGCGCGCGCGCACACACACACACACACAGAGAGAGAGAGAGAGAGAGAGAAAGACGTCACGCTAAAAATAGTGTTTTTCGTATCCTAGAGGTCTCAAAAACTGTAGATTCGTCGAAAACTCAAGTTGCGATTTTCAACACGATTCCAATAACTTCCCTATACTTTACCATATATTGCAGGGAAAGTAACAAGGAAAATCAATCATGTATAAAGCGTTGATCATAAAGCGTTTTGAAACGTTTTCCAACTGGAATGCAATTTTATTTAAACATATCTAAAATGCGGTACATTCAGCGCTGGTGTATTATAAATTATCCCAGTACTACAATAATTTATATTTGAAAACTTGTTTAAGAAGTCCTAAAATAATGGCATCAAAATCTCGCAGTCGAAAATTTTATCGAAAGCAATGTTTTCTCTATATTATATCATATAGATTAAAAAGTAATTGTAAACATTACATAACGGTTTTATGTCTGAATGAAGCGCCCTTAGTGTGTATTGTTAGCCGCGACGTATCAGCGTAGCGGACGTGCAAAGATCATATACTGATAATTTTAATGAATCATTTTTACTTTCCCTGCAATACATGGTAATGTATAGGGAAAGTATTGGTATCATGTCGAAAATCGCAACTCGAGTTTTCGACGGATCTACACGTTTCGAGACCTCTAGAATACGAAAAAACTATTTTTAGCGTGACGTCTGTGTGTGTGTGTCTGTGTGTCTGTTTGTGTGTGTGTTTGTCTGTCTGACTGTCTGTCTGTCTGTCTGACTGTCTATGCTGATATTGTATCCACTCTAACTATAAAACTAATTGACCGAATTTCATAACATTTGGTAGGTAAGTCACTTGTGGGCGAATCTGGTGCTGATTAGTTTTGGGTACGATTCGGGATAAAAGAACCCGCCTTTGCTGCGAAATTCCCCTCAAAAGCTTGTATCCACTCCAGCTGAAAATCTAATGGACCGAATTTCACAAAATTTGGAAGATCAATCGCTTGTGGATTACCCTGGTGCTGATTAGATTTTAGTATAATTCGGAAAAAAAAACCTGCTTTTTTTTGCAAAATGGCCCTCAAAAATCGACAAAATCTAGAATAGAAAACTACGTATTCTGAAATATATCCATTAAATGCTTGTATTATACGTATTTTTTAACGAAGAAAAGAATAAGACCAACCCCATTACACTAGGACTAGCCGTTCTCGAGATATTTTTGTTTTTTCGTTTTTTCTCTAAGACACCTTTGAAAATGAGTCCAGTTAACAAATGCGATCGAAAATTGAATTAATAGTGAATTAAATTTAATTAAAATAAAGAGAACGTGTATATAAGTCTGCAGGGAAAGACGTGTGCTGCCCACAACAGATTTTTTTAATCCAGAAATTAGCAGTTTACATCAAAGTTAGTAACTATTAAATTAATGACAATAGATTGGTTCATTGCACGCTTATTAAACTAATACGTATCAAAAGCGTTTGTTATAAGAAAAAATGTATTTTTTTTTTCACTTTTATTATATTTTTCCCTCTGTCATTAATAAACTTCTAACATTGAAAACTAAGAAAAGAAAAACTGTATTTCAGTCCCTTGGCTCATTACAATTGGCAGAAACATTTCAACCACACACACACACAAAAAAAAAATAAATAAATAAAACATAAGAAGTGGAAAGAGAAGTGATGCTTTGACAAGCATACGTCCTTTACATTTTTATATTCTAAGAGACAATAGCAGACGTTATTGAACTCACACTCTGCGAACAATAAAGGAGTTGATAGAACGTTTTAAACAATAATAAGTTGAAGAACTTCTGAAAAAGAATAATATGTTAATAATCAATTTTTCGGGCCAATGTTTCAGAATAATGCCATGGGGAGATTGAAATATTCGTTAGAAAAAATTAATTTTTCTTTTTTTTTTCTATTAGATTGTTTCATATGAAATGTTCAACTTTGCAATAATGATGAGACAATGGTAGCAATATCTGATGATGATATTTTATATTACATTCGCAGAAAACCCCAGCTTTTATCGGTATAATGCTAAAATACAATTAAATTTGCACATAATCCAAATTGTTTTGGAAATTGAACTAAGGATTAAGTTCCTGATTAGGCTTATTGAACCAGTATAAAAAATCTGATGTGGGCAGCACATGACTTTCCCTGTAGAATTATATCCACGTTCTCTTTATTTTAATCAAATTTAATTCACTTTCAATTCAAGTTTCGTTCTCATTTGGTAACTGGACTTATTACTTTCCCTACAATACATGGTAATGTATAGAGAAAGTACTGGAATCATGCCGAAAATCGCAACTCGACTTTTCGACAGATCTACGCATTTCGAGACCTCTAGAATATGAAAAAACTGTTTTTAGCGTGACACCTGTGTGTGTATCTGTGTGTGTGTCTGTCTGTCTGTCTGTGCAAATCTGCCACTCTAACTAAAAAACTAATTGACCGAATTTCATAAAATTTAGCAGATAAGTCGCTTGTGGGCGAATCTGGTGCTGATTAGTTTTGGGTACTCTTCGGGATAAAAGAACCCGCCTTTTTTTGCCAAATGTCCCGTAAAAGCCTATATCCACTCTAACTGAAAAACTAATGGACCGAATTTCACAAAATTCGATAGATAAGTCGCTTGTGGGTCACCTTGGTGCTTATTAGATTTTGGTATGCTTCGAAAAAATATAACCTGTATTTTTTTGTAAAATGGCCCCACAAAAATCAGCAAAATTTAAAATAAAAAACTACGTATGCTCAAATATATCCATTAAACGCTTGTTTAATACGTAATTTTTAACGAAGAAAATAATAAGACCAACCCCATTACACTAGGACTAGCCGTTCTCGAGATATTTTAGTTTTTTCGTATTTTCTCTGCGCCACCTTTGAAAATAAGTCCAGTTACCAAATGAGAACGAAAATTGAATTAAAAGGAATTAAATTTAATTAAAATAAAGAAAACGTGGATATAAGTCTGCAAGGAAAGTGATGTGCTGACATCAGATTTTTTTCAAAGGTGACTTAGAGAAATCTTTTCATCGTTAAAAATTACGAAATAAAACAAGCATTTAATGGATATATTTGAGCATACGTAATTTTTTATTTTAGATTTTGACGATTTTTCGGTTCAATTCGCAAAAAAGGGCAGATTATTTTTTTTCGAATCGTACCAAAATCTAATCAGCACCAGGGTAACCCACAAGCGACTTATCTACCAAATTTCGTGAAATTCGGTCCATTAGTTTTTCAGCTAGAGTGAATACATGACTTTTGCGATTCATTTTCCAAACAAAGGCGCATTCTTTTATTCCGAATCATACCCAAAACTAATGAGCACCAGATTCGCCCACAGGTGACTTACTTACCAACTTTTATGAAATTCGGTCAATTAGTTTTTTAGTTAGAGGATACAAAATCTGCACAGTCAGTCAGACACCCAGACAGACAATCAGACACACAGACAGACAGACACACACACAGACAGACACACACACAGACGTCACGCTAAAAATGGTTTTATCATATTCTAGAGGTCTCGAAACGTGTAGATTCGTCGAAAACTCAAGTTGTGATTTTTGGTTTGATTCCAATACTTTACCTATACATTACCATGTATTGCAGGGAAAGTGAAATATATAAAGTAGGTAAAGCTCCTCACGAGTAAGCATTTATTACAGGCAGAATAAGGCAAGTCTTTCAATTCCATGTGTTTTACGGGAAAGTGTAGGAGGAGAAAACTTGAAAAAACAATCTAATTTGGACAGCACATAGCGTTCGATACAAAATTCAATGATATTACTTATTTAATCAGTACAAAATCCACATCAAAAGTTTCTGGCATTGGAATAGCACAACAAATTAAAATTGATGGCAACGTAGTAGAAAAACAGAATGATTTATTTATCCTCGCATTTAAAATTATCTTTAAAAGGCAATCAACATCTATTTATAAAGAGCAGTATTCTGGAGAACTACGTTGCATATGACATCATTACTGAAAAAGAAGCTGGATATTGGACTCATTTTACTTTCCCTGCAATACATGGTATTGTATAGGGAAACTATTGGAATCATGTCGAAAATCGCAATTCGAGTTTTCGACAGATCTACTCGTTTCGAGACCTCTAGAATACGAAAAAACTATTTTTAGCGTGACGTCTGTGTGTGTGTCTGTCTGTCTGTCTGTGTGTGTGTCTGTCTGTCTGTCTGCCTGTGTGTCTGTTTGTCTATGCAGATTTTGTATCCCCTCTAACTAAAAATCTAATTGTCCGAATTTCATAAAATTTGGTAGATATGTCACTTGCGGGCGAATCTGGTGCTGATTAGTTTTGGGTACGAGTCGGGATAAAAGAACCCGCCTTTTTTTGCGAAATGGCCCACAAAAGTTTGAATCCACTCTAGCTGAAAATTTATTGGACCGAATTTCACAAAATTTGGTAGATAAGTCGCGTGTGGGACACCCTGGTGCTGATTAGATTTTGGTATGATTCGGAAAAAAATAACCTGCCTTTTTTTGCAAATAGGCCCGCAAAAATTGCCAAAATCTAAACTAAAAAACTACGTATGCTCAAATATATTCATTAAATGTGTGTTTAATACGTACTTTTTAACGAAGAAAAGAATAAGACCAACCCCATTACATTAGGAATAGCCGTTCTCGAGATATTTTAGTTTTTTAGTATTTTCGCTACTCCACCTTTGAAAATAAGTCCAGATATCAAATGAGAACGCAAATTGAATTAAATGTGAATTAAATTTAATTAAAATAAAGAGAACGTGAATATAAGTCTGCAGGGAAAGTCATGTGCTGGCCACATCAGATTTTTTAATCTGTTTACAGCACTGGATATTATTATTCCTATGTTTGTGTTGTGTTTAAGCAGTGAATGATTGAGTGTTGTCTATGATAATAGCAAAGTATCCCACGAATAAACAGGTTTTTACTTTCCCTGCAATACATGGTAATGTAAAGGGAAAGTATTGGAATCATGTCGAAAGCCGCATCTCGAGTTTTTGACGGATCTACACGTTTCGAGACCTGTAGAATACGAAAAATCCATTTTTAGCGTGACGTCTGTGTGTCTGTCTGTCTGTCTGTCTGTGCCATGTATGTATCCACTCTAATTCAAAAACTAATGGACCAAATTTCATATAATTTGGTAAGTCATTTGTATGTGACCCTGATGCTAATTAGTTTTGGGTACTATTCGGAATAAACCAACCCGCTTTTTTTTGCGAAATGGCCCTCAAAAATTGTTTGTATCCACTGTAACTGAAAAACGAATTGATCAAATTTTACAAATTCCGGTACATAAGTCACCTGTAGGTCATCCTGGTGCTGATTAGATTTTGATAGGATTCGGAAAAGAACAACCTGCCTTTTTTTTTAAATGGCCCGCAAAAATGGTATATTTCCACCCTAACTCAAGTAATCGACTAAATTTCATAAAATTTGGTAGATAAGTCACTTGCGGTCGACTCTGGTGCTGATTAGATTTTGGCACAATTCGGAAAAGAACAATCTGCCTTTTTTTACGAAATGGCCCGCAGCAATGTCATGTATCCACACTAGCTAAAATACTAATTCATCCAATTTCACTAAATTTGGTAGATAAGTTACTTGTGGGATACTCTGGTGCTGATCAGATTTTCGTACAGTTCGGAAACGAACAACCTGCCTTTTTTTACAAAATGGCCTGCAAAAATCGCCAAAATCTAAAAAAAAATACTGTATATGCTCAAATATATCAATTAAATTCTTGTTTTATACGCAGTTTTTGACGAGGAAAAGAATATAACACACTCCATTATGCTTTAAGATTAACCGTTCTCAAGATATTTCAAATTTCTCGAATTTTTATTACGCCGATTTCGGGAAAATGTCCAATTACAAAATAAAATTGAAAATTGAATTAAAAATGCAAATTTAGTGTTATTTGGTGCAATTAAACTCAAGATACCGAATTATTAAAGAAATAAGGAAAATATGAATTTGAGTCTGCAAGGAAAGTCATGTGCTGCCCACATCAGATTTTTTTAATTACTTATGGGCAGAATGCCCGTTAGCCCAACTAGTTTAATAAATATCCTGTAAAATAAATGACTATTGCCGGAGTCTTTGATGTCAAAATATAAAACTATTTGAAAAGTTATCTGCTCTCATATATGGAATAAACGATCCACGTGAGTGATATTAACAGACGTGTTATATAATATTCCGTATGACAAGTGAACATATTGCATGATATATACTATTTTTACTTTCCCTGCAATACATGATAATGTATAGGGATGTATGTATGTGTATGTCTGTCTGTCTGTCTGTGTGTCTCTCTGTCTGTGTGTCTGTCTGTGCAGATTTTGTATCCACTTTAACTAAAAGACTAATGGACAGAATTTCAAAAAATTTGGTATGTAAGTCACTTGTGAGAGAGTCTGGTGCTGAATAGTTTTGGGGTACGATTTGGGATAAATAAACCCGCCTTTTCGGCGAAATGGCCCGCAAAATCTTGTATACATTCTAACTAAAAAACTAATGGACCGAATTTCACAAAATTCTGTAGATGAGTCACTTGTGGGTTACTTTGGTGCTGATTAGATTTTCGTACGATTCGGAAAAGAATAACCTGCCTCTTTTTGCAAAATTGTTAAAATCTAAACTAAAGAACTAGATATACTCAAATATATCCAATAAATGCTCGTTTAATACGTATTTCTTTACGACGAAAAGAATAAGATCAACATCATTACACTATGACTAGCCGTTCTCGAGATATTTTAGTTTTTCGTATTTTCTCTACGCCACCTTTGAAAATAAGTCCGGTTACCAAATGAGAACGAAAATTGAATTAAAAATGAAATAAATATAATTAAAATAATGAGAACGTGAATATAAGTCTAAAGAGAAAGTCATGTGCTGCCCACATCAGATTTTTTCATATAATTTTTATTTTCCCTGCAATACATGGTAATGTATCGGGAAAGTATTGGAATCATGCCGAAAATTGCAACTCGAGTTTTCGGCGGATCTACGCGTTTGGAGACCTCTAGAATACGAAAAAATATTTTTAGCGTGACGTCTGTGTGTGTGTCTGTCTGTCTATGTGTCTGTCTGTCTGTGCAGATTTTGTATCCACTCTAACTAAAAAACTAATCGACTGAATTTCATAAAATTTGGTAGGAAAGTCACTTGCGGGCGAATCTGGTGCTGATTAGTTTTGGGTACGATTATGGATACAAGAACCCGTCTTTTTTTGCGAAATGGCCGCTCAAAAGCTTGTATCCACTCTAGCTGAAAAACTAATGGCCCGAATTTCACAAAATTCGGTAGAGAAGTCACTTGTGGGACACCCTGGTGCTGATTAGATTTTGGTACGATTCGGAAAAAAATAACTTGCCTTTTTTTTTCAAAATGTTCCGCAAAAATCGCCAAAATCTAAAATAAAAAACTACATATGCTCAAATACATCCATTAAATGCTTGTTTAATACGTATTTTTAACGAAGAAAAGAATAAGACCAACTCCATTACACTAGGATAAGCCGTTCTCGAGATATTTTTGTTTTTTCGTATTTTCTCTACACCACTTTTGAAAATAAGTCCATTTATCAAATGAGAACGAACATTGGATTATAAAAGGAGTTAAATTTAATTAAAATAAAGAATGCACGGAAAGTCATGTGCTGCCCACATCAGATTTTTTTTATAAATTTATTTGAAAACGTGTGATATTTCAAGAACGGTTCATGCTAGCGTTCTAAATTTTATGTGATTCGTGTGATAATGAAAAATTAAATGTAAAAGGATTATCTACTTAACAATATTGGAGGCTTCACTTTTAAATCACTTTTGAGAAACGCATTCATAAATTGGGAAATATTCCAAACTTTATGTTTATAATCAATAGGATTCCATTATTCACTGATTGTAATAATCATACCATATTTTTTTCAAAACACTCCATTTTTAATCGGAATTAGAAAAAGAATAGAAACTAGAAATCGTTTGTAAACTGTCCTACATACTTCAGAATTTGATTCAGAATCCATATCAGCTATTATCTAAGCTCTACCTAAAGCTTATCTAGAGAAATATATATTTAAGAAATGACTTTTTTTTATTTGGAAATGAAAATCGAACGGGAAAGTGGTGGTGGTGGAAATCCTTAGTTAATCACCTTCTCTCTAAGAGAATTTGACAGTTAATTCTTATCAGTTATCATTAAACTATATCTATAACACATCCTGTGAAATAGATGTTTAAAAAAATTTAATAAAAATAATAATATATGGCAAAATTTTTTCACCAATAAAATATTTTAAATAAATTTCTAAAGTAGAATTCCCCCGTTGTATTATCAATAATAACCATTATTCGTTTCCTAAAAAAGTATTTTTTTATTTTTTTTATTGCTTGGAATTTTTATAATATTTTAGAAGAAACTATTATGATATTTTTAAATATAAAAAATAAATATTTATATTCGTTGATGAGTTAAATAGGTTAATGAGTTTCAATAAGTTAAATTGCTTGTAATCATTCAATGTAGTTCAGCAGACAAAAAAAGTTAAATTCAAAGACCATCTATCTTCCTACGAACATATATGACAGATAAATGAGAAAATGTATTTCTAGATTATTTTGAATTTTTCTAGTAATAGAAGGAGTACTTTTCTATAAATAGAAGAAAAAAAACTTGATAATGTTTTTGAAATGCTTTGAGCTGAAATCTTCGCCCACATTCATTTATACCCTGAAATATTTATCTTTCTAGATAAATACAAATACTGAATTTCTTGAAATGGCTAGATTTTATTTTTAATTGAAACTAAACAGAAAAGTTTGTCTGGATGGTTTTAAAAACGCCAATATCACAGTCACTGGTCCGAGCCTAATAGTGTTTAACATATCCGTAACCTTTTTATAAATACACCATACACGGTTAGAATCATGCTCTCATTGCAGATAACAGTATTATTCATGCATCGACATCGCGCTTATAAATCAAACCATTCGTCAGCATGAAATAGCCAATACCTGAAATGTCAGCGGTACAACATGCTATAGGCTACAATTCTTACAATTCAACAAAAAAATTAATTCAATGAAACAACTTTAAAATTACCGATGAATAAAAGCCTGCATAATTAAAATTAATGCTACAAAAAATTGAATAAAACGACTATTTTTGGAAGTTATATGAATTAAGGCTCATCAACTGACATCAAAAATTCTTACATCTCTTATCGCCAGTGCTTAGAATTTGGTACAGAATAGAGGCATTGCTTAATAGGGGCCCTGGTTACACTATATTTTGGTGCAAAGTATTTTCAACGATGTTGAATAATCGGATTGTTCTTTGCAACTGGTTAACGGAATGGGCATACTTTATAACACTTTTCCACGTAGTTGAAAAGTGTTTATGACTTTGGTCATTCTGTCTGTCTGTCTGTACGTTTGCACGATAACTTCCGTAAAAAGGACTTTATCGAAATGGCATTTTTGTACGTTGTTAAGGAGGCCTGTGAGGGTGCTTGGGAATGAAAATGAATAATATCACCTAATCAGTTTCGAATTGCACCTAATCAGTTTCGACATTGCACCTGCTGCAGCAGGTGCAATGTCGGCGATTTCCATGGACGCCAATGCCTGCAAAGGGGGGTCGAACTGTTTGGGATAGGGTATGCCAAATACCTGTCTTTTTGGGAGGTTCTTCGATTGGGATTGACGCTGTTCCAGCCGTAAGCAAAAAATTGAATGCATTTTTTTCGAAACGGAGTTTTCAAAGGTTTTACATTTTTAAAATGCTCCGTGCGTCTTAATTTTTTTCTGAGATGCATGAAATTTGGCAAGAAGACACCTTTCATACTTTTCAATGAAACTAGGTATGCATTTTATAATTGGACTTTATTAGGTTATTAGTACATAATTAAAAGTGAATAAAAACCTAATTAAATGATCAAAATAAGTTTTAATATAGAAAAATATTTTAAAAAAATTAACTTTCTAAGGGATTTAAAAACGAATACCCAAATTTGTTCATAATGTGTTTTTGAGTGATTATAATGTAAAATTAATCAAAAATGTGAACAAATGGTACGCAAGGAGCATTTTCAAATTTTCATTAAAAAAATTAAATTAAAAAAGAATACAAAATTATAACGAAATTTAAAAAAAATTAATGGTATCGTATACAGTAATGTTAAGAGGAATATTTATACAAATTTTCACGTTTCTAAGTCAATAAATAAATAAAAAAAAATTTCAACGTCCACTGTCCCCTTAATTATTCAAACATTTTTCAAGCGGAGTTGAAATTCACAAATTGCTTCTAGAATTTTGGAAAATATTCAAATTATCACATAAAATGCGTAAAAAAATTACTGCAAAATATGTTGAGTAGTTTATTAAATATAAATTGAAATAATAACTACACCCATATTATATGACGCGATCACGGGTCTTATGCCAAAATAAAATATGTCTTCCTGTTTTTTTCCGCTGTGCGTTTTTCCGTAGATATTTAAAGATCTTTTAAATTTATATTTAGTGCTGCATCCGTCATAAAACCGCTTTTTTGCGTAATATCAGTGCATCTAAATTCTGTGCCAATGTAATCATAATATATTTTATTGCAAATTATGACTGAAAATTCTTCACTCCAATAACGAAGCCTAATTTTAACGTTAAACTATAGCATAATGTAAACAAATCAAGCGATTGTAAGGTGAGTTGTATAAGAATTAATGAATTTTTTCTCATGCCAAACTATTTCGCTCTGAAGACTATAATATAAGTGATATGAATGAAATATTCATTGGTAATATGTATGAAATATTCATTGGTGATATGAATGAAATATTCATAGACAAACAGATGATTAACAAAATGAAATGGTTTGCCAGAGTTAGAACAATTTCGAAGTGCTAATTTAACATGAGATAAACAAATGATAAATTTTCTATAATAATGAAATATTATAATTGTGACGTAATATTGACAGCAAAAGCATTGTAAACACTTCGCAAACTATACTTTCAATGACGTCGTTTGAATACAGTTCATTTTGTGTAACTATCATTGTCTTTTTCGATGAAGTTTTAAGATTAATTTTGTCGACCACAATTTTGAAGCAGTTTAAAATATAAATAAAATTACATCTCAGTTGGAAAGCGTTTCATAATCAATGCCGTATGCAGGATTAATATTTCTTGTTTAATTAAAAACGATTGCTAAAGAGGATCCTCATACCTACTGGCTCGTCCTGACCTGCTCCCTGACTTTAAAGGAGCCGGAATAATGATCGTTGTTTGGAGTTTTTTTTCCCCGACTGTACATTCGTGAAACTTTATTTACAAAGTTATTGGGGTGCAGAAGCACTATGCTAGAAACCCTACATAAATAAAGTAATTTTCATGCTAAAGACTGATAAATATAAATAATCATAAATGCCACACATAGGGAGTTTTTGCACGACAAGCTGTACTTATAATCGTAAATTACTCTCAATTCATTAACGAAATTACGTATAACTGTAAACGACTAGCAGTTCATTAACGAAATTACGCATAATTGTAAATTACTCGCAACTCTTTAATGAAATTACGTATAATTGTAAATTACCCGCAATTCATTAATGAAATTACATATAATTGTAAATTACTTGCAAATTCATTAACGAAATTACGCATAATTGTAAATTACTCGCAATTCATTAACAAAATTACGTATAAATATGAATTACTTGAAATTTGTTGACAAAATTACGTATAATTGTAAATTATTTGCAATTCATTGACAAAATTAAGTATAACTGTAAATTACTACCAATTCATTAAGGAAATTTCGTATCATTGTATAATACTTGCAATTTATTAACGGAATTACGTACAATTGCAAATTATTTATAATTCATTAACTAAATTACGCAAACTTGTAAATTACCTGCACTTCTTTGTGAAATAAATTTTTCATAATAAAATTTAATTTGACATAAATGTTATTTTATTTAGTATGTTAAATTACACATCTGAGTCTGAATCAACAGGAATCCTATTATTAGTGATTAAAATAATTATACCGACTTTCATCGAACTCCTTAGATCCTTTATTGAAAGATATAGTGCTCAAATATATTCACCCAAACGTAGATACATAATTCAAAAAAAGGTTGATTTGTAGTGAGGGACAAGCAAAAAATGAAAATTCATTAAAATTCGATCTTAGTGTTAAATTTTGGCCTTCTCGCAATACTTTTCCTTATTTTATGGATATTGCAGGGGAAAATAAAAATTAAAGAAAGCCAATAATTCTCAGACTTATTTATCGAGTTTTGCCAGTAAAGTATATTATAGTCTTATCTCATTACCACTAATCAATAAAAGGATTATTTTTAGAGTTCTTTATGTTTCGTTAATAGAATATCATCACTTCAAACATTGATTTAGGATACACAACGAATACATTATATTCGTGCGCCATATACTCTGGAATAGTGGGTGTGCGTCCAGAATACAAAAATGATTCCAAATTTCTGGATAACTAACACGTTTATTCACAAACACAGCGTAAACGTGAACAATGTACAGTAAAGCAGCACTCTACTAATGCTCCACTAATTTCACAAAACAACAGATACTATTCTGGAAACAATGACTAATCTATATTCACAAAACAACAAAGGAGTGATGACTCCCTTTATATACCCTCTGTAGAAACATCTAGAAGTCTCTCGTATCTCATAGAATATTCGTTATTTCGGGGTGGTTCTCAAATCTTCGAAAAGTCGCCAAATATCTCCAAATTAGAGATAAAGCGATAAATCTTGTAACCCCTCCGAATGTTAACATATGGCAACCCTAGACTCATGTCATGAAAAGGTTGACAAGGTTCTCCGTCTGGTTTTTAAAAGCGAATCTAGTGAGGGAATTTTACACGTTCGTAACAATATACACAGTTAAACGTAGTTATACGATAAAGTTATACATAGTTATACAGTAAAGTTATACGTAGGCCAAATGTGTTGTGAACGATAGTAGCAAGAGCTGTGGAAGTGAGGTATCGATATAATAAAGTGATCATGCGCTACCAGAAGATATTAATATTAGAGCCCCTACAGGTAAAATTAGGAGATTATATTTTCTATCTCGGAGGTTAGTAGAGATGCAGAGAAAATGTCAATAAGAAAACTGTAGATCACATTGTAAAGTTTATTTGTCTCTTTGACCTCTTTAGGTGCCTTTGTAGAGGATTTTCACTTAATTTGTCAAAAGTGGCTTAACTCAAACTTAAAGTACTTGACATTTCGACATTTCGGTTCAAGGGCAATAACACAGGATGACACTGTATAAAATATAACTCAGTTTATTATGGACTTCACAGAAATTACAGCAGCTTGCTGTTTAAAGCAACTGACAACATATATATTAGTTGTTACTGCACACGCCCAGAATAAATGACAATTCTACAAGCTACTACCATATATTAAGATAGCAATAATGCTTACATGGATATGCATTTACAAAGCTTAATATGCTTTCCCCGGCATTCTGTTACTTCGCTACGTATTGCGTCCTCACCCCGAATACTAGACTCTTCCTAGTCATCATTGTATCGAATCGGACTTCCTTCCACTCACTACTCGAATCCTCCGTCGACTACTCAAGAACCCATCTTTCATTCCAAGACCACTGAAAACCTCACGATCCGAAACATATTCTTATTCTATCGTAGGAACGCAGAAAATGCTGATTAGGTCGGTGATTCGTCTAGCCGCTGAACCAGTTAGGGTGGTTAAGGAAACATAATTTATAATTCAAACCAAGGGAAATAATAATATAACGGTTATTTAGACCTCACCAACTTGTTAAGAAATGTTATATTATTTAACACAAAGAGCTCCACCTACTGCCCGTTACGCTTCCCCCTAACTCGCTTCGAGAGTCGGGAAGCGTAACTACTTAGGAGTAGGAAGCGGTTTCTACTTCTACTCGCTGGTACTTTTGACCCCATTAAATTTCTTTATATATATATATATATATATATATATATATATATGTTCTGCACTGTAGTAGGGAAAGTGAAAATCTAATGTAAACAACATATGACATATCATATTCAATTATATTCATCGCCATATTCATTGTCTCATTGTCCGCAGTTGAATTCCTTGACATATTCTAGACTGCTTGCAATGTGCAAATAAATCGAAAATTCGAATCCCAATTTTCGACCCCATTCAAATATTTTAACAATACGTTACTCTATATTGCAGAAAAAACAAAATAACAAAATAAAAATATCCTTCTTTTTAATTTACATTTTATCTATAAAATTAAATATTCCTGGAATTTTAACTTTTTTGACAGTTTTAGAGTTCGTGACAGCTTGTGAAAGCTTTAGAATTCTAGAAGAGGTGAACGTAGTCCAACCCTAAAATTTTAGTTCAGCAAATTTCATCGCCTTACTTGAATGGAATAATATCATTCTGCTTCTTCTAAATGTAATTTTCTTTACGCCAAAATCAGCGCTATTTTAAACAGACTATACACACACAGTACACACATAGTACAGTACACACATAGTGACGCACATAGTACATGTGCATCAGTTAAATTTTTATTCCTGTTTTATTTCCATTCCCACTCCTAGGAATAAATTTCTTTGAACATTTTCAGTTTGTTTCTTATTGGAGATAACAAGTTAAAAAAGAACTCGGAGGGAAAATAAAACTTCGGAATATTCGCTAATTCAGTTCAGATGGTTAGATTTCAAATGAAGCAACTCGTGAAAAAGTTAAACTTTTATCAAATGTAAACGATAGTGTCAATTGAAATTGCTGCAAAAAAGTACGACACAAGATTTTCTGCTGAGTTTAGTAAAGAGCTTTCATTACATTTGGTGCAGCTGCGAACTGATATGTAATATACATATACACTGTTAAAACTAGTTTTCAGAGTTGGAAATGAAGGTATTATTTGACGTTTCAATATTCTTTCAAATAAAATAAATGGAGTGTTCGACTCGAATTTCTCATATTAGAACAAATTTTTAAGTAGTTTGTAAGTTTTTTGTTTGGAAATTTTGCAAGAATTGAAAAATCTACATCGTTGTTCCAAAAAATCACAATTATAGTATGCTGCACTTCATTTTAAAAGCTTCAAAAATATTTCGATTGATACCAAATTTGACAATGTACCTAAGTTTGGCAATGCATCAAGTTTGGCAATGCATCAAGTTTGGGAATGTCGGGGTTAACTTTCCCTCTAGAGAGGTACTAATGATGTCATGAACACAAATATCGTATCACAGCTTTTTTTCCACTATATTGACTGAAACTAGTAAGTTCCGTGATCATTGAGACATATATAACTACTTTTACGCATAATTATGTCAATATTTATCCTATGCTGCCATGTTTAGAAAGTATAAAATTTCAAAGTTTTCGCTTGAATTTCAAAAAAACGCTATCTAGTTCTAGATTTTTCGTTAACAAAGCCGGATAAGAAGTTTCATGAGAAAACATTAGTATTTGTGGCAACTATGTGGCAACAAGAAATAGACCACAGTCACATGGACACCACTGTAAAAATAGTCAAAATGCGTTCCAGGCGGTCCTTAAGAATATATTGGCATCCCGAAATTGAAAATTTTCGTGAAAACAATACTTTCTCTGTAATATATGAAATAGTATGAGAAATTAATGAGAAGCATGAGCAATATGACATATTTTTACTTTCCCTGCAATACATGGTAATGTATGGGGAAAGTATTGGAATCATGTCGAAAATCGCAACTCGAGTTTTCGACGGATCTACACGTTTCGAGACCTCTAGAATACGAAAAAACTATTTTTAGGGTGACGTCTGTGTGTGTGTCTGTCTGTCTGTCTGTGCATCCACTCTAACTCAAAAACTAATAGACTGAATTTCATAACATTTGTTAGGTAAATCACTTGTGGACGAATCTGGTGCTGATTGGTTTTGGGTACGATTCGGGATAAAAGAACCTGCCTTTTTTGCGAAATGGCCCGCAAAAGGTTGTATCCACTCTAGCTGTAAAACTAATGTCACAATATTCGGTAGATAAGTCACTTGTGAGAAACCTTGGTGCTGATTAGATTTTGGTATGATTCTGAAAAAAATAACCTGGATTTTTTTTTATGCAAAATGACCCGCAAAAATCGCCAAAATCTAAAATAAAAACTACGTATGCTCAAATATATTCTATTAAATGCTTGTTTAATACGTAATTGTTAAAGAAAAGAATAAGACCAACCCCTTTAAACTAGGACCAGCCGTTCTCGAGATATTTTGGTTTTTTCGTATTTTCTCTATGCCACCTTTGAAAATTAATCCAGTTACCAAATGAGAACGAAAATTGAATTAAAAGTGAATTACATTTAATTAAAATAAAGAGAACGTGGAAGTCGGCAGGGAAAGTCGTGTGCTGCCCACATCAGATTTTTAACTTTTCGTGTGTGATAAAGTGCTGTTGCGAGTCCCACTTTTAGTCCCTCCTAATTTTATACAACTTGACTTTGAAATTATTGTATTTTCCTAATTTAAGGAAGTATACAAAAATTCTGTCGGTTTTTGAAAAAAGGTTGTAGAAATCATGTTAAAATTCATAGACCAATCGCTATTTTATATTCTTTTCCAAACATTATGCCCTTTTCAAGTTCAAGATTCATATTCAAAATATTGTTTTCAAAACGTTCTTTCTTTTTCAACCAGATCGTCTGACATACAAGAAGGTGCAAGATATCTATTTGGACGACAAGGACGGTTCCAACCAATTTAAACAGGAACCCAGTGGGGACAACTTCCACAGGATTGGCACATTTTCTCTGCTATCAATCTCTCGGAAGGACTTTCAGACCTACAGATTTAATCTGCCCATACTCCGCGTAAACGCGAGGATAGTTTGGGAAAAGCCGAAAATCGTGATAAATGAAATGAATGGGAGAAAGTTATGAATGAAATTCTGTTTTTATAGAGAGATCCAGGCATGTTATTTTTTCTATGACGTCATTTGAATGAATTTCAGTTGTTTTCGATGAAGTTTTCAAATATAATAAATTACCGTAGTATTATGATAGTTTTAAAAATATTACCGTGGAATGTGTCGCATTTTAGAGATATTTAAACCAGGCAATTTATATTTCAATGCCGTCATTTGAATGAAGTTCATTTTTTTCAATGAAGGTTTAAGTTTTCAATTATAATAAATTAATGTAGTATTGTGATAAGTTTTAAAATATTACCGAGGAATGTATTGCATTTTCGACTTTTTTAAATAAAATTGCATTGAAGTTGGAAAGTGTTTCATAATCAATGCTTTAAGCATGATTGATCTTTCTTGTTAATAAATGATTTTATTTTAAAATTAAAATGGTGCAATTAATTTATGGTATATGTTGATGTTTTCTATTCCAGGACTCGCACTGAAGATTAAGGGTTTTGGGTCGCTTTGGACGACTTTCATCGGCTGCTGTCCACTCAGCTGACGATCTTTTTGATTCAGGTGTGTAGTAATGGATCCATGTTTCATCCATTGTCACATACCGATATAAGAAATCCTTCTTATCTCGCTTGAACAGCTCCAAACAGCGTTCTGAATCTTCGACGCGTTGTTATTTTTGGTCCGGTGTGAGCAAACGCGGCACCCACTTCGAAAGCAACTTACGCATGCTCAAATTTTCTTGTAAAATTGTAAGCACACTACCTTCTGATATCTTTAAGGTGTCAGCCATCTCACGCAACTTCACTTTACGGTCTTTCAAAACTATTTTGTGAACTTTTTTTATGTTTTCCGGAACAACTGCTGATTTTGGGCGAACAGAGCGTTCAGCATCATCGGTGTTTGTACGACCGCGTTTAAATTCAGCATACCAGTCAATAATAGTTGATTTCCCTGGTGCAGAGTCTCCATAACACTTATCAAGCCACTGTTTGGCTTCAACAGTATTTTGCCCCATCAAAAAACAATGTTTAATCAACAGACGAAATTATTTTTTATCCATTGTTTTGAAAATTACAACATAGGGGTCACTAAAACCACTGTAACCTATAAACTAATTGTCATAATGTCATGAAATTTTGACACCTGTCGTTTGAACGTTGGTACTATTCAGAAATCATATGGGTCTGTCAACAGTGTTGCCATATATGTGTCAGACTGGAGACTTATTGAGTGAGGTGTTAATATTTTTATATATGCCCAAATTCAAACCCCTTTTTAATCATATCATTTAGTATATATAATCATATCATTTATTTTAATCATATCATTTGATATATATATATATATATATATATATATATATATATGTGTGTGTGTGTGTGTGTGTGTGTATGTGTGTGTGTGTGTGTGTGCGTATGTGTGTGTGTATGTATGTGTATGTATATATATACAGGGTGTGAAGTAAAATTCTTATAAGACCAGCAACTTTGAAATAGTTGATTATAGACACATACTTCCAATTGGAAAAAGTATGCATATGATGTACAGATAATCAATATGTCTTGGATTCGACAAGGGGCCGTATAGTTATTTCATTTCTAAAATTTCATCTTGGTAAAGTCATTTTTACGGCAGTTATCGTGCGAAGGGACAGACAGGATGAATGAACAAAGTCGTAAACACTTTTCAACTATGTTGGAAAGTGTTAAAAAATTGAAATGTAGCCATTTCTTTTGTAATACTTAAACTGGGTCATATCCAAATCACAGCGTATAAGATGGATATATGGATATTTTTATTGCACAAAACTGAAATCATGTAATAATGCTGGTTACTTTATCACAGTATGAAAAAGAACAATCGAGGTATCTATTTTCAAATCGAGATAAACCCACAGGCTGTGAGCCACAACGTACTATATAATTATTAGTGGCAAAAATTTCGACATACCATTATTTTTACAAAAAACAATTTTGGTGAAACATCAATATCTCAGAATCTGCTATAGAAAGAGCTTAGATACTGACTGATATGAATACAGAATTAAATTTCAAGTAAGAAGGGTTTGCATAGAATTTTCAATTTCTCATTGCAAGTTCAAAAATTATTATTTTCAGAATCGGCTATGAATAGGGTTTATATGATGACTCATGTGGATTAAGTTCCTTAGGAGCCAATAGATACACTAATGATTTCAACTTCCGGTTATTTTCCAATTTCGATTCAAACTATTTCTTAGAAACGACAATTTTAACTTTCCTTATATACAATAATGTATAAGGAAAGTATTGTGACGGGGTCGAAAATTCGAATTCGAGTTTTCGACGGGAGAGCACTTTTCACGCATCCCTGTTCACGAATCGAACATTTTTGAGGTGATATCTGTATGTGTGTGCGTGTGTGTGTGTCAGCGAGTCTGTGGAGACGATAACTGACGAACGAATGGACCAATTCGAACGAAATTTGGCACAAAAATTACAATCCGTGAATACTGGAAGCCTATTGTTTTTATACGCAATTATTATTTTGTTCAGAACCCCCTTAAATTTTCGAATGAAATTTTGTATATATATATATATACATAAAAATCATCAAAAGATCAAAACCTCTATAAAGTTAAACAAATAGACATTTTTTTTATATGTAATTTTTCATTAGAAAACGATTAACATAAATTTTAGAACGCTAGCATGAACTGTTCTCGAGATATTGCACATTTTTCAAAAACATTATCAAAAAATTATATAAAATAAAAATAAAAATATTTCCTATTGAAAAACATGTTCACTTTTCATACGTAATATCATGCGATAAATTGGGTAGCCTCATTCTCGTAGATCCTAGCTCGTTCCATTCATGAAAAAAGATACTTTAAGTAATACTTTTCTATTTGAACGCCAATAGTCATTTATCTGCTGTAAGAATAAATTATTTCTCCGTCCATAACGCTTGGAGAGATTTTGGTGACGAATTTGGCGGAATGTCGCTAACTTGACGACTTTTTTAAATGCTACTAAATCAAGTAAAATCTCGCCAAATGGATAAAAATGACGCTAAATCAATGAAAATAACGCCTATTTGACGAGATTTCAATATCTTGGAAAAAATATAAGTATGTACTATAAGAATAACATATTTTGTTTTTTACTGTAAAAGTAGTAAATACATTGCATTATATAAGGAGAGTCATGTGCTGCCCACATCAGATTATTTCTTTTTATATAAAAGTAGTAATTTCATTGCATTATATGAGGAAAGTCATATGAGGCCCACATCAGATTTTTTAAGAAAATGGCTATATCAATAGAGCTTAGATGATAATTGATATGAATTCAATACCAGATAAAATTTGGTGATTGTAGAAGGGGCTCATTATGGATTTCGACTTCCGGTTCAAAATATGCCACTTCAAACAAAAAAAAAAAATTTCCTTGCAATATCTATTTCTCAGAATTGGTTTTAAATAGATCATACATGATAAGTGATATAGATTCAGCATCGAGTTTCGGAGGAAGTAGAGAGACTCACAAAGTATTTCAATTTCCGGTTCTAGAGATAACACCTTCGGTTTTTCAGAAAATATGTACGATTGTAAAAGAAATAAATACACAAGAGAAAATAAAAAGGCTAAGTAGTTCTGTCGAAAATGAAATGTGTACACCACTTGCCACCAGTGGCGTTTTCCAAGGAGAATGTGGGGGGGGGGGGGGTCATACAGCACAGGAACCCACTAAAAGCTATTAAAGTTGAAAAAATGATATTTTTTCTGCGTCTTCAATCCAGGCCGCCCAACCTACCCAAAGGTGTAAGATATTTGTTAGAACGGCTGGGAAATGCCACCCAATTTAGATCGGAACCCAGTAGGAGCGGCATCCACAGGAAGCGTAGCAAACTGATATTTGAAGAAATGGGAAACAAGATCATTTTTACCAACCTCTCCTTTCCTCCCCCTTGAATTGTTTTTGTTTCTGACAGTGCTACTGCTTACCATCATTTAAAGGCTCCTCCATAAATTTCTTGTTTCAATTTTGCCGTTGTTCTCTAAACCTCCGTCAAAAATTCCTTAATTATAATACGTACTAATCTATTAAATAAAATTAATTCTGATAAATTATTTGCTTAACATTTCAAATGATTTCAACATCCAACTTCTAAAAGTTTCCCATATTCAAACCTTTGAAATGAAGAAAATGTCTTTGAAGTCAAATAAAGTATAAACACACAAAGCGTATTGCAAATATTTGCACGGCATTCAAGAATAGATATGGAGAAAGCGAAATATGTTCTAAATTTAGAATTTTGTTATAGATAAAAATCATCTCTGGATTTCTTTTAATTTCTTATTGACATTTACGTTTGTCTTCATCCTGCATCTTCAAATTACTTATAGCTAAACAGTTCATTTTCTCAAAATACTTTGATCATTTAGTTCAAAGAGATTTTCAATAATCTTTATGTAAAAAGCATTTAATTAATATATAACAGAATGAAGCAGCATTTAGAACATTTTTTGTTTAAAATTTTTATGAGCTATTTTGATATGTCTTCAAACAATAAACAGTATTTTGTATTTTTTTTTAATTCAATATTGAATTAAACTTTCTGCTTTTGTAGTTGTGATAAATAGAAATTAAATTTTGAAACAGTTGTTACAATACTGAGAGTCGCTTTAAAAATGATTCCACAAAACTGCAAAACTCCTAACTTTGGATCTGTTAGTATGAACTTGGACATTGCTTAAGCTTTAAGAAAGCAGAAGCCAACTGAGTCGAAGACCTGAAGTTGTTAAACTTTACAACAAGTTCACAAAATTGTAGCAAATATCTAGTATTTTTTCTGGCATCTATTTTTTCTGACATTGCAGGTATCGGCTATTTATGCTGCCGAGCCCATAAGTGCTAAAAAGCGTATCTATAATTGATTAATTGTAAGAAAAAGTAAACGTTATACATATGATCTTCGATATAGTGCCCTCATTATTAATACTTGTAGAAACTCTCACAAAGATAATAACAATACATTGAGGCGAACCTCAAATAAATAAAAAATCAGTTAATTTTAAATTGCAAAACTCACTAATTTAAGTCATCATCTTCAAAGTATCAGTCATCATCATTATAGCCAAATACAATAGGTTTTACAGAACCGTTATCAGATGGATGGAATTGTTTCCCTTAAAAAAGTGCTACCTAATTTGACTTTCCCGTGTAGCTTTTTTTTCTATTTTAAAAATAAACTTTGAGGCGTTTTCTTGGTAATTCAATTGCAAATACTTCAAAATATTCAACTTCTCGGAAAACCAGATTTGGTATATATTATGATATATTTTCGCTGAGGATAATTTCCCTGCTAACAGGAAGGGGGGGGGGGAAAGAGATAAAATTGCTACATTTTATTTCTTACTGAACATAGAAAAATTCGCTCAGAATCACTGAAAAGTTTTTGTTTAGTTTTTCGGAAATTTCATTTTGGAAGGATAGTCATGTTTTCATCCAAAGCTGATTTTTTTTTAAACTAAATTTAATGCTTCGGAATTTCGAAAATTCCAAGCATTTTACGAGGAAAAATAATAAAATTGCGCAAATCATAAAATATAGAAATATATTAATCCATAAATAGAATAAAAGCTTATATTTGCTGTGTGTGTGACAATTTTTTCACAAAATATAGGGAAGACAAGAGGTAGTGTATACACGGGTAACTTAATACAGTAGAATCAAAATCCGTAATTTTGTTCCTTTGGAACGGTAAAAGCCTTTTATTTATACCGCCAATATGCACGAATTGGTAACTTTAACTAAGAAAAAGTTATTCAAGCAAAACTGTTGTGATAGTGCAAAGTAATTTTCAATATTGCATCTTGATGTCTTCTGAACAATCTGGATGAACTTCTGATTTCAATAACACACACATCTATGGTTGAGATATCTCTGGTTGAAATCGAAGCTTTTCGCAAAATATAAACATTTTGGACGCTTATATCTCCGAACCTAAGAGATATAAATGTAAACAATTTTTTACTCGTTTTGTCCAAAATATAGCTCTATTTATAAATATAAAATATAATTTAAATATTTTATTACATTGAATTTTTTTTTTCGAAAAAACAATGGTTTTGTCCGAGCAAGTTTTCGTCTCACTGTGTTTACTTTTGAATATCTCTTAAATCGAATCTTTCGAATAAATTTCTTTAAACATCTCTCTAAGCTATAAAAGATAGCTATAAATAGCAAGCGGCACAAATATTCAGTAGGAAATACAATTTCTAGATTAATGACTTGCTTTTAGATATCTTGTATGGTTTTCAAGTAATCGTCTTCTCAAATCTTAAATTGAAATTTTTGAATCAAAATTGAATCGTGATTGAAAATTTCCGTTTTTCATACTTGTAATGCTTCTCACTCAAAAACTAAAAGTGCTAACTCTGAACTGTTTGCGATTAATTTGTAGTTCTTTAGATACTCTATAGGGATATATAATTAGGTTTTTGATCAGTTTTTGGATTCTTTTGAAAATGTCTGAAGAGGACAAACCGCCCAGAAAAATGCTGCTCTATCAGATGCTCTATATGGATACATAATTAGAAGATTTTTCATCAGGTTTTGCATTCTTTTGAAAATGTCTGAAGAGGACAAACCACCCAGAAAAATGCTGCTCTATCAGATGCTCTATCTGGATATATAATTAGAAGATTTTTGATCAGGTTTTGGATTCTTTTGAAAATGTCTGAAGAGGACAAACCGCCCACAAAAATGCTGCTCTATCAAATGCTCTATCTGGATACATAATTCGATTTTTGATCAGTTTTTGCATTCTTTTGAAAATGTCTGATGAGGACAAACCGCCCAGAAAAATGCTGCTCTATCAGATGCTCTATCTGGATACATAATTCGATTTTTGATCAGGTTTTGCATTCTTTTGAAAATGTCTGAAGAGGACAAACCGCCCAGAAAAATGCTTCTTTATCAGATGCTCTATCTGGATATACAATTAGAAGATTTTTGATCAGGTTTTGCATTCTTTTGAAAATGTTTGAAGAGGACGAACCACCCAGAAAAATGCTGCTCTATCAGATGCTCTATCTGGATATATAATTAGAACAAACCACCCAGAAAAATGCTGCTCTATCAGATGCTCTATCTGGATATTTAATTAAATTTTTGATCAGGTTTTGCATTCTTTTGAAAATGTCTGAAGAGGACAAACCACCAAGAAAAATGCCATTCATGCAAAACCATTTCAGCTCCATCACACTGACGATTCTTTAATATTTCTCGGATTGATAGCTTATTTGGGTACTAAATGTTAATATAATTTAGCTGTTGTTTATTGTATCCATTCATTCTTTCTCTGTGTATCGTGATTAAAATATGATACCGCCATTTAGGGCAAATTGATGTGTTTTAAAATGGGGCAAGTTGATGCTGTGCATTAACCTGCCCTAGTACATTTAATAAGTTGTTTTCGTACACTCTCAGGACATTGGTTCAGAACTAATCTCACCAAGTCTGTATTGTATACAAACCAAGATGGAAATATTTAAAATGAAGTACAACAAAGACGAGAAATTAATAGCACCGAGTAATATGTTATATAGTATTTTCTTCAATTATTACTTTCCTTATATACATAGTGTATAAGGAAAGTATTGTGACGGGGTCGAAAATTTGAATGCGAGTTTTCGACGGGAGAGCACGTTTCAAGCATCCCTGATCACGAATCAAACATTTTTGGAGTGATGTCTGTGTGTGTGTGTGTGTGTCAGTGAGTCTGTGGAGACGATAATTGACGAACGAATGGACCGATTCGAACCAAATTTGGTACAAAAATCACAATTCGTAAACACTGGAAGCCTATTGTTTTTATACGCACTCGAATGTTCAGAACCCCCCTAAATTTTGGAATGAAATTTTGAAAAAATCGTCAAAAAATCAAAACCGCTAATAAAGTTACGCAAATGGACATTTCTTATGTAATTTTTCATTAGAAAACGATAGGCATAAATTTTAGAACGCTAACATGAACCGTTCTCGAGATATTGCATATTTTTCAAAAAAATTATCAAAAAGTCATATAAAATGAAAAAAAAAATATTTCCTATTGAGAAACATGTTCACTTTTCATATGTAATACCATACGATAAATTTAGTGACATCATTCTCGTGAATCTAGCTCATTCCATTCATGAAAAAAGATACTTTGAGTAATACGTTTGTATTTGAACGCCAATAATCATTTGTCTGCTGTAAGAATAACATATTTCTTCGTCCATAACGCTTGGCGAGATTTTGGCGACGAATTTGGCGGAATGTCGCCAACTTGGCGACTTTTTGAAATGTTGCCAAATTAACGAAAATCTCGCCAAATGAATAAAAATGACGGTAAATCAATGAAAATGACGACTAATTGTCGAAAACTCAATATCTTGGAAGGAATATTAGTATCTACTATAAGAAAAACCTATTTTTTTTACTGTAAAAGCAGTAAATTCATTACATTATATAAGGAAAGTCATGTGTTGCCCTTATCAGATTTTTTTTTTTGAATTTTATTAATAGAAATAGTAATAATTTGTAGTCAATAATACACCTTTAGTTTGAGTATTTTGTTATTATAATAGCGTTTTCTTCATTAGTATTAACTTACCCAAAAGTGGATCAAATAGATAATTTTTCTTGTTGCACATTTAAGGATCTTCTATATAGTTTTGAATGTTTTCATTGCTTTCCCATTAATTTGAACTGGCCCAATCAATTGATAAAGAAACGAAGCAAATATTATTATTTTTGAAACAAAATTATGCAAATGGGAAAATTGAAAACGAAAAAATGCATTAACTTATCCCAATCTCTCCTATAAACTAAACAAATGAAATCTAATAGCGTTGTAAGAAACCATTAAAAAAATACAGAGCTTATTTAAATCCTTTTTAACGGAGTTGCAAACATTAAAAAATTGAAATTTATTTAAGTCGGTTGTGAAAGTATTTTGAGGCAAATAATAAAAGGATTATTTTACTAATATTTCCTTATATAATAATTGCCAATTGCGTTAAATTATGTTCAATAGTTCTCATTGCCAAATATTATGTTTAAGTGTATTTGTTGAGACTTAAATTGAAATCAAATCAAATTTAACTGAATTTAATGTTTACCTCTAAAACGGATTGACACCTTTAATGGACTACTATATTTAGATGGCAGAGTAAATCAATGACACAAATTAAGTAACAATTAGATCCTAACTCAATTAATAGGCATATTGCTAAAAATATAATGGAGATGTCAAATTTTAATCCCAGGTCACAAGAAAATCAAAATATGCTCCAATTTTTTCTCAAATTTTTACTCAAAAATGTTTAGAAACATTAATATAAAACAGCATGCAACACAATAAGGATGTTAGTGAGAAACCCGAAGTAGTAACACATTTGAAATACTTTCAAACTGTTGTTGAAAAGACGAAAATTTTCAGAAAGTTTTGAATAAAATAGCATGTAATACAATAATAAAAGTATCAGTGAGAAACTCAAAACAGTATCACATTTGAAGTCAAACTGCTACTCCAAAGGCAAAAATTCTCAGAACGCTTTATATAAAACATATACTACATTGGCAATTTATTCAGCGAGAAACATAAAGCAGTAATACGTGTTATATGGGCTCAAATTACTGCTTAAAAAATTCAAAAATGCACAGGAAGCTTTGTATAAAACAGCATGACCGCAGCAAAAATATTCCAAAAAATGTATATATTTTATCTAGAAGACGGAATATTGCCAAAATAGTTAGCTCCTCGTAATCCCAAACATCACTGAAGCAATTTGGACCAAATTTAGGTGATATGTTGCATGTATTGTCAACATGTGAACATGATAATAATAATAAAAATAATAATAACCAAATAATTCAAAAAATGTATATAGTTTAACTATAAAACGAAATTTTTGCAATATCAGTGAATCTTTTTAATCTCAAAAACCATTGAAGTGATTTAGAGCAATTTTGGATTATATACTGTTAATAATATAAACACCTGGATTTATCTGTCTGTTTATCTATCTATCTGTAGGTGCTTGGCGAAATTTTAGTGTCGAAATTGGCGGAATATAGCCAACGTAGGGTCTCTTAATGATGCCAAATTGACGAAAATGTTGCCAAACTGATAAAAATGTGGCCAAATTGTTAAAAAATGTAACTAAATTGGTAAAAATGAAGACTAATTGATGAAAATTCAGTATCTTGGAAAAAATATTCGAATCTACTATAAGAATAACCTTTTTTTCCCGTCTGTAACGCTTGACGAAATTCTAGCGACGAATTTTGGTGACATATCGCCAACTTAACAAGTCCTTTTAAATGCGGCTAAATTGACTCCAAATTGATAAACTTGACGTTAAATCAATGAAAATGACGACTAATTGATGAAAATTCAATATCTTGGAAATAACACAGCAAACGACTATATGAATAACCGAGTTCTCCACCCGTCCGTAATGCTTGGCGAAAAATTTGGCGGATGTCAAAAACGTGGTAACTTTTTTTAATACACTGCCAGATTGACGAAAATGTCGCCAAATTGATAAAAATGTCAGCAAATTGATAAGAAAATAACGCTAAATGGGAAGCAGTGCTTTGCAAACTTTTAATTCCATCATATGACGGGCGTACCTTCTAGTGTGCATTATTTTGATGCGATTGCAGAAAAGAAATTTTTAAAAATGTATATAATTTGGCTCAGAGTTCGAATGCTTGCTTGCTTAGCATGGGGAGTTTCGAGTTTACCCCGATCTTTTAGTTTACAAGAGATATCCTGCCCATTGGCTTGTGGTCAGACAGACAAGATGCGCAGATCTCGGGAGATATAATTCACTCGTATTCATGGATGTTCCAAATATATAAATGCATCAACATATGAAAGTCGGATTTATTACTCCAACACAAAACTTTACCTTTGCATATTACAATAAAAGTATAAAGTTCGGAAACATTTATTAGAACTGTTTTAATTGCACATAAGAAATAAACTAATTAGTGGTCAATTTCCATTTATAAAAGGCAATTAATTAATTAAAAGCACAAAATTATTTTATTAGATTGCATACCAAAATAAAATATTAATATGAAAGAATAATATAAAATAATAAAACAATAATGTTTACGGTATAGAATCGTGTTTTATAAACTAATTACCTGATCTTTATTTACACATTGAACTCTAAAAACTTATATCTAAGTGTCACATTCTTCAACTTCTTACAGACCAAAAATTTGATATATATCTAATAAGGCGAAACAAGAGATTTTAACTCTGCTGTCAATTTGTGGTTACCAACGCAATCTAAAAATAGAGCAAAACTTTCGAACTTTTTTTCACTGACCATAAAAAAATATTCTTTTAGAATCTCAAGATAAACGTCATTGCTACATTTTTTTTTAGCAGAACAATCGAATTTATTTTAATATATTGTTCTAAGAATTGAATTTAACTTTTATGTATGCTTAACATTCCGAAAAAAGTAATAGTTTGGAAATTTAATCCAAAAAATGTTTATCAGATGCGCGCTATATATCATTAAAAAGCTCAAAATGTCCTACATTTGAAAATAATAATTTCAATATTAGTATATAATTAGAGAAAAACATAAAACTGCGTAATGAAATGACTTATATTAAATTTATATCTGCTTATAAGCTGTCTACAGCAATCAAAAATTGCTTTGTCAAAGCAATTATGTTACATTGTTTTACAGAAACTAGTGGGCTCCTTCCACTGCTCCACCAGCGAGCGTTAGCGAGTAGAAGGCGAAGCGAATCACGGGTGTTGCATAGCGAGCAAGGGATGAAACGTCAGCGAGTACAGGACACGTAGGAGGTCGTGGAACCAGCCAGTTTGAAATAGCTCGCGAAGCGAGTTCCAGGGCTGGTGAATGTCAGTTAATAAATGACAGTCCCCAACATGCGTATTACGCCTGCTTAGCAGATGGCACTAAAACGTTTGCAAGGGAACGTTAGCGAGTCGAAGAAGAATCCTTCCGACTTGCGAAGCGAGTTACAGGGCTTGGCGAGCATACTGAGCAGGGGACGGACCCCAACTGGCATATTACGCTTGCTCTAACAAGTGTATTACGTCTGCGTAACAAGTGGCACTAAACTGCTCTCGAATGGAGCTTAACGATCCTTTGCGAGTCGGAGGAGAAGCCTCCTGACATGCGAAGCGAGTTACGAGGGTTGGCGAAAAAGGCAAATAGGGGGTTCCCAACGGACACATTACGCCTGCTCCAACGGGCGTATTACGCCTACGTAACAGATGGCACTAAAATGCTCCTGAAGCGAGCTCAGCGAGCGTTAGCGAGTTGGAGACAATGCGAGTTACGGAGGTTGTGAGGTTGGCGAGCGTAGCGATCAGGGGGCGGAGCCCCCTCGTAGATCAAAATTTCATAAAATTTTGTAAATATGTCACTTGTGTGTTACCCTGGTGGTGATTATACTTTGGAAGAAAAGAACCTGCCTTTTTTGCGAAATGGCCCGACAGATTCGTATGTATTTCTCAAAAGTTGGTAGATAAATCCCTTATGAGCCTTGGTGCTAATTACATTTTGGTACGAGTTAGAACAAAAAAATCTGTTTTTTTTGTTTGTTTTTTTGCAAAATATCCTGCAAAAATCATTAAAATCTAAAATAAAAGATTATATATGCTCATATGTTTCAATTTAATGCTGGTTCTACGCAATTTTTAACGATGAATAGAATGAGACTAACAACATACCGCTAGCTCTCATTGTTCTAGAGTTAATTTAATTTTTTACATTTTTTCCAACGTCGCATTTTTCTAGTCTCCAATGAAAACAGAAATTGAATTAAAATTGTAAATTCAGAGTAATTTCAACTAGAGCAGAAAAGAGCAAACAAATTTTTGTCTGTAGAGAATGTCATGTGCTGCCCACATCAGATTTTTTTTTATTCGGCAACAGCTGAATATATTTAAAAGCTTTGTGCGATTAAAATATATATTAATAATTATAGTATTTTGTATCAAATTAAATATTATTGAGATTCTCTGCATATATTAGAAATTATTTTAAGTTATGTTGTTTAATTAATAAGTTTAAAACAATTTGTGAAATTAAAAAAATGCGCTAATGTCATTCAATGTTTTAATGCAGTACGCATGTATCTGTTGGTAATTTAAAAACCGTTAGTCGAAGAAACATTATAGAATTTCTAATTGAATCATTAAACAAGTAGAAATTGATAATTGAAAATACATTTTTGTATGATTCGAATGATTTTCACCCAACTTTGCGAAGAAAATTAATTTGCGTCCCCGAGGGCACTATATTTCCTATTTCTAAAAAACCTCATTTAATATTAATATATTGATGATTAAAAATGTCATATACGTTGTTCCTAAAATTCACGGGTTCTGGACCCCACCAGCATTTTGATAAAATGTTTTTGTAGAGAATGTGCCATACACATAAAATATAGAAAATTGTTTCTGTAGAGAATGTGCCATACTAAGGAAATGGAAAATATATTTTTGTAAAGAATGTGCCATACCAACGAAATAAAAAAAAATGTTTTGGAAAGAATGTGCCATCCCAACGAAGAGGAAAAAATATTTTTGCAAATAATGTGCCATATCAACGAAATAGAAAATGTATAACTGTAAAGTATGAGTAATCTAAAATTTGCTATCTTAAATAAGCAGTCTGACACTGATTTTTTTTCGTATTATTGTTTAGAATTACACACTAATTTAAATGTACTGCCGGCCATACACTTAATTGCCATTAACCCCTGGGTTGGCTGTATGGTCTGGGCCTTTCACACTAATTTAAATGTTGTATAATATCGATCTGTATATATCGTGATAGCATAAAAAGTGGGTGTCGCTATTTAAATGAGCAATTAAATATGAAGACGACATATTATGTAAATTAAATGCACATTTATGTGCAGCAGACATTATTCAGGGAATGATACTTCTACATACGACCCGAAGGGCCGCAATAACGATCAGTGTTAGGCTTTTCATTTGGCCTACAGTACGTTTTTAACACTTTCCAACATACACTGGCGGAAAATAAAATCCAAACACCAAGAAGAAATTAGTTTGGAGGAATGAAATTTAGCCAAAGCAATTGTGTAGGTAGCATACTTGTTTGATTAAAGTTTCAAGGTCACATGTTAAAGTATGCACGAGAAGAGCCATTTCAAATGTGAAATGTTGGTACATTAATAACCGCTGTAATCACCACGATTTTGAATGCGAGCATGCAAACGTACATGCATTGTGTCGTACAGGTGCCGTATGTCATTTTGTGGGATGGATTTCCATGCCTGTTGCACTTGGTCACACAAATCAGCAACGATTAATGCTGGTTGTGGATGATTCTTCCAATAATGTCCCATACGTGTTCGATGGGAGAAAGATCTGGTGATCTCGCAGGTCAAGGCAACATGTCGACACTCTGAAGAGCACGTTGGGTGACAGCGGGTTGAGCGTTGGGTGACAGCGGGTGACAGTTGGGGATAGCGGTATAAGGACGAGCGTTATACTGTTGGAAAACACCCTCTTGAATATTGCTCATGAATGGCAGCACAACCGGTTCAATCACCAGTCTGGTGTACAAATTTGCTGCCAAGGTGCTTGGGATAACGACGAGAGTGCTCCCGCTGTCATAGGAAATGACACCCCAGACCATAACTCCTGGTGTAGGCCCAGAGTGTCTACCCCGCAGACAGCTTGGTTCCAAACGCTCACCTGGCCTCATTCTTACTAACATACGACCATCACTGGCACCAAGACAGAAACGGCTCTCATCTGAAAATACAACAGATCTCCACTCTGCCCTCCAATGAGCTCTAGATTGATACCCCTGACTTCGCAGATGGCAGTGATTCGGAGTTAGTGGCATGAACGCTGCAGGCCGTCTGGCTCGGAGCTGTCCCTCAAGTAATCGAATTCTTACAGTTCACTGTGTCACTCTGGGGCCAACAGAAGCACTAATTGCTGCTGCAGATGCAGTACGACTCGCCACATGCGGCGGTCTTCCCTCCCAGTAGTGGTCCGTGTCCGGCCGGACCCCGGTCTTCTTCAGACAGAGCCTTCCTGTGACTACTGCTGCCAACAATCATGCACACTGGATACACCCTGGCAAGTCTTTCTGAAATATCGCGGAAAGAAAATCCACCTTCTCGTAGCCCTATTATACGGCCTCGTTCAAATTCACTAAGCAGCTGATACTGCCTTATTCGTCTCCTTAAAGGCATTCTTGACTCAAACCTAGCTCACAACGGCCCAGTCTGGAAGATAAATAACGCTCACGAAGTTTACACAGATAATTTGAAGCAGACGTGATTTGCGTGATCAGAGTGGCGCTACTAGCGCCACTCTTATTCCCCTAGCTCGAAATTTGAATAAGAGTCATCTTTCGTATGTGCAAACGAGCCTTCCAAATTTCGTTTATCTAGCACAACTCCTTCTTGGTGTTGGGAAAAGTGTATATAATATATAACTTATTTGGTCTGTCTGTCTGTCTGTTTGTCCCTTTCGCACGATACCTGCCATGAAAATGACTTTATAAAAATGAAATGTTAGTGTGTTGTTCAGACGGTCTGTCGGACATTAGGGAATGTAAATTAATAATACATACTACCCAATTAGTTTTGAATTGAACCCGGGTGAAATACATTGAATTAAAGTGAAATACATTGAATCCTATGGGACCTAATTTTCAAAAATTTTTTAAACAAAGTTAAAATTCACAAATTCCCTTGAAATATTTAACAAATATTCAAATTATCTTATAAATTTTATAAAAAAATGTGAGTAAAATATTTTAGTAGTTATTTAAATAAAAATTAAAACAAAAATTACATCACTTCAAAATAAACCACTTCAAAATAAAATGACCCACATCAAAATAAAGTGACCCACTTAAAAATAAAATATACATCCATCTTTTTTCCCAGTGTTAAAATCGTGATTTTAAACGTTCTTTTAAATTTATATTTAGTGTTACATCAGTCCTAAAACCGCTTTATTTTTGCGTATTTTCTGTGCACGGCGTACTCTCTTGAGTAAAGCGTAACTTTATACACTGATAAGCAAACCTACATAATATCAAACAAGAAAGATCAATCATGCTTAAAGCATTGATTATGAAACACTTTCCAACTTCAATGCAATTTTATTTATACATGTCGAAAATGCAATACATTCCTCGGTAATATTTTAAAACTTATCACAATACTACATTAATTTATTATATTCGAAAACTTAAACCTGCATAGAAAAAAATGAACTTCATTCAAATGACGGCATTGAAATAAAAATTGCCTGGTTTAAACATCTCTAAAATGTGATACATTCCTCGTTAATAATTTTAAAATTATCATAATACTACGATAATTTATTATATTTGATAATTTCATCGAAAACAACTGAAATTCATTCAAATGACGTCATAGAAAAAATAACAGGCCTGGTTCTCTCTATAAAAGCAGCATTTCATTCATAAATAATTTCCCATTCATGTCATTCATCACAATACTATAATAATTTATTTTATTTAAAAATTAAGGCCATGGAGCTACAAGTAATTAAACTCTATGCGTAAAACTTCATCAAAAAAAATTGTCCTTCTCTTTGTAAAATCAATGAATATTTTATTTATATCAGCTACGCAGACTCCATGAACTAAATGATATTGTGTTAAAGAAATACAACACTTCTACTGCAACTCATTCTACATATTTTGCTGTTTACATTTTACATAGGGGAAAAATAGGCTTCGTTGTAGAAATACTCAAATTTAGATGAACATTTAAACTCAAATATATTGTAATTGCGTTGTTTCAGTATGTAGATGCACAGAATTTAAGCAAAAATAAAGTGGTTTTAGGACGGATACAACACTCAATATGAATTAAAAAGAGCTTTAAAAATCACGATTTTGAGACAAGATGGATGCCATATATTATTTTGAAGTGGGTCACGTGATCTTTTCATATCATGGTCACGTGATCGTTTCATATAAGAGGTGTTTTTATTATTTTAATTTTTATTTAAAAAATCACTGAATGTATTTCGCTGAATTTTTTTTTATATATTTTATGGAACAATTTGAATATTACCTAAAATTTTCGAAGCAATTTGTGAATTTTAAATCCGCTTAAAAAATGTTTGAAAAATTAAGTCCCATAGGGTTCAATGTATTTCATTTTTCAACCCGGGTTCAATCCAAAACTAATTGGGTGATATTATTCATTTATATTCCCGTAGATCCTACAGACGGTCTGAACAACATACTGAAATTTCATTTTGATAAATTGAATTTCATTTTGACAGACAGAATGAACGAAGTCATAAACACTTTTCAACTTTGTTGTAAAGTGTTAAAAATCTGATGTAAGCAGCACATAACTTTCTGTACATAATGCATTGACTCTGATTGTTTCCCAGTTTAAAAAAAATGTACAATGCACATGGCACAATGTTTTAACTTTGAAATATATATTAATATTTTCGTTTTTCTGGGAGGCAACATGTAAAACGATTCCGAAGTACCCAAATAACTGTGCAAATTAAACTTAGCAATTAAAAATATAGTCTGCATCAGCTAAACATTGGTGTTCATATATTAAACGATTATAATCATTTGGAGCAAATATATAATTATATAAAAACCGGTTATTTACGTTCCAATCAACAGATTCTTAAAATTGAAATTGCCATTATAATATTTTTCGTATGTCAATACCGTATTTAACATTTCGTTATTTAATTTGGAAAAGGTGAATCTCTCATTAATATGACAACGACAACCATATAGATTCATCCCTAAATGATTGAACCAAAAAAAGATCAATCATGCATAAAGAATTGACTGTCAAACAATTTTCAACTAAAATGCAATGCCATATATGTTATATGTCAGCGGTTATATGTTTTTAATTATCAGAGAATTACAATAATATATTTTACATTAAAACTTAATCCATGGGGGTAAAAGTAGTTTCTAACTCCATGCTTAAAACTTCATCGAAAAAAGCAATGTTATGGAATCGTCTGCTTCTTTACGTAAAATCAAGGAATATATTATTCATATACCCTATATTCCAGCCTGCAGAGCTAAGTACTTTTGTGTTGAAAAATTTAGCAATTCTTAAACAAATCATCTTACAGCTTGATGTGTTTACATTCGGCATACGTTAAAATTAGGCTTCGTTGTAGAAATAATCAAAGTTTGAAGATCATTTAAAGTCAAAAATATTATAAATGCGTTGACGCAGACCATAAATGTACAGAAAATACGTAAAAATAAAGCGGTTTTAGGACAAATGCAGCACTGAATATAAATTTAAAAGAACTTTAAAAATCGCGATTTTGACAATCTGAAAAAAGATGGATGCCATTTATTTTGAAGTGGATCACGTGATCTCTTCATATAATATGGGTGTAATTAATATTTTAATTTTGATTTAGAACTATCCAACATATTTTTCTCAAATTTCTTTATATATCTAATGGGATATTTAATGGGATAATTTGAATATTTCCTAAAATTTTCAAAGCAATTTGTGAAATGTAACTTGAGATAAAAAATGTTTGAAAAATTAGGTCTCATAGGGTTCAATGTATTTCGTAGGTCCCATAGGTCCCACAAACCGGCTGAACAACATTCTAAAATTTCATTTTGATAAAGTCATTTTAAGGCAGTTATCTTGCGAACGGACAAACAGAATGACCAAAATCATAAAAACTTTTCAACTATGTTGAAATGCCTATATTGAAAACTAGCCGAAAAGATCATCATACTGAGTAATTCCTATACGATACCCTATTGCCCCCCTATACCCCATATTTAGACGTATATGTCCTAAAAACCGTGAAACTCACTATATGTCAAACCAAGTATATTAATATCCCTAAAGCGACAGAAATGATAAATGATAAATGGACCAATTCAGATGGACGGCTGAAACGGTTTACATTTCGCCATACATCCATTTAAGCATACAGGTTCACATTGCAAATACAGAAGAAAACACACATTCCAAGCGAGGAATGTAAATATTATAAAAATATTTCATATATACATAAAAATTATAGTAAAATTTTCAAAAAATTAACTGCAGTGCGGTTAAACTCGACTTTCTTGAACAAGAATATATTTTCTTTTTCACATTTAAAAAAACAAATTTAAATAATCGGTATCATGGGTCCAAAGTATTACAATTGTAACGTGTCATCCGTCCCTTTAAAGGGCTTGAAATTATTTTTCGATTGATATCATGATTGGCAATGTAACCCCAAATGGCAAAATTCGTATTAGGCAGTGTTTAATATATGTTTTGTACGTCTTTTAGGATGTGTTAAATAAAGGCCTTTCGTTTTAAAAACGCTTTGTCCTCGATTTTATTTATTGAATGTAGACGTGACTTCAATTTCGATTATTTGAATCTATAATTTAATTTGTATCTTTATCTCTTCGCTCAGTTTGTCACCAATTCTATAAAAATTTAATAAACAGACTTCATTATGAATTTTACTATTTTTCCAAACATTGAGTTCACTGTTTTCATCTCAACTGTTTAACATCTCAACTGTTTTCTAGCTTTTACAGTACTACTTGGAAAACAATTTAACTTTCTTGGTATTTAAAACAACTAGAAGCTTTACCCAAGCTTGCTAATCTCTCCAACCCCAGTGATCTTATCTGCGTGTATCATGATTTACATACCTTGATAACAACGTGATCTTGATAACAACTTACATATCTTGATCTTGTCTTGAAGCAAGCATGACCGTTCTGTCCTTCCTGCAACCATTTAAATTGCTGAACTCCTCATCGTTGGCATTTGTCATCCAGTTTTCCAATTGTGAAATTCACTACATGTATTTAAGCTCCAAAAGTTATCTCTAATGTATATGTTTCTAACAGCATACCAGCAGCTTTGGAGCGTTTTCGATTTTTATATCCAGTTCGATAAGATCATTGTTCCTTGGTGGCTTTTTATAATAATAAAGAGCCGAGTCTGAGCTGTACTAATAACCCAGTACATATTTAGTTCGGGATCACGAAAATTGAGTTTCCGTTATCACCTCTTTTTATGATTTAAAAATTATATATGTCTAAGATCAATATTTAAGGAATAAAAGCCGAGGTCAATGTTTTTGGGACATCCTGTATATATATATATATATATATATATACATATATATATATATGTGTGTGTGTGTGTGTGTGTATTATTCCTCATCATAAGGAGACAAATCCTACTGGCGCCTGGAGATCTAACTCATACTCTAAATCTCGTAATATTTTTTAAATATCTTACAAGAATGATATTCTCGGCCGGGAAAACAGATACTCTAAACTGCAAGATGAGCCCCCGGTCAGGGAGTAACAATGGTGTTCATATCACCTTTACTCTAAACAAACTGCACCTAACTCAAAGGACTTCAAGAGCTAATGAAAAGGTTAAAATTAAATTTGGCCCTGGACGGGTTACCCGATTGGATTGAAATTCTAATGAATTTAAATGCACCACAAAAGACAACGACGCGTCAAATTTCGTGTTGCTACATACAATGGAATTTGGCTTGTCAGGGCTTCAAATAATTGAAATACGACAAATACGTATGTATACTTTATGTGAAGTGAATATGGTTGTAAAAATAATATCCAATAAAACAGAAGGAATTCTGAAAAATGTGAAATAAATGGCAACAGTTTTAAAAACTTCAAATGCATTTTAGAAAACTAAAGTTTCCAAACAACACTATTTTTCTAGCTGACGACTGCTAGAGTTTTTTTCTGAACCACTTTAAGTTCAGGAATTTCTTAACAAAAATAATATTATGAAAGTTAACTTTTGTATTTTAAAAGTTTGTTTGGAAACGAGTTATATTATCAGAAAAGTGAGTTCCTTTTAAAACAAACTAAACTATCGCAGTTCTAAACCTAAAATACACTATTGATCAAATAATTATGAATGCTTTTTGCAGTTTTTACATTCTCCCTCCCACTACCGGTTCTTAGTATAGCTTCCGTCATAAATGAAAACTAGTCGAAAAATATTTTTTTAGCCAATTATTTCGAATAAAATTAATCACAGCGCCCTTAGCGGAGAATTAAATAAAGTTATGATAATGAATATTGCAAGAAAATGAAAAAATGAAAATTCCCTATTACGAAGTTGAAAAGTTTTATGTAATTATTAGGAATCTGTAAGTAAGATTCAGATAGCATTTGCTTCACACAATGTTATTGGCGAATTGCTGTTCTATTTATTATTGCGTACTTTGACAAGCTTTACAAGAATCACGTATTAATTAATAAAGTTCAACAGATATTTATCGCCTTTGATATGCATGTTTAGTACATTTCTGATGTCGATTGATACCAATTAAACTATTTTCTATAACTTTATAATTGAAATTTTTCTTTTATTTTGCGTTGTTGCTGTATTTCTTTTCCTAACTTTTTAAATTATCCGTTAAGGGCGCTGCAATCACTTTCATTAGATAAGTTATTACTTTTCTTTTAGCAACTCAATATGTACAGTTATGAATATTTTCTTTCAAAATTATTGGGATTCATAAAGGCTTTCAGAGGAGCCCTGTATATTTTAAAATAAAGTATATTTTTATTTTTAAAATATTATTTATTATTTAGTATTTTTATTATATAGTTCAAAATAAAGTATATTTTTAAGATGATGTAATAAGTAATTTTATAAATATTGCGTAATACTTCAAGCTTATGAAAGTCAAATTTGAATCTAAAATTTCAATTGCTTCTTTATCTTTTCGTCCAATTTGTAACCAATTCTATAAAAATTTAGTAAACAGATTTCATTATAAATTTTACTATTTCTCCAAACATTGTGTTAATAGAACTTTCATCCGTCTATCTCAACTGTTTTATATCTTTTACAATACTACCTGGAAAAAATTTTAACTTTCTTGGTATTTAAGAAAATTAGGAGCTTCACCCAAGCTTGCTAAGCTTATCATGATTTACACATATTGATAACAACTAGGGATTGCAATCCCGGGATCCCGATTGAAAAATGAATACCTTCATACCGGGATTGGTGACGCCAGAATCCCGATATTGGGGTATTTTTTCAGATTTACATGCACGTGCTAAACACCAGTGTCCATGCTTACTAAATTAATTTTTTCCCGAGTTTATTAAAGTAAAACATTCATTTTGAAATTGAAGCACATTTTGTGAAAACTTACTTATTAGTTAGAAGTAAATGACTTGAAAAAAGGTGCTCTCAGCCTGAAATCTGTTTCGGTCAAGTGTCTAACGCCGAAATATCTGGTGATTTTGCGGAGATAAGAGTTTCGCATTTTCATATGTTAGGTTTTTTTTTCGCTCCAAGTCATATATATAAATTTTACAAAGATTATATTTCTGTTATTAAACAAATATATATAAAAAAATGAAACATTACATTTTCTTCAATTAATAAAATAATACTAAATCCGGCGGGATACCGGGATCTCGAGATTGAAGATTTTACGATCCCGTAATCCCGGGGTTGAAAATTATCTAGGGGATTGCAATCCCTAATAAAAACATTATTTTGATAGCAACGTATCTTGATCTTATCTTGAAAAAAGCATGAACGCTCTGTCCTTCCTGCAACTGTTTAAACTGCGGATCTCCTCGTTGTTGGCATTTGGTATCCAGTTTTCCAATTGTGAACTTCACTACATGTTTTTAAGCTCCAGAAGCTATCTCTAATGCATATATTTCTAGAAGCATACCATCAGCTTTGAAGCGTTTCCGATTTTCATTTCCAGTTCGATAAGATCATTTTTACCTTGCTGGCCTTTTAAAATAATAAAGAGCCGTGTATGAGCTGTACTAATAACCCAATACATATTTAGTTCGGAATCACGAAAATTTAGTTTCCGTTATCACTTCTTTTTATGGTTTAAAAACTATATATGTCTAAGATCGATATTTAAGGAATAAAAGTCGAGGTCAATTTAGAAAGTTTACCAGATTTGACATCGTTCTCGGTGCCAAATCTGGTAAACTCATTACGGTACACATTTAGTTCGGGATCACGAGAATTTAGTTTCCGTTATCACATCGTTTTATTGTTTAAAAAATAAACAGCAAGAAATATAACTGCTAACTTCATTTTATTTTAATCGTAATTGTTCCTTACAAGCAGAGTTGCGAAACTCTCTGGTTACAAGAATCAACAATAAGTTAACTGCATTACTTATTAAATTATAATCGTAATTGTTCATGACAATCATAATTGAGAAAAATTTTTTAAGTAATGAACAATTAAACATATAAGTGCTTAGTCCTTGGCCATCTTTGTGACGTTTTTGCCAGCAGCCAATCACGTGTGCAGCTGGCTCGACCCATTACATTCTTGGCCGTATTGGCATTGCTAAGTTCTATATTAATCAATATTTGATTAACAAAGTTATAAATCAGAATTCCAATCACATCTTTCACATCTACGAATTCATATTAATATTTTTGCAAAATTGCAAACCTGCGCATTTTTTCATCTGTTCGCCACGCAATTGCAAAACTTCACAAATTTTTTTTTAATATAAAGAGAACCGCTACCACATTTGTAAATACTTTGCAGTACATGCTGTACTATGACACCCAAAAACATCATTACATTAAAAACTATTCAAACATAAGTGCATTTTACACTGCACAGCTAGTTTAAAAAAAGATATAACGAGAAAAGTATCTCGGTCTTTTCAATCGTGTCGAATAACGAAGCTTAGATATTTCCCATCAGATGTTCCTTAATGTCACTGCAGTGAACAGCAAATATTCCAACAAAACTGCTCTTCTCTGATGGGGTCGGGAAATAGAAAGCCGTAAAAGGTAATGGAACCCGAAACGGAAGTCTAACCTATAAACTACTGTTTTGCGATAGGATCTGCATCACATTCAAAGGATGATACATTTTTACTTTCACATACTATCGTATAGAGAAAGAATTATTTCCTGAATGTTTCTCTAAATTGAGACGTTGGCAGAAACGTGGCACGTTAAAATAAAACATGGGCGTATTTGGAACACTTTCAGTAAGATGTCCGTCTGTGGATGTACAGATAGTTCCTAGAAAAATCCTTAAGCACCCCTCAACAACTTCGGAATAAAATGTCTCTAAGTGTTCACATTAGGCCTATGCATATTAAAGTAATCATGCCCGAACGAATAAAAGTATTTAAGGCACCCCTAGAGCGAGCTTAAAAAATTATTCGGAACCAACTAGCCAACAAAGTCAGACAGAACAGAAATATTAATTAAAAAGTTGTAGAGCATTAGAAAAACAATAATGGAGCATGCAACTGTTTCGAGGATACACATCCCTTTCATCAGTGCTTGAGAACCAACAAATACAAAATAAAATAAAAAGTAAATGAACACAAACAGAAGAATCAGAGGGTTTTTTATACCCATGTCCTGGATTAAGAGTCCAGCTGAGAGAGCCAATCAAAAAAGATAATAAAGTACAGTATAACCAATCCAAAACAAGAAGTAACACATAAGATTAGCGTGCACTAAAAACGCAACATGAACATCCCAACAAGACGAGTCAAGTTGAAAAAAATGAATGAGTCCCAATAAAATAAAATTAGTCAAAACGATAGACAAGGATATGCAATGGAACAAAAATAAAATAAATGTAAAAAATCACAGGCACTCTTTTAGACCGAGGACAAAAATGAAGTACTGGATAAGTCATTAACTAAGTTAATCGAATTTTTTCAGGATATGGCAGACTTTACAAAAAGTCAAGACGATAGAAAATCGTACATTTTTGTATGATCCTTGCAGACGGAAAGTCAAAACAGGGGTTCAAATTAAATCAATATTGAGGACTTGAAGATTTATTAAATCCCTATTTTTTGACACAGTTATCATGTTCCTGAATATAAAATTTTAACACACGTTCGGTTTGTTATTTTAACAAGCGCGAGATGGACAGAGGATAATTATAAGTAATTACAGTTAAATATTCTTTCTGGAATTCATATGTGTATTATCAATGGTGGAAGAGATTTAAACAGATTCTACACTGGATTTTTGTGCCAGTTAGTTTATTATACATTTCTTAATCTAGCAGCAATTTATCTATAAAAATATTGTGTCCATTACACGCCTCCTGTAATCAAATGAGCGACGATTTTTTCGACTTAAGCAGTGGTTTATGACTTTGCAATTGGCATTTTTCTTTTATCTCACTTTGTTACCCAGTTTGAGTTCCTAATTTCTTCAATTATACTCTAGGAACGCTGAAATTGCCTTTATAATATCGAGTATGATCACTTTACTATAGATAGACCTGGGACTTTTCATTCAGAAGTTGTTAGAGCGGTCATTTCTAGGAACCCTCAATGTGTGTATGTGTGGTTTCCAGGTGTGAAGGAGAGAATTATAAAAAAAACACAATAACAAGAATGAATATACATTTCATTGTGAAAATATGTGTATATCTAATATATAAAAGAAAATTCGAATTGACACTAAAATAAAATATCTCCTTAACCACGCTGGAAAATTTTGAAGATTTGTTTCAGGTAAATGAGACTGGCTCCACGTAGTATTTTGATTTAAATTTTATCACTCTACAGTGAAGTGCGGAAAAACTAAAAATCAAAACCTGTTTATCTCTGTTTTTCATGAACGCTTATAACTTGAGAACGGATCAAACGATTCTGCACACATTTTCAATTGTTTGTTAAGCTTAATAAGGATCAGGTATATTAGACAAAAATATTTCAGATTCTATACAGCGTTCATTTATAAAAGGGCGAATTTAATATTCGTTTTTAAGCTAAATATATATTATAAAATACGCAATTAATTTCAGTGAAACTTTTTTAAGCAACTGCTGTCAGCATTTTATCACTAATCCATGAAATAACATTTTAGATCGTTTAGTTTTCTTTGGAGAATTTATTAAATACATCTGAATGTACACTAAAAACAGTGGAGTACTGCCAAGAAAAATAGTACCGTAACGGTTGTCGATTAAGTACAAAGAGTTACCTACGCTTTTTACATTTGCAAAAATAAATGTCAAAGATTAGAATATTTGACAGACTGTTAAGAAAAATTTCAAAAGGAACAGACAAAGACAAAACATTTTAAAAAATGAGAAAAATAAAAAGTAAAACAAGAAATAGTGTTCAGAAGAGTCATATAAACTAGTATGCAAGATCAATTACGTATTATGCGCAATTGAATAATCTGCGACTATGCATTTCGTTTGTAGCACAACAGAACGATGCGACTGCATTAAGTGTGGAAATAAAAATTTGAATTCCATAATTCTAATGATGGAACAATTGATAGATTAATAAACAACAAATTTAATACATGCAATAAATAGCAAGTTTTGTATTAGCAACATGTAGCAAATTTGTTGTTTAATAAACAACAAACTTGCTACATGTTTGATAAGAGCACGGAATGTTTTCTGAGTTAATAATATGTCCATGCTGCAGAAGAGACGCACACATTCAAAATAAATTCCCGCTATAATTTGTAATACTTTTGTCATTTGCAAATCTGTGAGCATCCTACGACCACCACTAGCTAAGTAATCCCTGCAAGCATTCCAACATTTTGAGAAAAATAAATTAAAACGTTTACAGAGAGATTACATTTCTTTTTCCCAAATCCAAGATCAATTTCTGATGGCCGTTCGCTTTATTAAAGAATTCGCAACAGTTTTATAATATACAAAGACCAGCTCATACAGCGTGTCCCAGAAAGGACTCCCGAAATTTAAAGATGAATATCTCGGAAACGGTTACAGATAAAAGGGTGAAATAAAGTGTCAGTTATATATTAAAATTTGCATACTATGGTTTACAAACTATAGTTGGAAATTTTGTCAACAGATGGCGCTGATAGCCATATATATATTAATAGCTGTATATATATATATATATATATAGTCAAATCAGCTTCCTGTCCTTTCAAATTTTGTGAAAAATATTGAATTTTTTCCCCAGAACCTTTCGATACTTGAAATCTACTCGTACGTTGAAAACTAGTCTTGTCGCGTGTCGGGCTGCGATTCAACCGGTGGTATTCGAGCACAATGAAAATTATTTGCTCCAACGAGTACAATTCTCTTCCAATGTTTGTGCCAACCTCGTTCACTGCATAAAATATCCTTTCATATTTCGACAGCGAAACACAAAGAAGACTAAATGAACAGTAGAACAGACCACAATTTAAAGAAAATTTAAACGCCGCCTGCAGCGCCATCTATTATCAAGTATTTGAACTCTTCTTTGAAAACCACTGTGTGTAAATTTTACTGGCTGTCCAATAAACATACACTTTATGTGACCCTTTTATCTGTAACCGTTTCCGATATATTCGTCTTCAAAGTTAGGGAGCCCTTTTCGGGAAAGTGTGTGCAGCTCAGTTATACATAGTCCAGTAAAAGAGGATTAAAAATTTATCAATTTAAAAAGTAAATATTTATCACAAAAATTTCTATAATGCGTAAAAATTCCAAAATATCTTTAACAAGGAATATTTCAACTTTCGCGAGATCTTGTATATAAAATAACCCTTTCTTAGAAAATGAAAACACAGAAAGCATGTCTACTATTATTAATTACACTAAAAGCACTAAACATCTAAAAATAAAATTCCTTCAGTAGAAAATCTATAATTTCATAAATTATTGTTTACACTAAAGCCATTGTTTCATAATAATAAGTATATAAATTAAATGATTTTCTTTTGGCATTTAGAAAAAAGTTTTGAAACGCTTTCCTCCTCTGCAAAATGTACCGAAACGTAGTTCCGGTCCAAATGCACCAGTGATGAAAGATAATCCTCCAGTCTTACATGAAATCATCCATTCGTCAAGCCATGATTTCAGAAGAGGGGATTTTTTTATATCCATTTATATATAAATAAAGCCCAGTAAGAGTGGGTTAAAATTTAGCAAATTAAAAAATACATACTTCTCAAATATTTCTATAATGCATGGAAATTCCAAAATATCTTTAACAACGAATATTTTTAATTTCGAAAATCTTATATACAAAACAACCCTTTTTTAAAAGAATAGAAACACAAAAAACGTATGTACTATGAATTACACTAAAAGCAGTAAATAGAAATATTTCAAGAAAAGTCTGGATTTTAAGAGAAACAACACATAACGCAAAAGGTATCATGTACCTGTGGTATAACAGTACTCAGCTGTTTGCTATCCAATATTCTTTAACGTCAATGCAAAGCATAGCAAATGTTCCAACACAAATGCTCTTCTCCGATGGAATGGGGAAGTAGGGAGATATAAAATGCTATGACGCTGAAATGAAAGCAAAAGTTTTTACTTCAATTTCGCTACCATCACGCTATTGGATTTGTGTCGCGCACACGCACATATTATCTTGTAATAGATTTTTATCTTTTGCGAAAAGAAAAAAAAATCGTTAGTATGGTAAATAAAGCATTTTCTTTTCTTCAAACGAAGTTGAAAATAAATACCTCACGGTTACAACCCGTTTCTGAGACATAAAATATCACTTTTTTGGGAGGATAAACGGGGAGAGTGGTAACAGCTGCAAAAGCAGGAAGAATGTCTGCCCTGTTTTTACGCATTATTACTTTCCTTGTATACATAGTATAATGTATAAGGAAAGCATTGTGACGGGGTAAAAAATTTTAATTCGCGTTTTCGACGAGCACGTTTCAAGCATCCCTGAACACGAATTAAACGTTTCTGAGGTAATGTCTGTGTGTGTGTGTGTGTGCGTGTGTGTGTGTGCGTGTGTGCATGTGCGCGCGTGTGTGTGCGTGTCTGTATGTGCGCATGTGAGTGCGCGTGTGTGTCAGTGAACCTATGGAGACGATATCTCACAAACGAATAGAGCAATTTGAATGAAATTTAGTACAAACATTACAATTCGTGAATACTGGAAGTCTGCTGTTTTTAAATGTAATCGAATGTTCACCCCCCCCCTAAATTTTCGAGTGAAATTTTGAAAAAATCATCAAAAATAAAAACCTTTAATAGTGTTACGAACATAGTCATTTCTTATGTAACTTTTCCTTAGAAAACGATTGACATAAACGTTAGAGCGCTAGCATGAACCGTTCTCAAGATATTGCACATATTTTAAATAAATGTATAAAAAATAATATAAAATAAAAAAAATATTAACTATTGTGAAATATGTTCACTTTTCGTATGTAATATCATGCGATAAATTTAGTGACATCATTCTCGAGGATCTAACTCGTTCTATTCATATGAAAAAATACTGTAGGTAGTACTTTTGTATTTGAACCCCATTAGCCATTTATCTATTGTAAGAATGCCTTATTTCTCCGTCCATAACGCTTGGCGAGATTTTGGCGACGACTTTGGTGGAATGTCACCAACTTGGCGACTTTTCTAAATATAACCAAATTAACAAAAATGTCGCCAAATTGATAGAAATTAAACTAAATCAATGAAATAAAGACTAATTGATGAAAGTTCAATATCTTAGGAAAGAGCATAAGAGTAGACTATAAGAATAACCCATATCTCCATCCATCCGTAACGCTTGGCGAGAAATTTCAAATCGAGAAATTTTGGACGTCGCCAAATTGGCGACTTTTTAAATGCTGCCAAAGTAAAATAATGTCACCAAATTGATAAAATTGACGCCCAATGAGAAATCATGTTTCGCAAATTTTGATTTCCGTCATATGACTGGCATACATTTTAGTATATACCAAATGCTCTTCTCTCCGTTAGTCTGTAACATTTGGTGATGTATTTGCAAACTTGGCGAATAATCTAGCAAAGTATCACCAACGTGGCGATATTTCGCCCCAAATAGACGAAAATTTCCTCAAAATTGCAAAAATGACGCCAAATTAATGAAAATGGCGTCTAATTGATGAATTAATTATTAAAATATTTTAATATATGGACTATATCACTTACTGAAGATCAATATTGATAATTGTTAATTTGGAGTTGTATGAAATATTTGTGTAAGTTATTTGTGTACTTTGAAATAGTATTACATGATATTATCCGAAAAATCGCCAAATGTGAAATTCAACGTTAAAAACACAGTACCTTATACATTAGTTTTTGACTCTAAAAGAAGTAAATTCATTATATAAGGAAAGCCATGTCTTGCCCACATCAGATTTTTTAGTAGTGGGCTGTCGAGCCATTAATGATAATGAGATATAATATGTGCTCTAAACTGTAATTTATTTTCGTATAAACTGAAATATTGATAAATTAATATACGAAATTTGATATTAAATTAAGGAATTAATTTAATATCAAATTTCGTACAAGTCCATGCTGCTAATAAGGACAAACACTGGAAAGGCTAATAAGGGATTAAATAAAATAAAACAAGAAAGATCAATCATGCTTAAAGCATTGAGTATGAAACACTTTCCAACTTCAATGCAATTTTATTTTAAAAAGTCGAAAATGCAATACATTCCTCGGAAATATTTTAAAACTTATCACATTCAATTATATTTGAAAACTTAAACCTTCATTGAAAAAAATGAACTTCATTCAAATGACGGCATTGAAATATAAATTGCCTGGTTTAAATATCTTTAAAATGCGATACATTCCACGGTAATATTTTTAAAACTATCATAATACTACGATAATTTATTATATTTGAAAACTTCATCGAAAACAACTGAAATAATTTCAAATGACGTCATAGAAAAAATAACACGCCTGGATCTCTCTATAAAAACAGGATTTCATTCATAACTTTCTCCCATTCATTTCATTCATCACAATACTATAATAATTTATTTTATTTAAAAATTAAGACCATGGAGCTACAAGTAATTAAACTCGATGCTTAAAACTTCATCGAAAAAAATCGTCCTTATCTTTATGAAATCAATTAATATTTCATTCATATCAGCGATGCAGACTCCATGGACTAAATTATTTTGTTTTAAAGAAATAGAGCTAATACAACTCATTCTACATATTTTGCTGTTTACATTTTACATAGGTGAAAAATAGGCTTAATAGTAGAAATAATCAAATTTGGATAATCATTTAAACTCAAATATATTGTATTTGCGTTGTTTAAGTATGTAGATGCACAGAATTTAAGCAAAAATAAAGTAGTTTTAGGACGGATACAACACTCAATTTGAATTAAAAAGAATTAAAAAATTCGCGATTTTGAAACAAAATGGATGCCATATATCATTTTGAAGTGGGTCATGTGATCGTTTCATATCATGGTCACGTGATCGTTTCATATAAGAGGTGTAATTATTATTTTAATTTTTATTTAAAGAACTACTGAATATAATTCGCTGAATTTTTTTTTATATATTTTATGGAACAATTTAAATATTACCTAAAATTTTCGAAGCAATTTGTGAATTTTATATTTGCTTAAAAAATGTTTGAAAAATTAGTTCCCATAGGGCTCAATGTATTTCATTTTTTCAACCCGGGTTCAATCAAAAACTAATTGGGTGATATTATTCATTTATATTTCCATAGGTCCTACAGACCGTCTGAACAACATACTAAAATTTCATTTCGATTAAGTCATTTTTATGGCAGTTATCGTGCTAATGGACAGACGGACAGACACAGTGAACAAAGTCATAAACGCTTTTCAACTTTGTTGTAAAGTGTTAAAAATGAAAGCAAAACCAATTAAAAATAGAGTATTAATCCTCGTTCTACTTTCTCATAAATTTGTACTCTATGCTATTTACTATAGCATGTTTACTTTTAGCATGTCTTGGGACAATACATGGGCTCTTTGCATAAAGTGACTAGTAGTAAAATAAACACAACGTTTTACTTTATTTATATATTTTGTACATTTACATAATGATAACAACCATAAATGAAATAATAATCAACTATGTCATCCAAACAGCAAAAAGGTCCATAGGGTTGATTTCGACCATTTTTAGATATTAAGTGGTTATTATTAGTGTGACATAAAGTGTCTAGTAATAAAGTATATATAAAGTTCTACTTTATTCATATACTATATAAATTTACATAAGGAGAACAACTATAAGTGAAATAATAATGAATTGTGTCATCCAAACATCAAAATGGGTCCACAGGGTTGATTTCGCCCATTTTTAGATATTAAGTGCTCATTATTAGTGTGACATAAAGTGACTAGTAATAAAGTATACATAAAGTTTTACTTTATTTATATACTATATAAATTTACATAAGGAGCACAACTATAAATGAAATAATAATGAATTATGTCTTCCAAACTTTAAAATGGGTCCATAGGGTTCATTTCGACCATTTTTCGATATTAGATGCTTATTATTAATGTGACTTAAAGTGACTAGTAATAAAGTATACATAAAGTTTTACTCTTTATTTATATACTATATAAATTTACATAAGGAGCACAACTATAAATGAAATAATATTGAATTATGTCATTCAAACATCAAAATGGGTCCATAGGGATGATTTCGACCATTTTTACATATTAAATGCTTATTATTAGTGTGATTTTTGTGAAATCTGAGCTGAAAACATAAATCTTTAACTGTTTTTATCTTTATCTTCTTTTTTTATCTTCTAATCTTTAACTTTTCAAGTTACAAATTTTTCTACACAAACCTTTTGAGATTGTGTAGGAAATCACACTAATGTATTGAGTCTGACTAATGCAAGACTAAAGCTAGAGAACTTTTAACTTCACCTTGAAATTTCTCAGAACATCGATTTCACCATCTTTTTGATATTTCAATTACATATATGAAACCATGGCCGCTATACAACGAGTAACAACTCTCTATTTATTTGAATTTTTAAACATTAAAGTAAACTTTTACAGGTTAGTTATTAACAATGATATTGAATAGAAATACCACATTTGTATTCATTTTATACTGCAATTTATAGTATTTTAAAGCTTATGCTGTTAACACTATAAACTGTGTTTTTCTTCTAAAAGTATAATCTACATTAAATGTATGAAGAACTACATGAAATATATATATAGGGAAACAGGTATTAATAAATTTACTCAGGCATAATCAGAGTTTTGCAAATAAGGGGGGGGGGGGGAATAGCCAAATGAGAGGGTTAAAATGCTTGATTATGTTTTCCAATATGAACTCTGTGGTGAAAGAATTAAAATATGCAAAGCTCATATTTGTGAAATTGGCGTACATAAACATGGTCGTAAATAGTAAAGCCGTACGTTACATTGTGCCGCATCATAACCCATCATTATTTCTGTGAGATCAGGAATTAGGTTCACACCAGATTTAGGCGAGACATTTTTATGTGCAAGATTTATGAGGGTCAGCAATATCAAACAATGCAGTAGACTTAAGGACAACAGCTGCCTTGACCCGAGAGGTCAGCTAAACCATAAAATCTGAGATGCTGAGGTGAAGCCACGAGAGTGGGACTCTGCTGCCGTTGCTTCTGCATATTAGGACTGCATTGTGGACTATTTATGGACTACCCTGTGGAACACATTCTTAAGAGATCATCTTGGCATTCTGATCTCTGGCTGGAACTCAAGCTTTGCAGCACTTTCGCTCTGCAGCTCTTAATCCAACCTAGCTCACTGCTATCTCATTGTATATTCTCAGATATATCTTGAACTTTCCATATGTCGCCACCTATTTTCGCCTGAGGTCTGACGCGCCTCTTTGGCTCTGATTGGCCGACCTTGGGCAATGCGCCCAGACATCTTGCCATTATTAGCATCTTTAACTACTCTCGTGGCTTCACCTCCACATCTCAGATTTTATGGTCTAGCTGATCTCTCGGGTCAAGGCAGCTGTAAACTGTCGTCTTAAGTCTACTGCAATGTTTGACATTGCAGACCCTCATAAATCTTGCACATAAAACTGTATCATCTAAATCTGGCGTGAACTCAACTCCTGGTCTCACAATTTCTTTGTGCGAGTTCCTGGAATAAAATTATTAATTATACTACACAATTAACTTCACAAATATTGACTTTAAAATAAACATTATTTATTAAACCCATTATAATTATGATTAAATTACAATAATTATACTTATATATTCAAGGAGAAGATCGGGTATGTAAGACGAGGTATATTAATAAAACATCCTTATGACCTTTTATAACATCTGATAGGTACATACCTCCTTTATTGTCTTTAGACGTTTGTTGGTCAATAGTTTTTGCACCACCTTATATATCTGCACACTGACTGCTAAAACACTGTCTGGGCCCGCATAGCCTCTCACTTTTTGTAGAAGACTCCGAATGTGACCCTTCACACCGGTTCTTAATATCGACTCTTCATTGAATACATGTTGTTGTTGTTGAGACCCAGACCGTCCGACCTACCAGAAAGGTGTAAGGTAACTGTATGGACGGCCGGGAAGTGCCACCCAATTTAGACCGGAACCCAGTGGGGGAGGCATCCACAGGGACCGTACCCTCCTTCCCCTACCACCAACCCCTCGGAAGGACTTACGGACCCACATGTTTAACGTGATCGTACTCCGCATGAACACGGCGGCATTTGTGGTAGCGTGCAAATCTAGCGCGCAAACCACGGGGGTACCGCACCCGAGATGGCCAACAGCACGCGGTGTTCCGAGGTGGTCACCCACCAAGTACTAACCGCGCCCGATGCTGCTTGACTTCGGTGATCTAACGAGAACCGGTGTTTTCAGCACGGTACGGCCGTTGGCCCTCATTGAATACATGTGTAACTTACTGAATATTTTATCATGGTTGAACTGTATGAGTAACTCGATGCATATTCGATCTCATCTGTTTAGCCTTCTCTATGTGAATCGAACTCTTGAATGTTTTTCCTTCTGCCTGTTGCCATCTCTTTTTGCCTGAGGTCCAGATAAGCCTATTTGGCGATCATTGGTTGACCTCAGGGCGATACGGTAGCACTTCTCATTGATTAAACCTTTTTCCAATCCCATGGTATTTATGACTTTCATGACCTCTCGGATCAAGGCTGCTGTAAACTGGCGCCTACCAGTCTAGGTCTTTGTATGGCTTGTTATAAATCATAAATATTTGTATATAAACCTGTCTAAATGTCTCCTGGTCTCCACAGACTCTATGGAGAAATAATGTATTCGTTCAACCATTGGATGAGGGGGTAAAGACCCACCTACCTACCTCGCTGACTACTGCAAAGTTGATTTCGGAAATATCATGCAATTCCGTCCAAGTAGTTGAATAGCAGATCGTCGGCTGACCAGTTCGAAGATCCGTGTTTCAATTCCCCGTTGGGGGAGTAAGGTTCTTTACACTGGCACCCGAATGAATTAACTATGCAGTTAAGTACAGTGATGCTGGGGGTCTGATTATAACCTTAGCACGATTCGAACAGATTCGATAGACTCTGAAATATTGGGTGCCGATGATTTTAAATTCGGTGATCAACGACCACGCATTAAAAATTTAGTAATAATTAGTAATATTAGGAGGGAGTTAAAGTAGAACTCCTAGGGAAAAAACTTCGTTTTTCACTAAAATCTCAACAACCCCTGGTCTTAGAAACTCGAAACTTGGTCTAAATTTAAGGAAAGCTACTTCAAGGCTACTCACTGTGGTGAGGTGAATTATACACATATAAATACAAAAAACTAAAACACATAAATACACTACTGTTACTCACCAATAGTCCCACCCGGCTCAACCGCGTTATGTAGAGTGAGGTCCGATTGGACCTAGTACATTGCATTTGCTAAAATAAATAATCACTCCCTTTTTTTGTGGCCATCTAACAATTTTATTTACAGAACACATGAAATCTCAATTAACATTAAATAACAATATACACAATTACAAATGAGTTCCCAATTTACCTAAGCTTGACCTCGGGGTGCACAGTTTATTTTGCATTAATTTGTATATTTTTTTTATTATCCAAACTTGTAATTAATTACTTTTTTTAAGGAAAACAAAAATATAATTTCATTTTGGCAAATATCCCATTTAGCATAAAGTTGCCCTTAACACTGTGGATCACATCAATTAAGTTTAAACATTCATATAAACATTTTAAAATCAATATATAATTTTCATACCTTCGTTACATAAGAAAACTCTCACTGAGTGCTGGTGGCTATCTCTCTGCACATTGGAATGGGTGGCACGATTAAATTGAAGATTAGTTCATTATTTTGACGGTTCATGAAAAACACTACCAGTCTGAGAAGCTCGGTAGAGTATCATCAGCTGACGAAAGTTTAGCCAAGTATTATTTTGGAGATGGGCACACTGTCCACTTTCCTTCTCCTCCTCTTAACGTCGGCTTATGCCCAGCGGATCGTGAGAGAGCTGTGTACAGGCTTTACCAAAGAGTTAAGATCAGATACGTTTTCGCAGAGATTGTCTGCTGCTTAGGAGCCCGGGTTTGATGCTCCGCAAACACTCCGTACATGCAGTATCACAGTTACCACGGCTTAAATGCAGCTAAGGGAGCAAGGGTCCCACACCACGCCGTTTTGGAGGCAGAGCTGTGTTGAAAAATCTGTTAAACGCGCGTCATAGACAACATTAACTGCATATGGACAAAATAAGTATGATTAGTATAAATTCAATCGGGAAATACATGCCCATGTGAAGCTATAAAAGATTAGAATTATTACAGGAATTAATTATTCGTGGTGATCGTTAATTAGAAAATGCTTGTGTAAAAACCAATTTGCAATCCTCTCTTTGAGGTGATCTCTGATTTATTTTTTTTTATTTTTTTTTTTTTTTTTTTTTTTTTTTTTTTTTTTTTTTTTTTTTTTTTTTTATAAAAATAATCAATCTGAGAAAATAAAATCTTATTTTATCTCATAAATATTGAAGAGAAAAAATATTTAAAATGACAAAACCTTTGCTATAGAAAACTTGGATTTCCAAAGGCGTAATATCAACTACAGGTTACAGAAATTTCAATATTAATTTTAAATCAATAAAATATTTTATTATGTGAGGTAATATTTATTATACGTAAGGTATTAATATTTGCCTTCTTGCAGTTCTTTCCCGTAAATTAATCATTATAGACGTTTGTGAGATAAAGTTTATCATGCACAAGTAACAAAAATGTGTCTTCCTGGAGCTATTTCCTGTAAATAAATCATTATAGACATTTCGGTGAAAATGGAATACAGGGTGCATTAGTTTTTTAACTCACCAAACTATATTGGGATGACGTTTTATCGCAGAAAAAGATTATATTTCTTTGAAAAGTTAATCAAAAGGCAACATTTTGTTTCTACTCCTAAACCAAACAGGATGCAATTTTTCGTATTTTCCGCCCTATCCTATTGTATCAGCTAAGAATGAAAGAAAACATACATCAATCATCGCAATGCAAATGAAATGTATATTATAAATTGGTATATGTTCCTTTCAGTTTAATTATTAAGCTTCAATCTTCAGCCTTGATGCGTGATTAATTTAAACAGTTCGGTGCAATAATTCATTTTGACAATATTAATGGAAACAAAGATTTTGATTTTTACCACACCAATTTATTTGACTTCGCTCTACCTCTTTTAGTCTGTACTTTCATACAGTGTTTTTCATTCAAAAGGCTCGTTCTTGGTCCCCAGAACATGTTGAGAGCTGAAACTTGGCACATAGTTTCATCTCACAGAACATATTTTAATCTATCAAATATTTACGTTATTACGCTACATTGTTACGTCATTTACGTATATCTTGTCTGTTTTTCCTTTTTCACGCATTTCTTTTACAAATTACAGTTTATTCTCTTCAGGTGAAAAGGTCTTAAGTTCTAACGCCATAAAACATGTATAATACTACCTAGATTTGTACGTAAATTGGATGTACATGGCGAATGAGAGAGATAAAAACTAAAACTGGAAATGGAAACTAAAATACAAAAAAAAAAAGATTTCCCATATCCTTCCTTGCACGACAATTAATCACACACGGAATTAAACCAAATTGGGGATGCAAGCAGATGAAGTTCGAAACAATTCTATATATATATCTTATCATTATCCAAAAATTAAATTATGCGAAATTGTCAAAGGGAAATGAGGTGTAAGCAGATAAAATAATTTTGACAATTTTCCGCAATATCAATTTCAGATAATGATAAGATTTATATAGTATTGTTTTCAACTGAATCTATATTGTTTTCAACTTTCAGAAAAATCCTTAGAAAGGTTTCCACTTTTGCTGCTAAGGCTAGGATATATCATATAGTCACCCAGGCCTACTTGAATAGTTACTTGAATACCAGGCACCTAGCTGACTCCAACAAGTGTCTTGTTTACTCTGCAGAAGAGGAGACCGTGGAACACAACTTGTTCTTCTGCACTAAAGAGAACATTTTTTGAACTGTTTTAACAAAAGTTTGTGTTCCTCTGTCTATTTTATCTATCCTGTCTAATGTACGTTTTATGTGTATTACTGTTTTGATCTATAGAAAGCATCTTGAAATCGGTCGCTAATGCATCGGACTCACGTATCAAGTTATCTGTATGTATGTATGTATGTTTTCAACTAATTCTACGTACAGTCTCAATTTAATTCTATTTTGTATATGATTAAACTTTTAAACAGGATAATGTCATCTGTCCGGTATAATGTACGTTTTATGTGTATTACTGGTTTGGTCTATAGAAAACATCTTGAAATCGGCCGCTAATGCATCGGACCCACGTATCAAGTTGTCTGTATGTATGTATGTTTTCAACTGAATCTGCTTACAGTCTCAATTAAGTTCAATTTTGTGTATGATTAAACTTTATTTCCCACTTTTCTATGATCAACTGTTATGTAGTGGAGGGCACTGAAAAACTTATTTTTCTCATGATTTATTTATAGGTAATCAACAAAATAATAGCTACATCAAGTAATTTTCAAACGTGTTCCTACTAGACATAGAAATTTTCTTCTAAATGACATTTTACATAATCTGAAATTACTGTTGTAAAGTAAACAATAATAATCTACTTAAGTAGCGGAAGTTAATTTCTCATTTGGCAACATCAAAAACAGTGATTTGGGAAGTTCTGTCAAAAATATGTTAATCTCAAGTATTAAAAAGAAAAAGCTTTATGTTTTAGTTATTTAGTGCGTTAAAATGTTTTAGTTATTTAATTATGAGCCAACGAAATGATTCTCAATAATAGTCCTATCAAAATTTTACTTTCGTGTCGTTTTCCTACGACGCACGTTAATGTAATCAGAGCCCGTATATTATTACCGGAAACCTCAAAGATATTTTTAGTTCTCGTAAAGTAAACCATTTTGCGCAAAGAATAAGAGAAGAAATAGTGAGTAACTTGTTATAGATGGATGTGAAACATAATTCTTTTCACATAATTCGAACAGGAAAAGGTTGATGTGAAACATCACTCGTTTCACGTAATTCGAACAGGAAAAGGTTGATGTGAAACATCACTCTTTTTACATAATTCGAATGGGAAAAGGTTGGTTGTTGTTGAGACCTAGACCGTCCGACCTACCAGAAAGGTGTAAGGTAACTGCTTGGACGGCCGGGAAGTGCCACCCAATTTAGACCGGAACCCAGTGAGGGAGCCATCCACAGGGACCGTACCCTCCCTCCCCTACCACCAACCTCTCGGAAATACTTACGGACCCGCATGTTTAATGTGATCGTACTCCGCATGAACACGGCGGCAGTTGTGGCAGCGTGCAAATCCAGCGCGCAAACCATCGGGATACCTCGCCCGAAATGTGCCAACAGCACGCGGTGTTCCCAGGTGGTCACCCCTCCAAGTACTAATCGCGCCCGATGCTGCTTGACTTCGGTGATCTAACGAGAACCGGTGTTTTCAGCACGGTAGGGCCGTTGGCTGGGAAAAGGTTGGTCGAAAACCCAGGCCGTCCGACTCATCTGAAGATATAGAGCAGCAAAAATGGGCGGGAAAAGGTTGGTGTGAAACATCACGCTTTTCACATAATTCGAATCAGAAAAGTTGATGTTAAACATCACTCTGTGCACATACTTCGAATGGGAAAAGGTTGATGTTTGTTATGATGTGTGACGAAGGTACAGAGTACCTAGGGAAAGGTTTCGATATGTTTAGAATTTAGTTTTTATTATTTATTTATTTATTTATTTTAAAAACTCTATAAAGTTTCGATAAATTAATAGAGGCAGTTTATTTCGTTCGAATCGAATCGCAAATGTCCAAGTTACCGACGGTGAAACGTTTGAATGTAACGTGTGCTCACTCCCCGAGCGAGTGTGCCGTCGGAGCAACTGGTTAAGTGCATAGTAGCATACAGCTCAGTTGTCGATACATAGATGTCACCAGATTCAAAATGTAGTTTATTTACACTTTTCTAGTGTCGCATATATATTGAAATGTTTGACTGCTCATTGGCCTGCTACCTTCACAGCCTTGAGTCCGCAACCATCATGTGACATGAAGGAACACCATAAATCGTTGTTCGAATATTGAATCAAGTCTGTTACATTCTTGTCGCTTTGGTATTTATTAACAAAAAACTACCACCTTTTAATCCTGTATCACACCTACTAAAATTATTTTATAATACATTTTAAGTGATATCTAGCCGTCCAAACGTAACTTACACCTTTGGGTAAGTCAGATGGTCTGGGTAAGAAAGCTTAAGGGGCGTATATAATCAGAAGAATAATTATCTATCGTGTTCTGTATAGTATTGATTTCGGCAGATACTTTTACACGTATAACGTCAACAATCCAACTGAACGATAGTGATTTGTGTAAAGTTCTAGGAAACAACACGTAACTCGTGAAGTTCTTTGCCAGACTTCGAAATTTATGACGTGTTCAAAACTCTCCCAAATGTTGCCAAGTTGGCGATATTTTTCTAACTTTGGACCGAGGTCAACTAATTTATCGCCAGAATCAAGTGACACGGATTTTCAGATTCCAACAATGGCTTTCTGTCTTCTTCTTCTTTAACACAGACTGTCCAACTTACCCGAAGGTGTAATGTATGTGTTTGGATGGCCGGGAAGCGCCACTCAATTCAGTCCCGAACCCAGTGGGGGGCCGTATCCACAGGGACCGTATTCTCCCTCCCTTATCTGCAACTTCTCGGAAGGACTTACAGATCCACTTATTTAGGGCGTCCGTACTCCGCGTAAACACAGGGACAGTTCGCAGATCTCAAGTCATCCGAGTGCAATCCCTGATCGCTAATATCCGGGCTGTCCCCAGTAATGACTTTCTGTCAGCTATTCCTAACAATATGACATCACTTCTGTTTAATACTTACAATTCGTCCCAATCACTTTCATGATTTACTCTGTTCCCAGAGCCCTAAGAAGTTTCACATCAAAACAATTAAACAACGCCATTGCGCCTTAACTTAGATACAATGAGGCATACGACTTTTTCGAGGATATATTTCATCTTCTCCGCCAGGTACAACCTAGAGGATAATTAAAACTCGCTCCTCCAGAATTGACAAAATACAAATAAAATGATATCGTTGGGAGGTAACGGAAATGGAAAGATATATTTAACGTAATTTAGAATAATGAATAATTCAATATTATAGGAACGGAAAATGCATTTTTTTTTATGAAATACATTTTCTGAAATGCATTTTCTCCATACTTGCATTGCATTCAAGTATGGAAAACACAATCTATAAATATTTCAATATATTTTTAGCAAAGATTACAAATTTAGTAAAATGTCTTTATTTAAAAAACATGATTGATGTCGTACACGAAAATTTACAAGAGTGACAAAGCGCTTCCAAGAGTGCTTGGCTTGAATTATTTATATACTTATTTTGTAAATGTAAATTATTGTTGGCTTGAATTATTTATGTATTTATTTGTAACTAGTAGTATACCCGTTCTTCGTACGGAATATATAATATAAAAAAAACTTTAAATTCATGTGCAAATTCCTATAATATTCTAAAATACATTATTATTCAAAGCATTCTATTAAAATATTTAAATCAGTGTTCCTAAAACGAACTTTAAGAATATCTTTTCTGGCTATACAAATATTATTTTCACAGGACGATATGAAGAATGAAAAATCATGGTCCAACTTGTAAACAAATTTACAAAATATGACATTAAATCAATATATGTCAAAATAAAAGCTATGAAATTGTATAGGAAGATATATACCCGTACTACTTATATTCTCGAATATTAGAAGATATATCCGAGTATTAGTAGAAGAATAGTCGTCTACAATATATGAGTTTCAAAAATATTTGCCAAATATATGCCAGATATTTATATACCAATTATTTGCCAAAATATTTGCCAGACAATTTAATAAATTTAAAATATCATTAATCCCCGTTTATCTTTCTACCTGAAGGCTGTAATCGATTCCAATACATTCCAAAATGAAAGCGCTAAAATAAAATACACCTACTACTTATATTCTCGTAGATTAGAAGATGTACCCGTCGAAAACCCAGACCATCAGACTCGTCCAAGGACTAAGAGCAGCAAGATGGATGGTCGGGAAGAAGATGTACCCGTGTATTAGTAGAAGATTCCTGCACTACGGTATAAATTTTAAAATTAATTGCCAAAATAAAACTGATAACGCAATAAATTGAAAATACCGATAATACCCATCATCTTTAAACCCGAAATCCGCAATTGATTCCAATGTAAGCCAACATGAAAGCGCTAAAATTGTATGTGAAAATATACCCGTACTACTTATATTCTCGTAGATTAAAAGATATACTCGTGTATTATTAAAACATTACCCGTACTACATAGCTGTGCTTCGTATGGATGATATAATGAAAAGAAACATAAAATTTACAACCATGAGCAAATTCCTATACCACTCTAAATGACATTGTTATTGAAAACAGTCTATTAAAATATTTAAATTAATGCTTTTAAGAAGAAGGTTAAGAATCTCTGTTCTCGCTATACAAAAAATCTGATGTGGGCAGCACATGACTTTCCTTATATATTGCAATGTATTTACTACTTTTACAGTAAACACAAAATAGGTTATTCTTATAGTATATACTTATATTTTTTCCAACATATTGAATTTTCGTCAAACAGTCGTTATTTTAATTAATTTAGCGTCATTTTTTTCTATTTGGCGAGATTTTCTTTGATTTGGTAATATTTAAAACAGTCGCCAAGTTGGCGGCATTCCGCCAAATTCGTCGCCAAAATCTCACCAAGCCTTATGGACGGAGAAATAATTTATTCTTATAGCAGATAAATGACTATTGGAGTTCAAATACAAAAGTATTACTCAAAGTATCTTTTTTCATGAATGAAACGAGCTAGATCCACGAGAATGGTGTCACTAAATTTATCGCATAATGTTACATATGAAAAATAAACATGTTTCTCAACAGTTAATATATATTTTTTTTATTTTATATAATTTTTTGATATTTTTTTTAAATGTGCAATATCTCGAGAACGGTTCATGCTAGTTCTAAAATTTATGGCAATCGTTTTCTAATGAAAAATTACATAAGAAATGAGTATTTGCATAACTTTATTAGATGTTTTGATTTTTTGATGATTTTATCAAAATTTCACTCGAAAATTTAGGGGGTTCTGAACATTCGATCGCGTATAAAAACAATAGGCTTCCAGTATTCATGGAATGTAATTTTTGTACCAAATTTTGTTCGAATCGGTCCATTTGTTCGTCAGTTATCGTCTCCACAGACTCACTGACACATACACAGACACACACATAGACAGACATCATCTCAAAAAAGTTTGATTCGTGATCAGGGATGCTTGAAACGTGCTGTCCCGTCGAAAACTCGAACCCGTCACAATACTTTCCTTATACATTATTGTATATAAGGAAAGTAAAAATTATCTTTACATGCAGCTTATCTTCACATATCTTCACATATCTTGACATGGACAAAACAGACTGGTCCCGTTTGTAAACAAATTTACCAAAAATATGAAATGAATTAATATATGCAAAATAAAAGTTCTAAGGTTGTATGAGAAGATATATATATTTTATCCTGAATATTAGAAGATATAGTCGTGTATTAGTAGAAAATTACCCGTACTACAATATATGAATTTAAAAAAAATTGCCAAAATAAAACGGATGACGTAAGGAAGTGAAAATATCAATTATCCCCACAATCTTTAAACTTGAGGGCCGTAACTAATTCTAAGATATGCCGAAATGAACGCACTCACATTGTAGGGAAAGATATCACCGTCCTACTTATACTCTCGCAGATTAGTAGATATATCGGTGTACTAATAGAAGATTACTCGTACTACAATATATGAGTTTTAACAGTTTTTGCCAAAGTAAAAAATATAACGTAATAAATTGAAAATATCAATTATCCTAGTAATCTTTAAGTCTGGAGGCCGTAATTGATATAATCCAGTCAAAAATGCAATTTCGATAAAATTTATTTTATATATATATCTTTATTATTTAAAACGGAAAATATTTACTAAAAGATTTACTGGAAAAAAATTTCGTCTGTATAATGCCATGTCTATGGAAGGTTTAACTATGGGTTTATAATTAATTTTTAAACAACCCCAGGTTCTAGAAAGTGGAAAAATAGACTAAATTTTAAATGGGGCTGATCCAAGGCTACCTACAAAATTTCATGAAATTCAGTTCAGCCGTTCTTCCGTGCTGATGAGATAAGCATACAGACAGACAGACAGAAAGATAGAGAGACGGACAGATTTTCAATTTTATTTGTATAGACTAGTAGTATATCCATATGGAAAATGTCTTTGTACGAAAAATATAATATAACAAACTTAACATTCACAATTATGTGTAAATTACTATAGTATTCTAAATGACTTTGTTATTGAAGATATTCAATTAAAATATTTAATTTAATTTTTCTAAAAAATGTATGGGAAACTCTGGGCTCGATATGCAAAATTATCTTCACAGGCATATCTAAAGAATAAAGCATCTTGGTCCAGTTTGTAAATAAATTTATAAAAAATTGTTTTGAATTCTCACAAAACGACAGAGAAAATCGTACCTAATTATGCAAAATATTGAATTTTCATCGATTTGGTGTCACTTTGATAAATATAGCGTCATTTTATAAATTTGGCGACAGTTTCGTCAATTTAGTGACATTTTAAAAAATTGCCAAATTTATCTTCAAGTAGGACTGTAGAATTGACTGTCTCACTTGGCGACAAATTGTCGAAACATCATCACAATACTGTCCCCTAACAAAACACAAATAATTTCATTGATTTAGCTCAATTTTATCAATTTCAAGATATTTTTATGGATTTAAAAACATTTTTATCAATTTGCCGACATTGTTAAAATTCGATAATGTGTTACAAAGTAGGACGGTTGATCTGACGGACAAATGCTACGGAAACATCATTTCAGTATTCTTTTCTAACAAAACAAAATTAATTTTATTGATTTAGCGTCGGTTTTATCAATTTGGCAATATTTCCGTCAATTTGGCGACGTTTAAGAAAAAATGCAATGTTAGCGATATCCCGCCAAATTCGTAGATCTAAATTTGAGGACCTGAAGAATCAAACATCCTGATCCTGTGTGTACAAACTAAAAGAAAACACTAAAATTATATTAGAAGATATACCAGTTCTACTCTTATTCTGTTTCAATAATCGGCTAAATGAGTTTATTGGCTAAACGCAATATATGAATTTATTGGCTAAACACAATATATAATTTTGAAAACTCTTTGCCAAAATAAATGAAAGTGATATACGCTGTCTGTAATTAATATAATTAAAAAAAATCAAACCGTACACTTATAAGATATATACATATATGTACATTTATATATGTACAGCCGCTGAAAAAAAACGCCCCAACCTCTGTTTATCGAGCATCGTTCATCGTAGAAAAAATTGAATGATACCATTCGATTAGGAATAACATCCTCTTCAAATTAATGCGCGTAAAATTTGCATAAGGGGTCGTCTTCATATCTAAACGCGCACAAACTTTGAAATTTCCAATGGCAACACCCAGTTTTGACGTCACCCACAAGTTCTAGACCCCCAAATTAGTCCAAATTCGAATTTTCACGACGTTTCTATCTTTATATCCGAAAATATTCAATACTCCGGAATGTGCAATTTTAGGGGATCAGCTCCATAAACCGCAATTTGAAGGGCGATGTTTCGTTGATTGACCACAACACTGTTGCAATAATTGTGCCCTTAGCCGTCTCGTCAAGAACCGAAGCATACACACAATATACAGTCGAAGCATACGCATTTATAACAAACCCGACTTTCAAACATATATACCGCAGTAAAACTTTAAATAAGAATGTTATTAAGTGTGATAACTCTGCTTTGTAATACAGCTAAATAAGTGAAAAAAATCTGATGTGGGCAGCACATGACTTTCCTTATATAATGCAATAAATTTACTACTTTTACAGTAAAAAAAAAATCTGATGTGGGCAACACATGACTTTCCTTATATAATGAAATGAATTTACTACTTTTAGAGTAAAATAAATAGGTTTTTCTTCTAGTAGATACTAATATCCTTTCCAAGATATTGAATTTTTGACAATTAGTCGTCATTTTCATTGATTTAGCGTCATTTTTATCCATTTGGCGAGATTTTCGTTAATTTGGCAACATTTCGAAAAGTCGCCAAGTTGGCGACATTCCGCCAAATTCGTCGCCAAAATTTCGCCAAGCGTTATGGACGAAGAAATAAGTTGTTCTTACAGCAGATAAATGACTATTGGCGTTCAAATACAAAAGTATTACTCAAAAATATTTTTTTTCATGAATGGAACGAGCTAGATCCACGAGAGTGATGTCATCCAATTTATCGCATGGTATTACATATGAAAAGTGAACATGTTTCTCAATAGGAAATATTTTTTTTTCATTTTATATGACTTTTTAATAATTTTTTTGAAAAATGTGCAATATCTCGAGAACGGTTCCTGTTAGCGTTCTAAAATTTATGTCAATCGTTTTCTAATGAAAAATTACATAAAAAATGTCTATTTGCGTAACTTTATTAGTGGTTTCGATTTTTTGACGATTTTTTCAAAATTTTATTCGAAAATTTAGCGGGGTTCTGAACATTCGATTACGCATAAAAACAATAGGCTTCCAGTGTTTATGGATTGTGATTTTTGTGCCAAATTTGGTTCGAATCGGTCCATTCGTTCGTCAGTTATCGTCTCCACAGACTCGCTGACACACACACACACACACACACACATACTTTCACACACACACACACACACACACACATACACACACACAGACATCACTTCAAAAATGTTTAATTCGTGATCAGGGATGCTTGAAACGTGCTCTCCCGTCGAAAACTCGATTTCGAATTTTCGACCCCGTCACAATACTTTCCTTATACATTATGTATATAAGGAAAGTAATAAATTGAGAAAAAAATTATAGAATCATTTTACCTTTGAATAAGATTTAATTATGCAAATTCGTCTTTTGATGTAAAGCTACGCGTTATGGTGTTTAGTATCACATAACTTTATAATTTGTTATTGTTTTATATAAATAGTTTTTAGTATAAATTATCACATTTTGGGGGCGATTTCAACTCGCAGTAGCTCCGGAACTGTAACTCCTCGACAGTAACATACGCAGATCTCATTTATAACAATACAAGTTTTCACCCTTCAATACAGTAGCAGAATTACGTTGATTAGTTTGCATCTATATAACACTGTTTATACAAAATTTTTATTAAAATTGGGTAAACATAAATCCCCGTTTTCTTAAATAAAGATAAACTTACAATTAATATAACTTTTTCAAATTAGTCATTTTTACTTTCCTTATATACATAATGTATATTACTTTCCTTATATACATAATGTATAAGGAAAGTATTGTGACGGGGTCGAAAATTCGAATTCGAGTTTTCGACGGGAGAGCACGTTTCAAGCATCCCTGATCACAAATTAAACATTTTTGAAGTGATGTCTGTGTGTGTGTGTGTGTGTGTGTGTGTGAAAGTATGTGTGTGTGTGCGTGTGTGTGAGTGTGTGTGTGTGTGTGTCAGTGAGCCTGTGGAGACGATAACTGACGAACGAATATACAGATTCGAACCAAATTTGGTACAAAAATCACAATCCGTAAACACTAGAAGTCTATTGTTTTTATACGCAATCGAATGTTCAGAACCCTCCTAAATTTTCGAATGAAATTTTGAAAAAATCGTCAAAAACTCAAAACCACTAATAAAGTTACGCAAATAGACATTTCTTATGTAATTTTTCATTAGAAAACGATTGACATAAATTTTAGAATGCTAACATGAACCGTTCTCGAGATATTGCACATTTTTCAAAAAACTTATCAAAAAGTCATATAAAATAAAAAAAATATATTTCCTATTAAGAAACATGTTCACTTTTCATGTGTAATACCATGCGATAAATTGGGTGACATCATTCTCGTGGATCTAGCTCGTTCCATTCATGAAAAAAGGTACTTTGAGTAATACTTTTGTATTTGAACGCCAGTAGTCATTTATCTGTTGTAAGAATAACTTATTTCTTCGTCCATGACGCTTGGCGAGATTTTGGAGACGAATTTGGCGGAATGTCGCCAACTTGGCGACTTTTTGAATTGTTGCCAAATTAACGAAAATCTCGCCAAATGGATAAAAAGGACGCTAAATCAATGAAAATGGCGACCAATTGTCGAAAATTCAATATCTTGGAAATAATATTAGTATCTACTATAAGAAAAACCTATTTTTTTACTGTAAAAGTAGTAATTTCATTTCATTATATAAGGAAAGTCATGTGTTGCCCACATCAGATTTTTTTAATTAATATACGACCCCTAAAATTATCGTGAAGCTGAATATTTAAACATTTCGAAAGAACTAGTGGAAGGAAACATCTGGAATTTTATATAAACATATAAAAACTCTTTGTGAATCGATTTTTATCAAAACGTGTCCAGGTTTGTATTCATATTTTTTCGATTATTGATTTCATAATTAATATTTCATATAAACTATTTATTCTACAAAAATAAAAATCACGTAAATGTGTTTGGGTTGTTTAGTAGTAACGTCATACAAATAATCAGAGTGAGCAGATAATTATTACAGAAGATATAAATGGAAGTCTTGGAAACTAATTTAACATTAGGAGCTCAAAATTTAACATACTCACAACTCAGAAAAGCTTCACCCAAATGACTTGAAATTTGGTATCACAGGTTGAATTTTGCTCTAGTTTCGAACTATGTTGTCAAACTTGGTTGTTGCCATTTAAAATTTCAAAGTTTGTGCGAGTTTAGATATGAAGACGGCCCCTTATGCAAATTTTACGCACATTAATTTGTAGAAGATGTTATTCCTAATCGAATGGTATCATTCAATTTTCTCTACGATGAATGATGCACGATTAACAGAGGGTGGGGCGTTTTTTTTTTCCGCGGCTGTACATTTATAAGATACGTGTGAAAAGTTTTTACTCAGAAATATAAGCGGCCATCTACATTAACATAACAAAATGGCCAACCCTAGTCTATGATAAAAAAGTCAATAAAGTTAAAGTCAAATAGATTAATTCCATTTCGCCTTTTTGACTAGAGTTTGCTGTTTTTTTATCACTAAAGATGGAGATTCAACTTCCTCTCGAAATCTTTGCCGATTTTAATATTTCCTAATTTCTATGTAGTTACACTGCTTAATTCTGCTCATATATTTCACTTCGCAGAAGTGCAATCAGAATAAATATTTCGGATTAGATCCACCAAACCCCTCGAAAATGTACAAAACATAGCGAAAACCAAGTCGCTAGATTTAGAATAAGTAATGTGATGCTTTTTTTTATTTCAAGAAATGGAATTTTGTGGCAACACCACCAACGAAAAAATTATGCCAAATAACTTCTAGTCATAAGAAAGGTGCTGTAACAGCAAACAAAAATACGTAAACATCTTATTTAGTATCATATTTAAGGAAAAAATCTGATGTGGGCAGCACATGAATTTCCTTATATAGTGCAATGAATTTACTACTTTTACAGCAAAAAAATGGTTATTCTTATAGTAGAAACTTATATTCTTTCCAAGATATTCAATTTTTGTTAATTAGTGGTCATTTTCATCGATTTAGCGTCATTTTTATCCATTTGACGAGATTTTCGTTAATTTGGCGACTTCTAAAAAAGTCGCCAAGTGGGCGATATTCCGCCAAATTTGCCTCCAAAATCACGCCAAGCGTTATGGACGGAGAAATAAGTTATTCTTATAGCAGATTGCCTTTCAAATACAAAAGTATTACTCAAAGTATCTTTTCTCGTGAATGGAACGAGTTAGATCCTGGAGAATGGTGTCACCCAATTTATCGCATAATATTACATATGAAAAGTGAACATGTTTCTCAACAGTTAATATATTTTTTTTAATTTATGGAATTTTTTTGTTAATTTATTTGAAAAATGTGCAATTTCTCGTGAAGTGTCCATGCTAGCGTTTTAAAGTTTATGTCAATCATTTTCTATGGAAAAATTAGATAAGAAGTGTCTGTTTGCGTAACTTTATTAAAGGTTTTGATTTTTTGATGATTTTTTTCAAAATTTCACTCGAAAATTTTGAGAAGTTCTGAACATTCGATTGAGTTTAAAAACAATAGACTTCCAGTAATCACGAATTGTGATTTTTATACCAAATTTCATCGAATCGCTCTATTCGTTCGTGAGATATCGTCTCCACTGACACACACACACTTTCACACGCACTCACAGACATCATCTCAAAACTGTTTTATTCGTAATCAGGGATGCTTGAAACGTGTTCTCCCGTCGAAAACTCGAATTCGAATTTTCGACCCCGTCACAAACTTTCCTTATACATTATGTATATAAGGAAAGTAACGAGTCAGAAACCAGGATCAAATTAGAGACTATATTTTGCAATAAAACTGCAGAAAGTATATAAGAATTCCAAGCGCTGTAACCTTCTTATCATCCTGCCCATTGCTTATTTTGATATTTTAAACGATATGTATACTATTAATATCTCAGCAACCTCGTTAGAATAAATTGAAATTGAAACTCGTCCGCATTTTACGCACGAAAACTGTAGATGACAGAGCTCAGCTGTTTCGCATCAGATGTTCTTCGACATCTTTGCGACGAATAAATAGAAAGTGCTTGAATGAAATATATCTTCTCTTATGGCCCCAAGAAATGGAGAAGCATATAAAGCAATCGACGCTAAAACGAAAATGAAACCTCTGAACTGCCTTCGCATGATGGGCGTACGTATCACAGTCGTGGAACTATGCCCTTTGCATTTTTAGTTTCTCCTACCATTATTAATAACGGATGATTTTTAGAGAAATTTCACATAATCTTGAAATCGCAAAATGACAATTCAAGAAAGAATTCTCGTATCGAAATGGCATTTTATATGTGTAAATTATATGCTAAAATATCCGTGATCTAAATCTCCACTCCAATGTCTCACTTTTTAATCTGATACTATTTCTGTCTACTTCGATCATAATCAGTATCATAATGCTTATATTTTTATCAGCTTTTGCTGGCAAGGCATTTTTAAAAATTATTTTGTAAAAATTTGTAAAAAATAAAATACATTCTCAAGTTGGCAGCAGATCTGACATGCCAATGAAAAAGAAGAATTTGACTGGCTAGTCCGACAAAGAATAGGACATCTTTACTTTAAACGCTTGATATTTTTTTAAATAATGTCCTAAATTATTTTAATATTTATTACTTCCCTTACATACGTAGTATAATGTACATATCAGGAAAGTACTGTGACAGGGTCGAAAATTCGAATTCGAGTCTTCGACGGGAGAGCACGTTTCAAGCATCCCTGATTACGAATCAACATTTTTGAGGTGGTGTCTGTGTGTGTGTGTGTTTGAAAGTATGTAAGTGTGCGTGTCCGTGAGAGTGTGTGTGTGTGTATGTGTGTCAGTGAGTCTGTGGAGACGATATCTCACGAACGAATGGAGCGATTCGAATGAAATTTGGTACAAAAATTACAATCCGTGAATACTGGAAGCCTATTGTTTTTAAACACAATCGAATGTTCAGAGCCCCTATATTTCCGAGTAAAATTTTGAAAAAATCATCAGAAAATCAAAATCTTTAATAAAGCTACGCAAATAGACATTTCCTGCGTAATTTTTCCTTTTAGAAAACCATTGACCTAAACTTTAGAACGCGAGCATGAACCGTTCCAGAGATATTGCACATTTTTCAAATAAATATATCAAAAAAATCCCATAAATTACAAATAATATTAACTGTTGAGAATCATGTTCAGTTTACATATGTAATATCATGCGATGATTTTGGTGAGATCATCCTCGGGCATCTAGCTCATCGTTCCATTTATGAGAAAAGATACGTAGAGAAATACTTTTGTATTTGAACGCCAATAGTCATTTATCTGCTATAAGAATAACTGATTTCTCAGTTCATAACGCTTGGCGAGATTTTGACGACAAATTTGTTGAAATGTCGCCAACTTGGCGATTTTTAAATGTTGCCAAATTAACGAAATTTTCGCCAAATTGATAAAAATGACTCTTAATCAATGAAAATGACGACTAATTGACGAAAATTCAATATCTTGGAAAGAATATAAGTATCTACTATAAAAATAACCTTTTGTTTACTTTAAAAGTAGTAAATTTTTTGCATTACATAAAGAAAATCATGTGCTGCCCACATCATGTTTTTTGTATATGCAATTTGGTAGTTAAACTCGAATATCTCCTATACAGGACGCAAATATTCTCGGTTTTTGACATATAAGAAATTTTAGATCTATAATGTAAAAAATAGATAGGAAAATTATTACTAAATGAGTCTATGTAAGTTCTTTATAATAACTACTGTATGAGTTAGTTATTTCTATATTATCTAAATCAGAAATTAAATGAAACTATTTTAAGAGTTACCTCGAGTTCCTGCGATATTAGAAAGTGTACTTTCCCCTTCAAAGAACGTGAATTCCCTTATACTATTTGAATCGTCAAATACTTTTATACTATTTGAACGTTCTATACTTTTCGGTTTTAATCAATAAAAATCACAAAATTATAAAATTTCAGAGATATCGACTTATAAAAACGATTAATTTGCATTGATTTTCCTAGAAAATTGAAATTTGTTCGTTTTTAGGAAAATAATTGGATACATTAAGTTCATTTTATATGCTACAGCAGCAGAAATCGAGAACACTTTCACGGACTTTCCCATCATGTAGAATAACAGTGTTCAGCTGTTTCCGGCCATTGAAGTGCGCGCCGAATGTTCAAACAAAAGTCTTCTTACTTTCCTTATACGCATATGAAGTATAAAGAAAATATTGTGACGGGATCAAAAATACGAATTCGAGTTTTCGACGGGAGAGCACGTTTCAAGCATCCCTGAACACGAATTAGACGTTTTTGAGGTGCTGTGTGTGTGTGTGTGTGTGTGTGTGTGTGTGTCAGTGAGTCTGTGGAGACGATATCTCACGAACGAATGGAGCGATTCAAATGAAATTTGGTACAAAAATTACAATCTATGAATACTGGAAGCCTATTGTTTTTATACACAATCGAATGCTCAGAACCCCTAAATTCTCGAGTAAAATTCTGAAGAAGTCGTCAAAAAATTAAATCCTTTAATAAAGTTACGCAAACAGACATTTCTTATGTAATTGTTCCTTAGAAAACGATTAACACACACTTTAAAAAGATTGCACGAACGGTGCTAGAGATATTGCACATTTTTCAATTAAATTTATCATACTATCCCATAAATTATAGAAAAATATTAATTGTTGAGAAACATGCTCACTTTTCATATATAATATCATGAGATAAACTTAGTGACATTATTCTTACGGGTCTAGCTCGTTTCATTCCTCAGAAAAGATACTTTGAGTAATATTTCTGTATTTGAACGCCAATAATCATTTATCTGCTATAAGAATAACTTATTTCTCCGTCCATAATGCTTGGTGATTTTGGCGACGAATTGACGGAATGACGCCAACTTGGCGACTTTTTAAATGTTGCCATATTAATGAAAATCTAGCCAAATAGATAAAAATGACGCTAAATCAATGAAAACGACAACTAATTTTAAAAAATTCAATATCTTGGAAAGAATATAAGTATCTACTATAATAATAACCTTTTTTGTTTTTTACTGTAAAAGTAGTAAATTCATTGCATTATATAAGGAAAGTCATGTGCTGCCAACAACAGATTTTTTTGTATCAGAACCAGGTAATGAAATCAACAACAAACTAAATTTTTTAAATGAAATAATATAACAACAGCAGTATTGGTGGTTCATCATATATATGGTTATCTTTATTTTCTCATATTATGTAAAATAGCACAGAGAAAGTACTGTTTACACGAAAATTTCAGAATTCGACATTTTGATGCCAATACATGTTTTATGACCTCCTGAATACGTTTGGACTATTTTTGGAGTGTTATTGACTATAATATCAGTCTGCTTATGGTCGATTTCTTGTGCAGACTATAGTCACTAAAAATATTATTGAATTTTCAAGCAACTTTGCAACTGGCTTTATTAAAAAAAATATAGGCCCAGACATTTTTTTTCAATTCGAGCGAAAACTTTGAAATTTATTCGAATTTTTTTATTTCTTAACATAGCCGCCTAGGACAAAATTTAACATAATCATGCATAAAAGGGGTTTATTTATGGCTTAATGAGAACAAGACTTTTCTTTAGATCGAGACATAGTTTTAATCATTGTTGTGAAAAATAGCTGCGACATAACTTTTTTCGTTCGTGGCGTCATTAGTACCTCTAAGGGAGAAGGGAAGTTGCCTCCTCAGGGGGTACAATGTCAAGTATGATACCAATCTAAACAGCGCCGACTTCGGGATTTCGAGACACTTTTTGAACTTCCAATAATTTTGTTGTGGATTACTCGAACCCTTGATATTTATGTGCGTATCAAATGGGGAAAATGTAGTCATATATGCAAAAGTTTTGTTTTCATTATCAATTCTTCAAGTTTTCATTATTCATTCTATATATAAGGCGTAAATATAAATTTATTCCTCAGACTGTTTATTGTGTTCTGAATACAATATTTTATCTCGGAAATGTTTTGAAGAGAAATTTGCTGCAATTGTAACATTGATAAATATACCTAAAAAAGTTTTTATACTTTTTGTTACTTTTATGTAGATAATTGAGTTCACATAGAATCTGTATATTGTATATAGTAATGTGTGTATAATATTGAGTATAACAATGTGCCTCCAAAAGTAAAATAAATTAAATAAATAATTATCTAGAGGAAAAAAAATATTTTAGTGTTCTTAACTACATTTTGCTTCATTTCAGCATTTCAGACGTGTTATTGTGCCTAATAATCTAACTGAATGAAATCTAAATGAAATGCGAAACATTCAGTGGTGATATTTTTAAAATTATCACAATACTATAATAATAATTATATTTAAAAACTTCTTCAAAAACAAATGAACTTTAATCAAATAACGTCATCACAATATCAATTGCCTGGCTCTCTATATAAAAGCAGTGAATATTTCATTCATAAACATTTTCCATTGCATTCATTCAGCGGAGATATTTTTAAAATTATCACAATACTACAATAATTTATTTTACTTAAAAACTTAAAACAATGGAGGTACAAGTACTTTCTATCTCCATTCTTAAAACTTCATAGAAAAAGGCAATACTATAAAATCTGCTGCTTCTCTATATAAAATCAATAAATGTTTCATTCATATAAGCTATATTGCAGACTCCAGAGCTAAATAATTTTACGTTAAAGAATTTCAGCAATTTTTAAACAACTCATCTTACAGTTTGTTCTCCATTGGAAAAATTAGGCCTCGTTGCAGAAATAAGTTTGATGATCATTTAAACTCCAAATTATTGCAATTGCGTTGCGGCAGTATATAGATGCACAGAAAATATAAAAATAAAGGGGTTTCAGAAGGGATGCAACACTAAATATAAATTAAAATGAACTTTAAAAATCACGTTGTTGACACAAGATGGATGCCATATTTTATTTTGAAGTGGGTTACGTAATCTCTTCATATAATATGGATGTAATTACTATTTTAATTTTTATTTAAAAACTACCGAACATATTTTGCTGAAATTTGTTTATACATTTCAACGGATAATTTGAATATTTCCTAAAATTTTCAAAGAAATTTGTGAATTTTAACTTCGCTTAAAAAATCGGAGAAAAAGCTAATTTACTAGGGTACAAGCTTCTCTGTGAGATCTAGTTGTAATGCTTAAGTTGTTATATTCGCGAATTTTTATTTCTGAAAGCTTCATCAAACTAGAATTTAATTTCACTGATCCGTTGAATGGAGCGACGAATAAGTTACTAAACAAATTTCAGACATGTGAAAAAAACAGACAAATAATGTTTCAAAAATTATTAATTTTACAAATGTTTATTTACTTAACATATATTCATATAACTATGCACTGAAATTTTGAAGAAACTAACTATAATACAAATCAACTCAAACACGGTGTCCCGTTAAGAAGGCATTAAATACTGCAGAGCGAAACTCCTCGCTCATAGTACATAAAAAATGACCCATGAACAATACCTCTATGACCTATAGTTTTCGAAAAAAATGCGAAAGAAAAAGTATGGCATCACATGCGGTATACGGAAAATAAGCTTTATTGGAAACATGACCATCGATACTTACATATGCCATTATATTTACATAAGATACTCAAAATGACCACCGCGCATATCGAGGCACCCATTCGCGTTCTGTAGAATGACTGACTGCCCACTATCCAGCATCGTTTTATACACAAAAGTGAGACGAGCAACTAAGTCGCTTTCTGCAGTATGGGATTCGATATACCAATTCCTTCAAATAGCGTGTAGAAAGAAAGCCAAAGAGTCAGATCTGGCGACCGTGGTGGCCACACAACCGGACCCCCACGTCTAATCCAGCGACTAGGGTATTCCATATCCAACCAATAACGTACAGGAGAGCTGAAATGCGCCGGTGCTCCATCATGCTGGAACCATAGGCCACATATTGCCGATGATCGAGGAAATCAGTTAGTACACCATGGAGAAATACCAGTATGAATGTCCGTTCAGGTAGTAGATACGGCCCAATAATGCGATTGCTGAGTACGCCGAATCACACATGTACAGATCAGCGGGCCTGGTGTCTCTGCGGGTAGATTGCATGAGAATTGGATTTTGACCACATACGACTGTTGTGACTGTTGAAGACCCCGTCACGTATGAAACATGCTTCATCCGTCCATAAGATATGTACAATTGTCGGCTTCATACTTCATGTTGTTGCAATAGTCATTCGCAAATTCGATGCGTGAGTGCACGTCATCTGGATGCAGCCCTTTCACGTTCTGTAGTGAAATGGGTATAGCCTATCTGCCTGTACTATCCTATGCACAGTGCCGCTACTTGCATTAAACTACCTGGCTAGTGCATGTGTGCTTAACTCCGGATTTGCTTCAATCCATCGCAGTATCGCATCTTCCTATGATAGCGTTAGCCCGTCGTGAGTATTTCCACCAACATCGCTGAGAGTTTCTGCCAGGTGAACGCTTCCAGTATTTCTCAGTCTGCCATCCAACCTGCGGATGATATTGGCATCGAGATGATGGCGTAGTGGATAGCGACGGGTATACTTTCCAGCAGTTTGTAAGGCATTACCATTACTTTGACAGAACATAAAATACATGTCAGAATATTCTTCAGTAGGATACATTATCAGCACGAAAAGAATACCGGTAGTTTCCAGATGCCGCTTTTATATGAGCCATACGACGACTGTTTATTTGCACAACAGACATGCACTTATCGTCAGTCTTTTATTATGTTACTTTTCCCCTTTCGCCAGCATAATGAGGGGGTGACATTTTTTAAAAAAAAAATTTAATATTGTATTCTCATCCGTTGTGCAGTTTCGCATGTTTCCATTGAAGCTTATTTTCAGTGCACCGAATGTGACATCATACTTTTTCTGTCGCATTTTTTTTTCGAAAACTATGGGTCGTAAAAGTATATGGCTCTCGGATCATTTTTTATGTGCTCCGAACGAGCATTCTCGCTATGCATAGTTTATGCAATCTTGGCGGGACACCCTGTGTATAACGAATGTGTAATAATGGAAAGTAATTAAGATATCTGTACTGATAAAAATCGAATAATTACTAGGGAACTGCTAAAATAAATGCATAAATAATGACCAATAATGCATAAAAGTGTCACCCATTGAATAAAACATTTTATACTAAAAAATTCCAGACGATTTTGAGGACCTATCATGTTCGGTGGATGAGCCAGGAAGAATGCAAATAAGAGTTTGATTGAAGAAAATTGAAAAATCAATGCATATTAGGAAATATTTTGAAAACTATTTTTTCTGAATAAAAAACATGAACGAGACATCACTTTTACGGACAATTTTAATACGCAATGAAAATATTCTAAATTTTGAAAACTGGAAACTCGCCTGGATTTTCGGATTAAAATAGTTACCAAAAATCTATTTAAGAACACAAATGAATTATATTTTCTCTATAATTCACTTTTTACTTCAGAAATCACTTTTGATTTTCAATTCCATGACTTGTAAACGGAATTTCACTTAGACGAAAAAGTTCATGCAATATAAGTATAACAAAATAAGTATATCAAGAAGTAGAACAAACTTATAATATCAAAAATTTTCACTGAAGTATTACTACAATTTAAAAAATCTGATGTGGGAAGCATATGACTTTCCTTATATAATGCAATGAATGTACCACTTTTACAGTAAAAGAAAATAGGTTATTCTTATAGTGGATACTTCTATTCTTTCCAAAATATTGACATTTCTTCAATTAGTCGCTATTTTCATTGATTTAGCGTCCTTTTTATCCATTTGACGAGATTTTCGTTAATTTGGCAACATTTAAAAATGTCGTCAAACTTGTTGCCAAAATCTCGCCAAGCGTTATGGACAGAGAAATAAGTTATTCTTATTATTCTTATAGCGGATTGCCGTTTAAGTACAAAAGTATGACTCAAAGTATCTTTTCTCGTGAATGGAACGAACTAGATTCACGAGAATAATGTCTCCAAATTTATCGCATGATATTATATATGAAAAGTGAACATGTTTCTAAACAGTTAATATTTTTTTTTATTTATGGGATATTTTTATAAATTTATTTGAAAAATGTGCAATATCTCGAGAACTGTTCATACTAGCGTTCTAAAGTTTAAGTCAATCGTTTTCTAACGAAAAATTACATAAGAAATGTCTATTTTCGTAACTTTTTTAAAGGTTTTGATTTTTTGATGAATTTTTCAAAATTTCACTCGAAAATTTAGGGGAGTTCTGAACATTCGATTGTGTTTTAAAACAATAGGCTTCCAGTATTCACGGATTGTAAATTTTGTACCAAATTTCATTCCAATCGCTCCATTTGTTCGTGAGATATCGTCTCCAGAGACTCACTGATACACACACACACACACGCACAGACATCACCTCAAAAATATTCGATTCGTGATCAGGGATGCTTGAAACGTGCTCTCCCGTCGAAAACTCAAATTCGAATTTTCGACCCTGTCACAATATTTTCCTTGGACATTATACTATGTTTATAAGGAAAGTAATACGAAAGTGAAGAATAATAGCTATCATCGGAAGAAATTTGAGTAAAATTTTAATACCAAACAAACATATTTACATAGTAGAATACGAGCACCTTTACATAGAAGAACACAAGCACATTTACATGGCAGCTTTTATGCTTAAAATTCCAAAACATTCCCTTTCATGGTGACTAAAGCCGCCTTCGAGCCATAATAACCGTGGCCCTTTTCATTTACTTCGGAGGCGTTAATTAGATCCTCACAGAAAATCATATATTTCTTCTTCTAAGCAGACACATCGTTAAAGCGTTGTTCAATATGTTCAGATGTAATTTTAATCAAATCTTTGCATCTTAAGTCTCGAACAACGCCGAGTATTTCTTCTAGATAAATGTAGAACAAATGCAATACCAAAAGTAACAAACACGTCTAAGATATTTCATAATGAGGCAAACTTTTAAAATATAATTTTTAATAACGTAGGACATCTTATCACACATACAGTCACTTTTAAATATAGCCAGAATTGCATATCTACTGTCAATTATAGCAACAGTATTAAGATTTAAATATTTAGAAAATCGTCCACATATTTAACATAAATAAACACATTACGTGAAAAGTTTCTCTGGTATGTTTTTATCGTGTCGCATAACGGTGTTCAAGTTCTTTGCAATCAGATTTTCTTTGATGTTATTGCAGCTCACAGCAAATGTTTAAACAAGCCTGCTCGTTCGTCTCTTGTGGATACAGGAAGTAGAGTGGCATAAAAGGTAATGGCAGCCAAAACGGAAGTAAAACCTGTGAATTACCTTCTCATAATAGCATTTGTATTATATTTATATGGTGACATATTTTGGTTTTTAAAGGGAAAAAAATGTAAGAGGTGGTTTACAATTCACTCTGTTTTTTAACAGAAAAATAAAATCCTTTATGGCACGAGATGCTTATTTACAACAAACAAATTCCCATACATTACATAATTACGTAGGATTGGAATCACAGTAAAAATGATATATTTTGTTTTTCGCAGACAGAACTAAGTACTAATTGAGATAAACACATTTTTACGGATAATTAGTAATTGTATAAAACTTTGTCTAAAGCATCGCATGTAAGTTTTCAAATGGAAATTTCATTTAACGAAATTCAATTTTTGTATTACCCCTAAAATCTGTTTCCACTATCTCTTTTGATCTAGCCAAAGTTGATTAAATCCTATAATTTTGACAAATATTTTACACATTAGAAATTCAGGATATTTCTTCAAACGATCTTTAGATGAATAAAGAACAATTTACTAACTGGAACCATATGAAAAGTTAAATTTTGTTACTTTTTTAACCAAGAAATACCACAATGTCAAAACTCGTAAAAAGTTTATTTACTCGTTGAAAGTTTATTTTATTTAAAGCATTTCTTAAATCGGAGCTATTGGTTTGCGATCAATTGCTCAAATCATATTTAATCGTGCAATCTTTTTTAAACACTCTGTATTACTTGGTATCTCTGCAACTTATTTGTTGTGATTAGCAATCCGCGCTTGCTTTCGACACATACTCTTTGATTATTTTTAAATGACGATTCCCCAATTATCAGTATAATTAATCTGTATATTTTTACAGTTGTAGGACAGAGTTCAGAATACACGGAGATAAAAATAAATTGAAAGTAAAATAATTTTAAATGCATAGGAATATTCCTTATTGTGTCAATTCTCATTTACATTGCGTTACTAATTTATTTCTACAAAATTGGCAATTTAAATAAATATTTTAAACCTTGCAACATAAAAATATATAAAATGAAAGCGCTTATCCTATCGCAGCGCCACTTGAATTAATGTCTCAAAAGACTTTTGCCTCAGTGCAACTATTTTAATTTCTTATAAGCCGTAACCATACTAGACAGATAACGATTTTGAACAGTAAAAATGCAGGAATTCCAAAGACAACGTACGATTAAACGAATTTTATTTTATTTACATGCTAAAAAAATATTTACGGTAGATAAACATACCATTTTAAAATCGGGTCTAATATACAACAGTGGTTTTCAACCAACGATAAGCTTACTACTTGTGATACAAGGAAATGTGACTAATGGTACGTGGATAATATAAAGTACACAAATTTTACCATCCAGAAGTAGTGCTTGTTTTCAATATTATTTATTTTTAATATCTGCATGTGCGGTTATCGCAACCCCAAGTAAGCAGCGTAGATTTGGAAAACTATAAGTTTTCCTTTGCGATTCAAAATGTGAATTAAGAAATAATGTCTTTGATATGGATGGTTAGATTAGCATATTTAGCTGATATTTTTGAAAGTTTAAATGATGTGTATTCAAGTTTTATAGTAAATATTTTAAACCTCTCACCATAGAAATTCATACAATGCAGGGGCTCTTATTTTGTCGTAGCGCCATCTGAATTATTGTCTTAAATGATATTTGCATTTTCCAAGAACAGAGTTTTGGCACCTTGCCTTTACCTGTATGCTCCTAACAAATTCAAAAGTAATGAAAGTACTTCTTGATCACCTTGTTAAAGATTTATCAGTTTTCATCAATCAAGATTGATTTGAATCTCTGCAATGCATATTGACAAGTTTTAATACCAGATATGAGAGTTCATAGATTATCAAGGAAATATTAAGTAAGGCACACTGTAATGATTACCCTCTCTATGACGTTATAAATCTACAAATGTTTGTTACTGATTTCATACACCTATTTAAAATCGACTGTTGAATCCAAATTAATAATACATTTGATGAAATGAATTATTCAAGAATCAATCGTATTCAGAATCACTTGATTTACATTTTATGAATTGAAAACCTTATATTGAATATTCAATGTATCGTAATATACTAAAAGTCACTAGACTGCATTGACACTAAAGCAGAAAACTGAGGTTTGTTATGTATGCTCAATAACCTTGACTTTTAATGATGTCTGCGAATGATGAATACAATAACAGTCTCTGATTGTTTCCTACATAAATGCGCGAGGTGAAATTTTACATTTCACTGACTTTTGAAACGTCTTGCAGAGATTTATCTTTTGGATATAGGGACACGCCTCCTAATAAGTTTCATAATACTGCAGTTTTGAAGATCCATCTGTATGTAAAAACTATTTAAAGAAATGAAGTAATATTTTGCACATCCCCCATCTGTTGGTCGAAAGCATGCTTTATCGAACCGTCGAAAAGTAACCACAGGGCCTCTCAACGCGAAGTTGACAAGAACGTGTCGTGTTCATAGCATCTTTCGGCAAGGGGAATGGAAGCCTTGAGAGTTTGTGTTTTTGTGTTGTGTGGTGCTACAATATGGTGTATGGCCTTGCGATCACCTCACGTTTAGTGATCACCACTTACGGGAACAGCTTCGGCGGCCATGAGAGTAGGACATCAGAGCAATGTATATCATGTCTTATTATCTAATTCAAGATATATTTCACACAGGGCCTGACTAATGCAGGGGCACTCGGGGCACCTACCCCTAGTCCCCGAATTAGAGGGGGCCCCTCAAATTAAGCTATTGCATCATCGAAAAGTTAACCATTGCTTTCAAAAAACAAATCTAAGCCATCGGAATAAGTTCGCCCAGCGAAAAGACTCATTTTGGGGATGTATGCGATCGAACTAAATATCTAGAGTATGTTGGCTACTTGAAGTTGCTAATAATTTAAATTCCATTAAAATATGTAAAAGCTTCATTTTTTATATATTTTTCTAAAATGCAATTATGTTTCTGGAAAAAGTATTTTTGTTCATTTCATATGTATTGAGAGATGGGTAGGGCCCCCAGATGTGTGTTTACCGCGGGACCCAATTAGGCTAAGTCGGGCCCTGCTTTCCCAGCGAAAGTTGCACCAGTCACTTGTCGGCTGGAATGGCGTGGGAGTAGTTCGTCACAGATGTTTGAAAATTGGATTTTTGACACCGGGATTGGCATGAAGTATGTTGAAAGAATAATACTGCAAGTCAGAAAAACTGCTAAATTTGGTACATTAAACAAAAATAACCATTTGTAAACACGAATTTCGGAGATTCAGATAGAAACTAACTATTAGTTTGTGGGGTTTAAATAACCTTTCGATTAATATTTCCTTCAGTTTGCATTATAATTTATGTTTCTTTAAACTAACTATTCTTATTGGTTCGGTTCTTAGACCAATCGCAGAACTAATCAGCATTTTCTGCGTTCCTGAGGTGAAATAGGAATAAATTTCGGATCGTGAGAGATTCAGAGGTAGAAAGGAGGAAGGCCGACGGATTCTAGTAAAAAGGAGGAAGGATTGGAGCAAGTAGAAAGGTTGAATGATTCCAGTAAGAATCTGACGTGGGTGCGTGGCAGTGCCGGAAAGGGCACAATATAGATGTGGATGAGTGCGGAATTTGGCCTGCAGCCTAGTGGAAGGAAATCCAATTAGATACCACTATGACTAGTAAGAATCTAATATCCGGGGATTGGCCCAAATACGCGGCGAGGTAAAAAATGCCTGGGATAAACATAAATGCTTGTCAATGCGTATCATGTAAGTTTTATCACCATACCGCGCAAAGTTATAGTATCTGATATATTTGCATTATCATTATGACCGTGATAATTACAATTAATTAATTATGTATTCAGTTTCGAAATATAACAGCTGTTTTAGTAAGAATTGAAATTGAGAGGTGTCTGTGTTCATGATAAGAATTGGAAGTGCATATACAACCAAGTGCCAACAACACAAGAAAGTTGTATTTCATAATAAAATTATTTAAAGAAATTAGAAATGGAAAATATTTTGGAAGAGTTAATCGCGACGCTAGCGATGTCAAAGAAGCTGGAATTCAGTTTTGATGGTCGAGGATCAGCTAAAGAATATGTTGTTGTAGAGACCCAGGCCGTCCGACCTACCAGAAAGGTCTAAGGAAAGGTAAGGTGTTTGGACAGCCGGGAAGAGTCATCCAATTTAGACCTAAACCCAGTGGGAGAGGCAACCAGAGGGACCCTGCCCTCCTTCCCCTACCACCAATCTCTTGAAAGGACTTATGGTCCCCCATGTTTAACGTGATCGTATTCCGCGTGAACACGGCGGCTGTTTTGGCCGGGGCGGGAATCGAACCTGGGTCTACCGAGTGCAATTCCCGAGCGTTAACCACTGGGCTACCGCGCCCTTGAGCTAAAGAATATATGAAAAACTTCAAAAAGTTATTTCAAAAACCAGTCAAAAGAGAAAAAGCATAAGTTAGCCGTAATAGTAGATACACAAAACTGCGAGCTAAAGAATATGTTGTTGTTGAGACCCAGACCGTCCGACCTACCAGACAGGTGTAAGGTAACTGTTTGGACGGCCGGGAAGAGCCACCCAATTTAGGCCAGAACCCAGTGAGGAAGATATCCATAGGGACCGTACCCTCCTTTCCCTACCACCAACCACTCGGAAGGACTTACGGACCCACATGTTTAACGCGATCGTACTCCGCGTGAACACGGCGGCAGTTTTTGCAGCGGAGGGAATCGAACCCGGGCCTACCGAGAGCAATCCCGCTAGCTAACCACTTGGATACCGCGCTCTCCGCTAAAGAATATGTTGTTGTTGTTGAGACTCAGACCGTCCGACCATCTAAAGTATATGTGAAAGACCCAGGCCACCCGACGCACCCTAAGGTATGAGCAGCTGGTTGAGTGGCCGGAGCTAAAGAATTTGATATTGTTGTTGTTGAGATCCAGACCGTCCGATTTACCAGAAAGGTGTCGAAAGCCCAGGCCACCCGACTCATCCGAGGACATAGAGTAACAAAGTGGATGGCCGGAAACAGAAAGGTGTAAGGTAACTGTTTGGACGGCCGGGAAGTGCCACCCATTTAGACCGGAACCCAGTGGGGGAGGCATCCACAGGGACCGTACCTTCCTTCCCCTACTGCCAACCTCTCGGAAGGACTTACGGACCCACATGTTTAACGTGATCGTACTCCGCGTGAACACGGCGGCAGTTTTGCCAGTGGCAGGAATCGAACCCGGGAAAACCGAGTATAATTCCTGCGCGCTAACCACTGGATTTGCGCGCCCTGAGCTAAAGAATATGTGAAAAACTTCAGAAAGTTATTTCAAAAACCAGCCAGAAGTGAAAAAGCGTAAATTAGCCGTGATAGTAGATACACAAAATTGCGAAGATAACCGGTGGTGGAATATTACAGCAGAAGAGAAGTGCAAAACATGGGCGGAATTTAAAGAAAAAATAAAAATTAACTTCCGTGAGGGATTTTATAATGAGGAAAGCCGAACTGATGAATATATTAGAATTGTAAACCCAGACCGAGGGAGCTCACCCTAGAGTATAGAGCTCATGGATCCCCGATCTGAGATAGATTAGAATTAGAAATACGTGGGGACAGCATGGTTGAGCTAGTCTATGAGAGACTGGGAACACCACTCCAATATTTTTTTTCTTTGGAAGAGTGCCGAGATCTTTTGATGAGTTTTATGAAGTAGCAAGTAAGTACGAAGTAAGTACGGAGTAAGTACGGAGGAAACTAAGCAGAGGTAATTCAAATCAAGGATTTAGAAACCAGCAAAGACCACAAGCAGGTTCAAATAGCAGATATGGACTATAAAGAATGTTGGGATCACAGGACACCCAAAGAAATGTATTGCAAGAAAGAGGTGATCATAGAAGGAATTTTAGAGGATGGCAATTTAAAAAGATAGGAAGGCCATCTAACCCATACACGTAGTGAAAATGAAAGATAGTAAGCTTCAGCATGATTAAAAAAAGGTGGGAAAAGTACGTGTTGAGAATTTAAGATTTTCTCAACCAGATAATTCAGAAGAAAAGTGAGTGAAAGAAGGGTCAATAAACGACTATTTCAATTGAAAGAAATTAGCAAAAAAACGTGCTGAAAAAAGCTGCAATCGCACGAGGAATGGAAGTAGACGCAAATATTTGAAACAGAGGAAATAATATTAAAAACTGAAGTTAAAAATCCGGTTAAGGTAGAAAAGGTGAAAGTCAAGTTAAAAGGTGATTTAGAGGTTCAACAGCCAGTTGAAAAGAAGTGGGATCAAGCATCCAAGTTGAATAGAAGTGCAGAAGAGGTCCGACAAGGGAAAACGGAAAAGAAATCTGGAAGTTTAAAAAAGACTGGCGACTCGAAATATCGCGCCACCTGGCCAAAGTGGATGGACAAAATGTAGTCAGCAGCGACTAAGAGAATGGACAGAATGGAGACCGAGAGAAAGGACAGACAGAAGGATGCCTAACCAGGACCAATCCCAAACAGAACTTCGATGGAGGTCAGAATGGGTACGTCAACGATTACAAGAGCGACCAGGGAAGGACAGGCCCCCAGGAAGAAGAAAAAAGTGAACCCAGGAGCCAAGACACCGACAAAAATCCAGAAAAGACGATTTAGAGACCCAGACTGGCCGGCATGGACGCTGACAAGAGAAAAATATATAAGTGAAGTACAAATGGTTAAAACTAAATTTTAAATGTAGCTTGAGTTTGAAAAGTGCATGAAATGTAGTTTTTAAAGCATTGTATTGCTATGATTTGAAATAATTTAATTAAATTGTATTGAAATGTTTGACATAAGTTTTAAAAGTTCAAATTGCATTGAAATGTTTAACGTAAGTTTTAGAATTAAAATTGTATTTTAAGGTGATTTGAAGAAGTTTTAGATATTAAAAAACAGTATTAATATATGTTGAATAAGTTAGAAAGTAAAGTTATATTGATGTGTTTTAAGTAGTATTTAGAAGTTAAGGATTTGAAATTCAAACGAATGTAGCAATATTGTAATTGATGTGATGTCTTAAAGTAATTGAAATTGAATTGGATGTAAAAAATTTTTAAAGTAGTTGAAACTGTATAATAATGTAGTTCGTTTCTACAGTATGAAAGAAGAATGACTGCAGTTTTGGTTTAGATCGGATAAACGTTTGCTTGATCAAGAAGATGGAGAAACATTGAGGTTAGAACGCGAATCTAAGGGTTTTTTGTTAATGGTTTAAATTGAAAAATGTTAAGAATGGGAAGTTCATACATTACGAAAAAATCTTGATCAAAGGGGATCGGATTAGGTGAGTGCATAATTTCATGATTGAAATCACCTGAGGCAGAAAAAAAGAGATTTATGTTTTTAAAGTGAAATAATCATAAAAATAGATGCATGTAATTTGATTTTGAAGTAGATGATGTCAAAGAATATTGGAAATAAAAACAATTCTAGGTTCTCAATATGTATTTTATAATAGAAAATGTTTAAAATATTTATAAAAGTGTGGAAAAATTTATTTCTAGTTGTGGATTACGCGAAAGAGTAACAAGAAAGATCAATCATGCTTAAAGCATTGATTATGAAACACTTTCCAACTTCAATGCAATTTTATTTAAATAAGTCTAAAATGCAATACATTCCTCGGTAATATTTTGAAACTTATCACAATACTGCATTAATTTATTATATTTGAAAACTTAAACCTTCATCGAAAAAAATGAACTTCATTCAAATGACGGCATTGAAATATAAATTGCCTGGTTTAAACATCTCTAAAATGTTATACATTCCTCGGTAATAGTTTTAGAATTATCATAATACTACGATAACTTATTATATTTGAAAACTTCATCGAAAACAACTGAAATTAATTCAAATAGAATTAATTCAATTAGAATTGAATTAATTCTGAAATTAATTCAATAGAAAAAATAACACGCCTGGATCTCTCTATAAAAACAAGATTTCCTTCATAACTTTCTCCCATTCATTTCATTCATCACAATACTATAATAATTTATTTTATTTAAACATTTTGTTTAAGACCATGGAGCTACAAAAAATTAAACTCTATGCTTGAAACTTCATCGAAAAAATCGTCCTTCTCTTTATGAAATCAATTAATATTTCATTCATATCAGCCATGCAGACTCCATGGACTAAATTATTTTGTGTTAAAAAAATACAGGAATTCTAATACAACTCATTCTATATATTTTGCTGTGTACATTTTACATAGGTGAAAAATAGGCTTAGTGGTAGAAATAAGCAAATTTAGATGAGCATTTAAACTCAAATATATTGTCATTGCGTTATTTCAGTATGTTGATGCACAGAATTTAAGTAAAAATAAAGTAGTTTTAGGACGGATACAACACTCAATATGAATTAAAAAGAACTTAAAAAAATCACGATTTTGAAACAAGATAGATGCCATATATCATTTTGAAGTGGGTCATGTGATCGTTTCATATCATGGTCACGTGATCGTTTCATATAAGAGGTGTAATTATTATTTTAATTTTTATTTAAAAAACTACTGAATATATTTCGCTGAATTTTTTTTTATATATTTTATGGAACAATTTGAATATTACCTAAAATTTTCGAAGCAATTTGTGAACTTTAAATCCGCTTAAAAAATGTTTGAAAAATTAGGTCCCATAGGGCTCAGTGTATTTCATTTTTTCGACCCGGGTTCAATCCAAAACTAATTGGGTGATATTATTCATTTATATTCTCATAGGTTCTACAGACCGTCTGAACAACATACTAAAATTTCATTTTGATTAAGTCATTTTTACGGCAGTTATCGTGCTAACGGACAGACAGACAGACAGAATGAACAAAGTCATAAACACTTTTCAACTTAGTTGTAAAGTGTTAAAAAGAATAAAATTGTCAATTGATGCTATTTGTATAAAAAATTGTTATTTATGTGCAAATTGTTGTTTTATCTTTCGCGATCATTTTTAGAAGATCGTCTAATGTACTGTTCTTTACCCAGTGTCAAGTTAAAAACGCTAATTTTGTATGGTATTGAGACAGGTTTTTTCCCCTAAGATGATTTCAAAGTTTAAGAAATGTTCGTATTGGATCTTTAAGCAACCACTAAAGGGTTGATTGCTCAGAGTGGTTATGGAGGAAGTGATGCCCATCTTAGATCTAATACTCTGCTCTTTAAAACGAACCTGGTGATAATTGGGGTCCAGCAGTCAAATCTCACTCCGATCGGGAGTAAGCCGGACGGAGTCGAATATGTAGGCATTTGTCTTTTGACTATTAAGGAATGGGGCAATTTGAGGTAATTGTGCACGATCGATTCCATTTAAAGGGATCTCGCGGGCAAAATTTTGTGTTGTTTGGGACATTTGTGAAGTCTAAATAACCTTTCGATTATTATTTCCCTCAGTTTGCATTATAATTTATGTGTCTTTACGCTAACTATTCTAACTGGTTTGGTTGTTAGACCATTCACCGATTTAATCAGCATTTTCTGCGTTCCTAATGTGAAATAGGAATAAGTTTCGAATCGTGAGAGATTCGGGAATAGCAAAGAGTAAGGTTGAAGGAAGTTTGGAGAAAATGTAGGATTCTAGTAGAAAGGCAGAAGGATAGGATTGAGTAGGAAGGGTGAATGATTCTTGTAAGAATTTGACGTGGGTGAGTGTGAGTGCTGCATATGACAGGATATAGATGTGGATGAGTGCGGAATTTGGCCGGCAGCCTAGTGGAAGGAAATCCATTTATATACCACTATGACTAGAAATAGTCTAGTATCCGGGGTTTGTCCGCAATACGGGACGAGGTAAATAATAACAGTGGTAAGCTTAAAAGCTTTAGAATCGTCTCCATTTCAGAGTTATCACCAGGTAAAGGAATTGTAGTATATTGTATATTTGTAAATTATTTTGTCCGTGTGCAATAATAAGTACGGTATATGTTATTAGTTTCTTTAAACAGCCAGCTGCTGTAATTTTTGCGACATTTACAATAAAATTTGATTTAAAACAGTGCCGTCCTATGTTATTACCATTGAACCGAAAGGTCTGAATATCTAGTGCATTAATTAAGAATTAGGTCACATTTTACAAATCGAAGATCCATCGTCGAAAAAGTACTAATGTTTGTCAAACATAAATTAAAAGTTTTGTGCTATAAGCATATAACTCTCCCAACAGACTGAAAATCATATTTCCATTCTTTCTTTCCTTCGTATGTTAATTTATATAGAATTTCACGAATAGCATCAAATTAATAAGCTGCATCAAATTTATAGTTATAAAACTATTTCCATTTGGCGTCATTTCCATTTTTTTATTTGTCAACTTGACATATTTAGAAATAGCGCGAAGTATCTCAAATTAAATAATAATAAATATTTCAATAGCGGCTTAATTTATCGAAATGGAAGTAGTTTAATTAACTTTGTCGTAAAAAATTACGTGTAAAACAAGTATTTATTAAATATAATCAAACATATATATATACATATATATATATATATATATATATTTATATATATATATATATATATATATATATAATATATCTATGTATATATATATATAATATATATATATATATATATAATATATACATATATATATAATATATACATATATATATATATATATATATATATATATATATATATATATATATATATACATACTTTTATTTGTGTTTTTATTGATGTTTAAGGGCAATTTCGAATGTATTCTATTTTGCCAATTGTGTCAAATTCTACTTAACATCAGGGTAACGCATACATGACTTGACAGACACATTAAATAAAATATATTTGAATAGATTTTATTAAATATAATCAAACATATATATACATATATATATATATATATATATTTATATATATATATATATATATATATATATATATATAATATATCTATGTATATATATATATAATATATATATATATATATATATATAATATATACATATATATATATATATAATATATACATATATATATATATATATATATATATATACATACTTTTATTTGTGTTTTTATTGACGTTTAAGGGCAATTTCGAATGTATTCTATTTTGCCAATTGTGTCAAATTCTACTTAACATCAGGGTAACGCATACATGACTTGACAGACACATTAAATAAAATATATTTGAATAGATTTTAAATTCCTGCATTGCATACTATATGTGAAGAGGTACAATACATACCCTATGCATTTTATCGGATGTGCATTTTTTTAGCATACCTGAATATGAATCAAAATGGTTTTCAATGATATCTGTGTATCTGTTTGTCAATTTAGGAGACTATTGCCACGAAAGGTCTCCAACAAACTGAGCAAATCGAATGGAGTTTATTACGAACATTTTCATTCTTGCAGATCTATTGATTTACAAATTGAATGGATCAGAGGAAATCTTTTATTTCAATAAAAATTCTCAATAGTTTCATCGGAAATGAATTGTAAGAAGTACTTGCCACCACATGGGGGTTCCTTCATAAATTTCTTGTTTATATATCAAGAGCGCTCAAATGCATCTGGCATCTGCAGTAGGGCAGGTTGAAAAACTGTTATGAATAAGATGCATTTCTTTTCATTTAGATGACGAATTTGAGAAAATTTTAGATTTTTATGTCTGTTTAATTGCTTGTGCATTATTTTTAGACGCATTGAAATGCGCTGCAGAATCCACTTTAACCATAATAGATAATAATTTTTTCCCAGTAACTAATTGGATATCTATTTATCAGAATAAAATTTCCAAATTCAAAACGGACGACGTCTATCTAGCCGTTGCTACCGAGATAGTCGAGAAGGAAACGTACCAGCTCAAAGATCGTTGGTTTCGATATCGGTTTACACTACAGTTATTTACAGCATATTTAAAAATTTACAAATTTTACTGAAATTATTTGTTTAGAACTCTAATATCCTTCTTTGACCCAGACCGTACGACCTACCCGAAAGTGTAAGGTATTTGTCTAGACAGCCGGGAAGAGCCACCCAATTTAGACCGGAACCCAGTAGGTGCGGCATCCACAAGGACCATACCTCCTTCCCAACAACCAACCTTTCGGACGTACATACGGACCCGCATATTTAACGTGCCCGTACTCCGCGTGAACACGGGTACAGTTTGGGCAGAACCGGGAATTAAATTAAATTGGGTCGTTCGAGTGTAATCCGCGAGCTAATAACTGGGCTGTCCCACACCTGGAACTCTAATATTCTAGAAACACATTTGTGTGAAGTCATTTCTCTTGGTGTAAGGAGGACCTTTGATTGCTTCGGGCACCGAAATTTTGTAGGCCCATCCCTATCCCCTTCAAATATAGAAAGTTGTTGTTGTTGAAACCCAGACCGTCCGACCTACCAGAAAGGTGCAAGATAACTTCTTGGACGGTCGGGAAGTGCCACCCAATTTAGATCGGAACCCAGTGGGGGTGGCATCCACAGGGACCGTACCCTCCTTCCCCTACCACCAACCTCTCGGAAGGACTTTCGGACCCACATGTTCAACGTGATCGTACTCCGCATGAACACGGCGGCAGTTTTGGCAGTGGCTGGAATCGAACCCGGGCCTACCGAATGCAACTCCAGCGCACTAACCAATGGGCTACCGCGCCCTCAAATATAGAAAGTAAAAGAAGTCACCTGGCCAGACGGAGAACGATGGCCCCTAATGAGACGCAAGTTTTTAAAAAGTTTTATATCACTTTCCCTACAATACAAGTTAATGTAGGGAAAGTATTGGAATCGTGTCGAAAATCTGAACTTCAGTTTTCGACAGATGAACACATTCAAGCACTCTAAAACAGGGAAAACCTATTTTTAGTGACATCTACGTCTGCCTGTCTGTCTGTGTATGTGTCTATCTGTGCACGGTATGTATACACTCTAACTAAAAACTGAAATTTCACAAACTGTGTTAGATAAGTTTCTTGTGGGTTAAGCTGTTGCTGATTAGATTTTGGTATATTTTAGAAAAGTATAACGTGATTTTTTTGCGAAATAGTCCTGAAAAATCATCAAACTATGAAATAATCAATACATTTAGTATATTTATTTTTTAACTAATACTTGTTTTAAGTATGTCTGCCGGTCTGTTCTCTAAATTATCCGTTCCTATCTCAAACCTCTAAGGTAAACCGTTCCAGAGATATACAAGTATCAGTCATTTGGCATGTTTGCAACGCCGCCATTTCATAATAAAGTCAGTCACCAAATGAAAACGAAAATTGAATTAAAACTATAAATTCTGTGTAATTTTAACTATGTATATAATTTTGTGCAATTAAACTTATTGTATTATGAAAAAAGAAAAATCAAAATGAATTCAAGTCTGTAGTGAAAGTCATGCACTGCAGCAAGGGCGTAGGCAGAGGGGGGGTTATCTTAAGGACCGCCCCTCTCCCCGAAATCAATCCCAATCAATTTTTCCAATTAAACTACAATAAGTAGTAATTATATATATTTTTTTTTATTCAGCTACTGAGCAGCAAAAATGCATATACTAATTAATTTTCACTCCTGAAAATTTTAATTTTCAGACAACCAAAAAAATGCCCCCTCTTCCCCCCCCCCCTCCCCCCGAAATCAAATCCTGGCTACGCCCGTGTCATCCTTTTTTTTTCTGGAATTGTTTGCCGTTGAAGGGTGATTTCCTCAATAGGAGATAATGATATCCAGTGACTATAAAGGCAAAAATGTATGGTTTAAATCTCGTTTACGATGAGATTTCTTTACATTGACGCCCGAATAAATTAACCTTGCTAGTTAAATACAGAAATTTCATGACAGAGTTTCTATATTTACAACTCTACTATAAATGTGGAGGATTTCCAATTTACAAATGGTACGACGAATAGGATGCTAGGCTGTGTAAAAGAAATCTAGAAGATTGAAGTAGTCAATCAGATCTGAAATTTCAGTTCAATCTCCGTAATTCGCATCTTGATCAGGACACGAGTTCTTTACATAATTTCGCAAGATGTCAGATTCTTCTCAAGTATCCTTCATTACAATTTTTGTCTAATATTTTAAATTTAAATTTACGATATCTCTTGTATTTTATTGTTTTTCAACTTTTATTAATTTTATAATGTTGAAAAAGATCTATAAATTTATTCATAGGAGAAAAACATATGTGAATTACGATGTGAATGGTTCTATTCCCATGTACGTAAAAATTGCTATCAAAGCGTTTGAGATTGATATAAATATTGCTGTAAAATCAAACATTTTTAAAACATCAAAGCTATATACAAGGTTCCCTCTAAAGTCTTTATGCGTCCCTTTCACTATCGATTGAAGTTCTCTAAAGCTGTAAAAAGAGTGTAATAACACTTTTCGCATCCAATGTTTCAAGTTAGCGTTACTTGAATCAAAACTGAACTCGACTTTGCAAAGTCCCAGGATATTATAAACAACTTTAAAATAATTTTGAAATTATAAACAAATTTTAAACAATTTTGAAAATTAATTCTATGTTATATACAATTACTCTGTAGATTAATGGCAAAAAAAAATTCTACATTGGAGAATATCATTTTCAATTGGATAGAATTTGCAAGCAACCCTCTCCGTATTTATTAGCGAATTACCTTATTTTTCTATGAATTTTGTTAAAAAAATCATTGTAAGTTTTTTGCATCGCATTAAAAAAACTAGTGAAATAGCCTGTTGATGAAAATCCGCTGTTCAATGAAAAACATCATATGGTTTCAATGTACTATGTATAAACCATTTACTATACATAGCGTCATTATATAAAATACTTTTTGTAGAAAACGGGATACTTTATATAATTTGTAAGTTTTGATAAATATTTAATTCGATTAAAATTATTTTTGTTAAATACGCACTGCATAAAAAATTAAATGAACATAATTTATGGATTTCTGCGTAAGTTAGAAAATCAAATTCTTGGTTTAAGTTTGGAAAATGCCTTGTCTATATATATATATATATATATATATATATATATATATATAATGTGCACTGAACTGGCTGGCTGTGCGAAAGAGTGATATATCGAAATTATCGAGCACTTCCTTTATAGCTAGAATCTTGGTATTGGTGTTATTCGATTTGTCTCTGCTTCCAGACTGGGGAGAAAGTCTAAATTTCAAAAATTCGAATTAGCTGTAAGGGTCCAAAAAAATAATAATTAAAAATAAAACAGTTTGTTTAATTCTTGAGAGCCTTCCACTTTAGATGGAATCTTGGTTTTGGTTTCATTTGATTCGTCGCAGCTTCCATATCGACGAAATCAATCTAATATTTATAAAACTTTAATTTGGTGTGCAGATTCAAAGCAATAATTAAAATATTAAACTATTCAAAATTTCGAATTAAGGGGGGGGGGGGGTTACAAAGATATTTTCTAAAAGCTTACACTACTTTGACTCTCAACAATAAATACACAATTTGATATAATTGTTTTATTGGTTATTATATATCTATCTTTATCATCTATATTATTATATCTATTGTGTATAATATAACTATATGTTATATTGATTTTTATCCATCTAACAGCAAAGTCTTTTTTTACATCCAAATTTAGCTAAGCATAAACTTTTATTTATCTCGTAAATATGTTAAGATCACATAAATCATTCATAGAAATAAAATATTAATGCAAACCGTTGAGAAATCCGATATAAAATATCATTTGAATTGTTCTTATTGTACGAAAATCTCCGTTTATCTTTTTAAGACGGAAAGTAAAACGGGCAACTTCCAGATAAATATATACTACCCAATCAGTAACAATGAATTAATCTCAATATCAAATGATCTTAAATTAACAACTGAAGAACAAACATCTGATTCAAATATTTCCGATATAAATCGACATGTACTTTAAGATAGAATAATTTTCTCATTTCAATAATTTTCTATATATTATTTTTAATATAGAATAAGTATGAATGTATTGAATAAGTACTACAGTAATTTACAAACATATATTTTACGATGTGTTTGAAAACAATTCGAAATATATTTTCCAGCATAAACACCGGCAAATGTACAGAAAATTGTCGTAGTAAAATTACTCTTTTTACATGTTGAAATATATACAAATCGGTTTCATAATATAATTTAAACAATTTTATGTAACATTCGAAATATGAAATTAAGTAACCTTTGCATGTAGTGCTGTAACTAAATCCGTCTTAAACACGCAAATATGCTTAAGACAAAACCTTTTCAAGTACAATGTGATTCAACTTATATTTCCTTATATGTTTTGATGTAATATAAATAGGTTAGTTATATTTATATTAAGTGTATCACATAATATTTATTGACACTTTACTCTTATTTATTTATCGATATTTTTGCGGCCTCCGCATACTTTCGCATTTGAATTATATTTAAAATTTTATTTTTAAATAAGTTTTAAATTTTTTCACCACAAATATTTATTTATTATAATCTTACTTAAACTTTTCCCGCATTGTTCATATACTTATAATTCCAATTTAAAACAAATAATAATCTCATACGCACATTGCCCAAATTAACCAACAAAATTTAAACAATCCTGAACTATCCATTTTAATATTCTGTTAATAAAAATTAAATAAAACTTTTCTTCAAAAAATTAACTAAAAGCACTTACTTACCTTTAGAACTTTATCTTTTCAGACTTTTTTTGTTGACGAAGCACTTTCATGACTAAAAAAGCAATTAAAACTTATTTCAGTCGCCGCGCTTAAGCCAGAGAAAGTTGCCGCTTGCGACCATTCAAAGAGAGTGACATTACAGTTTCCGCGTGCGGCATTGAAAAGGCGAATGACTCAGCGCCATCTATCGAATATTTCATGTACTTTTCAATCTTCACGTTTCTCGTATCTCGTTTTCTCAGCTGTAATTCAGAGTTTAAGCAGGCACCGTCAGAGTAGAGAGCGCTTACTCTAGCTTAAAATTAAAGTTGCCGTTGGAACGGCGAAATGATTAAGTTGAAATTGTGTGTAGGGATTTAGAAGGAATACGAACGTTTCCCAGGGGGAAATTAAACTGGAGATGGATAAAACGAAAAGTAAAATGAGAAAAAAATTAAATATTTATTTTAATTGTTACTCAAATACAGATTTTTAATTAGAATAGACCAAGAAAGGATTTGTGAAATCAAGAAAGTTTTAAATTCCCGTATTCATATCGTTCGATTTTCGAACACTTTTTTTATATACTTTTTTTTTTCACCAGTAAATACGCTGAGAAGCAAAACTTGCAGTCAAACATATATATATTTACTAAATGCTTGTTCGTCTGTCTGTCACGATTATATTAGGCACTTACTGAATATATAAAAACTTGCAATTTGGTATACGGATTAATCGTTCGATAAAAACCCGTGAAAAAATCGAATTTTGCAAAAATGTTCAGTACAGGGGATGTTCCACACTAAGACGTCGGAAAGGTGAAATGGTAGAAAAGCATACTTGGCAATGAGATAGAGACTTCACATTTGGTGTATGAGTAAATACTGTGAAAATGAGAAAATGTGCAATTTCAATTGTACAATATTTGCTATTTTAGGGGTAAAGCACGCCAAAATGTTCTATTTGCCGAATAAATGAAAAATGCCTTCTTTTAAGTGGGATAGATACGTAGTATTTGCTGCACGAAATAAGCGTGTTTAAATAAAAAATATCATTTAAAACATGGGCTATAGTAAGGCAAATTGAGCAACGTTTAAAAACACAAATAGAATAATTATGCAGTATACAACCGTTTCGAGAATACGCTGGATCTCCTTCGTCAGGGCTTGAAAACCAGCACATCCGAAGTTAAATAATCGGCGGTAGCTCCAAGTCAAATAGAGCCGAAATTGTTTTGCGTGAATAACAATTTGTAAAACTCAACTTTTGTAATCTAGAAAAACGAAAAGAACTCTATCCAATACTTAAAAGCAAAAAAAAAAAAAATAATAATAATATCGCCAGATGAACAAAAATTTCGCCAAAGATGGATTGCGAAGGATCTTTGCGCCAACATCGGTGAAATCATTTCAGTGATCATCCTGGTAATGAATAACTAAGGGCCTTTTCTGATAAAATTGGCTGGAAATAGAGCTAAGGGTCTTTCTAAGGATCTTCTTATTTGGCCATTGACAAGAAATTAATACTCGTCATTAAAAAATCTATTAACTTTGCTGACGTTTTGAAGAGCATATCATTCTCGACATAATTCAGATACAATTTAATACTAAAATCAATTTTTTCCTAGTCAGTGTTTTGGCTAAGAAAACCTCAATATATATAAATGGATAGATACATATATAGAAATTCTTTATAGGTTTATAGGCCAGAAATCAACATAATTATGATATTAAACCAGAATTATTTTTAACCGCAAATATTGTGACTAAAAAATGCTGAGCATTTAATTAGAGCTCGAATTCCTTTCCTCTCATTTCTCCATAATAAAGCATAGTTTTGAAAACAAGCAAATCAAAACAAAACAAGCTTCTGTACGAGAAAAAAAAACTTCTCTTATGAATTTCGAGAATATCAAGACTTCATTCTCGACCAGAAAGGAACTATCTTCTAAGAACAACATATTTTTGCGTAATTAGATGTGATTAAGAATTTCTTCACGCAGTGTCAACAACTATTTTCGGCGGAAAGATTTAAAATTCTTTGACGACATCGAATAAAATGTTATTAGCGTCAGGAAATGCCAACATAAAAAATTTGCCTATTTTCACAGCTTACATAAACTTCCTTAATTTTACGTTAGTGACAAAATTATGTGTAAAGAAAACTCAAAAGCTTGAATACATGAAAAATGAATAATTGTATGAAACTGGTGTACTAACAGATATTTAAATATCCCTTATTTATAGCTTTAACGAATGAGTAATGTTGAAATTTTCTCAGTGGTGTGTAGCAATTCAAACATATTACATTTTTTATCACCAATTCCTAACTTTCTTGAAACCTCAAATTTACTTACCTCTATTCTGTTAGTGTCGAGTTATTTCAACGTTTCACTACTCACGGCATGCCGGTTTGATTGCTCACTGGGTTGAAATGAAATTACAACACATTGATTTACTGGTTTGATTTGTTTGAGAATGTCAATACAAGAACGTCACGACGACATATGCAAAATTCTGCAACAATCTCTCACAAGCGGTAGCTTCTGTAAGGTATATCTGACAAGTTGTGATTTAGTTGTTTCATGCACTTCTATCGAACACCTTTTGAAAAACAATTTTTTATAAAAGCTTATTACTTTCCTTATATACATAATGTATAAGGAAAGTATTATGACGGGGTCGAAAATTCGAATTTGAGTTTTCGACGGGAGAGCACGTTTCAAGCATCCCTGATCACGAATCAACATTTTTGAGGTGGTGTCTGTGTGTGTGTATGTTTGAAAGTATGTGTGTGTGTGTGTGTATGTGTGTCAGTGGGTCTGTGGAGACGATAACTGACGAACGAATGGACCGATTCGAACAAAATTTGGTAAAACAATCACAATCCGTAAACACTGGAAGCCTATTGTTTTCATACGCAATCGAATGTTCAGAACCCCCTAAATTTTCGAGTGAAATTTTGAAAAAATCGTCAAAAAATCAAAACCGCTAATAAATTTACGCGAATAGAAATTTCTTATGTAATTTTTCATTAGAAAACGATTGACATAAATTTTAGAACGCTAATATGAACCGTTCTCAAGATACTGCACATTTTTCAAAAAAATTATCAAAAAGTTATATAAAATAAGAAAAAATATTTCCTATTGAGAAACATGTTCACTTTTCATATGTAATACCATGCGATAAATTGGGTGACATCTTTCTCGTGGATCTAGCTCGTTTCATTCATGAAAAAAGATACTTTGAGTAATACTTTTGTATTTGAACGCCAATAGTCGTTTATTTGCTCTAAGAATAACTTATTTCTCCGTCCATAACGCTCGGCGAGATTTTGGCGACGAATTTGGCAGAATATCGCCAACTTGGCGACATTTTTAATTGTTGCTAAATTAACAAAAATCTCGCCAAATTGATAAAAATGACGCTAAATCAATGAAAATGACGACTAATTGAAGACAATTCAATATCTTGGAAAGAATATAAGTATTTACTATAAATATAATCTATTTTCTTACTGTAAAAGTAGTAAATTCATTGCATTATATAAGGAATGTCATGTTTTGTCCACATCAGATTTTTTGTTAATTACGATTAAGTGTTTTGGAACGTTTAGAACCCGAATTTGCAAGGAAAAAGACAAACTAGCGGATTTTCAGTGGATGGGCAATTTGCCTTCAGGAGGCTGGGTGGCTAATTCGATGTAGGAGCATATGAAGGCGCCGAGATAACACCAGTGAGCAGTCAAGGTAGTTAAGTGAAGACACACATATCTATAAAATTGACACTGGACGAAGTTGGATGACTAGTCAGCGAAATGATCGTTTGATTGTCCGACAAGTCGACCAACAGGCCTTATTTAAAATTGCAACGAATTATACTTCCCTAAAATTGCAACAAATTATACATATTTAAAATTCCAAAAAGTTTTTAGTTTTTGTAATACCTTGAACTTTTATTCTGAAAAAATAATTACTCCAAAAGTTTTACCAGTATAAAAAGTTGGTTGAAACGATCAACCGATTTCGGAATCAATAAGTAGTCTCAATCAGAATAAAAAAAAAATAAACAGAGTACAAACACCAACAAAGACTACTTAACCTGAAAAAGGCGATTGTGATTTCCAAAACCAGTTTATACTCTTAATCAACATTTTATGTTGTTAAACTAGCGAGGTAATTATTTTTTAAATTATTTCTAGCAGCAGTTTGCGCGAAATTTTAGGTACTTCAAGTTGCATTAAGGCAGTTGAGCATTTAAAACCCTAACACATCAACATTTAAACGAAAATCCAGTATAATTGAAGGGTTTTATAATATTCAAATAGTAGTGGATACCACTATTAGAATATACTCGTTTCAACCGGACTTCGAACTGATCGAGCGCTGCTCTTATCTGTTAAGTTTCTGGGACGAAATTATTGTCTCTTATAGTGAAAGAGACTTCCACAGACAAGTCGGGAAAATATCTATCTAACTTTAACGTACTGAAAACAATCAGAATAACCTTTTAAACCTCTAATTTTCAGTATGCAAGAGTAAACTATTGTGAAAACGAAATTAAAAAAAACAGAAAAGTATCACGTTTTTATTTCTTTTCACATATTATGTAATCCCTGCACAGCTTCATAAATACATATATGTTTTTTCCATTTAAAGAAATATGCAACAATTTTGTATTTGCTTCAACACCAATTAGAATGCGTATTATATATCTATCTACATCGAAACATCTGACCTCAAAATTTTATTCATGCTCAGTCCTATACAAAATAGGTTGCGCATGATTTTCGTTTATGAATGTACGAAATTGTTGTATACAATTCGATCGATAAGAAATAATTATTATGTACATGCTATATTATTTTTACCTACTTATTGCATGACTAACGAATGTACGAAGTACTTTTTACTCCATTTTTTTTCTTGAAGAAACTGAACATTTGTATTATAGATCACATGATAGACTGAAATCTAATACAAAAACTAAAATTTTAGCCTGTCAAAAACAGAAAAACTAACATTCTTGACAAATTGAGTTGTATCACTTTTTAATAAGTATTTTGTTTAAATGTATGGTGTTTATCGTCGAAAATAGTCATTTTAGTCCAAAATTGTCTGCATTAGGTAATGCTCCGTGGTCGATAATATAAGTGTGCAACGTTACAGACCCAAATATCACCCAGTATCTTTTGGAGAGTCTGTAAAGTCTTTTCGGCCCATTCTCTTTTATGGCCGCTCTGTGTGTGCGAAATCAAGAATCCATCTCCATTAGATTCTGCTAGAATCAATGCTATAAGAGTACAAAGTTTCAGTTTTCTGAGTCACCGGGGGGCTTCTGAAAGGTCTGGAAATCTTATCGACCCCACTTACTATTTTCTTTCGTCCAAGGAGCAGAAATCAAACGTCCAGTTGAATTAGATTCTGTCCCGTGGATAGTATATGAGTGTACAAAGCTAGATCACCTTTGGTTTCTGGTCGGTCTGGAAGAACTTTTAGGACACCCCTCCCCCTCACCGCTTTTTTCTGCCCTCACGGACGAAAAGCGAAAATCCGGCTAAATTTTGTCTTGTGATTGACTTAATTGGTAGGCAAAGATTCCACGTTTTGGGTCATCGGAGGGCATCCGGGAGTCTGAAAAGACTTTTGAAATATATACCATTTTACCCACCATCAGAAGAAGAAGGTCGAAATTCCGGCTTCATTAGGTTCTGTTTCATTGTTGATATTATATGTATTTAAAGAGTAAGTCTTCTATGTCACCGAAGATTTTCTCGAGTGTCTGAAAAGGAAAAAACGCGTTAGACAATTATTACATAGATTATACATAGCATCATATTGGACAATTATTATATAGATATCACGTTCGACAATTATTATATAGATTTACAAAGCATCATACTTAGCATGCATAACATCATAGCATCACGTTAGACAATTATTATATGGATTATACATAACATCGTCGGGATTACGTGCTAGCTCACTTTGCATTAATTCCAACTCCATCACTCACCTGTGTTGCCACTTTCTACTTTGTTATGAACAGTTTAAAAGTTTATTTAGGTGACAGATATTACAACAATGTCCCTGGCTTAATTTCACATATTTGGACAAATGTCTTCTTTTTTACCTCTTATACTAGTCTTTATAAATTTAAATAAATTCGACTTTAAGTGTAAAGAAACTGTTAAGGCTGAGAATTTATAATATATTGGTCCCTATGTAGTATTTTGTGAAAATCGAGCTAAGTGCAACCGTGTGAAGAATGTTCGTTGATGAAGTATGCAAACTTGCATTGGATAAGTATGCCAGTGAATGCCTCAAGATATTTATCGATTGCGAAAACTAGCTAGTCTTTAAGAAGTTTCCAAGATATTTTCACATTTGTGAAAATGATGAAACCTGAGACGCGCTATTAGACAGCAAGCAAAATAATTAACTTTTTCTTAGCATATTCTTTCACCTTCTGAATCAACTGATGATTTAAAAAAATCCTGTTCATTTCCTACGCTTTACTGCAACCTATTGTCATCAAATGCATCGTTCATAAACAACGTTCAATTGCATTTATAATTCTCAAAATGTTTCTCTATTTAATCTATTTTAAAAAGCAATTAGATTTACATAATTAGCTTATTAACTTTCTGTGTTACACAACATTTAGGATACTTTTTTAAATACTTTTTTTTTCAGAAAACAAAATAAACACTTGAGTGTCAAATCATATTAAGACTATTGCCATATTATTTGACAACTTTCATTGGATTGAATAATTAAACACTTTCACTGGAATCGCTAATTAAAATTTTACTGAATAATTTGTAATATAAATGCGTGTTAATATTTAAAAAATTCATGGCCAAATTGAGTGCTTTCGTAATTGTTTTGGCAATGATAAGAATTCGTTTTAACTTATCCTGTATGAATCTTTATCCATGGATTACAACAGACATTTGAGTGCTTGTGAATTTATTACTTTATAAATTGTTTAAATAATTACTTGTGTTTATTTAATAAAATAAAATGTCTGTTTATATGTTCTTTTATTTGTTCGTTTGTTGCTCGCGTAACGGAAAACTGCTAAGAAATTCGTTACCGTGATATTTCAGTTCGAGTTCGAAAACACCTAGGAGTGCTTTTTAACACTTTCCATCATAGTTGAAAAGTATTTGAGACTTTGGTCATTCTGTCTGTCCATTCGCACGATAACTACCGTACAAATGAGTTTTAATGAAATTTTAGTATGATGTTGAAACGGTCTGAGGGACATATGGGAATGAAAATGAATAATATCACCAAATTAGTTTCGGGTTTAACCCGGGCTTAAAAAAAATATTGAAAATACTGGGACCCAATTTTTCAAACATTTTATTAAACAAAATTAAAATTCACGAATTGCTTTAAAAATTTTAGGAAATATTCAATTTATTCCATAAAATGTATAAACATTTTTCACCAATATATGTTAGGTAGTTTTTTATAGAAATATTGAAAGAATAATTACACACATGATACTCGTATATGAATAGATCACGTGACTCTTTGCAAAATAAAATATGGCATCCATTTTTTTCCGCTGTCTAAAGATCGTGATTTTCAAAATTCATTTACATTTATATTTAGCGTTGCATCCGTCATAAAACAGCTCAATTTTTTCGTCTTATCTGGGTCTCTAAATTCTCTGTCAATGCAATTACAATATTTTTCATTTTAGATCATCACTAAACTTTAATTAATTCTACAGCGAAGTCTAAGTTTAAGGTATGCAAAATATAAACAAATCAAGCGCTTGTAAGGTGAGTTGTATAAGAATTGCTTAATTTTTTCATGTAAAATTATTTAGATCTGGAGTCTGGAATATAAGTGACATGAATGAATTATTCATTGATTTTGCATTGAGAGGCTGTCGAGTTATATTTAGATGATGTTATTTGAATAAAGTTCATTTTGTGTAACAAAATTGTCTTTATAGATGAAGTTTTAAGTTTTCATGTACAATAAATTACTGTACCACTGTGATAATTTACAAAATATCACCGCTGAATGTATCGCAATTTAAAGATGTTTAAATAAAATTGCATTTCAGTTGGAAAGTGTTTCATAATCAATACGTTATGCATGATTGATCCACGCATTAGTGTTTTAGCTATTTTATGCTAAACAGTAATTTTGAGCTATTTTCACACAAATCGGTCCCTTAAAGTGATCGAAAATATTATTACAGCGTTTTTATCTTATCAGCATAGATAATATCGAAGAATGATCTTTACAACAATCCTAAAAATTGGATTCGTAGGACAAATTCTTCATATTTATACAAAATGAAAATTCATAGAAATATACGTAATGAATGCAATTACATTTTTAATTTTGCGCATCGGTAAGTTGAAGATCCTCACGATTCTAATTTACTGCATGAATATGAGGTGATAATTTTGCATTCTAATATATCTATTTTAATTACTTTATTTCAGCATTTTCAATTAATTTTTAAGTGGGCCTATAAAAGTTGCGATTTTCAGTTCAAACGTTCGTTTCTTCTCACCTCGAATCAAGTTCTCCTCCGCTGATGACATCATATCCGTGGACGTGTTTGCTACTGCGGGTTTCACGAGACGTATACAAAGGGGTAATATATTCTCGGAAGCCGTGATGCCACAACATGGTATTTTTTGTTTTGTTCTAAATGGACGTGATATTAAATTCTTTGCTTTTAGAAAATTAGCTGTGAGTTCTATTGTAATTTTAGTTAGTAGTTTACACCCTAAATTCGGAAACAGTTACCTTACACCTTTCTGGTAGGTCGGACGGGCTGGGTCTCAACAACAACAACAACCCTAAATTCGGGGCAACTGCGGGTATTCATTCTAGTAAGGACCTTAAGAACTCAACTTCTTAACAATTAACAAAATATTGATACTTTACTTAATACCCTTACAGAAAAATTATAAATCTGTAATATGAGCCTCCCTGAGCTTTTAAAAATAAAAAATATGTTGTGTTCAACAAGTGACTTACGATTATCAAAATTCGATATTATGGGAAAACAATAACACTAATTAGATCATTCTTGTTACTGAATGCCAATAAAAATCAAAGGGCTTTTGGTTAATGCCAATCAAAATAAGCATACTTAATTTCATTTAAATAGCTTGATTGTTTTGAACAATATTGCTTTAATATGAAAAAAATAAATTTTTTTATATCTCGAGAAAAGCTAGTAATAAACTCTAACTACTCAACCTATTTATTTTTCATTAAAAATATTTAAAATATTTACTCATTTAATAGTAGTGAACATATTTAATTTATAAGAATTTTATCGAATTCAGATCATAAACATGCAATATGTTGAGTTCGGCATATGACATTGTTCCGTGAATTATACCATATGCTTTTAACTAAAACATTACATATAAAATTGCTATTTATGCTGTTATAGCTATTTATGTATAATCATCGTTTTACACTTTGTTTATCTTTTTTATAAAATAACGTTAAAAATATGGAAATCCAAGGTTATTTTTATTTCATAGATCTTTGAAGTATATCAAGTAAAATAACATTACCAGATTTTAGCCAATTTACTTCAATTTTTCAATTGATATGTAACATTTTACTGTCTAAACTTTTTATTGCTTTTTTATTTATTGCCTGAAACGTAAAATTTCTAAAAACTTAAGAACGGCTTATGCTATCTTCTAAATAATAGTGTCCAATAATTTGATTATAAAAATTTTACTTATTTGTTAATACTGAAAATATTTTTTTTATTATCATTTTTTCCTTTTTAGAATTTGAATAATTCCCTTTAACGTCAGTTCAAGTTCAAAATCAGTAAGATTTAATTACTCGCAGATTGAGTTTATCGCACTAAATTTCATTAGAATTGCTATATTTTTTTGCTCTTGAAATATTGCATTCACAGAAACACGGATCGATACATACCACAGGCCAGTCTCCAAACTTTTTGATCGCATGCTCTTAAAATTCCTTAAAGACCTACTCGTGCACCCCTATTGTAAAATCAGATTTGGCAATTTTTTTTGTTGTTCTAAACGACCTCTGATTCCAATACAGAGGCTCCATATTATAATAGCTTTTTTTATTTTAAACGAATGTTCTATAAAGTAATGTTCTATAAAGTAATATTTAAATTATAGGATCATGACACAATAATAATAATATTATTGTGTCATGATCCTATAATTTAAAGATACATGTTAATATTTGAGATTTAAAAATTCTTATAGTTTTCTGTCAATATAAAAAATTTCTTTGAAAAAATACAAAAATAACTCCTGGCGTCGTACCCCCTCTCCCAAATTGACTCAGTACTCCCTGGGGTGCACGCACCCCACATTTACATACATACACACATATAGACAAAGACAGGGATAAATATTCTATTTATTTTACTGGCTTCTATAATTGTCACTTTTCTCATTTATCATCAGTTTGATGCTTCGTCAAAATCTGACAAACTACGAAATAGACTAAACCAATCCATCAATTTAGCCAATTAGGAGTTAGATGTGCGCAAAGTGTGTCGGCGAATATCCAACTTATAACATGGAAGTGATATTCAAATCAAGCCATTTATCATTCTATGGATTATAACGATAGTCAAAACGTTATTTAAATACTTATACGGCACACTGTGGATAGCAATATCCTCTCAATAACTGTCGTTTTATGTAGAAGGCTGTTTAAAACTTGATGGGATTTATCAGTGCTTAACAAACTTTCAATATTCCCATACCTCTTATAGAAATTACTCTCTTTCGTGAAGTTCTTTACACATCATGCACAAAGATAGATATTTTCATATTTATACTGATGCCTCAATGTGTTAATGCAGTGGTGTACAACTCTTGGGCCGTGACCGCATTTGGCGTTTAATTTCCCCATTTGAATTGTAAAAACATGCCCCCTTTTATATTTTAAAAGCACGACCCCATTGATATTTTAAAAACACGACCCTATTTGGAATTTAATAACACGACCTCATTTAGATCTTAAAACGCGTTTCCGCTTAGATTTAAAAAATGGATTTATTTTTTTATTTTACATTGACGTTGATGAAATGAACAAAAAAATACACAAGTTTCGCCACCCGTGAAGGGACAGTACGATAATTTTAGGGTGCCATTTAGTTTGGGTAATATTCAAACACATTTTGTTGTAGCAGTTGGGTATATTAATATTTGGGTATATATTTTATTATATATTTCAACATTTGGATATATTTCAACACTTTTCAAAGATTAAGTTATCATGTGGCTAGGGAAGCTGGTACAATTGTTCTTTCTTGTGATAAAGAGGGGGTATGAAGAAATTAAAACGTCTTCTTGATGTAGCTTCAATATATGTACTAGACTTGCATCTTAAAAAATGAAGTTTCTTACAGCGGACGGTGGGATTCCTTGGTGACGTGTTGGAAAACTGGACAATACAGTGAAACCTTCATCATTTAAAACTATTGAAGTTCAAAAATGCATTTTAGAATCTAAGATGACAGAACAAAGTTTTCTTGAAGTGGCCACATATTTTCGAAAATTGATTGCAAAAATATTCCAAAATTTCTAAACCTTTGAACGATTTACTTCGCGATACCACATAATTTCTGCCGATCCGGTGGTCGAGCGGTCAGGGGAATGCGCTTCCGTCTGATCGCTAGATTGCCGGTTTGCGGGTTCTAATCCAGCCAGCGGGCATGGATGTTGTCATGTCGAGGCCAAGTCAGACTTTCGCCCTTCGGGGAGCCTCTATAAAAGTGAAGCTGCAAATCTCCTCCCCTTCACCATGGGATACCCTGGGGGGTCTTGTGGACGTGGTGCGTATGCACTCCTTCACCACGGGGGAATTAGTAACGAACAAACATAATTTCTATTCGGAGAACAGAAAGAAGCCTTCACTTTCAGTAAGCTTAAAGGCTTCGACTAGAAGCCCGATGCTAGACAGTTTTAAAAAAGTTACACTCCTGAATTGCACACTAACGCAAACAGTCAGGACTTTGAAGAATGCCTTCTTCAATAATCGGACAATAATTAATTTTACCCCGTTCAATATGTAAACAAAAGAACGACGCCTCAATCAGAAAAATATTGTAGCTATGAGCTTGCTGTGTTAGCCATTAGCTGCGGTTAGGAATCAATCTGCAAGTGGCAGGATGAGTTAGGGAGGCCACACACTGAGGATTCAGGACGCACTGTTCGTCATGCACTGCGTTTCGTTGCTCAAATGTGCAAAACCTATTTTTCTAATGTTGTTTTGCGTCTCTACTGCAGCGTATTGTGTCTTCAATATGTGGACAGTAGGTAGCAGTCATTGTTCAAAACGAACCGCATTTTGCACGAAATAGCTTGCATCCTCAATATGTGCCCTCCCTTACACAGATATTTGACTTCCGTCAAGTGGAGAGGAAAATTGATGGCGACACTTCGTAGGCTGCTTGACAGTTGACGGATATTGAAATGCATGAAAGCAGTATTTATTCAAGTATAATAAAAATCTAATAAGACAATTTTAGTTACACAAAATGAACTTTATTCAAATAACATTATATAAATATAAATCGTCTGCCTCTAAATGCAAAATCAATGAATAATTCATTCATATCACTTATATTCCAGAGTCCAGAGCTAAATAATTTTGCATGAAAAATATTCAGCAATTCTTATACAACTCGCCTTCAATCGCTTGATTTGTTTACACTCTACATAAGTTAAAATTAGGCTTTGTTGTAGAAATAATTAAAATTTAGTGATCATTTAAAATAAATAATATTTTTATTGCGTAATTTAGATACACAGATAATACGCAGAAGGATAGGCAGCTGTGGGGGATTTTATGACGGATTCAACACTAAATATAAATTTAAAAGATCCTTAAATAGCACGATCTTTACACAAGGAAATAAATGAATGCCATATTTTATTTTGCACTGAGTCACGTGATCTCTTCATATATAGCATGGGTGTGATTACTATTTCAATTTTTATTTAAAAACTACCTAACATATTTTGCGGAAATATTTTTTTCTTTACATTTTATGCGATAATTTGAATATTTCCTAAAATTTTTGAACCAATATGTGCATTTTAACTTCGCTTGAAAAATGTCTGAATCATTAAGTCCCATGGGATTCAATGTATTTCATTTTCTAAATCCGAAACTTATTGGGTAATGTTCTTCATTTTTATTCCCAAATGTCCCCCAGACAGTCTCAATAACATACTATAATTTAATTTTGATAAAGTCAATTTTACGGCGGTTATCGTGCGAACGGACAGACAGACAGAATGACCAAAGTCATAAACACTTTTCAACTATGTTGAAAAGTGTTAAACATGATATAACGTTGCTAAGCTACGAAATTTAACCCAGTGAGTTTATATTTCAGAAAAGATGTGGCATTGCTAAGAAACGGAATTGAACCCACTGAGTTATTACAGCAGTAAATATCTTTCGATTTAAATAATAAATAAATATGGAAAAACACATTTTATCGAAATTGCATTTTTGATTGGATCCATTGCGGCCTATGGGTTTAACGGTTAAAGAGATTATTGATATTTTAAAATTCTTACACAATACTTTTAATTTTAAGAAAACATTTTTAAAATCCATATATTGTAGTACTGGTACATCTGCTTATGACGAAGGTTCGATGTCGTATCTTAATCATTACAGAAGCAATCATAAAAGTGAAGTTTATTTACAGGAACATAATGTAAGATATTTACAAAATATTTACATTCCGTAGTGCTACATCAAAACGCGCGTGAACGTAGTCATCCGAGATACGAATGCACTTGTGCGTTTCCCTCGAGAAAGTTCTGGGGCAGGCATTTATGAGCCAGTGCAGAGGCGTTGCGCATGCGTCACATGCAAAGCAGAGAGTCTCTGGAGTTCAAGAAGCTGTGAAGACTTTTATGCTAGTCACTTGATCTCTAGGATTTATGCAAATCGATGGAGGAGTGTCGCCATATTCCAATATATATGGGTATAATCTTCTAAAGTACGAAAATATAAGTAGTACAGGTATATCTTCTAATACATGGGAATAATTTTCTTATCTAGGAAAATAAGTAATTTCATCCGTCCGTCTCTGTAATGCTGGGATTTGGAGGGATATCGCCAATTTGAAAAATTGCAAATGTTGCAAAATTGATGAAATTGTTGCAAATCGCTAAATATGTCACCAAATTGACAAAAATCATGCCAAATCAATGAAGTTAATTTTGGTTTGAAAGGGTGTAAAGAACTTTACTACCCCAACCGGAAGTCGAATCCTGGATTTCCAAACTGGCCAGCCGACGATCTACCGTTGAGCTTTTAGGAAGAAATTGCAAGCTCTTATTGTCGAAGTGGGCTCTGCATTCGCCTCCCTCTAATGTCAGATTGGCGAGCAACTGACAATCTGACTGACCCCCTCCTGCTATTTTTAACTCAGGTTAGCCTCCTGCTACTATTAATTTTACCCAGGTTAGTATCCTACGTGGTCGTTATCCTCTCAATTTGAAATCGACGGTCAATCTTCCAGAGTCCAATGAATCCGTAGCAAGGACATTTTCAGACCTCCGACGTCTTTACACTAACCTACAGAGTTGATTTGTTCGGGCCCCATTGTCTTACTACCTCAACCGGGAATCGAACCATGGATCTCCGAACTGGTCAACCGACGTTCTACCGTTGAGCTCTGGGAATAAATTGCAATGTCTTATCATCTAAGTGGACTCTGCAATGAGATACTATTGTAATGGTGTTTCGGAGGGTTTTGACTGTCAGTCCCACCATTCTACACCACAACAAATTTGGGGGCTTTTTGAAATGTGGCTGAATAGCTCAAATATCGCCAATTTAACGAAAATATCAACGGATCGATGAAACTGTTGTCAAATTGAAAAAATAGCATCAAATCAATGAAAGAAATTAATTGCGTTTTGAAGGATGATTATATTGTAATAAGTTTTCGGTAACGTTTGTCTCTTGGTCAACTTGTTTGTCAACTGCCCCAGTCTTCGGCAAATTTGGCGACTATTTAAAATGCCGTCAAATTAATGAAAATGCAGTCAAATTTATAAAATGATAATAAATTAATTAAAAGTATTCTAAATTGATGATAATTCAATATTTTGCAAAATTAAGTTTAATTTCATTAATAATTTTTCCCATTCCTTTCATTCATCACAATACTATAATAATTTATTTTATTTAAAAACTTAAAACCATGGAGGTACAAATAATTTAACTCTATGCTTAAAACTTCATCGAAAAAATCGTCTTCTTCTCTGTGTAAAATCAATGAATGTTTCATTCATATGAACTATTTTGCAGACTCCATGAGTTAAATAATTTTGTGTTAAAACATGCAGCAATTCTTATACAACGCTTTCTACATCTTTTGGTGTTTACATTCTCCATAAGTGAAAATTAGGCTTCGTTGTAGAAATAATCAAAGTTTGATGATCATTTAAACTCAAATATATTGTAATTGCGTTGTTTCACTATGTAGATGCACAGAATTTAAGCAAAAATAAAGCGGTTTTAGAACGGATATAACACTAAATATGAATTAAAAAGAACTTTAAAAATTATTATTTTGACACAAGATGGACGCCATATTTTATTTTGAAGTGGATCAAGTGATCACTCCATATAATGGTAAGGTGATCTTTTCATTTAAAAGGTGTAATTAATATTTTAATTTTTATTTAAAAAACTACTGAATATATTTTGCTGAAATTTATTTTATATATTTTATGGGATAATTTGAATATTTTCTAAAACTTTCGAAGCAATTTGTGAATTTTAAATTCGCTTAAAAAATGTTTGAAAAATTAGGTCCCTAAGGGTTCAATGTATTTCATTTTTTCAACCCGGGTTCAATCCAAAACTAATTGGTCATATTATTCATTTATATTCCCATAGGTCCCACAGAACATCTGAACTAAATACTAAAATTTAATTTTGATAAAGTCATTTTGACGGCTGTTATCGTGCTAACGGACAGACAAACAGAATAAACAAAGTCATAAACACTTTTCAACTATGTTGTAAAGTGTTAATAAAATGTTTGGAATAACAATGTAATTTAAAATATTATAGGGATTTGTACATAATTGTGAAGTTTAAATTTCTTTATATTATATATTCCGTGAATAGAATAGTACTAAGTATACTGCTACTATACAGCACTAAGTATACTGCTAGTATTTAAATAAATAAACAATAAAAAAGCTGCGAAATTGCTATTTATATGATCTTGAAGAACGCTTGTAAAAGTTTAAATTTTATATCGTGGGATCGGGGGGAGAGGATGCACGTGGGAGCCCCTCTACCTCCGGTACTGTACCTTCATCTAAAAAGCAGTAATTAGTCAATAAACTTGTGGCTGCCCACTGGCAGTTAGTTCACTTAGTGCACCTATAACCGCAACCGCACTTGAAGCAGCTTAACCGCTTCACTAGCCATAATCAAAGTTTTAAAAATGTAAAAACTATTTGTTGGGTACAAAATGCAAGATTGTGACAGATTATTACACGTTGCAGGAAAGCATAGGCAGGAAATAATTGACTCCGAAAATTGCAAGGTGGGTCTTATTTCTGGAAGCGTTAATTTATGAAATTCTGCAGGAGCTCATATGAAATACTCTCATATGAAACAGCAAAAACTGCATCATCAGAGAAAGAAGACAAATTTGTACCTGTCATATAAAGCTTACTTAAAAATGAAAAAAAAAATTACTCAGGAAAGAACGAATTATACGCCATCGAACGAGGGTACTAACGATTAGGGGGTACGAACAATTAGGGGGTACGAACGATTATCAGGTATGAACGATTATCATGTACGGACATTTTCGTATAAATACGAAAATGAAAGAGAGTTTTATATAGTGACACAATTAATGCAAATAGACATTATCACAGATAATTACAAGAAATGGCATTTCCCAGTTGCTAAGACCGAAGGGATTTTAAGATTGGATTTTTACATACCTAACGCTAAGAAACAGGTAAAAAGAGTTATAGTCAAATGTGTAGATTGTATTTTTTGAAACAGAAAAATAGGCAAAGTTAACGGCCTGCTCAATTCGATACGCAAAAAAATCGTATCCCTAAGCACTTACCATACATATTTTATAGATCCACTTCCATAGACGGACAAAAATTACCAACATATTTCTACCGTGGTGGATGCCTTCACGAAATTCGTGTGATTTTGAAACTTCCTATTCCTTCCCTAAAGAAAGCTGGAGTTTGAAAATTAGGGGACTTTCTTTAAGGAAGGATTAAAAAGTTTTATTCACACAAGCAGTAGCTATATTTATTATCATATGTATTTACCCTGTAAAATCATTAAGTACTTGTAGAGGATTAGAAAAATGGAAGCTTCAATAGACGATATTGGAAAATCCTACTAGAATCGTTAAAGATCAAGAAACTGCTTTTACACTAAATGGCGTTGGAAAATACTGTAGTTTAGAAAGAATTGAGCATGAGATGGATATAGGTATAGAACTAGAACTTGTGACTGACACTGACTAATCATGATAGTTACTTTTGCCATGGAGTATGATGAACAACCTTTATTTGATTTTTGTGTTTTCTGTCGTCTGTTTGTTCTTATTACAGATGCCTTGTCACAATGTAAGCTGGACTCGGTGGAATATGCGAGCCGCAATAACGTCCAGGCTATGACGAATTTTCTTTGTGTTACTAAAATTGTGTGTTTACTAAAAGAAACATGCCCTTTCTCTTTGTATTATTAAATCTCAAAGTCACATTTATAAAAAACATTTAAGTCAGGACTTCGGGGAAAATGAGATTTATATTATAATACAGTTGCGTAAAAGGTATTTTCATACTTCAGAAGTGACACTGCGACAAAGAGACATCAGCCGCAGACTCGATGGCGTATAATTTTATAATGGGCTTACAATTTATTTACCAGCAATAAATGAAGAATGACATTATGAGAAATACAACTAGGGACTCAAGGGAGCCCGTGGGCATTATAAAATATCCGATGAAAGCCAATATAGACAAAGTCCAATATAGACTGGAGCAAATTGGCACACATATACGGTGGAACCAATGAGATCCAAGGGGAAAAATCAAAGTTGCCCTTGTGCATCAACTGAAAGTTAACACTCTCTAAATTTTGCCTGTAGAATAAGCACATAAAAATGTGCTTCCAAGAATCTCTAAGATCTTTACTGTGAACTAAGCACATCAAACGCTCTTAAGGCACTCTGAAATTTTGCAGTTGACTGAGAGCGTAGAAAGTGCTCATGTAAATCTCCTGAAAGTTGCAGTTTATTAAGCACGTAAGACTGTGCTTTCACTCTTCGTTAAAATAGTGTTGATGAATAAACACGTAAAAATGTGCTTCGTGATACAGGTTCATATATGAGCTGCTGTGCGCTAAAGAGCTATCAGGTAAAACATTATATCATAATATGAGGAGTTGTGTAACCTGACTGGAAGTCAGTAACAGGTCACAACTGCATCACTACCGACTCAATTAAGCAAAAGAAAACTGTAATGTTATAAGAATTAGTAAATTGTAAAAATAACTATTGGTTTGAAGTTAAGCTATGCTAAAATTTAATATTAATTATAATAATGATTAAAATTCTGTTTGAACAAACTAATATCTGTTTATTGGATAAGTGAAATTAATTTTATGTTTATTTATCAAATTGCTTTTCAGAAGCACCGGACAACATATAAAATTAACTAGGTGAGTTTTATTTCTGCTATGTACTATCTTAAATTCACGGCCATCCCAAATTAAAAAAAAAATTATGTGGGCAGCACATGGCTTTCCTTATATAATGCAATGAATTCACTACTTTTACAGTAAAAAAAAAAGATTATTTTTATAGTAGTTATCTATATTCTTTCCAAGATATTGAATTTTCGTCAATGAGTCGTCATTTTTCATGAAATCATCATCAATGAGTCGTCATTGATTTAGCGTCATTTTTATATATTTGGCGAGTTTTTCGTTAATTTAGTAACATTAAAAAAGTCGCTAAGTTGGCGATATTCCACAAAATTCGTCGCCAAAATCTCGCCAAGCGTTATGGACGAAGAAATAAGTTATCCTTACAGCAGATAAATGACTATTGGCGTTCAAATACAAAAATATTACTCAAAGTATCTTTTTTCATGAATGGAAAGAGCTAGATCCACGAGAATGATGTCACCAAATTTATCGCATGGTATTACGTATGAAAAGTGAACATGTTTCTCAATAGGAAATATTTTTTTTTATTTTATATGACTTTTTGATAATTTTTTAGGAAAATGTGAAATATCTCGAGAACGGTTCATGTTAGCGTTCTAAAATTTATGTCAATCGTTTTCTAATGAAAAATTACATAAGAAATGTCTATATGCGTAACTTTATTACCGGTTTTGATTTTTTGACGATTTTTTCAAAATTTCCCTCGAAAATTTAGGGGGGGGGGGGGTCTGAACATTCGATTGCGTATAAAAACAATAAGCCTCCCGTGTTTACGGATCGTGATTTTTGTACCAAATTTCGTTCGAATCGGTCCATTCGTTCGTCAGTTATTGTCTCCACAGACTCACTGACACACACACACACATACATTCACACACACATACATACTTTCACACACACACACACACACACAAACATCACTTCAAAAATGTTTGATTCGTGATCAGGGATGCTTGAAACGTGCTCTCCCGTCGAAAACTCGAATTCGAATTTTCGACCCCGTCACAATACTTTCCTTATGCATTATGTATATAAGGAAAGTAATAAAAAAATTTAAAGTTTAAATTAAATAAACATAACTATAAAACACATTTATACGTCACATATATTTCAAGATCGGTTTCCAAACAAGTCTCCAAGTCCGCAAATGTGAAAAATTAATCCATATCTAACCCTGAATAGTAAATTGCAAATACTTCTATTCTTGCTTATATTTTGTAATTTGCATATGGTATTCAGATGCAATTTGTCGTTTACAAAAGAAATCAAATACTAAAAGTAACATTTTTCAAACGTCATGCTCCTACAATGGTTAAAATTTAAATACACATTTCTCAAAATGCTTTAAAAGAGGAATGTGTATTGGAATTCAGAAATATCATTGATAAAATAAAGAGTAAAAAGTTTAATAATATATTACAAAGGATGTGCAGATTATTGATCTTTGAATGTTTGCTCATCTCTTTAAGCCACTGAATAAATAATGCCTCCCTTTATTTATAGTTTTGTTTCTTGCTTTAAAACTTCGTTTCTTACATTATGTTAAGGTTGCCATTTTGAGTATAAAGCTTAATGCAATGAGAAATTAATTTGTATATTTAAATAACAAAATCTGTTAGGCGTGACAATGTTGAACAAATAAAAACTATGGTATTTTTATTCAACACTTTACAACCAAGTTGAAAAGTGTTTATGACTTTGTTCATTCTGTCTGTCTGTCTGTCCGTTAGCACGATAACTGCCGTAAAAATGAGTTATTCAAAATGAAATTTTAGTATGTTGTTCAGACGGTCTGTAGAACCTATGGGAATATAAATGAATAATATCACCCAATTAGATTTGGATAGAACCCGGTTTGAAAAAATGAAATACATTGAGCCCTATGGGACCTAATTTTCCACATATTTTTTAAGCGGATTTAAAATTCACAAATTGCTTCGAAAATTTTAGATAATATTCAAATTGTTCCATAAAATATATAAAAAGGAATTCAGCGAAATATATTCAGTAGTTTTTAAATAAAAATTAAAATAATAATATCACCTCTTATATGAAGCGATCACGTGACCATGATATGAAAAGACCATGACCCACTTCAAAATGATATATGGCATCCATCTTGTCTCAAAATCGTGATTTTTAAAGTTCTTTTTTATTCATATTGAGTGTTGTATCCGTCCTAAAACCCCTTTATTTCTGCTTAAATTCTGTGCATCCACATACTGAAACAACACAATTACAATATATTTGAGTTTAAATGCTCATCCAAATTTGATTATTTCTACAACGAAGCCTATTTTTCACCTATGTAAAATGTAAACAACAAAATATGTAGAATGAGTTGTATTAGAATTGCTGTATTTCTTTAATACAAAATCATTTAGTTCATGGAGTCTTCTTAGCTGATATAATTCACTGATTTTACAAAGAGAAGGACGATTTTTTGATGAAGTTTTACGCATAGAGTTTCATTACTTGTAGCTCCATGGTATTAATTTTTAAATAAAATAAATTATTATAGTATTGTGATGAATGACATGAATGGGAAATTATTTATGAATGCAATGCTGCTTTTATGGAGAGAGCCAGGCGTGTTATTTTTTCTATGACGTCATTTGAATGAATTTCAGTTGTGTTCGATGAAGTTTTCAAATATAATAAATTATCGTAGTATTATGATAATTCTAAATTATTACCGAGGAATGTATCGCATTTTAGAGATGTTTAAACCAGGCAATTTATATTTCAATGCCGTCATTTGAATGAAGTTCATTTTTTTCGATGAAGGTTTAAGTTTTCAAATATAATAAATTAATGTAGTATTGTGTTAAGTTTTAAAATATTACCGAGGAATGTATTGCATTTTAGACATGCTTAAATAAATTGAAAACTTGTTTAAATAAATTAAAATAAATTGCATTGAAGTTGGAAAGTGTTTCATAATCAATGCTTTAAGCATGATTGATCTTTCTTGTTTATATTTACCGCAAGTCGATTTGCAATTTTGACCCCGTTCAGGTTTTAAGTTATGCTTGGCGACTTATTCTCGACTCCATGCAATTCAAGTCTCTCCATAGTTATCTTTGACGTCATCCTCTTGGGGATTGGGCCTGACTGCCTCCTTTTAAAAGATTTTTTGAATTTGAAATTTCTGTAATAAAATTGTAAAAAATGTTTTATCGTACTTTTCGTGCTTTATGCTCGATTTTTTTAATCTGTGCAAAATGTTTTGTATTTTTGGATTCTCTTTAGATAAACGTAAGTTTACTGACAATTGTATTTATGCAACTTGTCACCTTTTCTGGTCTATATATGAACGATCATTCTATTACAATGTAGCCACTGATGAAGAGCGTATTTACGCTCGAAAGCGCTCTGGCATTTTTTTACTTTCCCTCTAATACATGGTAATGTATAGGGAAAGTATTGGAATCATGCCGAAAATCACAACTCGAGTTTTCGACGGATCTACACGGACCTCTAAAATACGAAAAAACCATTTTTAACGTGACGTCTGTGTATGTGTCTGTCTGTACAATGTATGTATCCACTCTAACTCAAAAACTAATGCACCGAATTTCATAAAATTTGGTAGGTAAGTCACTTGGGTATGACCCTGGTGCTGATTAGTTTTTGGTACGATTCGTAAAAACAGAACCCGCCTTTTTTTGCGAAATGGCCTGTAAAAATTTCATGTATCCACTCTACCTAAAATACTAATTGACCAAATTTCACAAAATTTGGTTGATAAGTTACTTGTACGATACTCTGGTGCTGATTAGATTTTGGTATTAATCGAAAAAGAACAACCTGCCTTTTTTCACGAAATGGCCCGCAAAAATGTCATTTATCCACTCTAACTAAAATATTAATTAACCAAATTTCACAAAATTTGATAGATAAGTTACTTGTGGGATACTCTGGTGCTTATTAATTTTGGTATTATTCGGAAAAATACAACCTGCCTTTTTTTACGAAATGGCCCTCAAAAATCGCAAAACCTAAAAAAAGCTACACATGTTCAAATATATCAATTAAATGCTTGTTTTATACTTGTTTTATACTTATTTATAATTTTTGATGAGGAAAATAATAAGAACAACTCTATTACTCCAGGACTAACCATTCTCGAGATATTTGAGATTTTTCGCATTTAGTTATTCCACTTTTAGGAAAATATCTAATTACAAAATAAAAACTAAAATTGAATTAGAAATGCAAATTTAATGTTATTTTGTGCAATTAAACTCAATTTGATGAATTATTAAAGAAAAAAAAATATGAATCTGCGTCTGCAGAGAAAGTCATGTGCTGCCCACATCAGATTTTACTTTCCCTGCAATACATGGTAATGTATAGGGAAAGTATTGGAATCATGCCAAAAATCGCAACTCGAATTTTCGACGGATCTACACGTTTTGAGACCTCTAGAATACGAAAAAACCATTTTTAGTGTGTGTGTCGTCTGTGTGTGTGTCTGTCTGTCAGTGCAGATTTTGTATGCACTCTAACTAAAAAACTAATGGACCGAATTTCACAAAATTTGGTAGGTAAGTTATATGTGAGCGAGTCTGGTGCTGATTAGCTTTGGGTACGATTCGGGATAAAAGAGCCTGCCTTTTTTTGCGAAATGGCCCGCAAAAGCTTGTATCCACTCTAACTGAAAAATTAATAGACCAAATTTCACAAAATTCGGTAGCTGAGTCACTTGTGGGTTACCCTAGTGCTGATTAGATTTTGGTACGATTCGGAAAAAAATGACCTGCCTTTTATTGCAAAATGGCCCGCGAAAATCGTCCAAATCTAAACTAAAGAACTGGGTATACTCAAATATATCCATTAAATGCTGATTTAATACGTAATTTTTTACGACGAAAAGAATAAGACCAACCCTATTACACTTAGACTAGCCGTTCTCGAGATATTTTAATTTTTCGTACTTTCCCTACGCCACCTTTGAAAATAAGCCCGGTTACCAAATGAGAACGAAAATTGAATTAAAAGTGAAATAAATTTAATTAGAATAAAGTGAACGTTAGTATAAGTCAGCAAGGAAAGTCACGTGCTGCCCACATCAGATTTTTAATTTTGTACGTCTTATAGGAAGTGAAATAAAGACCTTCTATTATAGTGTGTTTGTTGTTTCTGATAATTCTACACATTTATATTTTTTTATTCTTAAGAAAATGCTGAGAAAGCCGTATATTTTGATGAATATTAGAGGAGATATATGATGTTTTATACATAAAATTTATTCGCCAAACTGTTGTGTGGTTTTAACCCATATTGTGCCAAGCATTGAAAAAATTAATATTTTTTTATGAAATCTTAAATGTGTGTTTCTCTAAGCTTATATATACACATAACATCAAAACCTTACCAAACTTTTATTAGTTTGACCGGTACAGGCTCTCCTAAAAATATAATAATAGTACAATCCACTGCTAAGCGTTCGCACCTAGGTGGAATTAAAGACAGCATTTCAAGAATAGTCCAAAGTTACATTTTTACAGACAGTTGTTGGTTTTGAAGCACACGATTTTATCCGGCATCTTTTTTGTTAGTTTACATAGGTGCCGACTTTATAAATTATTAGGGGTTCCGAAAATTTTAAATCAAATGACATATGCAGTTTTAAAAGGATTTAAGTCTTATTTAAATTTCAGAGACGTCTGAAATGCTAAAATGGAACAGATTATAGTGAAGTACCGAAAAATATTTTTTTTATCTCTAGATAATTATTTATTTTATTTCTTTGCATTTGTAGATGCAGCATAATTATATGCAATATACAGATACTATATTAATTTTCAGCACAATTATCGTTATAAAAAAAATATCATGTGGGCAACACATGACTTTCCTTATATAATGCAATGAATTTACTACTTTTACACTTAAAAACACGTTATTTTTATAGTAGATACTTATATTCTTTCCAAGATATTGAATTTTCTTCAATTAGTCGTCATTTTCATTGATTTAGCGTCATTTTTATCCATTTGACGAGATTTTTGTTAATTTGGCAACAATTAAAAATGTCGCCAAGTTGGCGATATTCCGCCAAATTCGTCTCCAAAATCTCGCCAAGCGTTACGGACGGAAAAATAAGTTATTCTTACAGCAGATAAATGACTTTTGGCGTTTAAATACAAAAGTATTACTCAAAGTATCTTTTTTTCATGAATGGAACGAGCTAGATTCACGAGAATGATGCCACCAAATTTATCGCATAGTATTACATATGAAAAGTGAACATGTTTCTTATTAGGAAATATTTTTAATTTATTTTATATGACTTTTTGATATTTTTTTTGAAAAATGTGCAATATCTCGAGAACGGTTCATGTTGGCGTTCTAAAATTTATGCCAATCGTTTTCTAATGAACAATTACATAAGAAATGTCTATTTGCGTAACTTTATCAGAGGTTCTAATTTTTTTGACGATGTTTTCAAAATTTCACTCGAAAATTTAGGTGGATTCTGAACATTCGACTGCGTATAAAAACAATAGGCTTCCAGTGTTTACGGATTGTGATCATTGTACCAAATTTCTTTCGAATCGGTCCATTCGTCCTTCAGTTATCGTCCCCAGAGTCTCACTGACACACACACACACATATACTTTCACACACACTCACATACTTTCATACACACACACATACAAGCATCACCTCAAAAATGTTCGATTCGTGATCAGGGATGCTTGAGACGTGCTCTCCCGTCGAAAACTCGAATTCGAATTTTCGATCCCATCACAATACTTTAATTATACATTATGTATATAAGGAAAGTAATAACAAAATATATAACATTTATTTTTAGGTATTTTTACCAATGTAAAAAATGCCAACAAAATCATTTCTGAGTTAAAATTATTTCTGATTGTAAATTATGTCTGAGTTAAAATATCGTAATCAAAATACAAAAAACAGTCTAAGAGGAGAATTTCCATCCCCACGAATTTATGTATAGTAAACAAGAAATAAATAATGAAAATATCCAATAATTTATAGCAAAAGAAAAATTGTACACATATGCGTAAAAATGTTCTCCACCAAATATGCACAAAAAAATTAGGCGTTCGATGTACCCTCAACAACATTATTCGGGGTTCAAAAAGGGTCTCGAACCCAAGACATCGTTGCACTGGATGGGTTATGTGGATACAAACAATGTACGATAACATAATAATATTCTATTATAATTATTACGCCACAAATACTTTTGCACTTTATTATATAAAGATGTACATACTCTTCTCTCAGAAGTTTGTTTGTCAAAATTCATTTATGTGAACTAACTTTAAAACATTGTAATAAGTTATAATAGACCATAATTGTCCATACATCGTAGTTATGCAATATAAATATAAATCAAACTTAATTTATACTTTTATGAAAATTTTGCAAACATTACACGGGAAGTTTAATTAGACGTTGGTTAGGACCGGTGATTAGGAACGCTGATTTGTCCAGATCAGAACCGTTTGCATCTGTTTCTGATAATAAAGTTAATTAGAAAAGCTGAGCGCGAAAAGGGAGTGAATTTTGTCCTGAAATAAATTTCCTAAACTGAGAATTGAATTATGTTCAATAGGATTTTTGTTCGAAATCCACCCCGTCGCAACAATATTTACGCTCTCAGTGGTAGGAGTTTCAGAACTGGCAGAAAGACGGGCTCTGGAAAGACTCCTCGCGTAAGAAGCATACGATCTGTCAAATACGCTCAAATAAAATTTAGTTTCGCAAATAATTAGGAAATTAGAAGCATAAAAAATCAATTTCAGTATTCGAGATTCCTAATACAAAAGCGTATATAAGTTATTAGAATTTGAATATTAAATGAAACAATTTAAAATACAGGAAAGCAAAGCGACACATTTAAATCGCAAAACGTATTTAATATACTAGTAGCACCTTTAAATCACAATGCATGCAAGAACACACTTTTTGATTAGTTGTTTAAAAGTTGTTGTTTACTGGTTTGTACGAAGCGTAGTGAGTATGCGAGGATTAAAAATAGACGTTTCACCCAGTCGCAGTTCGTTTTAATTATTGAAATTGCAATCTGGCATATCTGCATCCAATATTACATATGTGTGCAAATTTACTTACTACCTATTATAATTCTTTCTACCTATAATTTGTAATTATACTTGCGAAATATAGGTTCTTACTACATCTTACTACATATTATAGTTCTTACTACAATCATTTTACTACCTATTATAGTTCTTACTACAATCATCTTACTACCTATTGTAGTTCTTACTACAATCATTTTACTACCTATTATAGTTCTTACTACAATCATCTTACTACCTATTACAGTTCTTAAGTAAACAGGATAACAAAATTCAAGCAAAAGTGGATTTCGCTTCTTAAGTAATGAAGAATGGGCTTCGCTTCACTCTTCCATAACAATGTTTTCACGAAAATTCATGGTTTGAAACCTTCTAAACAAGATTTTGGTTACATTTGAAATTAAAGTCTTCTGTGTGTTGTGCATATTATAGGTCTTTTTCCTTTCCTTATATACATAATGTATAAGGAAAGTATTGTGAAGGGGTCGAAAATTAGAATTCAAGTTTTCCGGTTGATATATGTAATGATATAAATGAAAACAATGTTTCAATATTATTAGATAATATAATAGTTATTATATGTAATGATTACAAATATTGTACGATAATTTTAACAGGAAATACATGAAATAAAATATTTCTAGTAACATATTTAAATAACATTCTTCGATTTCGTTGAAAGAAATTGAAAAGAAATTATAACTCCTCGAGAAATAGAACTACAGATCTACGAATATAACCACACAACATGCTAGCTATTGAGTTACTGACACCTCCATCTTTCTTTCTATATATGAAGTGATCCTACATTTTATTTCTACAGGTTTTAGATCGTAGTGCAACTCCATATATGTACTTCATACTCATTACTATATTGCATTTTTCGGGACAGCATCCTGTTCGACAAAACTCTCCTTCAATTTAAACTACCGTGAACCACATGTTCATGAAAAAGGTACATATTTCAGTACTATGCAGATTTCCGTCATTTAAAAAATATTGGATATCAATATACTGTATTAATACTGGTCACCACAGTAGAAGCATTAATACAAGTTACTAAATATAGAATATATTGGCAAAATTTCTGACTGGAGAGCGTTCTATTTACGCAAACTTTCATGACTTTAAACTTTTTTCAATTCCATGAAGGCAACACCATATGAAAGAATTGGTTTCATTAATAAAATTACGCTCCTTTTAGATTACGTTTCAAACGCTTACCTCAATTACCTCAGTTGTTATCAATCCGCGTTAATCCTCAATTATCAATCCTCAATTATTATTAAGCTACGCGCCTCTATATTCATCGTGAGTCTGCTCTACGCACACTGCCGGAGAAAGTCTGAATAAGAAATAATGAGAGATCAAATTCAATAATGGGTTCGAAATAAAATTGCATAGAAAATATGAACAAACCTATTTTCATATCACAGCGCAGACACTTAACGTGTATAAATGCTTAATTCTACAGGCCTCGATAAAAATTGAATATTTTGCGATTTGCATTCAGATGCAATTTACAGTCTTTGCAAAAATCAATTCTTGAATTTGCGAAACAGAAGATGGGATTACGACTGAGAAATACAATTACGCATTTATAACAATGGTTTCTTCAAAGAATCCATAATAATTTTTCAAATGCCATCGATAGAGAGGCAAATGGGATGTTTATTTAAGCATTTAAAGTATTTTACTAAACTATTTATGTTTGGAAAATGTCATGTTTTCCTTATTTCTTGAATATTTAAAATTCATACAACTTAGCTGATAATTAGGCTTTAAAATAGCTTTTTAAATTAAAATTTTTAAAACTTTGTGGAATGTACTACAATATAATTATATCAAAAGATGTCACCTATCTATTATTGAGTGAAATCAAGTTACAAGAGATCTAATTTATATTATTATTTTTTATCAATGTCGTAATCTAATTTGTATTATTGTAATGTAATTTGTGGTATTGTAATCTAATTTGTGTTTTTGTAGTCTAATATTGTGGTATTGTAATTTAATATTGCATTGTATTCAAATTTGTTTTATTGTAATGTAATTTTGTATTATTGTAATCTAATATTGCATTAATGTAATCTAATATTGCGTTTTTGTAATTCAATATTGTATTGTAATATAATTTGTATTATTGTAATCTCATATTGTTTTATTGTAATCTAATATTATGTTATTATAATCATTTATTGCATTGTAATCTAATTTGTGTTATTGTAATCTAATTTGTGTTATTATAATCTAATATTGCGTTATTGTAATCAAATTTGTGTTATTGTTATCTAACTTGCTTTTTGTTTTTCCTCAATATCGTTATCTAATATTGTGTTATTGTAATTTGATTTGAGTGTTTTTATTCTAATATTGTATTATTGTAATATAATTTGTGTTATTGTACTCTAATAATGGGTTTTTGTAATCTAATATTGTATTATTTCATTCTAATTTGTGTTATTAAAATATAATATTCTATTATTGTAATCAAATTTGTGGATTTGTATCTAACTTGTTTTTGTTTTCTCTCAATATCTTTATCTAATATTGAGTTATTGTAATCTAATATTGTATTATTGTATTCTAATTTGTATTATTGTAATCTAATATTGTGATATTTTAATCTAATATTGTATTATTGTAATTTAATGAATGTTATTACAAACTCATTGGTTTTCCCTCGCTATCTTCAATTTTACGATTCTGGAAGATTAAGTTATAAGAGGTATCTAATTTGTGTTATTATTTCTTCCAATATCGTAATCTAATTTAGATAATTATAACCTAATTTGTGTTATTTTATTCTAGTATTAAGTTATTGCAAATAAATTTTTGTTATTGTATTCTAATATTATATTATTGTAATCTAATTTCTGTTATGTTAATCGAATATTTAAATCTAATTTGTGATAATAATCTGACATGTGTTATTGTGTCCCTCAATATCGTAAATTTTATGATTCTGTGAGATTATGCTATAGAGTGTTCTAAATTGTGTAAGTACTTCCCGTCAATATCGTAAAGTAAAATTGTGTTATTAAAATATAATTTCTGCTCTTGTAATCTAAAATTGTTTTATTGTAATCTAATTTGTGTTATTGTATTCTAATACTTTAATCAAATTTTTGTTTTGTCCCCTCAATATAGCCAATTTTATGATTTTTTGAGATCAAGAAATTAGAAAGTTCTAATTTGCGTTATTATTTTTCCTTAATATCGTAATTTATTAAATTTACGGAAAATCATGTGTAGGGTACATTAAACTATATACTAAAACGTTTTCAACCAGTTTCTAGTATCCCACCATAGAAAAATCATTGTTAAACAGAATTATTTCTAACAATTCTAACTATAAAAATCGAAAAACCGTCATAAACTTAGGTCTTAAAATTATTAGGGAAAGGTGATTTTAGTATTTGGTCGAAAAATTTAGATTTCATTTTCTGAGAAATACGGCTGCAAGAAAGTAACTGAAAATATATTTCTTAAGAAATGTTTTAAGAAATATTTTTTAAACCAACTAAAATAAATAAGAACTAATGATTTTCTGCTCCATTCTAAAAATAGAATCTATTAATCTCATTAAAATGCCTGATGTAAGTAAAGATAAGATTTTTTTTTTCTTTTGTTACTAGGAAGCAAAATTTTTATTTTACAAATATCGAGATGTACGTAAATACAAAAGGATGTTTGAAAATCCTATTAAAACCTTTGAAATGATTCAGAATAATTTTTTCCGCTGAAAACTAAACAATATTTGCATAACTGCTTAATTTTCAAATGGAGAAAAGATTTCGTTCTGTAAAATAATATTGGGATAATGTTCGTGTTACATTCTCAGTTATAGTACATTTCTCGCTGTTCAAGGTGCCACAAAACATATAAATTCATAGATATATCGATTAGAATAATTATTAGATTAATATCGATTAGATAATATCGATTAGATTAATATCGATTAACTATTGCATTACCTTCTTTCTGCTATGATTTGTCAAAAAAGTAAACACAGCCTAAATATTTTAAATGAAATTTTAAAGGAAATATCCAAAAATGTTTACAGAAATTAAAAAAAATCTTTCGAAGTATTATAATTGAATAACTGAAATTTATATTCCATCAAAACTTCACTTAAACATATTATTATAAGCAATTTTTAAAGCTATTAATGCATTCTTTATAGATCCAAGCAATTCATTTTAAAAAATACAGATATAAGTACTGATAATCGCGATGTAATTACCTGAGTAAACTCTATTAAGTTATCTCCTGATTGTATCTTGAGAGTTTCTCTAAATATTTCTTTGCCTTGCGACATCAAAGATTTATGCGACATTCATAGTTCAATATCGGCGATATTAAAGGCACGTCTTGGTAGATTTGTTTTTCAATCCAAAATTTTTGCTATTATAACATTTTAAACATAATTACATGTTATCACTCCACTATTTAATTACCGATCACATCTAATTGGATTTAGAACATGTTTACTCCATTTTACATGCCTAAAAATAATTTCTAGAATAAAACGTTTATTTATTATCAATCTCCGCTTTTAAAGGTATGCGAGTTATACTATATATATATATGTATATATATACTATATATATATATATATATATATATATACAGGATGTTTCAAAAGTCCGTATAAACTTTAAAAATTCATTAAAAATCGAAAAATCATCGCATTGAGGTACGATTTGTACCATAAGTATTGGTAGGACGGTTTTTTTTTGTTGTTGTTGTTTTTTTTTTTTGACGTGAAAAATTTGTAGTTTAAAAAATCACCTATAGGTGACGCTGAACGCATTGGAAAGACAATTAAAATAACTTATTGTAAGTGTCAAATCGTGTGACAAGCCTAAGTAACCCTGAACAGGTGATAGGACCTTTTCCTTTCTTCAGATTTTTCCTAAATCAGAATTTTCGCAAAGCATCTGATGCTGATTCTCCGCTCACATAATGAAGCTTCACTAACAAGGCTTTTCGATCAAAGTTAACATTTTAGAAAAACTTCTTTTTCGCACCGTTTATTAATGAATCAAATGAAGAATCTACAGAGCACTACATCTCTTTTATAACAACCTCATTTGCATACTTCTGGAAGATGTATTCGGGTAAGCGCCACCTATAGGTGATTTTTTAAACTACAAAATTTTTTCACGTCAAAAAAAAAACCATCCTATTATATATGTGCGTGTGTGTGAGTGTGTATATATTTATAAATATGTATAAGGTTCCTCTCATAAGTTTAAGCACAACTGGATAATGGGAATTAACAGAGAACAATACAAAACACAACAAAGTGACATTATTAGTTCATTAAATACTGCAAATCCTGTTATATAATCCATATCTAAATGCATAAATATTTTTTCTATCATGACTTTGATACAAAATAAAAATAGCCGGTTATAGGCGGTATCAGTTTAAGCACAGTACAAAAAAATTCTGGTATAAAACACACATAATGAAGTTACTTATTGATAGTATTTCCATGATTTCGTATCACTTCGAACAACGTGTTTCCATTGCCAAAATCAATTTTTGAAATATTTCTGTTTACAGGGGAGTACCATGCTTCCTTCATTGCCAATATAAGTTCCTTAACAGAGTCATATTGCTTTCCATTGTTGTAAATTTAAGATACCCCAGACATTCTCAATAGGGTTCAAGTCTGGACCCAAAGATGTCCAGTCCCAAACTCGGATATTTTGCTCTGAAAGCCATTGTTTGGTAGAACTGAAGGTGTGTAGGGAGGAGGCACTGTCTTGCCAAAATTCCCATTCAGATCCACCAAGAAGCTCACCGAATGGAAGCAAATGTTTCTGAAGTGTTTCTTGATACTTCATTGAATTTTGTCGTCCTTGAAGAATGGCAAAGGAGGTCAAACCATTAAAACCAAATGCCCCCAAACCATCACAGATTTACAGCCCCGTCGTCTGCTGAACAGGGTTCTTTCCTCATTCCTGAGGTGTGCCAATAAGACTTCCAGCCATCAGAGCCATACAAATTCAATTTTTTCTCGTCCCTGAATATTACTGAGAACCATTTATCTCCATAACACATGGTACTTTCAAGGCCACTCCATTTTGCCTTCTTATGACACGGTTTTAAACATGGTTTGCGAGCCATTTTCTTCAGAACAATGTTGCTGCATTCCCTGATACGTCTATGTATTGTGTCCTTTGAGATCTTTACGCTGAGGTTATTTTTTAGTTGACATAAGGACATGTTTTGTGTTGGCACCAATCTTTGAATCCGTCGATCTGTCTGCACACTCGTTACACGAGGCCTTCCACATCTTGGTTTTCTATCGAAATGATAGTCCCTGACAAGTACTTGTTATATATCACGCTTTGATCGATTTAAAGTAATAGCAATTTGACGAACAGTTTTACCTATAGATTTTAACTTTAAAATCCTTGAAATCTCCACTTTCGTAAACTCCAAAGACTTCGCCATTTTAATTCACGAGAAGAAGTTATCTCTTTACCTTCCCATCACTCGGGAGACACGTCATTGTAACGTCGTCATCACGCTTTTTTAAAATTTTGCATTAAGTGCTTAAATTTTTGAGACAATGTTTTTTCATCAAACTTTCCAAAACGTGTAATATTTAACACATTTTTAGTGCTGTACACAATAAAATGGGTTAATTTTATTTCATTTTGATAACATTTAGATTATTAAGCATTAAATTTTATTTCACGTAAACTTTTGAGACGGACCTTATATATATATATATATATATATATATTTACATACATACTTTTCTTCTTTATATATATAGATGATTACAATCATTCACAGCTGAGAGAGCTGTATCCCATAAAAATGAAGCTGTCTAGATTCTAAGAAACTTAAAGACAAAATCTGAAAATATCAACTGGATTTTCTCCCTTCCAATATATAATGCTAATAAAATTTTAACAAACAATAGAATCTATATTAACCAGGGTTGATGGATTTTAACCAAGCCAAAAAATACCGGCTGAAATTTTTAATTTGTTTGTTTGTTTGAAAAAAAGTAGACAAAATATAACATTTTTAAATTACAAAACTGGATGTTTTTTAAAAAGTGATTAATATAAAATTTGCACAAACTGATTTTTAATGCCTTCTAAAAAGTTTTTACTAAATAACTTCAAACTATTGTTATGGTTTACATTTAATAAACATTAAATGTTAAAAGAGTAGAGAGTAAATCATTTTTATGTACTACTAGCAGTAGGAACATACTATGGCAACTATCAATTGAAATTCACTAAATAAATCTGCATTGAGAAGAAATTACATAAAATTAATAATAAAATATATACTTACTTGATAATCTATATAACAATTACCCCGTATATGTACTCAAACTTTAAATATTTTATTAGAGAGTAGAAAATGAGAAAATGATAGTCACTTTCTTGAAACTTTTTGATTATTTCTCACTTAAAATTCCTAATTAATGAAAATTTTCTTTCTTCTCTTCAGCTTGGAAATATCTGGTTTAATTTTTCGTTTTCATTTGATTTCTTATTTTTCGTAAATTTGTATCCTTGTTCTAGTTTTTTAATTTAATTGGCCTTTTATAAACATCTGAACATGTGATTTAAATCCTGTTTTGGACACTCACTTCACGTTTTGGTATTTTGCAGTTCATTCATTATGTCCCTCCTCTTGCTCCTTCCTCCTGGGTTTCTTTTATCCCCTCTTTCTTTCTTCTCCATTGGTAACAACCTTTTCCATCTTCTGCCACGTTTGCTGTTTCTGCATCAGTCGTCGATCATTTTCTGATGAGTGAAGGTTACACTTTTGTGTTTCCAGGCAAGTCAATTATATTTTGCCTTCGGAACCTGTAGATACTTTTAATTCTTATATTATATGCTGCTTTTAAAAAATTATTAATTTTAAGAGCATTATACAGAAAAATTAAATCAAACCCAGATATAATTTTTAAAATCATATATAAACAGGAACGATCAATCATGAATAAAGCATTGATTATGAAATGCTTTCCAATTTCAATACAATTTTATGTAAACATCTCTAAAATGCGATACATTCCTCGGTAATATTTTTTAAATAATCACAATACTACATTAATTACTTTATTTGAAAACTTAGAACTTCCTAGAAAAAAATGAACTTTATTCAACTGACGGCATTCAAATATAAAATGCCTGGTTTAAACATCTCTAAAATGCGATACATTCCTCGGTAATAATTTTAAAATGATCATAATATTACAACAATTTATTGCATTTGAAAACTTCATCGAAAACAAATGAACTTTATTCAAATGACGTCATTGAAATGTAAATCGCCTCTATATAAAAGCAGCATTTCATTCATAAACATTTTCCTATTCCTTTCATTCATCCCAATACTATAATAATTTATTTTATTTCAAAACTTAAAACCATAGAAGTACAAATAATTTAACTCTATGCTTAAAATGTAAATTAACTAATTTAGTGTAATTGCGTTGTTTCAGTATGTAGATGCACAGAATTTAAGCAAAAATAAAGCGGTTTTAGAACGAATACAACACTAAATATGAATTAAAAAGAACTTTAAAAATCACGATTTTAAGACAAGATGGATGCCATGTTTTATTTTGAAATGGGTCACCTGATCTCTTCATATAATGGTCACGTGAACTCTTCATATAAATGGTGTAAATATTATTTAAATTTTATTTTAAAAAGTGCTGAATATATTTGCTGAAATGTTTTTATATATTTTAAGGGATAATTTGAATATTTCCTAAAACTTTCGAAGCAATTTGTGAATGTTAAATTCACTTAAAAAATGCTTGAAAAATTAAGTCCAGTAGGGTTCAATGTATTTCATTTTTTTAACCCGGGTTCATTCCAAATCTAATTGGGTGATATTATTCATTTATATTCCCATGGGACTCACAGACTGTCTAAACAACATACTAAAATTTCATTTTGATAGAGTCATTTTTACGACAATTATCGTGGTAACGAGCAGACAGACAGACAGACAGACAGAACGAACAAAGTCATAAACACTTTTCCACTATGTTGTAAAGTGTTAAAAAGGAACATCTATTTATAAAAATTAAAGTTAAAATGAAACAAGGAAGATCAATCATGCATAAAGCATTGATTATGAAATACTTTCCAACTTCAATGCAGTTTCATTTAAACATCTCTAAAGAGCGATAAATTCCTCAGTAATATTTTTAAAATTATCACAATACTACATTAATTTATTATATTTGAAAACTTAAAACTTCATGGGAAAAAAATGAACTTCATTCAAATGACGGCATTGAAATGTAAATTGCCTGGTTTAAACATCTTTAAAATGCGATACATTCCTCGGTAATATTTTTAAAATGATCATAATACTACATCAAATTATTATATTTGAAAACTTCATCGAAAACAACTGAAATTTATCCAAATGACGCCATCAAAATATAACACTACTGGCTCTCTATAAAAGCAGCATTTCATTCATAAACATTTTCCCATTCATTTCATTCATCACGATACTATAATAATGTATTTTATTTAAAATTTAAGACCATGGAGGCGCAAGTAATCAAACTCTATGCTTAAAATTTCATCGAAAAAAATCGTCCTTCTCTCTGTAAAATCAATGAATATTTCATTCATATCAACTATGCAGACTGAGCTAAATCAAAATAAATTTTGCTTTAAAGAAATATAGCAATTCTTATACAACTCATTCTACATATTTACATTTTCCATAAGTGAAAAATAGGCTTCGTTGTACAAATAATCACATTTGGATAATCATTTAAACTCAAATACATTGTAATTGCATTGTTTCAGTATGTAGATGCACAGAATTTAGGCAAAAATAAAGCGGTTTTAGGACGGATACAACACTAAATATGAATTAAAAAGAACTTTAAAAATCGCAATTTTCACACAAAATGAATGCCATATTTTATTTTGAAGTGGGTCATGTGAACTCTTCATATAATGGTCACGTGATCACTTTATATAAGAGGTGTAATTATTATTTTACTTTTTATTTAAAAACCTACTGAATATATGTTGCTGAAGATTTTTTTATATATTTTATGGGATAATATTAATATTTCCTAAAATTTTCGAAGCAATTTGCGAATTTTAAATCCGCTTATAAAATGTTTGAAAAATTAGGTCCCATAGGATTCAATGTATTTCATTTTTTCAACCGGGTTCAATTCAAAACTAATTGGGTGATATTATTCATTTATATTCTCATAGGTCCCACAGACCGTCTGAAAAACATACTAAAATTTCATTTTGATAAAGTCATTTCTACGGCATTTATCGTTCTAACGGACAGACAGGCAGACAGGCAGACAGAATGAATAAAGTCATAAACACTTTTCAACTATGTTGTAAAGTGTTAAAAAAGAACATCTATTTATAAAAATTAAAGTTTAGAATGAAAAAGCATGGATTCATTTCTGAGAAGGAATTAAATGTAAATACTCCAAAACATTTCTCTCTCTTTCCTCAAAATTCCCTTTACCAATAGTAAAATTTACGAATATATCTTCAGGTATTTTCATATCAACATTAGAATCGAAGTTAAAAAAATCTGCAGCACATGTCTCTCCTTATATAATGCAATGAATTTACTACTTTTACAGTAAACAAAAATAAGTTATCCTTATAGTAGATACTTATATTATTTCCAAGATATTAAATTTTCGTCAATTTCATTTATTTAGAGTTATTTTTATCCATTTACGAGATTTTCGTTAAAATTGGCAACATTTGAAACAGTTGGTGACATACCTCCAAATTCGTCGCCAAAATCTCGCCAAGCGTTATGGACAGAGAAATAAGTTAGTCTTATAGCAGATAAATGACTATTGGCGTTCAAATATGAAAGTATTACTCAAAGTATCTTTTCTCATGAATGGAACGAGCTAGATCCATGAGAATGATGTCACCCAATTTATCGCATGGTAATACATATGAAAAGTGAACTTGTTTATCAAGAGTTAATTTATGGAATTTTTGATAAATTTATTTGGAAAATGTGCAATATCTCGAGAATGGTTCATGCTACGTGTATGCTAACGGTTGATGCTTCCTATTGACATAAACACCGATACTTGTATGGAGTCGCAAGGGAGCATATCAGAAGAAGACAACTTATCGCGGAACGATTTGAGGAGTTAGCGTGTTGATCCTGAAGTTATCATCTAGACATATTAAAACTTTGTAACGATAAAATGTTTCACATTTGAGATGCTCAAACAGCTTCAATTAATTTTATTTGCGATGAAATATGCAGCAAACTTCTAAATAATATACTATAATTTCCACACTCTATCATGCCTTAAGCGTTATGTCATTTCAAATGTGTCTGTAAGTCTAGTAAATGTCTTGATAAAAAATACTCTTAGTTCAGAAAGCTTGAAGTTTACTAACAGAAAGCATGAGCATGTCCCTTGTACTTCAGAAATTTTAAAATCATTTTTACAGCATGCTGCCTTCATTTGAATCAATGTATGTAATACAATGAGATTCGTAGTTCAACAACGGCTTCCAAATAAAACAATAATTCCAAGTCTGCACATTTGAAAAATCATTCTATATTTGACATTGAATATTAAAATGTGGAATATTAAAATATAAGCACTTCTATTCCTACTTATATTTTCATATTTACACATAGCTTTGGACTATAATTTATCGTTTGCAAAAATTGCGAATGTTAAAAGCTACGTTTTTTTAAACGTCAAATTCCTATAATAGTTAAAATTCAAACACACTTTTCTAATATTGCTTCGATAAAGAAATCTCTATTGGAATTCAGAAATTGAAACCTACAAATAAAAAATAAAAAGTTTAATAATATATTACAAAGGATTTATTTGAACGCTATTGATCTCTAGAATGTTTGCTCATCTGTTTAAACCGTTGAATAAATTATACCTCCCTTTATTTGGAGTTTCGTTTGTTGCTTTAAAGATTCATTTCTTACTTTATGCTATTTCAGATTGTCGTCCTGGGTATAAAGCGTGATGAAATGAGAAACGCAATGCATTTTAAAATAATAAAACGTGTTGGATTCCACTGTGACAAACAAATAAATAATTGTGCATGTCAATTCCTGCTTCATATTTTACTAGAAAATGTGTCCGTCGTTGTGGCAAGAATTAAGACGCAAACCTCTGATTAAAATCACACCATTACACATAGCGAATTCTAGAAAACCAAAGTATAAAATAACTAAAAATATGAATTCAAATTTTAAAAAAAATTCACCGAAGCACATCGACCCGGGCTCTGAAGTACCTGTGGACCAAATTTAATGACTGAACGACGCATATATTTTCCGCTACAGACGACAGAGACAAGCACGAACATGCATTTTCCCTTATTATCATAAATTAGAAAATATACTCGCCGTTGTCCAGGACTTAAAGCAAGGATTAATTGAATTCATTCATCAAGATTTCGAAATGCATAGTCACCGGCTGTGCTCGCTTAATAAGCACCTAATTAAAGCTTAAATAAGAACCTGATCAAACCTTAAATAAACACCTAATCAAACCTTAAATAAGCACTTAATCAAACCTTAAACCGCTGCTCTAGTATGTAAAATGCCTTGGTCTTGGATCTAGACACATTGAATGCTAATCCCTTACACGACTGCACTTTACGCCCTACATGCACCTTGCGCCCTCTTCGCGGGTGTATAAACTCTTTTTATATGTTCTAAATAAGGTGCGTCTCAAAAGTGTATGCACTTTATAAGCAGCAGATATCATAAGAAGAAAATAAGAAATGCAATTTCATCCCTATATATTTAATAACGACTAATAAACAATATAAGACCATGAATATACCTGTGTGATTTGCAGGTTTCAATAAACGAAGTAAACACAAATAAAGCATCAAAAAAATTGTTTCAAAAGTTTATGCACAAACAACAGAAAATGAAGTTATTTAATGAATGTGATGTCCATTTCATTTTGTAACTTGAAAAACATGATCTGTGATTGACAGAATAATAGAATGAAGAATTTATGGGTCTAAATTATACCAGCAGTTTTCAATTTCGCACGTTAATTCGGCCAAAGACGAAAACTGTCTCCTATTCGCATAAACTCTTCCGGATAGGATCCCCCAAAAGTTTTCTATGGGACTCAAGTCAGGACTTTTGGCATCCAATCCGTAACCGTAATGTTATTACACTATAACTCAAGTTTAGTTGTCTTTGTCGCATGAGTTATCAAACCTATTATGGTCTATAAATAAAGTAAAATGATAGCTAGACTTGAAGTGGTAAAATTAGTACAAATATGAAAATCATACTGAAAAAATGTAATTACTAATAATATATAAATACTATTTTAATTTCTGGCAATATTTTCTTGGCCGTTTTAGCACCTGCATAGTGATATGGAATGAATCCATCTGATTAAGAATGTACACACGTTTTATCTAACGGTTACTCTAAGTCCTCGGACGAGTCGGGTGGTCTGGGTTTTCGACACGTTTTATCAAGAGAAAGAATGATTATAAGAATGTACACAAGAAAACTCCAAATATTAAAAATGGGCGTGGACAAATGTGGGCGTTGCCAGGCTATACACAATTAAATCATGAAAATATTCCCAAAACATTAATTTTATATAATTAAACAGTATGTTTAAACATATCAAACATTATGCCAGGATTTTTAATTTGTTTGTTTTCTTACAGAAATTAGAGCATCCGTAAATCTTTCATGGGCTCCTATGCAAATGTAAAGTACAAGGTCCCTTTACAATTTTTAAAGGGGATATATAACGAGTTCTTTATAAGTTTATCATTAATATTATAGAAAACTATAAACTCATAAAAGACTTCACTACCCTATTGTGTTTCTCTTTTATCTGCATACATATGATTAGAGAGAAGCCTATTTATTTATTTATTTTACTGTAATATTTTTTACGGATATAACAGACAATTTAAATATTTACAATATTTTTATTAAAACGTATAATTCAGAATACATATTTGACTATGCTGTAAATATATTTCAAAATAACTGAACAATTTTTGCTGTATAAATTGTTTTAAAAACAACCATAATTTTTAAATAAATAAGGGAAAATTTTAAAACACATAACATACATAAAGATAATACAAAATCAAAGCAGTTTTATTCTGTATTCCGAAAATCCTTTTATACCATGACTTCAGAAGATAGATATCATACTCTCTGTGCTGGGACAGAAGATATAAACAGTTTTATCTTATCAGAGCTCTTCGTCAACGAACAATCGCTGATTTCCCTGGGAGAATTTGCTGGGTAACAGTGTCAGTGTTAACTATACAAATCAGACAAACCACGCTGATGATGATATTTTGCTGTACCTGTATTTCCATGCTACCGTAGTTAGCGACAATTCCATGGTGATGAACTTTCGTAATAGAATATTCGATTTAAATGGTGCTGTCTGCTTCACAATCAGCAGGATTCTGAAATTTAATTTCAACAAGTTAAATTTATATTCTGTATTTTATTTGATGATAGTGAATAGTGACATATTTTCTCAGGTACACGCTAGTTCATATGAAAAATTAAATCATCCGAATTCTGTGTATGAATATATGTATCTATTACAAGTAATGGTTAAATGGTGTTAATTAATGCCAGAACTTCATTCAGAAATTGCAGAAAATCAAGTAATTAAATTTATTTAAATTGCTTCATTTAAAAGCGTCCTGTGTTAACAGGCTACAAAATTTATTTTACAGTCCGTATGCGGCCTGTGGATCGGCACGTAACTGGAAAACTTGCTAGAGTACAGACATATAATGTAGGCAAAGTATTTCATATTCGATGGTTTTTACAATATATTGAAGCAACGATAACTGGCTCCAAAATAACATTGGCGAAATCTTAACCAGCTCTACAAAGTATATTTTCATGCCGCGAAAACATGTTTTTTCATAATCAATGTATATTTATTTAAAATGCTTTATTTAAAAGCGCTATGAGTTAAAGAATTGCAAATTATATTACAGCCCTTGTGTGGCCTGCGGATGAAGACGCAATCTTATAGCCTGCAGAAGTACAGACATATAATGTATGCAGTATATTTAGTATTTAAAGGTCTGTACAAAATAGTGAAATAGCGATCAATCCACTTTAAACCAACATTGGCAAAATTTTAAGCAGCACTGTAAGGCGATTTTTGATGCCATGAATAGTCAACCAATGTATGCTGTAGATGATTGGCTGTCTCTGACGGTTGTTTGTTATATCTATTTACGATTAGATGTGACCTTATTTGGCACAGCTTTCTAGACGTTCAACAGTCCAGCGTCAGGACGGATATTCAATCGAACTCATTAATTATATATAATAAACTTTGGAAATATTATCGAAATATATTGTTAGTATATATATATATATATATATATATATATATATATATATATATATATATATATATATATATATATATATTTACACTGCTGGACAATTGCTAAGGGCGGATCACAAATTGCAATGTAGCAGTACATTAAGCTGGGGTAGAGGACCAGCACGATAAAATATTGTTGCCACACTATTCGGACATTAGAAGAAAGATCATTTATTGTTCTGGTAAATACAGAAGGTTTTAAAACATCTGAGAGGAAGAAAGTATTCATTTGATTCTGTCTGTGTACTGAAAAATGGAAAAATGAATATGAACGGCAGCAAGCACCTTTGAGAAAGTTGTCAGTACGGGATATGTCCACCGTGGAGCGCGATACAACATTCCATACGTCGTGTTATGCTTTGCACAACATTAAACCAGCAGTTGTTGAGGCAAGTTATCCCACTCCTCTGTCAGTGCACGGATGAGGGTGTTATTTTTTGTTGGGGGACATTTTAGACCAACAAGCCGCCTCCCCAAAGCATCCTAAACATCTTTAACGGGGTTTAAATCTGCAGAACGTGCTGGCCATACGAGGCATTGAATACCCTGGCTGACTAGACAATCCTGAACAGCGGGTGTTCGATGACATGCTGCGTTGCCGTCCATGAAAGCAAATTTACTGAAAACAAAATCACTGACTGCAGCATGAAAAAGGCGAACATGAAGCAGAGTTAAAGCTCCGTGGCGAGTTGACCTGTGGGTTTAAAAACAAAATCAAATAACATGATTCGAAACAAATATTTCGAATAACAATGTGGATTCAAATAACATGAGTCAGTAGAACGTCATCAATGTATAGTTGGTCGATCATAGTCCCAGTTGCAACCGCGTGTAGGACCGTGCAGCTATTGATTATGATACCGGCCCATACCATGATACTGCATGTTGGATATCGGTTCCTGTCCTAGATATTTTCTGGACGATAAGCAGTACCACTTTCACGTCAGATCAATTGGCGTCTACAATCCGATGAAAGACTGTACCTACTCTCATCTGAGAATAGTACGCAAGCCCAGTCCTGTTCGATCCAATTGTGATGTTCACGACACCATTGCAAATGGGCGGCGTGGTGCACCATGGGACACATACAAGAGTTCTGCGGGCGTTTAGTCCTCCTTCTCTCAAACGCATGGCTACAGTTTTTCGGGAGATCCGCTGTCCTGTGGTATCAAGAAACCGATCTGCGATCTGCTGAGTCCATTTTTGTCGATAGGACAATGTGCCTGTCTCCTGCAGGCGTCATACTTCTAACACGACCTCCCCGGTGACGCTTGCTACACATTCCAGTTGTTTTAAATGCTTACCACAGCCGTGAAACATCGCTGTGGGCAATGCCGAACTCCCTGGCAACATCTGTTATTTTTGCTGTTCTTCGATCTTTCCCATAATACGGCGACACGTAAAATCATCTAAGTGGTATCGGGGAGACATTCCGAAAATTTCAAGTTCAATTAAATCTTTCCCGTGAAACCTTCACTTAGAACAACAACTGCCCCACGCGTCAAATCCTTTAAATCTCTTATCAGCGCTATCACGTGCCGAACTGACGTGAAAATTAAAGATTTCCATACGCACACCTCTTCTTACTGTATCTCGCACTTACTCTAATTTTCCACATTTTGCTTCCTTTCATTTTGTGATTGCTATGGGTGATAGTGTCATCCGTCTTTAGCAATTATACAGCAGTGTATATATACATGGTGGCCATAATTAAAGTAGAGGTGTTCAGAGCATGGTAGTGAGAAAACTGTTTGGGCATACTCAACCAAATTTGCAGTAAATACCATTTAGATCATGGGGCTTTGATTTTTAAAAGAAAAAAATAGTTCGAATTTTTGCCCTCACGGGCCAAACTGGTGCTGTAAGGTCCGTTTCTGGAGTAAAATAAGCATAGGAAGTACAGAAAGTTAACATTTTACATGCATTTTGATATTGACATCACATTTTACATTCACATTTGCACTTACATTTTATCAAACATTTTAGCCATTATGTCTCCCATACCCAGTAGTCCGTTGTTGTAGATATTCAGATTTTCAAGGAGAAAAGAGGTGGTAATACAAAACGTTATGCATATTTTAGTCAGCTGATGCTGACTGCATTAATACGTACTACTAGTTTTGAGAATTTAAAGAAAGCGGAAAGAATGTGTCAGAATCAATGATGCTCTACATTTTTACGATCGTGCTTTGCTTTTAAAAGTTCGCTATGCTAACATTACGTGATCGTGCTTTGCTAGTAAAACTTCAGCGTCAGCTGACTAAAATTTGCTTAACGTTTTGCATTACCACCTCTTTCCAACAGTTATACACACACACACACGCACACACACACATATATATATATATATATATATATATTACCCGACATATAAAATTCAACACCATGAAGCTTCGACAGTAAAATTACGCAAATTGCGTGACAAACGAAGATGGCCAATATATAAAAGTGATCTGAAATGCAAGTAGGCCACATGATCAGAGCACGGGGTAAAAATGATGGAAACGGCTGATGATCCAACAGTTGTTACCGTCTGTTGCTTAAAGGGCATCCTTTTCTAAGCAATTTTTCCTTTCAGAAGACAGGTATTGTTGAAGAGAAGCCTGGCTGACAAAGCAGAAGTCCGTTTCAGCATTTGAAAGATCGTGCGACAGGATTCATTTTGGGCCTACGTACGGTTGGGTGGTCATACCAGCGAATCAAACATGTATGAAACATGCGTATGAAACACTCGTAGATGTATTCACTGTTCAAAGGATTTGGAGAAGATGGATTGAAGAAGTGCACTTGAATCGTCACAGTTATACAGGTCTATCTAGACGTACGTCAGCAAGCGTTGATTGAAGCATTCGAAGGTATGCGTTGGCGATCCCACAAACGACGGCTGCCGACATTCTGTAGAATTGGCAGAGTGCATTGGATATTCCAATTTCAGCGAAAACAGTTTCTCGTCAATTGGCCAAACGCGGCTTACACTCAAACCGTTTTTTACGAAAACTGCCTTTGACACCGACGTGAGATATTGCAATCTCGGACCCGAGCCTCTGGGACGACTGAATGAAGCAGGATAGTATTTAACGACGAGTATCGGTTCGGTTTGTCGAATGACAGTTATCCTGTGGGAGTCTGGAGGCGTCGTGGAAACAGATCCAAATCTGATGCGAATGTTGAACGTCATACGGTTCGACAACGAGGCATCATGCTTTGGGGTACCATCAACTTCGATAACCGTTCACCTCTGGTTTGCATCAGAGGCATAATCACAGTGCGAAGGTATGTGAATGAAGTGCTGCGACCAGTTGCACTGGCCTAGCTTCAGCGGTTTGCAAAATGCTATTCCCAGTAAGATAACGCTCGAACGCATGCGGAAGCCTTCTGGGACAAGCTTTGCAAAGTATCCAGGTGCTTCCTTGCCTTCCGCTGTCTCTAGAGCTCTTACCCGTCGAGCATTTATTTGACGTGATTGTCTGTCGTTTAACTGCTTTGCCCCTGCCTCAGAGGATGAAAATGTGGAGGATGATTAAAAGCGTATGACCATCCATCCCTCAGCAAACTATCCCGGAGCTCATTGCATCTATTCCTCAGGGAGTTTCTGCTTGCATCTTAGCAAGCCAGTCCTACTACCTACTGATCATCCTGTCTATGCCATTACTGTACTGTATCACCCTTCTGCAATTAAACATTACTTATATATATTTGCCATCTCTGTGTGTCCCTTACCATCACACGTTATTCACTCTTGCATAGTGTTGCATTTTCTGTGTCGGGTATTGTATATATATATATATATATATATATATATATATATATATATATATATATATATGCACCCTTTTGCAAAACAAAAGCAAAGCACCATGAATAAAGTAACTGTTATTATTTAAATTAAATATGCGTACAGCTCATATACAGGTAATGAAATGATTACAAAATCAAGGCCGCAGGACCCATCAATGGTTAGCAATTGCACGCTGAATTTCTAAATCAGTTATTGGTGAACCCCCCTTGACGGCAATACATACTTGCATACGTCTACATAAAAAGTGATAAAGTTTCATAATGTCATCCAGCGATACATTCTGCCAGGCATTCCTCAATTGTTGCTCCAGATCTGCAACATTTCGGGAAGCCCGAATCTGGCGGACTAACATAGCCCATACAGGCTCGATTGACGAAAGGTTTGGTGGCCTTGTTGGCCAAGGAACAGTATCAACAGCACCGGAGATAGTCCACAGATATGCGAACCATATGTGGTGTTGCATTATCTTGTCGGAAAATTACCCCAATGACATACCATGAAAGGTATCGCAAACGGCCGCAGAATTTCATCAACATATCGTTGAGCAGTTAAAGTTGTACACAGAATCACTAGGGGCGGCATGCTGTCGTAAGAGATAGCACTACACACCCTCACACCAAGGGTAATGACTGTGTGCCTGTGTAAAACAAAGACTGATTAGGACCGCTGGCTCTAGCGCCTTCGAACACGTTCTCGATGGTCATCTGCTAAAAGATGGAAGCGCGATTCGTCGCTGAACGCTATGCGATGCCAGTCTGCTGGAAACCATGATTCTCGGCTACGACACCACTCCAAATGACTCTGTCGGTGTTATATGGTTATGATCAGACGTTTTAAAGGCCGCCGTGAGCGTAACCCCACCTCAGTCAAACGCCGTGAGATGATAGAAGGTACCATGTGAGGTATGGAAGAGGCTGTAGCGCGTTGGATGGCAGGCAATGATGTTGTTGGCCAGTTTGGGCCTGTCACACAATTATTCGATATTGCCTCGCATTCGTGCACCTTGACTTTCCAGAGCCTTCATTCCGCCGCTGAGTTCCTTCTAGCAAACTTTGCTGCCAGGACCTTTGCGCAGCAGTGTCCGTTCGGTGCAGGTAGTGGCCCATTGCTCGGTATGACCAGCCAGTTTCACGCATTCCAACTGTATGACCACGTTCAAACTCCTCTAATTTGTTATAAGATCCTCGGCAACGTCGTAACAGCATTATTGTTTGTGTCTCCATGGAACTGCAACGCCGATAACGAGCATGGTATAAATGAATTTGCATGCGAAATTTCTGTATCATGGCTTTATTTTGGGGGGGGGTGCTTTAGATTTTCCTGCAAAAGAGCGTATAGATATATATAATAGTGTATATATATACTCTGGCGGAAAATAAAATCCCAACACCAAGAATAAATTAGTTTAGAGGAATGAAATTTAGGCAAAGCAATTGTGTAGGTAACATAGTTATTTGATTAAAGTTTCAAGGTCCCAGGTTAAAGTATGCGGGAGTAGAGACATTTTAAAAATGTGAAGTGGTGGTACATTAATAACTGCTGTAGTCACCACGATTTTGAATGCAAGCATGCAAACGTGCATGCATTGTGTCGTACAGGTGCCGTATGTCATTTTGTGAAATTGAGTTCCATCCCTGTTGCACTTGGTCAGTCAAATCAGCAACGGTTAATGCTGGTTGTGGATGACGCTGGATTTGTCTTCCAATAATGTCCCATACGTGCTCGATGAGATAAAGATCTGGGGATCTCGCAGGCCAAGACAACATGTCGACACACTGTAGAGCACGTTGGGTGACAGCAGTGGTATGAGGAAGAGCATTATCCTGTTGTAAAAGACCCTCTTGAATACTTCTCATGCTGCATGGCAGCACTGCCGGTTCAGTCACCAGTCGGATGTACAAATTTGCTGTCAAGGTGCTTGGGATAACGGCGAGAGTGCTTCTGCTGTCATAGGAGATGACTCCTCAGACCATAACTCCTGGTGTAGGTCCAGTGTGTATACGCCGCAGACAGCTTGGTTCCAAGAGCTCACCTGGCCGCATTCTTACCAACATACGACCATCACTGACACTAAGACACAATTGGCTCTCATCTGAAAATACAGAAGATCTCCACTCCGCCCTACAATGAACTATATCTTGACACTACTGACGTCGCAGATGGCAGTGATTCGGAATTAGTGGTTTGAAAGCTACAGGCCGTCTGACTCGGTGCTGTCCCTCAAGTAATCGATTTCTTACAGTTCGCTGTGTCACTCTGGGACTAACAGAAGATCTAATTGCTGCTGCAGATGCAGTACGATCCGCGACAGCCATGTCACATACCTCTCAGTAGTGGCCCGTGTGCGGCAGGATCCCGATCTTCTTGAGACAATGTCTTTCCGTGACCACTGCTGCCAACAATCATGCAGAGTGGATACATCCCTGCCAAGTCTTTCTGCAATATCGCGGAAGGAAAATCCACCTTCTCGTAGCCCTATTATACCGTCTCGTTCAAACTCACTAAGCTGCTGACACTGCCGTCTTCGTCTCCTTAAAGGCATTCTTGACTCAAACCTAGCTCACAACGTCCAATCCGGACGATAAATAACGCTCACAAAGTTTACATCGCGTATTTAAAGCAAACATGATTTCCATGATCATAGTGGCGCCACTAGTGCCACTCTTATTCGTCTAGCACGAAATTTGAATAGGCGTCATTTTTCATATGTGCGAAAACGCGCCTCTCAAATTTCGTTTATCTAGCACAACTCCTTCTTAGTGTTGGGATTTTATTTTCCGCCAGCGTATATATATATATATACACTATCCGACATGGAAAATGTAACACCATGAAGCTTCGACCGTATAATTATGCAAATTGCGAAACAATCGAAGCTGGCCGATGTTTAAAAATGATCTGAAATGGTTGATGTATGAAAATGAAAATGATCAACTCCTTTAGAATTTAAGGTATAAGCATTAAAATCTTGAAAGACGGAAAATTTTATATTTTCTCAACTTGACAAGATGATTACTCGAAAACTTGAAGAGCTTATTTTAATACTAAATATATATTTAATTTTCTAGTGAATGTTTTCGTGGTTTAATATATATATCTATATTTTATAATTTACTATATATTTCGAGTAAAATTTAGAAAATTGGAAAAAATAAACCACTCACTCAGAGAATTACTTCTTTAAGATTTTTAAAGGAAAGGTTCAAACTAGACAAAGATTGAAAATTATTTTTATATATTCAAAATCTGAAACCTATTTCTGACAAAACAAGAAAATTGTGTACTATCTTACTAAAATTATTTTTATATTCCTTACATATTGTTATAATGCCAAAGGAAAGTATTGTGACGGGGTCGAAAATTCGAATTTGAGTTTTCAACGGGACAGCATGTTTCAAGCATCCCTGATCACGAATTGAACATTTTTGAGGTGATGTATGTGCGTGTGTGTGTGTGAAAATATGCGTTTCTGTGTGTGTGTGTGTGAAAGTATGTGTGTGTGAAAGTATGTTGGTGTGTGTTTGAAAGTATGTGTGTGTGTGTGCGTATGTGTGTGTGTATGTGTATGTGTGTAAAAATGTATGTGTGTGTATGTGTGTGTGTGTGAAAGTATGTGTTTTTGTCCATGTGTGTCAGTGAGTCTGTAGAGACGATATCTTACGAGCAAATGGAAGGATTCGAATGAAATTTAGTAAAAAATTACAATCCGTGAATACTCGAAGCCTATTGCTTTTAAATACAATCGAATGTTCAGAATCCCCCTAAATTTTCGAGTGAAATTTTGAAAAAATCTTCAAAAAATCAAAACATTTCCTTAGAAAACCATCGACATAAACTGTAGAACGCTAACATGAACTGTTCACGAGATATTGCACATTTTTTAAATAAATTTATCAAAAAATCCCATAAATTACAAAAAATATTAACTGTTGAGAAACGTGATCACACTTTTCAAATGTAATATTATGCGATAAATTCGATAACATCATTCTTGTGAATCTAGTTCGTTCCATTCATGAGAAAAGACACTTTGAGTAATACTTTTGTATTTGAACCCCAATAGTCATTTATGTGCTATAAGCATAACTTATTTCTCCATCCATAACTCTCGGCGAGATTTTGGCGACAAATTTGGCAGAATGTCGCTAACTTGGCGACTTTTTAAATGCTGCCAAATTAACGAAAATCTTGCCATATGGATAAAAATGACGCTGAATCAATGAAAATGACGACAAATTGAGGAAAATTCATTATCTTGGAAAACATATACGTATCTACTATAAGAATAACATTTTTTTAACTGTAAAAGTAGTACATAAATTCATTACATTATATAAGGAAACTCATGTACTGCCCACATCAGATTTTTTATTTATTAATTTCGGAGATATAAGCATAACGCTCCACTTTATCCTCTAGAGAAATCCCAGTCACATAGGTGTTATTCACATCAAAAGCATTTTGTGTGTGTGTGTATGTGTGTGCGTGTTCTCTATCTGCATCAAAGTTTGCATAGAGAGTTAGAATTACCCTTTATATGAGATCTGAATAAATATATCTGGTTATAACTAAACAAGTTGGAAATTTAATTAAAGGTTTATTAAGCATACATTTCATTTAATAAACAAAACTAATGCAAATAAACAATGGGGCAAACGATGTATTTGCAAACGAAAAGCCCTTGATGAGAATTATTTGCATCTGCTCGTGAAAAAGAACTTAATTAGAAATGCTAAATGCAGGGAGAAACAAATAATGTTCGTAAATACGTTTCATGAATGGAAAATTACATTACAAGTCCATGAAATGTTGCTTACATTACACACAGTAACAGACAATGTTCTTAGTTCTAAGTAACCCAAAAATGTTTTAATGATATTGTAAAATGATAACTATTTCGAGTAATGATTATTAACTTAATAAATTTGACTGTAGATACATGAAAATAAAGTAATCTTCGCAACATGCTTAGACAACATTGCTATATGAAAGAAAATGAAGTTAATTTTCTCTCCAATGAAAGCAAATGAAGTTAATTTTCTCTCCAATGAAAGCAAATGAAGTTAATTTTCTCTCAGTGAGTACTAAAATCGCAAACCTCCGTCTATCCAGCCTTGTACTACAGAGATGACCATATTTGCTTGTTTTAAGAAGTGTGCATATATCACTTTCCTTATATACATAATATATAAGGAAAGTATTGTGACGGGGTCGAAAATTCGAATTCGAGTTTTCGACGGGAGAGCACGTTTCAAGCATCCCTGATCACGAATCGAACATTTTGAAGTGATGTCTGTGTGTGTGTGTGTGTGTGTGTGTGTGTGTCAGTGAATCTGTGGAGACGATATCTCACGAAAGAATGGAGCGATTCAAATGAAATTTGATACAATAATCACAATCCATGTATACTGGAAGCCTATTGCTTTAAAACACAATCGAATGTTGAGAACCTCCTAAATTTTCGAAGGAAATTTTGAAAAAAATCATCAAAAAATCAAAACCTTTAATAAAGTTATGCAAATAGATATTTATTATGTAATTTTTCCTTAGAAAACGATTGACATAAAGTTTAGAACGCTAACATGAACTATTCTCGAGATATTGCGCATTTTTCAAATAAATTTATCAAAAAATCACATAAATTAAAAAAAATATATTAACTGTTAAGAAACATGTCCACTTTCTTATGTAATATCATGCGATCAATTTCGTAACATCATTCTTGTGGATCTAACTCGTTCCATTCACGAGAAAAGATACTTTGGCTAATACTTTTGTATTTGATCGTCAATAGTCATTTATCTGCTGTAAGAATAACTTATTTTTCCGTCCGTAACGCTTGGCGAGATTTTGGCGACGAATTTGGCGGAAGGTCGCCGACTTGGCGACATTTTTAAATGTTGAAAAATTAACAAAATCTCGCCAAATGGATAAAAATGACGCTAAATCAATGAGAATGACGACTAATTGTCGAAAATTCAATATCTTGGAAAGAATATAAGTGTTGTGTTTGACAGATAGAATAAAACCTGCTGTGTTTAAAAAAGATAAATGAAGACATAATATTTAGTTTAAAGAAAATTAGTTTATTAAATAGTACTTCAAATTAATTCAAATTAACAAATACAAAAACACTGCTCACAGGCAGGCAACTCGGAAAGAATTAACATTAGAATTTTAGACATTAGAATTTTATCAACTTAGTTAAAATTAAGGAATTAGCATAAAAACTTTACTCAAAACAATCTATTTAAATTTCATCAAAAATCATTAACAAAAATATTAAATTTAAAGAATTTTAGAATTTAACCCAGGCTCTTAAAAATTATGAAGGTTTAGAAATTTGCTCTCAGAATACAGTTTTAGAATTTTAAATTTACAGAATAAATTTTGATTAAATGCATTTCAAAAATATTGAGAATTTAAGAAATTAGGAGTTTAAATATAACAGTAATATTCACCAGCTGGGTCATCAGACATGGGGGGGGGGGGGGGCGAAGTTCCAATCATTAGAGCTGCACTGGTTGGAGACAAAAAGTTCTAATAGTTGAGCTGACAGGAATAAAACTACACTGGTTTTCTGGAATTCACCCAAACTTGAAACAGGAGAGGATTCAGCACTTTTGAAAAACATCAGCAGAGGCCTAACAACCACATCTGGAACGCTAGGATTTTCTCAATACTCGGACGTCATCGTCAGACGCTTCATTCACATAACTCGCAAAAGGAATTTCACCATACACTTTTCTGGAGAGTTACGTCGCGAATTACGCGGAAAAGCTTGAAAAATGCATAATTTAAATTAAAACAACTAATGAAAAAAAAGAATAACGCGAGGAACTTAACGTTCCATTAAAAACTCGCGTGGAACATAAGTTCCATTCGAAAATAAACAACGCGCTTCTCGCGCTAACCACAACGAAGGATTTCAACAAAAAACTGAAACTGAAAAGTTCTGCGCGCGTATTTATACTTGCGGCAAAAGGGCGAGTTTAGATAAACGGCAGCAATTAAAATTCGCTTACCGAAATTAGAATTGCCAAAATAATACTCTTAATTCCGAGAGCAGACGATCCGAAAAAACGCGAACCAATTAAAAAAATCCCAAATTCCAAAGGGGCGCGAAAAACGCTTAGGTGGCGCCTTTAATCGCAGTAAAAAGCCCGCAAAACAGAATTCCGAAAATGGCCGCAACTGAAATTTTTGAATTACAGTGAGACATGGAAATAACTTGAAACTGTAGAACAAACGGAATTTCTAACCAAAATGGGAAAATGAGACATCAAATTAAAGGGAATTTTAAGGGGAATCAAATAAATAAATAATTTTAAAATTTACAAATCAAAAGTAATATTAATTTAAGGAATGGAACATTTTTAACTAAGAATATTATAAAGAAAATTAATTTAGATGATTAAAAATATTCTAATTAAAGAATAAATGAAAAAGCCAATAAATATTATTTAAATATTACCAAATTAAGAATATTGAGCCAGGGAAAAAGAAATAAAAGTAAATTTTCAAATCTCCAAATTACCTAAATACTAAAGCAACCCAACACATTCCTTCCACCTATCCCCCAAAAATTTTTCATTTGAAAAATGAAAAATTTTTGATAATAAAATAAAATATCTATCAGAAGTTACCAATTTAAGTATAGCAATTTTTATCCGAATTCAACCTCTATTTCGGAATAAGCAATTTGTTAACAAACTATAAACTAAAACAATAATTATATAACAGTGAATAAATTTTTGTACATCAGATCACTAAATTTGTGTAGACAAAAGTAAAGGTAGAGGATTTGACATTGATTCTCATTAGCTATAAATAAAAATAAATTTTTAAGAAAACATTGGACCAGCCAAATAGTTTTCAAAGAATCGAAACATTGAATTTTGAAAAGGTACCTTGAATAACCAATGAGAAACAACTCTCACTTCCACTACAAAATATAAATACCAGCTGGAAAGAGAAAAAAAAAATGTGTAAATAGAGTGATCTAAAAAAATAAAACAATGTACATAAGTTGTATAAAATAAATAAAATTTCAATAGAAGTGTCAAATGACAATTGACACAATAACAATTATTATCAATAAGTAACAATAATATACTAAAATTTCAAAGACACAAGTATCTATTCATGTCCATTCAGAACTACACATAACATCATCTGCATTCTGCAGTTATTTAATATACACTGCCACTTTTATCTTTGCAGTACTCTAATACTTTTACCGACATCAAATATATACCAAAAAAAATATCAACATATGTGATCAGAACTCATGTCATGGACCACGTAATCAAATATTTGCATAAATCTGCACTCTCAATAACAATAAATAAGTAACTATATATCTCTATCAATATAAATATAATCAATTCATATAATCCAAATTAATCTTTTCTCAATCATTCTCTAAATCCTGCAGTAATCTGCAATATCAATAGCAACAAATTTAATCTTAAATCAACATCAATTAAATCCAGTTTGCAGCATTCTGCAATGTATCAATAACAAATACACACATATAAAAATTATACACTTAAAAAAAATTATGTTGCGCAACAATAAAATAAAAAAAATGCCATTCTAGTTTTTCCTTTGTCGTAAATTATATCTTTGTGTTGGAATTATATCATTCTCATGAGATGTATTACTTGCTGAATTATCAGATTGTGCACAAGAAAAGAACACAGAATCTCTTTCTGGAATTTTTGTTAATCTGTCAATGTGCACCAACTGAATATTTCGTGTGTCATTTACATGTTGAATTTTAAAGTTTACATTAGATGTTTTTTGTATAACTTTAAAAGGACCTTTATTAAGTTTGGAGAGTTTCTTACAATGTCCCCTTGGAAAAACAGGAATGTATAAATATACTAAATCTCCAACTTTTATATCTTTTATAACAGCAGACTTATTTCTGTATGTCTCTTGTGTTTTAGCTGCTTTAAGTAAGTTCTTCTTTACTATTTCAAAAGATTTTTTCATACGAATTGCCAAATCCTGACTATAATCACTAACAGTGGTAAAATTTTGTTCATTTAAATTAAAAAGAAGATGATGTGGCAAAATTAATTCTCTACCATAGAGAAGATTAGCTGGAGACTCACCAGTCGAGGAATGGATTGAAGTTCGGTGGGCCAGCAAGGCAAAAGATAAATGTCGATCCCAATCCTCTTGTGTTTCAGACACTAAATGACTAAGTGTGTTAATTATTTTACTGTTTAAACGCTCGCAGACTCCATCCGATTGTGGGTGATAGCTAGTAGTGGTATGTTTTTCAATACCTAATTTTTCATACAACTTCATGGCAGCATTCGAAATGAAATTAGATCCTTTGTCAGTGATAATGTGTTTTGGCACACCATGAAGAGAAAAGAAGTTTTCTAAACAATTTAAAATAGTTTCAGATTTAATATTGGGGATAGCATAAGCTTCTGGCCAACGAGTAAAATAGTCTGTAATTACCAGTATGTACTTATTGCCAGAGTAAGTTAGAGGCATGGGGCCAATACAATCCATAGCTATTCTTTCCATAGGGTAAGTAGAATTTGGAAACCTCTGTAAAGGAGCTTTTTGTTTTTGTTTAAATCCTCTTTTCTGTAAACAATCAGGACAACTCTTAACATAATTTAAAATTTGAACATACATCCTAGGCCAATAAAAGTGTTGCTGAATTTTCCTCAAAGTCCTTCTAAAACCACCATGTCCTGCAGTGATCGAATCATGACAATAATTTAGAATATCAGAGATCAAATTTTGTGGAACAACAATACGCTCTTTTCTTTGATATTTTAATTTAGGTTTCCTATTAGTACAATATAATACATCATCTTTTAAGAAAAACATTAAATTTTTAGGGAATGGGTCAATATTTTTATCTAAGCATGAGCCAATTCTTATACAATTAGGGTCAGAATTTTGAGAATTACGTACTCTTAAAAGAAGGTTTGTATCAACATCCAAGTCTATAGTGTTTACGTTTACATTATTTACACATCTAGATAGATAATCAGCTGTTAAATTTAGGCGACCAGGTTTATGAATAATTTTGTAATTAAACTGGGTCATGGACATTATCCATCGTGCTATCCTAGAAGTGGGGTCTTTTAATTTCAAAACATTTGAAAGGGAGGCCTGATCACAATAAACTGTAAAATGTTTTCCCAAAAGGTATTGCTTAAAATAGGATGTTGCCCAGACAACTCCTAAAGTCTCTTTCTCGACTGTGCTATAGTTTATTTCTGCATCTTTTAGTTTTTTACTAGCATAAGCAATAGGGTGCAAAAATCCATCCTTTCCTTCTTGACAGAGAACTGCTCCTAGAGCAAAATTTGATGCATCGGTACATACCGAAAACGGTTTTGAAAAATCAGGGAGATGTAAAATGGGTTCTTTAAGTAATTCGGATTTTAAGGTTTGATAAGAATTTTCTGCTTCAGGGGTCCAAGAGAATTTAATATTTTGCTTAGTTAAATTAGTTAAGGGAAGAGCTTTTAAGGAGTAATTTTCAATAAATTTTCTGTAGAAGCCAGTTAATCCTAAAAATTGGCGAATTTGTTTTTTAGAGGTGGGTATTTGAAAATTTTTAACAGTTTTTAAATTTGAGGGGTCAGGCTGGACAATACCTTCAGAAACTTGAAAACCCAAATAATTTATTGAAGATTTAAAAAAATTGCATTTACTTGGCTTTAAACATAATTTATGTTGAGCTAATCTATCAAATACTACCTTTAATTTCATTAAGTGTTCCTCAAAGGTTCTAGATGCAATAACAATATCATCTATGTAAATAGAAATTTGTAAAGGGGAAAGCTTAGCTAGGACGATGGACATAAGTCGTTGAAAGGAGCTGGGGGCATTTTTCAAACCGAAAGGGACTCTTTTCCATTCATAGTGGCCAAAAGGTGTAGAAAAGCCACATTTGTGTGTGTCGTCTGGGTGCAATTTCATTTGATAAAATCCTGATGTTAAGTCTAATGTAGAAAAATATTTCGCACCATTTAAACTATCAATCAATTCAGTGATATTTGGCAGTGGAAAAATATCATCAATAGTTTTATCATTTAATTTTCTAAAATCTGTTACCAATCTTAATGTTCCATCTGCCTTTTTAACAAACAGTACAGGTGCGGAGAATGGTGAATCACTTTCTTGTATAATATCATTCTCAAGAAGTTCATTAATTTGTCTATCTAATTCATCTCTTACATGATAAGGAACTCTATAAGGTTTTTGTTTAACAGGAATATCATCTTTTAAGTTAATGTTATGAAAAACTGTATCACACCCCTTTAAATCTGGAATAGAATTAGCAAAAATATGTTTATAATCATTAATTAAACTCTCTATTTGTCTTTTTTCATTATAGTCTAAGTGTGAAAGATCAAAATTTCCTCCCCAAACATCAAAATTATCACCACTCTCTGCACTTGACTCAGTAATATTGTTAACTGAAAAGGAAGATACTACTGTGATAGGAACAATTTTTGCTAAATTTGAATGCTTATTTATGTGCAACTCATCAGTTGACAAATTCAATACTTTTACATTATATATATTAGATCTAGATACATTATTTACTGATCTAGCGACCAGAATTTTACTGTTGTTTAAAGGCTCAATCATCACAGTAGGTGAATTAAATTTAACAATCTCTTTTAATTTTAGTTGTATGAAAGCCTCCGATAGAGGAGGAATTGTGTATTTCCTAAGTGCATAGCACAAATTATCCCTATATTTTTCAGAATTCAAAGTATTTTCTCTGTTAATTTCATAATTATTAAAGAATTGAGTTGTATCAGATAATGAAAATGGTACAGATTCATCCTTAATTGCAAAAGGCACAGTTACAATATTATTGTATAAAACATTATTAGTAAAATCTATTGACATCTTATAACCCTTTAAAAATTTCACACCAAGTATTGCTGAATAATTACAAGAATCACAGTCCATAATATAAAAATCAACATTAAATATTTTGTTATTTAAATGTAAATTAATATTTAATTTCCTGGAAATTTTTATAATATCACTAGAGATGCCTTTTAAATTTATATTACACTTTGTTAATTGACTGTCAGGTATATTTAAATGAGATAATACATTTGTAAACAACACATTAATAGAAGCACCAGAATCAATAAGTATAGGAATATCAACATTATTTATCATACCAGAAATCACTGGTAGAGACAAATTCTGTAATGAAATCAAATTTGAATTTTGCACCACAGGTAACACCCCAAGGGCTTCAGAAGGTAAGTTGGAGTGAAAACTCCCTTCACCCTTACTTAGTTTAAATTTTGTTTGTCGTTGTCATTTTTATCACCCCTAGGTGTATAAAAAGTGTTGTAACTCATTTTAGGTTTAGTTTCATTAATGTCAGGCTGAAAGTTTTGATTTGGCTGATGGTAAAAAAATTGAGTAGGTTGTTGAAATCCTTGCATTTGTTGTGGAAAACCATATGGATAGTTTTGTGTAGGTTGTGGAAAATAAAAAGGTTGTTGATACATTCGAGTAGGCAGAGACCTAGAATTTCTGTTGAACCTGTGTGATTGAGGAAATTTCCTACAATCCACACTTATGTGACCTAATAGACCACATGAAAAACACCTTCGGCTATCCTTTGTCACTCTAGTTTGAGGCAGCTGTGGTTTGGTGTTAATCTGAGTTTGCAACTCAGCAAGCCTTTTAGTGAGGTTCTCTACCTCCATTTTATTTCTCTTAAGCTCATCATGGAGCTGCTTATTTTCAGACTCTCCAATACTCATGACATATTGGGGATCATCCCCATGTTGCTTGCTCCACACCTCTTCCTCCGCCACAGCATGCCTTTTTGCAGAGTCAAAACTCTTGTGGTTTTGAGGTAGGATTAGCCGTTTGAAATGAGGCTTCAAGCCTTCAATGAAAACCGAGCACAAGACATCAAGTCTTTGCTGGTTTGCCACTCTGTCATTTAGTAAGCCAGGTGAAACAGTTTTGTATGAGGAAGCCTCAACTCTAGCAGCAAACTGGCGCACAGATTCATTTGGTCTCTGATAACTCTGCAGAAATGCTCTCAAGTTACTGTGTAAACATTCTATTGAGGAAAATCTGTCGCGTAAAGCTTTAAGAATTTGAGAGAAAGATTTCTCTTCTTTTAACTTAGGATTATCTCTAATAAATCTTGCAGCTATGCCTGACAGTTTTAACTTTAAAACTAAGACCTTGTCTGACTCTGACCAATTTGCATGGTCAGCTAACATTTTAATTCTATCTATGTAATCCTCCAATGGGAGGCCAGATTCCTCTCCTGAAAATACTGGGATTGAATCTAAAAAGTCTCCTATTGAAGAGACTGTTTTAAAATTACTCATTACATTACATTTAGAAGAATCTATTTTTAATCCCTGTTCATTTGAGTCATATTGTTTACTATTAACATTTGAATCAATATTTTTGTTACCAACAGAATTTACATTATCAGAGGTTGCCTCAATGTTTATTTTAGAAGGTAAATTTCTTTCCAATAAGGATAACCAAGTTTTCTTGGTACTAGCAACCTGACTTCTGGGAATTAAATCCCAATCTTTACCATCATTTGAATTTGTAAGAAATGAAGGAAATGGCTCTTTACCAACAAAGAACATAGCATATAATAAAGTTTCAAAAGGCTTATCTTTAGAGCCATCTCCAGTTTCATCTGACCCAAATACAGAAACATACATACAGTTACTTTCTCTAATATCATCCATAATTGCAATACAATTGAAAGTTTAATACTACTAATAAATATTATAAAACATGAGAGCAATTTCTAGACTGGTACACGGCACCAAAACTACTGTTGTGTTTGACAGATAGAATAAAACCTGCTGTGTTTAAAAAAGATAAATGAAGACATAATATTTAGTTTAAAGAAAATTAGTTTATTAAATAGTACTTCAAATTAATTCAAATTAACAAATACAAAAACACTGCTCACAGGCAGGCAACTCGGAAAGAATTAACATTAGAATTTTAGACATTAGAATTTTATCAACTTAGTTAAAATTAAGGAATTAGCATAAAAACTTTACTCAAAACAATCTATTTAAATTTCATCAAAAATCATTAACAAAAATATTAAATTTAAAGAATTTTAGAATTTAACCCAGGCTCTTAAAAATTATGAAGGTTTAGAAATTTGCTCTCAGAATACAGTTTTAGAATTTTAAATTTACAGAATAAATTTTGATTAAATGCATTTCAAAAATATTGAGAATTTAAGAAATTAGGAGTTTAAATATAACAGTAATATTCACCAGCTGGGTCATCAGACATGGGGGGGGGGGGGGCGAAGTTCCAATCATTAGAGCTGCACTGGTTGGAGACAAAAAGTTCTAATAGTTGAGCTGACAGGAATAAAACTACACTGGTTTTCTGGAATTCACCCAAACTTGAAACAGGAGAGGATTCAGCACTTTTGAAAAACATCAGCAGAGGCCTAACAACCACATCTGGAACGCTAGGATTTTCTCAATACTCGGACGTCATCGTCAGACGCTTCATTCACATAACTCGCAAAAGGAATTTCACCATACACTTTTCTGGAGAGTTACGTCGCGAATTACGCGGAAAAGCTTGAAAAATGCATAATTTAAATTAAAACAACTAATGAAAAAAAAGAATAACGCGAGGAACTTAACGTTCCATTAAAAACTCGCGTGGAACATAAGTTCCATTCGAAAATAAACAACGCGCTTCTCGCGCTAACCACAACGAAGGATTTCAACAAAAAACTGAAACTGAAAAGTTCTGCGCGCGTATTTATACTTGCGGCAAAAGGGCGAGTTTAGATAAACGGCAGCAATTAAAATTCGCTTACCGAAATTAGAATTGCCAAAATAATACTCTTAATTCCGAGAGCAGACGATCCGAAAAAACGCGAACCAATTAAAAAAATCCCAAATTCCAAAGGGGCGCGAAAAACGCTTAGGTGGCGCCTTTAATCGCAGTAAAAAGCCCGCAAAACAGGATTCCGAAAATGGCCGCAACTGAAATTTTTGAATTACAGTGAGACATGGAAATAACTTGAAACTGTAGAACAAACGGAATTTCTAACCAAAATGGGAAAATGAGACATCAAATTAAAGGGAATTTTAAGGGGAATCAAATAAATAAATAATTTTAAAATTTACAAATCAAAAGTAATATTAATTTAAGGAATGGAACATTTTTAACTAAGAATATTATAAAGAAAATTAATTTAGATGATTAAAAATATTCTAATTAAAGAATAAATGAAAAAGCCAATAAATATTATTTAAATATTACCAAATTAAGAATATTGAGCCAGGGAAAAAGAAATAAAAGTAAATTTTCAAATCTCCAAATTACCTAAATACTAAAGCAACCCAACACAAGAATAACATTTCTTTTAACTGTAAAAGTAGTAAATTCATTGGATTATATAAGAAAAGTCATGTGCTGCCCACTTCAGATTTTTTTTTATCTTCAAATTTAAACACGAAATTTACGAGGAATTACATTCCGTATTTAACTTTGGAAGGCCATGTCTTAGAGCCACATTGTACGTTACAACTGCTCCTTATGCTTCCTGATTTGGGGGGTTTCATGAACAAGCAACTCAAGTAAAGGCCCCATTATACACTCAACAAGTTCACCATGTAGCAGTGCCTTCGTAAGTTTACCTAGAACTCCTTTAACTCAGGCTGACCTATAGCCGCCATATTGAATTACAGTTAGAAAAGAGAATAAACGATATTGCATTCATCTGTTTTGCAATGTATAATAATTTTTAACATTTTTCATCAGATAGAAAAGTGTTTATGTCTTTGTTTATTCTGTCTGCAATTTCGCACGATAACTGCTGTAAAAATGACTTTATCAAAATGAAATTTTAGTATGTTGTTGAGACGGTCTGTGGAATATATGAGACTGTAAATTAATAATATCGCAGAATTAGTTTTGGATCGAACCCTGGTTGAAAAGGTGAAATACATGCCTAATATTTCAACCATTTTTAAGCAAATTTCAAATTCACAAATTGCTTCAAAAATTTTGTTAATTATTCAAAGTATCCCATATAATATATAAAAAAAAATTCAACAAACTATGTTCGGTAGTTTTTTAAATTTGGTCAATTAATTTATCAGCTAGAGAGACGTTTCCGTTATTCTCCCTATACATTACTATGTATTGTAAGGAAAGAAATGTCTCAAAAAATGTTTATAGTGCAACTATTCACAAATATAACAAGAACTTTGTGAAATAGCTCTTATATGGTGGCGAAAGGTGCATAACGTTCATTTGCAACGGAACTATTAAGCAATCTTTACATTCTTCCGTACATTAATTGCGTAAAGTCATATGAATTTTCGGAAAACTTGAAAGTGACATCACCAGAACAGGACTTGGACATCCTTAGTGATCCCCCTCAACCCTATTCTAAATTTAAGCAGAATCAATATAAGTCATTATCTATCATATATCAGTTGCCAATCATGAAAATCAGATGCTGCAATGAAAATGTACCTTTTTTAATTTGCAGTGACATCTTCGAACCCGGGAGTGGACATTAATTGTGGAAAAACATACCCAAACCAAAATTTCATGCTGAATCCATATAAGTCAACATCTAAGCTCTTTCTAAAGTAATCCTGAGTGAAAACTAGATGTTTCAAGTGAAAATTTTGAAATGTAAATGGACAAAAGTCGCAATTGAAACTCTTAGTTATTGCCACTATCTTGTAAGGATTTTGGCGCTGAATCAGTATTATTAATCATCTAATCTCTATCCTTAGCCGATTTGTAAAACTAGGTTTCAAGTAAAAGCAGCGTTTTTGCACAAAAATTGGGTAAATAACCAAATGTGAAAATCTATAGTGAACCACTCAACAGTTTGATGTTGAATCCATATCAGTGATCTTTAAAATTATACTTGTGGCCAATCTTGAGGAAAAGATGTTTCAAGGAATTTTGAACCGTAGGTGGAAACAACTGGGAGTTGAAATCCTTATAAAAACCATCCTACCCCCTCCAGAATTTGATTATTAATCCATATTAGTCATCATCAAAACTCTATCTATAGCCACTCCTGAAAAATAAATATTGCAAGGAAAATATAACTTTTTAATCGGAAGTAACATCTCCAAAACCAAAAGTGGAAATCCTTAGAGTATCTCCCTAGTTCCTCCAGAATTTTATGCTGAATCGATATCAGTCATCGTCTAAACTATATCTATAGACTATACAGAAAAATATATATTTCAAATAAAATTTTGAACTGGAAGGATAAAAAGAACTGGTGGAAATTTTTATGAACCATCCTCCTCCTCCGGAAATGGATGCTAAATCCATATCAGTTATCGTCTAAGCTCTATTTAAAACCAATTTTTAATGATATATTTTTCAAGTAGAAGACAATTTCTGAAGCTGTAGGTGAAATCCTTAGTTACTCCCTACATCCTGAATTTGATGCTGAATGCATATCCCTTATCATCTATTCTCTATCTCTAGTACATCCTGAAAAATAGATTCTTCAGAAAATGGCATTGCTATGATATTGCAAAATTTCTACGACCACATAGTTTTGACAAATTTAAAATAACATATTAAGATATCTTAATAAACTATACAAATTAATTCGATTCAACATTTCAACAATCTACATACAAAAAATAAGAGAAAATGAACAATTGAAAACCAATACCACTTGATTATAAATATGACACTCGACTCGAATAATTACATCAATTATATTTTCAAAATTTCTTTTTGCACACAGTTTCAATCCTCAAAACTGACTCATGATTTAAAAAAAAATGCAGTAATCTTGAATCAAGTGGAAGAAAATAAATCGTAATAAACAAAATGGTGGGTATTCATACATGCATAAAAACTAGAAAGAAAAGATAATTGCATTTAGGAAACTAATTTGATCAGATTCTAAAAAAAAAAATTAGAAGCTGATTTGGCATGACATTTGGTGGAAACTTACTTTAATTAATCATTAATTTTACTTCATTCTGTTTTAAATAAGTTAAGCTTAATTTATTTTTGGAATAATTTAAGTTTGTTTATATGTAATCTTACAATCTTACAGCTACAATATGTAATCTTACAGCTACAATAACCATTAACCATGTAATTAACGCTACGAATAATCATGTTCGGAATTACATGCATTAATTAAAAGGCATCATATTATGTGAATATAACTTAAGAACCTACCTAAGTGAAGAACCTACGTAAATAAAGAACCTGTTACCTTACACCTTTCTGGTAGGTCGGACGGTCTGGGTCTCAACAACAACAATAAATAAAGAACCTACCCAAATGAAGAACTTACAAAGAACTGGAAGCAACTTCATTAAATTCGGATAAGTGAAATGCTCAGTTTAGAATCTCAGTATGTAAATGCAATAACATCAGTGCATCAACCAATAGCAGTGATTGATCTGACGTTGCTGGATGCTGCACTAGAGGTATAAGAAAATTAATAAAAATAAACAATTAAAACGGCTGTAGCCAATAATATGACAAATGATATGTTTCATGCTGTTTTTAAGGACGTGTTTAATTTTCAGATTATTTAAAGTATCAGTCTGAGCGAAATATTTCAAAAATCTTATTTTAAAATTATTTATTTAAAATGTCCACCAATTTAAATGTGTTTTGATTGTATAATGCGAATTATAAATTTTTACTTGTTAATATGTCTGTCTGTAACCTTACTATTTACTTTAGCGAAATTTTAATAGTAACAAATGATCATGACTTCAGTTTATATGGTTCAATTAAGACTAAAACTCTTTTTTATACATATATGTTCATATTTTAATATATTTCGTTAATTTTTTTTTTATATAAATTACAGTTTAATAGTCAGTCTATTACTGTAATAACCATTAATCATGTAATTAGCGTTACGAATAATCATGTTCGGAATTACATGCATTAATAATTTGAAAAACAATCAATATAACACGGTCTAGCATCGTAGGTTGTATAGATTTCTAGTTTATAAAAATATGTGAATCTAAGCATAACTTAGTCTAAGATATAACTAGTGAATTATAAACCATGAGTAATTTATTACATTTTGTAGGTGTAACTTTGAGAACGATAGCATTTCAAACAAGAAAGATCAATCATGCATAAGCATTGATTATGAAACACTTTCCAACTGAAATGTAATTTCATTTAAAAATTTCTAGAATGTGATACATTCAGTGGGTGATATCTTTTACATTATCACAGTATTACAGTAATTTATTATACTTAAATATTTAAAACTGCATCGAAATATAAATCATCTGATTCTTTATGCAAAATCAATGAATATTTCATTCATATAACTTGTATTCCAGACTCCAGAGCTAAATAATTTTGTGTGAAAAAAATTCAGCAATTCTTATGTAATCCATCTTACGATCGCTTGAGTTATTTGCATTCTGCATATGTTAAAATTAGGCTTCGTTGAAGAAATAATAAAAGTTTAGGGATCATTTAAAATCACAACTATTGTAATTGCATAGGCACGGAATTTAGATACACAGATAATACACAGATGCACAGATAATATATGTGTGTATATGTATGTACTCAAAGTACTGGAATCGTGCCGAAGATCGGAACTCGAATTTTCAAAGGATCTACACGTTTTGGGACTTCTAGAACACGAAAAAACTATTTTTAGGAAGACGTCTGTGTGTGTAAGGGTGTATCTGCGTATGTTTCTATGTGTCTGTGTGGATATTACATCCACTCTAATTGAAAAACTAATGGACCGAACTTCATACAATTTGGTATGTATGTTTGTTGTGGGAAATCCTGATGTTCATTAGATTATAGTACGATTCGTAATAAAAGAATCTGCCTTCTTTGCGAAATGGCAGCAGAAATTGCCTTTATCCACTCTAGCTAAAAACTAATGGAACAAATTTAACAAAATTTGGTGTATAATATTTCAGTAACCTACAAGTGATTTATATACCAAATTTAACAAAATTTTGTATATAAATCATTTGTAGGTTATTCTAGTACGATTCGAGAAAATGGAACTGGCTATTTTTGCGAAATGGCCCGCAAAAATCGTTATATATAAAAATAAAAGACTACGTGTGCTCTATTATACCAATTAAATTCCTATTTTATACGTGATTTTTGACAACAAAAAGAATAAGACTAAGCCCATTACTCTAGGACAAGCCGTTCTTGAGATATTCTAGTTTTTTTGCGTTTTCGCTACGCCACCTTTGACAATAAGTCCAGCTATCAAATGAGAACCAAATTTAAGTTTAACGTGTAAATTCAATGTCATTTAAAATACTTATGGTTGTTATTTTGTGCAGATAAACTCAAATTATTATTGAAGAAATAAAGAGAACGAATATGAGTCTGCAGGGAAAGACATGTGCTGTCCACATCAGAATTTTTAACAATATTACAACAATGATTTATAGAAGTGAACGGGGATTATTTTCAGGCCATTTCGAAAAAAAATGTATGATCTATATTTAAATATCCATCAAATTTTTGTCGAATAAAATGTTCAACAAATTTAAGCTGTGTACCAAATTTTAACTCTCTAGGACGTAGGAAAGTGCATTAAAAATGTCATCAAATAAGTATACCATGAAGACTTATATAAAATTAAAAAAAAAATGAAAAATTGTTATCTACCAAATTTATTTTAAAATGTGAAGCCTCTCTTATAAGCAAATGATTAAACACTTGGAAAGATATTTATTATATAATATATATATCTTTTCTTTCCGGAGGATATCCCAAAGTCAGAATTTAATTGAATTTGTTTTTTTCTCTATAATAAATAATTTTTAATTAAAAAACTACTTAGCATATTTTACTGAATTGTTTTTTATATATTCTATGGGATAATGTGAATATTTCCTAAAAATTTCGAAGCAATTTGTGAATTTTAAGTTTACGTAAAAAATGTTTGAAAAATTAGGTCCCATAGGGCTCAATGTATTTCATTTTTTCAACCCGGGCTCAATAAAAAACTAATTGGGTGATATTATTTATTTATATTCCCATAGGTCCCACAGACCGTCTGAAAAACAACTAAAATTTCATTTTGATAAAGTTATTTTTACGGCAGTTATCGTGCTAACGGGCAGACAGACAGACAGACAGACAGACAGAATGAACAAAGTCATAAACACTTTTCAACTTTGTTGTAAAGTGTTAATAAAACGAAAATATATATGATTGGCGATTTTTAAGCAAGCATCTAGAATAGTAACATAAGCCTTATGAACGAAAAATTCGCACTGCAATATATATTAATTACGTTTTGGACAGCTCACTTCCGCGCTGCATTTTGACAATCATAGTTCGAACATCAAGCGAAAATGATTGATTTAAAAGGGATGCCATGTTTATCAATGACATTTGAATTAAACTGCCACATCAATCATTTTCAAAAAATAAAGTTTTCGGCATAAATTCAGTTCTCAAAACTGACATAATTTACATAAAAATAATTACTGTCACCCAAATAAGGTGAAAGAGTAATAAGAGAATAAATCATAAAGAAATTATATTTTAAGATGTGCATATGATCTATTGCTCATACTATTGTAGATAAATCGAAGGAAGCTAAAGAAAGTAATTGCAAATCAAAGCGCAAGCATTCTGATTCCAGAAACAATTTAGAATTTCATTTAACGTGATATTCTTAACGAAATTACTTAGATTAATCACTACTGTAAAATTAATTTCATTTCGTGTCACAGTGTTATCAATTTTAGTCGAAGATTTATCTTGTCAAAAAAAAAAAAAAAACATGTTCTATTTGGCAATTCAAAAGAGTGAATTTACAATTCTACTTTTGTATAATGCGCTATAAATGATTCACATGTTTGTATAATAAATCTATAAAAAGACGAAAACAATTTATAAGCAAGACTTTTAAAACGTTTTTCCTTCTTTTGCCAAAAACAATTTCCCTCTTTCCAAATCATTCTTGTGAAAACCGTCCTTGTATTTTCCAGTTAATTCTCATTTTATAAATTATAGGATTCTTTACAAATTTATGGGTTAACCTATATATAAAAGTGAAAGCAATTTTGCTTCTATTTTTGTCTGTTGCGTATATAAATCTACAGCATATAATGGAATTTTTTTTCATCTTGCAGGTTTTTTATCTACTTCATAGCAGGTAATCCCATCCCATCCATCTTTTGAGTTTCTAGTACTAGGAGTTGTCGAAATATTAATTTCAAAACGCAAAACAATTTTTATCGAAACTTTATTTAAAGAAAATCATGCGATATTGGATGCAAAGGAATTGAATCAAATGTGCTTATACGGCAGAAAAATTTCATTTGATTTTTCTGTATTAAAAAGTAAAAAAAAAACGATACAGAAATAGAACAGCGTTAATTAATTTCATTTTGTGTCACAGTATTATCAATTTTAGTCGAAGGTTTATCATGCAAAAAAAAAAAAAAAAAAAAAAAAAAATATGTTATTTGGCAATTCAAAAGAGTGAATTTACAATTCTACTTTTGTATATCATTGAATATGGTATCAAAGTCTGTCATACGCATGGAATTCATCATCGTATGAATACATTCCGATAGTAAAGATTACACAGATCTTCATCTCTTAGTCACATTACGTAACCTTTTGCTTACGGGTGGGATAGTATCAATCCCAAACGAAGAACCTGTCAAAATGACATGTATTTGACATACCCTAACCCAAACAGTTCGATTCCCTTTGCAGGCATTGGCGTCCATGAAGGTCAATGTCTGCAAAGGGGGATCGAGCTGCTTGGAATGGGGTATATCAAATACCTGTCTTTTTAAGAGGTTCTTCGTTTGGGGTTGACGCTGTCCCACTACGCTGTCAGCAACTAGTCTGAACCGGATTTATTCTTAACGCTCATCAGCCGCCAATGATATGGGCGCTATTAAGCGTGAAACCGGTTTATCGAAGCTAGTTGTTGCAGCGAAAACATTATCCATTCTCAAGTTATCAATAGAATTAAAAATTAAATTTAACAAACATATAAAACTGGCGACTCTCAAGAAAACTTGGTCAGACGCTGAAATCTGTAGTGTGCTAAGATATCTGCGAATTCAGGGCCAGCTCAAATCCTTCGCCAACTTTTTAAGGTAGTGGACCTTTTGTCATGTCACGTTAGCAGATTTGGATTTGGTGTAAGCATTTTGATAACGGCAGAACACGGGTAACCGACAAGTAGCGATATGGACGAACAAGATCCTTCATTACTAATGACAATGATATCAGCATCGAAAGAATGATTCAGGAAGATAGGCGTCTTAAAACTTTGTTATTGCCAACCAACTTCAACAAGCTGTAATGTCTTGGATGCAGAATCTTGATACTGCTTTTTTCAGGTCTGGGATCCATGCCTTGATGTACTGGTAGACCATACGCCTGGACAAGTATGAAGAGTACAAGGAAAAGTAATTTGTGTCAACATAAATAATTGGTTGTCCTTGCATTGATATAAGAATAAATGTATTCATAGGACAGGTACCATAGTTAATGAAATATCCTCGTAGATTTTATAAATTTGCAGCATTGTATTTTTGGTTGGGTTATATGATAAGTTACAACCATAGGATATGAGATCACAGAAATTTTTAATTTTAAAGCCATCTGCTTTACTTTGGTTCATTTCAAATTCACTTTGTTAGCGTTTCAAATTCATATATATTTTTATTTTGTTTAACATATTGTTGCAATGAGATAAATATGGTACGGTTAAATGTTTTGCTAGCATTTTAACATTTTCATTTTAGCGAATGTTGACCAAATTCTTATTTTTGTATATATTTGTATATTTTTCATACACACAAATTTCATATTTTTATATACACATAAATTTATACACATACGGGACTGGTCGTTAGATCACCGAAGTCAGGCAGCATAGGGCGCGGTTAGTACTTGGGTGGGTAACCACCTGGGAACACCGCGTGCTGTTGGCACATTTCGGGAGCGGTTGCCCGGTGGTTTGCGCTCTGGATTTGCACGCTGCCACAACACTGCCGCCGTGTTCATGCGATGTACGATCACGTTAAACATGTGGGTCCGTAAGTCCTTCCGAGAGGTTGGTGGTAGGGGAAGGAGGGCACGGTCCCTGTGGATGCCTCCCCCACTGGGTTCCGGTCTAAATTGGGTGGCACTTCCCGGCCGTCCAAACAGTTACTTTACACCTTTCTGGTAGGTCGGACGGTCTGGATCTCAACAACAACAACACACGGGACTGGACCTTTCTGGTAGGTCGGACGGTCTGGGTCTCAACAACAACAACACATGGGATTGGGATATTTTATTCTTCATATTTGCTTGCACAGACAATTTTGAATCGTGAAAACATAGATTATTCTAATTATTTTTATGATAATTTAATATATATAAATGTTTTAAATTTTAATATCTATTACCTTAGAAACCATTTAAATCAATAAATACATTTCGGAAAGAAATACGAAATATAAATTTTTATACGGTCCCCCGGTCCTACCAATTATAATTAGGAAAATCATCCTCATACAATTTCATGCAAAATAAAAATAAATATTCTTTTTACGACCAAAATTCACCAAGTTATGAAGCATTAAACTTTATAACTTAAGTCGCTTTTCCACGCATAAAAATATCCCGTTTCAAACAACCAACCAATCAGGGACCGTATTGACCATTTCTCAGCACAAAAGTGCTCCAAATTTAAACAGCTATAAGTCGGTCAATTTTGGTCGTAAAAGAATGATTTTTCTTTTATTTTGCATAAAATTGTATGGGGCTGATTTTCCTAAATATAATTGGTAGGACCGGGGTAATGTATAAAAATTTATATTTCGTATTTCTTTCAGAAATGCATTTATTGATTTAACTGTTTCTAAGATAATGGATTATAAAATTTAAAACATTTTTGCAATTGGAAGTGTATCTCTGTGACTAACGGTTGAGGAAATAGCCATTGGGCACCGATAGCACTGGACACCCTATATATATGTATAAAGCGACGGTAGCAGAGTTCAGAGTTGTGTGTGCGTCTCTGATATAGGAATTCGAAGGAGAGCTCATGGCCATCTGGTATTGCAAGTGTAAAGTGTGACAAAGCATCGGTGTTACCCAAGTTATATGAAAGAAGATCAGGTACCGTACAATTAAACTATATGAGGATAACTTCTGTGTCTAAATTTGTGTTTTTAAGGAAAAGCTAATTAATGCATCCCACCACGTGCTCCAACCAAATATCAATTCATCTGGCATTACACCCCCCGAACTACCATTGAGATGTATTCCACTATTGTGATATTTATTTAATTTGTAAAACTAAAGAGTGTAAATTGAGTATGTGATAAATAAATGTTTGTTCCTTTACTATTAACCTTAATTTTTAGTTTGTTAACTTAGTATCCCGTTAAGCACAGAAATAGGTGGGTTTTGCGGCCACCAACGCAATGTACACAGCAGTAAGTTTTAGAACAGATTACATGTATAATTAATATACTAAAAACATTGTTATCCAATTTAAATCAAATTAATACCTTCAAATTGCAAAAAACAACCATACATGATTTAAAACGCAAACTTATTTCCAAGTATAAACAATTTTTTGATACCCATCAAAATTTAAACATTCCATATTTAGTAATCATACCAAAATTTCACAAGGACCCAGTAAAATTTAGAACAGTTACCAGTGGATACAACTCTTATGCATCAAAAGCTAATAAAAAACTTCTCAAAGTCTTGAACATTCTTTTTCATGCTATTTCCCTAGAGCCACATTGCATTATCCGAAATAGCTATGAACTTATTCAAAAACTGAAATCCTTTTCTGCCATTGACTCTTTCCAAACATTAGATTTTAAAGATCTTTTTAATAACATCGACATTAAAGATTTATTCTCTGTCATTAAACAACTCTTCGATCAATTCAAATTAAATACTCTTACTAAATATGACTCGTCCACCTTTAATAATTTATTGCATTTTGTGCTTTTTCACAACTATCTTGTACATGGCAATGCTGTATACCTCCAAACGATTGGAGTACCGCAAGGATCCACTAGTAGCTCCATGCTCGCCAATATTTATCTCTACTTCTACGAAAGAAAATCCACTCTGTTCACTCGTAACATTTCTATTTTTCGATACATTGATGATGTTTTTCTTTGTTTTCATACTGCACACGATTCTTTACCCACACTTAATATATATCCATCCAATCTTGAATTAATACCGAATGAATCCCACCCTTCCAAATCTGTAAATTATCTTGACATCACCATTGATATACATTGTAACTCTTTCACTACTACTATTTATGATAAGAGACATCAATTTAAATTTAATGTAAAATTCTTCCCACATTTCTCTTCTTGCCTTAGCAACCAAGTTTTTAGAAATCTAATCACTAGCTATTTGCTCCGCATTAAACGCCTGGATAGTAATAAGTGTACACTATCACACATTAATAGTCTCAAAAATCTTTGCTATATGTACAACTTCCCCCCCTTATTTGTAGATCGCAGTATAAGTACAGTATTCTAAAGTCGTGGAAACACCATAAAATAAACACCGCCCCGGCGGGCAAACATAAAAATGTAAAAATATTAAAAAACAGTAATTTCGATTACACTAAAAACGAAAAAATTTTTTAAAAAAACCGCCTCGGCGGGTAAAGAAAAAAGTTTAAAACACTCATAAAACCGTTAAGGCGGATATCTAAAAAACTAATAAAACAAAAAACAGGCTACGGCTCCAAAAAACAGTGTTATCCATTCTTTCAAAGTTTTCGATATTCGTGGTCACATCTCGGTCAGTTTCTAAACTCTTGGGTTTATCTCTCCGAAACTATGTACTGCTACTTCCACTTCTTCTGGTCTGGATTATTCCCACGTGGTATTCAGCGAGGTAAACGTACAGATTGTAGCATGTGGGGGAATCATTTGAAGATTATTCACGGTGACGACCTTTCGACATGTGAGTTGCTCTTTTTTGCAAATTCGTATATTTGTGCGCTATATTTTTCATGTTCATGTCTATGTGGTATTTTATATTTCATGTTTATGTGGTATTTTATGATATATAATTGAATTTATCCTATTTGGTTTTTTTCTGTTATTCCGTTGTTGGGCACAGATTGCATAATATTTTAACCACGTGTTTTTATGCAATCATAGAAACAACGGATTTTAGTATATCTGTCTAGAATGTGCCCCTGAAGACGTTTCTGGCAGATATACTATTTTTTAATATATTTTCCTTGTCCTGGTCTCTCCGTGCTCTGCTTTTTCGGCCCTTCCTCGTTGCTTTTTGCTTTTCACACACGCTTTTATTTTGCTCGCGGTTAGATACTGTGGTTACTGATTCACACTCTTGCACTTTAGTTTTTGTTATTTTAATTTATATATATATATATATATATATATACACTCTAAGACCAAAAAATCGACTCACCACGCAAAATAATCCCATAGTAATGAAACTTTACATTTCGACCGAATATGCAAGTGATCAAAAATTCGCCGCCAATGAATGAATAGTCGGAACTTCAGCGCATTGAAACTGAACACCGTGATGTTGTATATAAGGAGCAAACTTCGCTTTCAGAAACTAAACATGCGGTGGCTTTCGATTGCGTTTACGTACCTTAATTGTAACAATGCCTCGCCGGCGAATTCGCGGCCACTACTCGCATATGAAGGAGTTTGAAAGAGGGCGTGCGGTCGGACTGCGTGAGGCTGGATTGACACGCCGGAATCCGCTCGGCATTTGGGTAGAAGCGATGCAGCAGTTAGACGATGCTGGCAGGAATGGGTCCGTAATGGCAGGTTTCAGCTGCAAGCGGGCAACAGACGGCTTGGAACGACGACAGAACGGGAAGATAGAGCAATTGTCAGAGCAGCTGTGACAGCACAAGATTCGTCGTTATCAACCATCCTACGTATGATAAAAATGGAAGTGACCACCCAGACCATTAATAGAAGACTACGGGAGGGGAATTTAACACTCACGGTGCCCAATACGCCGCCTACCACTAACCAGTATGCACCGTCTACAGCAATGATGCCGGGCCCGATCAACGTGGAATTGTTCGGATTGGGAACGAGTTGTCTTCAGTGATGAGTTCCATTTAGAACTGAGTCCCGACGATCAGCGCAGACGTGTCTGGAGACAGCTCGGATATCGCCAGGATCCTGCTCTTACTGTCACACGCCACCCGGCCCGACAACAGGGAGTTATGGTCTGGAGTGTCATTTCCTTTGATAGCCGGACCCCTTTGATAGTTCTCCGTGGCATCATCACAACACAGCGGTACGTTGCCGACATTCTACGACTCGTTGTATTGCTTTTCCTTTCGCGACACTCCGGGCTAACATCTTGCAACCCACCAAGCTCCCTTCCGGAATTAAAAACTGCTCTTTGTAAGGCTTGGAACTCTTTGAGCACACAACTCATCCAAACCCTCATTGACAGTATGGGAAATCGTTGTGTAGCATACGTGGCTATCCGAGGTTCCTATACACCGTATTAAACTGCAGCATCACATTGTTTTAATCATTCTGTTGCACTGAGGTTGACACTCGTTTTGTGACCCTTTTCCTTTCAACACTTTTCTTTGGATAATATAATAAAAGTCATTATTATCCTTGTTTTGCATTGTTTTCTACGTCTATAACCCTATTACACCCACATACCGCGTCTCTTTCCATTTCGATTTAGATTTCCTGAAATTTTCACATAAACAGGAAGGATATATATATATATATATATATATATATATATATATATACATATATATATATATATATATATATATACTATATGTATATAGGGGGTGAGTGTGTTATTAACAATGTTTATCCCATTTATTTATTTATTTATTTGATTAGGAAAAATGAACTTGTATAGTTATTTTAAAATAAATTGATAAACATCTAAGGAAAGTCATATGCTATTTACAGTAAATCTTAAATACGTAGTTTACACTAAACTTTGTAGAAAATGCCCTAAAACGCTATTAATTTACATTCATAAATTATCTATAAAATATAAGCTAGTATGAAACTTTATAATTTTTGAAATTCCAAGGAAATCTAATTTTGTTAAGTACCCTTCCTTTTTATCAAACTTTAAAACTTTTTTGGCTGAGGTATTATTAAAAAGTCTTGTGTTGTAAAGTAGATTTTGAAAATATGATAAAATATTTTTATACTTAATTCTTTGTTGTATATATGCGTTTGGTTTCTAAAATTTTTTAAAAGAATCACTTGGAGCTAAATTTACTTGGAAAGCGTTTTGGGATTAAATTTTAAGCCTTAGTAAAATTATACTGAAAACGTTCTTTTAAAATATTTTATATTAAATTTAATTTTTCCTCAAAGGATGTTCGCTTAAAAGCTTTTTGCTGTTCATTTTGCTTCTTATTTTGAAAACGAAAAAAAAAAAAAAAAAAAATAAGAATGTTATAATATTTTAATATTAAAAAAACATTTCCAAGTAATAACTAAAATTCAAATATATTTAAAAAATTATATTAAAAATTAGACATTATTTTATTAATCTTTCAAAAGCCTTTGGAATTTGATGTATTTTTCCATTAAACATCCAAAATAGAAAATAACAAAAATAAAAATTTGAAATTAGTCTAACTAATTCAATTCACTAAATTAGTGGTATTTAATATGAAACAAACTGACTAAATATTTCGTAAGTGTTGGTAAATTCCAGCCATCTAAAACAATTTGATCTTGTTTAAAAACATTTACATTCACTGACATGTATTCGGCTAATTTCGCATAAATTTACTACTTTGTTGAATTGATTAAATATATAATTATACATGCACTTTTTGCATACAAATATTTGTGTATAAAAATGATAGAATAGTATATTTCTTCTGTTTAGAACTTTATTAAGTTTATTTATTCTGACTTTCAGGAATAATATAATAAAACAACTACAGCTTTAAAGTCGATCCGGTGGTCGAGCGGTCAGCGGCATGCGTTTCCGTCTGATCGCTGGATTGCGAATTCGAACCGCGCCAGCGGGCATGTCAATGCCAAGTCAGACTGCCGCCCTTCGAGGAGCATCAATAAAAGTGAAGCTGCAAATCTTCTCCCCTTCGCCATGGGATACCCTGTGGTGCGTAGGCGCCCCTTCACCACAAGGGAATTAGTGACGAACGGACAGCTTTAAATCAGTAATGCTAGTTTATGAACTAAACTAGAAAGATTATTTTAATGGGAAAATATTTTTGTTTGAGGTGTAAAGAAAGTAGTTAAATGTGCTTGTTAGATATGTATTTTATGCTGATACCCAAAGGAGGCATATATGTCATATCATGAATGGATTAAGATACAATGAGCATTTTGCCATCATGATCGGCACACTATGAGGGGTTAGATATAACAGAAACAATTCTGCAAGTCTATTCTGCAAATTTATTCTGCAAATTATTCTGCAAATTTATTCTTCAAATTATTCTGCAAATTTATTCTGCTTTGTTTATTCAGAAGTAATGGAGTCTCCTAGGAGAGCCCTCTCATACAAGGAGTTAGATGCCTGCCTGCATCGTTTCGGTAATTAAAAACCTGTCTTTCTGTGCGAAATGGCCCACAAAAATTATATTTACCCACTGTAATTAGGAAACTAATTGACCAAGTGTCACAAATTTGTGGTAGATAAGTCCTTTATGGTTTACAGTGTGCTTATTAGATTTTGGTACGATTCGAAATAAAATAATCCACTTTTTTTACAAAATAGCCAGCAAAAATTGTCAAAGTCTAAAATAACAGATTACGTCTTCTGTGATGTACTAATTAATAGGTGTTTCATAGGTAATTTTTGACGATGAAAATAATGAGACCTACCTCATAGCTTTGGTCATCCTGTTATTGAGATATTTCTGTCTTTTAGCATTTTTGTCACGCCGACTGTGAAAATACGTCCACTTACCAAATTAGCACGAAAATTGGATTAACAGTGCAAATTCAGTGTAATTTCAACTAATTATGCGCGTTATTTTGTGAAATTAAGCTCAATTTTATAAATTATGGAAGAAAGAAATGACAAATGTATTTGAGTCTGTAGGAGAAGACATGTGCTGCCCACATCAGATTTTTTTTTATCCTGCTCCGTAATCGATTAAACATAATAAAAAATATATGACTTTTAAAAATAGTTGACAAAAAACAGATGACTGGAAATATCATTTAAAAATTTCCAAAATTCGTTATACTCGTATCTTATATCTCAAGGTCGTAACTGATAGAACTCAATTAAAAATATAATACCGTTTGCATATAAAAAAATATTATAGGAATTTCATTATTATTTAAATCGAACAAACTGATGAAAATCGTTTACAGAGTAAGCATATTTGATTTAAATCCGTTGGTAAGCGAACTGATATCATTTTCTTCAAATAAAGTTTCAGAAAAAAAACGTCTGCATAATTTTATAAAAGGTTAAATTGTGCGTTTTCACTTTCCCTACAATGTAAGGTATAGGGAAAGTATTGAAATCATGTCGAAAATCGCAACTCGAGTTTTCGGCGAATATACAAATTTTGAGCACTCAAAGAACCTGAAAAAACTATTTTTAGCGTGACGTCTGTGTGTGTGTGTATGTATGCATCCGCTCTATATAAATAACTAATGTGTCGAATTTCACTTGCCATATAAATCAAGTGTGGGTGACCCTGGTGCTGATTAGATTTTGGTATTATTTGGAAAAAAATAACTTGCCTTTTCTATGAAATAGCATGCAAAAAATATAAGTATCCACTCTAGGTGAAGAACTGAGGAACCAAATTTCCCAAAATTTGGTAAATAAGTCACATATTGCTTACGCTTCTTCTGATTAAATTCTGTTACGATTCGGAAGGAAAGACCATGCCTGTTTTGCCAAATGGCCCGCAGAAAGTGCTGAAAACTAAATTAAAAGGTAATGTATGTTCAAATGTATCAATTATAAATTCTTGTTTTATACGCAATTTTTGACAACAAAAAGAACAAGACTAACCCATAACTCTGTAACTCACCTTTCTCGCAATATTTAATTTCTTTTTATATATATATATATATATATATTTCTGTCATTTCACATGCGAAAATATCTCCAGTCGGTAAATGAAAAAAAATGAAATGAAACTGCAAATTAAGTGAATTTTAAGTAATTATCCACATTATTTTGTGACATGAAACTGAATTTAATGAATTATATTAGAAAGAAAATGAATTTGAGTCTGTAGCAAAGGTCATGTGCTGCTCACATTCGTTTTTTTTTAATTTCCCCACAATACATTGTAAGGAATTGAGAAAGGACTGGAATTGTGTCGAAAATTGCAGCTCAAGTTTTCGAAGGATCTACACGTGTCGAGCATTCTAGAACCCAAAAAATCAATTTTTAGCTTCACGTCTGTCTGGGCAATGTATGTGTGGCGGAAAGGATGTTAACAGGCCCGAACCAGGGACCTGGTGCCTACAAGACTGACATAAAGCAGATCATAGAGCAAAAGCTAGCTTCAGCGCCATTCTTATAATTCGGGTATAGGTTCCAAGCATCTTTGAACAGATGTCTTTGCTGCCGCACACTCGTCTATCTGATGAGGAGCCCGAGTCGAATTTCGGCGAGGAGAGGGGGCCGCCTCGAAAACCCCCCGCGTATCCCCGTCCGAATTTCAGTTGAGGGACTGAAAAGCCGAGAGGCATGTTGCCTCGAGCGTGACGTCAATCGTGGTCAACCGGAAGGAAGTGGCAAGGCCTCTGACTCCATGTGGTGCTGCCATCTCGTGTTGAGAGGTGCGATCGTTGGCGCGAGAAGGTTGTGTGTTTCAAACTTCCAGTCATCATTGTGGCAGAATGGATGTTAACAGGCCCGAACCAGGGACCTGGTGCCTACAAGACTGACATTATAATCATAGAGAAAAAGCTAGCTTCAGCGCCATTCTTATAATTCGGATATAGGTTCCAAGCATCTTTGAACAGATGTCTTTGCTGCCGCACACTCGCCTATCTGATGAGGAGCCCGAGTCGAATTTCGGCGAGGGGAGGGGGCCACCTCGAAAACCCCCCGCGTATCCCATTCCGAATTTCAGTTGAGGGCCTGAAAAGCCGAGAGGCATGTCGCCTCGGGCGTGACGTCAGTCGTGGTCAACCGGAAGGAAGTGGCAAGGCCTCTGACTCCGTATGGTGCTGCCATCTCGTGTTGAGAGGTGAGATCGTTGACGCGAGAAGGTTGTGTGTTTCAAACTTCCAGTCATCATTGTGGCAGAAAGGATGTTACCAGGCCCGAACCAGGGACCTGGTGCTTACAAGACCGGCATTTTGATCATAGAGCAAAAGCTAGCTTCAGCTCCGTTCTTATAATTCGGGTATAGGTTCCAAGCATCTTTGATCAGATGTCTTTGCTGCCGCATACGTATCCCTTCAGGCTCAAACTTAATTGACTAAATTTCACTAAATTTGGTAGATGTGTCACTCGTGTGTTACCCTGGTGCTGATTAGAATTTGGTAAAATAGAGCCGGTAAATAGATTCGGAGAAATAGAGCCTGCTTTTTCTCTGCGAAATGATACGCAAAAATTATCTAAATGAGAAAATAAAAGACTATATACACTTCCTTCCAAAAAATAAGTTCGAAATCCAAATTCTAAGATAACGAGCCAACGAATTAATTTTACTAGGCTAAACTTGCTGTATACTTCGAATACAATATAAAACTATAGAAACACGTGCATATAGCAATTGGAATGTTTTGGAATTGGGTCTATAAGCGTGAAATAATAGAATGAACCGTTACCTAGATATGATTAATTTTTGGCATTTTTACAACGCCACCTTTAAAAATAAGTCCAGACGTCAAATGAAAACGGAAATTGAATTAAATCTGCAAATTTAGTGTAATATTATCTGTTTCATTTTGTTCCTTTATACTCAATTTAATTGGGAAAGAAACAAAGAGAACAAGCATTTGAGTCTATAGGGAAAGTCGTATGCTGTCCACATTTGGATTTTTTCTATACAGTTGGTCCCACTTCATTGCATACACTTCGTTCCATTCTATTTTATGCGTAAAGTGGGGTATGGGATTAAGCGTGTACGCCGATTAGTATTATTAATATCCCTCTTGATTATATACTATAAAGGAAATTATGTGGGCAGCACATAACTTTCCTTATATAATGCTTATATATAATCAATAATATTTTCTAGTTTTACAATAAAAAAAATAATAAGATCCACGGCGCGGTGTTTTTATCGTTGAAATGTGCATTGGCATTAAAGTGTGTAAACACAATCACAAAACATAAGTAATAATCATCACAAAGGAAATCGCTTTATTTCATAAAAATTATCTATGATTAAGAAAAAGTTCTCATTATATGGTAAACAGAAATTCTCTTGCGTAACAAAAATACCGTAATAATTACACCAAATTATTTGTTTTGAATAAGTAAATCTTCAATAAATTTTGTTATATGCCCGATTTGCATTAAGTAAACAAAAAGCAAATTGGAGAAGTAAATAAATTGTTAAAGAAGTATTGGCAAAACTGCCGGAAAACATATCGAATAAGCATATTTTAGAAAGGAAATTATAGAATAAATGTCAATTATTCCCAAAGGTTAGAAATAAAAATAGTTTCTTGCAAAATAATACTTTGCATCATGTAATTATGTTAATAATTCAAAAATTTATGTGTCTGATACATTTAGCATGAGAGTAAATCAGTAATAATATTGTTGTTCTTATTATACTGTCCAGAATTGTTTCTCATAATTCACTAAATTTTCTTTTTTAATAAGCAATTTTGTATTCAAAGCTATATTTGGAAAGTGATGAATATTTATTATGAACTATTTCGATGGTTTTCAATATATGCACAAGAGTAGATTATATAAGTGCAACAAGTTTTTAACACTTTACAGCACAGTTGAGAAGTGTTTATGATTTTGTTCATTTTGTCTGTCTGTCTGTCTGTTCGTTCCCAAGATAATTGCCGTAAAAATGACTTTATCAAAATGAAATTTTATTATGTTGTTCAGACGGTTTGTGGAACATATGGCAATTTAAATGAATAATATCACCCAATTAGTTTCTGATTGGATCCGGGTTTAAAAATTGAAATACATTGAACCATATGAGACATAATTTTCAAACATTTGTTAAGAGAAATATTAAAATACCTAAAATTTTTGAAGCAAATTTCACAAATTGCTTCAAAAATTTTAGGAAACATTCAAATTATCCCATAAAATATACAAAAAAAAATTCTGCAAAATATGTTCGGTAGATTTTTAAATAAAAATTAAAATAATAATTACACCCGTGTTATATGAAGAGATCGCATAACCCACTCCAAAATACCGCTTTATTTTTGTGTATTTTCTGTGCATCTATATTCTGTGCCAACGTAAAAAGATACTTTTGAGCTCAAATGATCATCAAAATTTAATTATTTCTACAACGAAGCCTAATTTTAATAGGTACAGGATGTAAACAAGTGGTTGTAAGATGAAGTATAAGAATTGCTAAAAATTTTTCACGCAAAATTATTTAAATCTGTAATAAAAGTGCATGAATGAAATATGCATTACTTTAACATAGAAAGTCAGACGATTTGTATTTTGATGACGTCATTTGAATAAAGTTCATTTTTTATGAAGTTTAAATTTTTAAATTTAATAAATAAGTGTAGTACTATGATAATTTAAAAAATCTGATGTTGGTAGCACATTTCTTTCCTTATGTAATGCAATGAATTAACTAATTTTAGAGTGAAGAAAAAAATAGGTTATTCTTCTTATAGTACATGCTTATATTCTTTCCAAGATATTGATTCCAAGATATTTTCGTCAATTAGTCGTCATTTTCATTCATTTAGCGTCATTTTTATCCATTTGCCGAGATTTTCGTTAACTTGATAACATTTAAAAAAGTCCCCAAGTTGGAAGCATTCCGTCAAATTCAACGACTAAATCTCGCCAAGCGTTATGGACGGAGAAATTATTTATTCTTATAGAAGATAAATGACTATTGGAGTTCAAATATAAAAGTATTACTCAAAGTATCTTTTCTCGTGAATGGAACGAGCTAGATCCACGAGAATGATATTACCAAATTTATCGCATGATATTGCATGTGAATCTCAACAGTTTATATAATTTTTTTAATTTATAGGATTTTTTGATAAATTTATCTAAAAAATGTGCAATATCTCAAGAACGGTTCATTCTAACGTTCTAACGTTTATGTCAATCGTTTTTTAAGAAAAAATAACATAAGAAATATCTATTTGTGTAACTTAATTAAAGGATTTGATTTTTCTCGAAAATTTAGGGGGGAGGGGGTTCTGAGAGCATACGATTGTGTTTTAAAACAATAGGCTTCCAGTATTCACTAATTGCAATTTTTGCACCAAATTTCATTCGAATCGCTCCATTCGTTCGTGAGATTCTCCACAGACTCACTGACACACACACACACACACAGACATTACCTCAAAAATGTTTGATTCGTGATCAGGGATGCTTGAAACGTGCTCTCAGTTCAAACTCGAATTATTTTCGACCCCGTCGCAATACTTTCCTTATACTTGTAGATTATGCTATGTATATAAGGAAAGTAATACATCATCGTTGAGTATATCGCATTTTGGAAATGTTTAAATAATATTGCATTTCAGTTGGAAAGTTTATCGTAATCAATGCTTTATACATGATTGACCTTTCTTGTTAAATTAAATGACGATATCTAAAACGATATTAGAGTTTTTATGTATAAACTGACATAATGCAAGCATACATAGTAGCACTTAATGGTAAATATACGTAAAGTAAGCGTATATCGTTAACTTTCAAATAGTAAGTATACGTAAATAAAGCGTATATCATTATTCTGTTAATGGTAATTTACGTTATTTATGCGTACATAGTCTGCAATGCAGTTTAATTACAGAAAACTGAAAGGTGTATATTTTTCTCTCTTACACTGTGTCACATGGGATGACCTTGGGAATACATTACTAGGCAATAGGGTACTCGGGAAAAAAGAGAGAGAAGTAGCACGCATTCAAATAAAGGGTGAAGCACGTAGTAGCACGCATTCAAGCCCAGTGGTTAGCGCACTGGAATTGAACTCGGTAGGCCCGGGTTCGATTCCCGCCTCTGCCAAAACTGCCGCCGTGTTCACTCGGAGTACAATCACGTTAAACATATGGGTCCGTAAGTCCTTCCGAGAAGTTGGTGGTAGGGGAAGGAGAGTACGGTCCCTGCGGAAGCCTCCCCAACTGGGTTCCGGTCTAAATTGTGTGGCACTTCCCGACCTTCCAAACAGTTATCTTACACCTTTCTGGTTGGTCGGACGGTCTGGGTCTCAACAACAACAACACATTCAAATCGTAATCATAGTGCACGTCCTTTTGACGTATATCTACCATTCTAGGGTTACAGATACCCTTTACTACTTTAATTTTATGTACCTTTTTTGATGAATTTAGCTAATAACGTGCTAAGCATCGAGAACGGTTTGTGCTTGCGTTCTACAGTTGGTACCATTCGTGTTCTAATGATATGTTACGTAAAGAATAATTAGTTATGTAACAATGTTGTAGCTCCTTATTTCATAATGATTTCTCTAAACATTCATTTGAAAATTGAGAGGGGGGTTCTTGAGAACATTCATCACTCCGAAAACGTTCGATTCTAGTTCAGGCATGCTAGGAACGTGCTCTTCCGTCGGAAATTTAAATTCTAATTTTTGACTCAGTTACAATATATTTCCTATACATCGATTATATATGTAGCGAAAGTAACAGTAACTCATTTACTTTATTTAACAATATTGTCATTTCTAAAATTATTTATTATCTGCTCAATATTTTATTACAGATGTGTGCTTTACAGGAGAAGTAACAATCCCTCAAGAAATTAAAAATGCCCCCACAAATATTGACAAGATTCATGTTCTGTATGCAAGTCTTAGTAAACTTTCAGTACAGAAATGAATGTCTGCCTCCTGATTGGCCGAGTCAGATGAGCCCTCAACCAAAGCGTTTTTATAACGAAGTCTTTCAATGATTCAAGACCAGTGCCCCACGGAGCGCAGCTAGACCCCTCTGACTTAATACTTCTCCTTTTCTTCAAGAGGATTTTACCTCATATTCCAAATTTTGCGTTCCGACAAATCTCGATTGCGATTCGTCACAATCAAGATCACAATCACAATTCACATTTCAAAAAGTCGTCAAGTTGACGACATTCCACAAATTCGTCGCCAAAATCTCGCCAAACGTTATGGGCGGAGAAATAAGGTATTCTTATAGCAGATAAATGGCTATTGGCGTTCAGATGCAAAAGTATTACTCAAAGTATCTTTTCTCATGAATGGAACGAGCTAGATCCACGAGAATGATGTCACCAAATTTATCGCATGATATTACATATGAAAAGTGAACATGTTTCGCAACAGTTAATACGTTTTTTAATTTATGGGAATTTTTAATAAATGTAATTGAAAAATGTGCAATATCTCGAGAACGGTTCATGCTAGCGTTCTAAATTTTATGTCGATCGTTTTCTAAGGAAAAATTAGATAAGAAATGTCTAGTTGCGTAACTTTATTCAAGGTTTTGATTTTTTGATGATTTTTTCAAAATTTCACTCGAAAATTTAAGGGGATTCAGCATATTCGATTACGGATAAAAACAAAAGGCTTCCAGTGTTTACGGATTGTAATTATTGTACCAAATTTCACTCGAATCGCTTCATTCTTTTGTGAGATGTCGTCTCCACAGGCTCACTGACACACACACACACACACATCACCTCAAAAATGTTCGATTCGTGATCAGCGGTGCTTGAAACGTGCTCTCCCGTCGAAAACTCTAATTCGAGTTTTCGACCCCGTCACAATACTTTCCTTATACATTATTAACACTTTACAACATAGTTGAAAGTGTTTATGACTTTGTTCATTCTGTCTGTCTGTCTGTCCGTTAGCACGATAACTGCCGTAAAAATGGCTTTATGAAAATGAAATTTTAGTATGTTTTTCAGATGGGCTGTGGGACCTATGGGAATATAAATGAGTAATATCACCTAATTAGTTTTTTATTGAACCCGGATTGAAAAAATGAAATGCATTGAATCCTATGGGACCTAATTTTTCAAATATTTTTTAAGCAAATTTAAAATTCACAAATTGCTTCGAAAATTATCCCATAAAATATATAAAAAAAAATTTCAGTAAAATATGTTAGGTAGTTTTTTAAGTAAAAATTATGTAATATAGGGAGAAAAACAAATTCAATTAAATTCTGACTCTTGTTATATCCTCTAGAAAGAAAAAATACTTATATATTATATAATAAATATCTTTCCAAGAGTTTAATTATTTTATATATGAGAAAGGTTTCGCATTTTAAAATAAATATAGTAGACAACAATTTTTCAAATTTTTAAATAAAATAAATTATTATAGTGTTGTGATGAATTAAACGATTGGAAAAATGATTATGAATGAAATGCTGCTTTTATAGAGAGACGATTAATATTTTGATGACGTCATTTGAATAAAAATCATTTGTTTTCGATGAAGTTTTCAAATATAATAAATTATTGTAGTGTTATGATAATTTTAAATATATTACCGAGGAATGTATCGCATTTTAGAGATGTTTAAACCAGGCAATTTATACTTCAATGCCGTCATTTGAATGAAGTTCATTTTCTTCGATGAAGTTTTCAAATATAATAAATTAATGTAGTATTGTGATAATTTTAAAAATATTACCAAAGAATGTATCGCATATGAGATGTTTGTATAAAATTGCATTGAAGTTGGAAAGTGTTTCATAATCAATGCTTTATGCATGATTAATCTTTCGTGTTGTATATAAAGAAAGTAAAAATACGTATAAATTACTTTTTTAACAAAATTTTAACATAATTATCATTTTATAACGTTTCATCGACTTTTGAAAAAAAATGTAAAGATCTTCTATTAATCCTCAATCGCTTCCCAAATCAGCAGACTACTAAAATTGATATAATCGTACCAAATGTCATTCTATTATCACAATTTGTACTGGAAATAAAATTTCCACAGACACACAACCACACAGTCATCCGTAGATTCATACTCAGGAATTTTCAGCCCATGTAGCTCCACCAAAATTAAAGAATCAGAAATTTGACCCCATGACAATAGTTCCATTTTACTTATACGGAGTATTGCTGAAAAAATAAAAAAAAATTCTCTTCTCATGATTCGTCGAAAATCAATAAAATCAGAGCATGCATTTGAATTTTATAATTCATAGAAATAAAGTATTTCATACATACTGATTGATTCTTCCTGGTGATATTCTCCCATGATGAAACTAAAATTTTTTATACCTCGAGAACGGATACACTGTAAGACGTTTCCTTGAGATTTATTTCTCTGATAAAAAATATAGACAGTTACTATCTTTTAAAAAATTGAATTAGTTCTGGGTCAGATGTTTTTCATGAAGATTTTTAAAAGATTATTTCCTAAACTCTCGAACGCAGGCCTTTTACTCATAACAAAATTTTCGCGAACTGCGATGTCCTCCTGCAGCCAAACTGTATAGACCTGGTCTTCAAATCTGTACCAGTCTGTACCAAAGAACCTTGTTGCCCCAACCGGGAGTCGAACCCTGGATTTCCGAACCTGCCAGCGAACGCTCAACCGTTAAGCTACTGGGACGAAATTGCAATCTCTTATCTTTGAAGTGGACTCTGAAGCATGTATTTTACATTCCTAACATATATCTTGCTTTTCTCACAAAACATGATAATCCATGTAGTAGAGTCGAATAATGAAACTTCAGTTATAGACGGAACTACACATTTTGGACGCCCTCAAGTCAAGAACACAAATCAACTATCGTGCGGGTGTGTCTGTGTGTTTTTCTGTCAGTGGGGTATGTATCCACACTAGCTCAAAGAACACCCCGACACAATTTCCTGAAATTCGGTTGTTAAGTTCCATATGATTTACACTGGTGCTAATTAGATTTTGATATGATTTGAATGATGAGAAACAACATTTATTTTAATGGCCAGCAAAATTCGACAAGGTCTTAATCAGGCCTAATCCGTTAATTAAATGCTTGTGTCTTATGTGACATCGATAACGAATAAGACCACCCCAATTACATTAGAATAATTTGTTCACGGGGTAGTTTTTAACACTTTTTGACAGAGTTGAAAAGTAAACACTTTTAGTGACTCTGTTCATTCGGTCTGTCTGTCTGTCTGTCTGTCCGTTCACACAATAACTGCCGTTAAAATGACTTTATCGAAATGAAATTTTAGTATGTTGTTGAGACGGTCTGTGGGACCTATGGAAATGTAAATGAATAATATCACCCAATTAGTTTTGGATTGAACCCGGATTGAAAAAGTGAAATACATTGATCCCAACGAGACCTAATTCTTCAAAACATTTTTTAAGCAAAATTAAAATTCGCAAATTACTTCGAAAATTTTAGGAAATATTCAAATTATCCCATAAAATACATAAATAATTTTCAGCAAAATATGTTCGATAGTTTTTTAAATAAATATTAAAATAATAATTGCATCAATATTATATGAAGTGATCACGTGAAAAATATTGCATCCATTTTTTTTTCAAAGTGTAAAAATCGTGATTTTTAAAGTACTTGTGTAGCATCCGTTCTAAAATCGCTTAATTTTTGCGTATTTTCTGTGCATTTATATTGTGTGCCAACCAAATTACAATATTATTGCACTTAAATGATCATCAAACTTTGATCATTTCTACAACGAAGCCTAATTTTTATGAATGCAGAATGTAAACAAGTGACTATAAGATGAATTGCTGAATTTTTTCAAGCAAAATTATTTTGCTCTGTACAGTCTGGAACATAAGTGGTATGGATGAAATTTTGATTACTTTTACATAGAGAGCCAGACGAGTTATATTTTGATGACGTCATTTTTAAAGTTTTTTATCAAGTTTTAAGTTTTCAAATATAATAAATTATTGCAGCACTGTGATAATTTAAAATAAATCAGCATTAAATGTATCGCATTTTACAGACGTTTAAATAAAATTGCTTTTCAGTTGGAAAGTGTTTTATAATCAATGCTTTATGCATGATTGAACTTTCCTGTTTTTTCCTATCTTAGGTATTATGATGTTTCAAAATGCAGTGTCTCTAAATGAAAAGACAATATTTTATAACAGCAAAGTGGATATCATTTTTAAAAGATAGCCATTTAATGTGTTATATTATACGATTAAATTTAAATTAATGCATTTCGGAATATATGAACAAGAACGATCAATCATGCATAAAGCATTGATTATGCAACACTTTCCAAATGAAATGCAATTTCATTTAAGCACCTCTAAAATGTGATACATTCAGCAGTGATATTTTGTTTAATTATCACAGAATTACAATAATTTATTTTACTTGATTTCATCGAAAAAACTGAACTTTATTCAAATGACGTCATCGTAATACAAATCGTCTGACTCTCTATGTAAAAGCAGCGAATATTTCATTGATACACTTTTATTCCAGACTCCAGAGTAAAATAATTTTTCTTGAAAAAAAATTCTGTAATTCTTATATAACTTATCTTACAATCACTTGTTCACATTTTTCATTCATTAAAATTAGGCTTCGTTGTAGAAATAATCAAAATTTTATGATCATTTAAACTCAAAGGTATTATAAATGCGTTGGTGCAGTACACAGACGCATAAAATACTCAAAAATAAGGCGGTTTTAAGACGGATGCAACACCAAATAAAAATTTAAAAGAACTTTAAAAATCACGAACTGAAATTACTCTAGGAAAAAATAATGAATGCCATATTTTATTTTGAAGTGGATCTTTCATACTAGTATATGTTATTATTATTTTAATTTTTATTTAAAAACTACAAAATATATTTTGCTGAAATTTTGTTCATATTTTTATGGGATAATTTGAATATTTCCTAGAACTTTGGAAGCATTTTATGACTTTTAAATTCGCTTAAAAAATATTTGAAAAATTAGATCCTATAAGGTTCAATGTATTTCATTTTTTAAACCCGGGTTCAATCCAAAACTAATTGGGTGATATTATTCATTTACATTCTCATATGTCCCACAGAACGTCTCAACAACATACTAATTTCATTTTGATAAAGTCATTTCTACGACAGTTTTCGTGCGAACGGACAGACAGACAGACAGATAGAAGGATAGAATGAACAAAGTCAAACACTTTTCAAATATGCTGTAAAGTGTTAAAAAAATTAATATGAAGGAATTTATGGAAAATTATCTGCTGCCCACATCAGACTTTCCAGTGTATTATAGAAATGAAGAGTAAAATTATTTGTTTTATAATACCTAGAAACTTATTATTATATAAATCTTCTTCAGTATTAAATATTAATCTATAATATTAAAAAGTGTATCTATTAAAATATCTCAGATTTGCATCTTATTTACTTAATTAATAAACGTTTGAAATGATAGCAATGATTCCGTTGTCAATGGTAGTTTTTAAAATAATATTTGATATCTAAGCCCAATTGTTAAATTCATTTTCCCTCAGGATTGAAATATGATTGAAATTACAATTGAAATATGTATCCAATATGTGATTTAAAATTTTATTTTCCATTTTTGGGTGTAAAAGTCTATTCATCTTCAGCTTTCTTTATTGACACTTGACCTTTAAAACAGAAATTTAGTTTAAAAATACAATTTCTTAATTCTCGGAGAAATATGAATTCAAAAGTTATAATTAGAAGCACCAGCAATATGTATTTCGAATAAAATGTATATCTACAATATAAAATTTGGAATCAGCTTATTAATGTGTAACTAATCATAGACCATATGTAACTACCCCTGAAGTCTGTCAAATAATAGAGAAATTAAAGACATTAATTTAAATTAAATTTAGCACTTAACAAAAATAACAAGCAATTTTACACTCGCAATTCGCATTTATATCTCTTTAATTTCTAAAATTATCGATAAAATGAACAGAAACCGTAAAATGTATTTTTAAAACAAAAATATATGATGTCGGCAACACATGACTTTCCTTATATAATGCAATGAATTTACTACTTTTACAGTTAAAAAGTGTTATTCTTATAGTAGATACTTATATTCTTTATAAGATATTGAACTTTCTTCAATTAGTTGGCATTTTGATTGATTTAGCGTCATTTATATCCATTTGGCGAGATTTTTGTTAATTTGGCAACAATTAAAAAAGTTGCCAAGTTGGCGACATTTCGCCAATTTGTCGCCAAAATTTCGCCAAGCGTTATGGATGAAGAAATAAGTTATTCTTACAGCAGATAAATAATTATTGGCGTTCAATTACAAAAGTATTACTCAAAGTATCTTTTTTCTTGAATGGAACGAGCTAGATCCACGAGAATGATGTCACCCAATTAATCGCATGGTATTACATATGAAAAGTGAACATGCTTCTCCATAGGAAATATTTTTTTTTATTTTATGACTTTTTGATAATTTTTTTGAAAAATGTGCAATATCTCGAGAACGGTTCACTTTAGCGTTCTAAAATTTACGTCAATCGTTTTCTAATGAAAAATTACATAAGAAATGTCTATTTGCGTAACTTTATTAGCGGTTTTGAGTTTTTGACGAATTTTTCAAAATTTCACTCAAAAATTTTGGGGAGTTTTGAACATTGGATTGCGTATAAAAACAATAGGTTTCCAGTGTTTACGGATTGTGATTTCTGTACCAAATTTCGTTCGAATTGGTCCATTCGTTCGTCAGTTATTGTCTCCACAGGCTCACTGATACACACACACATAGACATCACTCAAAAATGTTTGATTCGAGATCAGGGATGCTTCAAACGTGCTCTCCCGTCGAAAACTCGAATTCGAATTTTCGACCTCGTCACAATACTTTCCTTATACATTATGTATATAAGGAAAGTAAATATCATACCAGAACATATCTTGTATTCATCTCTTATAAAATGTTTACTCTTTCCTAATGAAACTCAAAGAGCTAAGCTAAAATAAAGCTTTTTTATCTGCATTTTATTATTCGGACCAAGAGGTTCCCATACTTTTTACCCCGCTTTTTAGAAAACTGTCCCCGCTTTTCAGAAAACTGTCCCCGCTTTTCAGAAAACTGTCCCCGCTTTTCAGAAAACTGTCCCAAACTTTTTAGAAATATTTTAACCGCAGAGACCTTTTTTTTTAGAAAGAAACCACAGAGTCCATTTTTAGAAAGAATTTAACCGCGGAGTCCCTATCTCCTTTTTACTTTCCTTATATACATAATGTATAAGGAAAGTATTGTGACGGGGTCGAAAATTCGAAATCGAGTTTTCGACGGGAGAGCACGTTTCAAGCATCCCTGATCACGAATCAAACATTTTTGAAGTGATGTCTGTGTGTGTGTATGTGTGTGTGTGTGTGTGTCAGTGAGTCTGTGGAGACGATATAACTGACGAACGAATGGACCGATTCGAACCAAATTTGGTACAAAAATCGCAATCCGTAAACACTGGAAGCCTATTGTTTTTATACGTAATCGAATATACAGAACCCCCCTAAATTTTCGAATAAAATTTTGAAAAATCGTCAAAAAATCGAAACCACTAATAAAGTTACGCAAATAGAGATTTCTTATGTAATTTTTCATTAGAAAACGATTGACATAAATTTTAGAACGCTAACATGAACCGTTCTCGAGATATTGCACATTTTTCAAAAAAATTATTAAAAATTCATATAAAATGAAAAAAAAATATTTCCTATTGAGAAACATGTTCACTTTTCATATGTAATACCATGCGATAAATTGGATGACATCACTCTCGTGGATCTAGCTCGTTCCATTCATGAAAAAAAATACTTTGAGTAATACTTTTGTATTTGAACGCCAATAGTCATTTATCTGCTGTAAGAACAACTTATTTCTTCGTCCATAACGCTTGGCGAAATTTTGGCGACGAATTTGGCGGAATGTTGCCAACTTGGCGACTTTTTGAAATGTTGCCAAATTAACGAAAATCTCGCCAAATGGATAAAATTGACGCTAAATCAATGAAAATGACGACTAATTGTCGAAAATTCAATATCTTGGAAAGAATATTAGTATCTACTATAAGAAAAAACCTATTTATTTTGCTGAAAAGTAGTAAATTCATTACATTATATAAGGAGAGTCATGTGTTGCCCACATCAGATTTTTACTATTATATGTGTGTGCTTTAGGTAGGACCTTTCGTTAAATTGTTCTTTATTACTTCCTTATATACATAATGTATAAGGAAAGTATTGTGACGGGGTCGAAAATTCGAATAAGAGTTTTCCACGGGAGAGCACGTTTAAAGCACCACTGATCACGAATCAAACATTTTTGAGGTGATGTCTGTGTGTGTGTGTGTATGTGTGTGTGTGTTTGTGTGTGTGTGTGTATATGTGTGTGTGTGTGTCAGTGAGTCTGTGGAGACAATATCTCACGAATGAATAGAGCCATTTGAATAAAATTTGGTACAAAAATCACAATCCATGAATACTGGAAGCCTATTGTTTTTAAACGCAATCGAATGTTCAGAACCCCCCTAAATTTTCTAGTGAAATTTTAAAAAATTCATCAAAAAATCAAAACATTTAATAAAGTTACGCAAATAGACATTTCTTATGTAATTTTTCCTTAGAAAACGATTGACATAAACTTTAGAACGCTGGCATAAACCGTTCTCGAGATATTGCACATTTTTAAAATATATTTATCAGAAAGTCCCATAAATTAAAACATTAACTGTTGAAAACATGTTCACTTATGTAATATCATGCGATAAATTTGGTGGCATCATTCTCGTGGATCTAGCTCGTTCCATTCATGACAAAAGATATTTTGAGTAATACTTTTGTATTTGAACGCCAATAGTTATTTATCTGCTATAAGAATAACTTATTTCTCTGTCCAGAGCGCTTGGCGATATTTTGACGCCGAATTTGGCGGAATGTCGCCAACTTGGCGACATTTTTAAATGTTTCCTAATTAGCGAAAATCTCGCCAACTGGATAAAAATGACGCTAAATCAATGAAAATGATGGCTAATTGACGAAAATTCAGTATCTTGGAAAGAATATAAATATATACTTTAAGAAAAACCTATTTTTTTATTGTAAAAGTAGTAAATTCATTGCATTATATAAGGAAAGTCATATGTTGCCCACATCAGATTTTTTTCAATGCTTTGGCGAAGATGGGTTCGGAGTAAAGTTCCTATGGTTCAGAGCACAGTTTGGGAATTACTGTTACCAAATTAAATAAGTAAAAAAAAAACTTTAATACAATTTCCGTACGAATTCTTTCTGAATATGACTGTGAATATGATCATTAAACATCAGAAATTTAGTTAAAATACCATATTTGCCTTACTTTGCATATTTTTATGTTTTTTCGATAAATACATTTTTTGGTTTCTTTCTGCCATAAATGTCTACTCTGGAATTTCTTGGGATATTGCTGCGTTTTAATGTTTATTTAGTTTTATATGTGTTTTATTTTTGAATAAAAAATATTTTTCATTCAGTTACAAAGTCTCTCACTTCTTCACAGTAAAACACGGACCTTCACCCAAACCTCCCCTTGCAGCGAATTCAAACCAAATCCTCCTTACTGAAAACGTATCTGGGTGAATGTTAAAGCGATGTCAGAATATGTTATCAAATCAAAAACGACATTGGCGTAAGAAAATTTGCTTACAAACCTTAAGACAAAAAAATCGAAGCACCAAGAAAGAATTATCCAGATGAGACAAAATTTGGTACGTGTAATGTGGATGTACAGAAAAAAAAATAATTAGAATTTCAGAACAATTTGATGATTTGTTGCACTGAAAGATCTACACAAATTGAGCACGTCCATATGACGTTGGTCCACCTTTGGTTTTGATACAAGCTGTTATTACCCGTCAAGACATTGATGCATAAAGTTGCCGGATGGTGTTCTGAGGGTTTTCGTTCCAAATGGTCTCCAACTGACGAGCTAATTCGTCTACTTTCTGGGATGGTCGCCGGCGATGCCCCATCCCAGCGCAAATGTGCTTAATAGGCGAGAGATCTGGGGATTTGGCTGGCCAAAGAGTGTCGTAAGCACGCTGGCAAGCAATAGAGATGCGTGCCGTGTGTAGCCTGGCATTATACTGTTGAAAAGTTAACCCGGGGTGTCGCGATAGGAATGGTAATACAACGAGTCGTAGAATGTCAGAAATGTACTGCTGTGCTGTGATGGTGCCACGGATGACTATCAAAGGGGTCCGGCTGCCAAACAAAATAGCATCCCAGACCATAACTCCCTATTGTCGGACCGTGTGGCGTGTGACAGTAAGAGCAGGATCCTAACTATGTCCAGGCTGTCTCCAGACACGTCTGTGCTGGTCGTCGGGCCACAGTTCGAAACGGGATTCATCACTGAAGACAATTCGTTCCCAATTCGAACAAATCCACTTTGATCGGACCCGGCACCATTGCAATCGCTGTTGACGGTGCATACTGATCAGTGGTAGGCAGCGTAATGGGCGCCACGAGTATAGATACTCCTGTATTCCTCTATTAATGGTCCAAGTGGTAACTTCTGTGTTTGTCACACGTTGGATAGTTCATAACGACGAATACCGAGCTGCCACAGCTGCTCTGACAATCGCTCTATCTTCCAATTCTGTCGTCTCTTTAGGTCGTCCGCTGCCCGCTTGCTGTTGAAATCTGCCATTCCGGCCCCATTCCTGCCAACATTGTCTAATTTCTTCATCACTTCTACTCAAATACCGAGCGATTCAACGGTGTGCCCATCTAGCATCATGCAGTCCGACCGCACACCCTTTTTCAAACTCCTTCATATGCGAGTAGTGGCCGCGAATTCGCCGTCGAGGCATTATTACAAGCAAGGTACGTAAACGCTATCGAAATCCACTGCACGTTTTGTTCCTGAAAGAGAGGTTCTCTCCTTATATGCACCCCCATGGTGCTCAGTTTCAATGCGCTGTAGTTCCAACTATTCATTCATTGGCTGCGAATTTTTTATCATTTGCATATTCGGTCGACAGGTGTTTGTATGTACAGTTTCATTACTATCGGATTATTTTGCGGGTTATTTGTCGATTTTTTTGTCTATATTTATGAAATAATGAGGGTATAGTTATGAGTGTATATTTATGAACTCACAGACGTAACAGGAAGGTACAATTCTAATATTATGGTACCGTGGAGTTACCTCCACGGTACCATAATATTAGAATTGTACCTTCCTGTTACGTCTGTGAGTTCATAAATATAAGTAAGGAATTAAAACTTGATATTAAGAAAACTCCAAAATCGTTTAAGACAATAATTCAGGTGGGGCTGGGGTAAGATAAGTAGTCCTGCATCATGTGTATTTCTATGGCGAAAGGTCAGTTTTGTAAAAATAAATTATTAGCTCAATGCAAATTAAAACTGAAACAATAAAGGATCTTCGCAAGTAATCAAAATTATTTTAATTTTCAATTTATTTTTATCTCTATATATTCTGTGCTCTATCCTACAACTATGAAAACAAAATCTGATGTGTGCAGCACATGACTTTCCCTGCAGACTTAAATTCATTATTTCTATATTTCTTTAAGAACTCATTAAATTGAGTTTAATTGTACAAAATAACACAAAATATTCATTTTTAATTCAATTTCTGCTTTTATTTGGTAACTAGCAGCATACCCGTTCTTCGTACGGAGTATATAATATAAAGAAACTTGAAATTCATAATCATGCCCAAATTCTTATAGTATACTAAATGACATGTTTAATCAAAATATTCTGTTGAAATATTTAATATAATGCTCCTAAAAAGAAGTTTAAGAATCTCTGTTCTCGCTATATAAAATTATCTTCATGGACATATCTGAAGAATAAAACATCTTGGACCCCTTATGTAAGCAAATATAAGAAAAAAATATGGAATTGAATCAATATATGCAAAATAAAAGCGTTAAAATTGTATGGGACCCGTACTAATTATATACACGAATATTAGACAATATAACCTGTATTAGTAGATTACATGTATAAATTGAAAATACCAATAAACCCGTAATCTTTAAATCTGAAGACAGTCATTTATTCCAATATATGTCAAAATTAAAGTACTAAAATTATATGGGAAGATATACACGTACTACTTATAATGTCCGATTATTAGTAGAAGATTACCCGTTTTGCAATATGAGTCACAAATGTTTTTTGGTAAAATACAACAGACGACGTAATAAATTGAATATATAATTAATCCCCTTAATCTTCATACCAGAAGACTGTACTTGATTCCAATATATATGCCAATATATGTCAAAATATATGCCAATATACATGTACTACTTATATTCTCGTAGGTTAGAAGATATACCCGTGCATTCCTAGAAGATTACTCGTACAACGTACAATATGCGTGTGTCAGCAATTTTTGCCGCAATAAAACAATGGCGTAATAACTTAAAAATATCAATAATCACTGAATCAATAATTCCGGAAAATATCAATAATAATAATGTTTAAACCTGAAGAGTATAATTGATATTATCCAGTCCAAAATGAAATGGCAATGAAATTTATTTTATATACATATCTTCATTATTCAAATCGGAAAGGATTTAATAAAAATCGTCTGCCGCATAAACACATTGGATTTAAATCCGTTGCTAAGCGACATGATATCATTTGCTTCAAATAAATTGGTAGAAAAAATATAGTCTAAATAGTTATATTTCTATGGAACATTTGGCGACGGTTTCGTCAAATTAGCGACATTTTAAAAAATCGCCAAATTCATCGCCAAGTGGGACTGTAGAACTGACAGTTCCACTTTGCGACAAATTGACGAAATATCATCACAATACTATCCCCTAACAAAAAACAATTAATATCATTTATGTAGCGCAATTTTATCAATTTCAAGATATTTTTATAGATTTGAAAACATTTTTATCAATTTGGTGACATTTTAAAAATTCGCTAAATATATTACTAAGTAGGATGGTTGGTCTGACAGATAAATGCTAACCAAACATCATTTCAGTACTCTCTTCTAACAAAACAAAAAAAAAAATCATTGATATGTAGAAGACCCAAGCCACACGACCAACCCGAAGGTTTATGGCAGCTGTCTGTGTGTCGTTTATATCAATTTGGCGACATTTCCGTCAATTTGGCAAAGTTTAAGAAAAGTTGTCAAATTTGCGATATCCCTCCAAATTCGTAGCTTTGAATTTGCAGATCTGAATGAAACATTCTTATCCCGTTTCAATATACTAAATGAAAACACTACAATTGTATTAGAAGATATACCCGCTCTAATCTTTTTCTGTTTCAACAATCGGCTATATGAATTTATTGGCTAAACACAATATATGAGTTTAGTAGCTAAATACGATATAAGCTTGAAAACTCCTTGCCAAAATAAAAGAAATTGATGTACGCAGTCAGCAATTAATATAATTAAAAGAAAAATCAAACCGTCCATTCATAAGATATACTTTTATATCCATTTATCCATTTATTTATTATTTAAATCGAAAAAAAATAATAAAAACATTAACAAACACATTTAATTTAATTGCGATGCCGAGCAACATGATATATCCTCCTAAAATGTTAAAATTTATTAACCACTAACAGCACACCCGTTATTCGTACGGAGTGTATAATTTAAAGAAACTTAAAGTTCGCAATCATGTGCAAATTCTGTTAAAATATTAAATTTATTGCTCCTAAAGAGAAGTTTAAGAATATATGTTCTCACTATGCAAAATTATCTTCACGATCAGATCTGAAGAATAAAACATCCTGCCCCCTTTTGTAAGCAAATTTACAGAAGAAAAAATAGGAATTGAATGAATATATGCAACCCCGTACTAATTATATTGTCGCAGATCAGAAAATATGCCAATGTGTTAGTAGAAGATTACCCGTATTACAATATGCGTCTCAAAAATATTTGCCAAAATAAAAGAGATGACGTAATAAATTGAAAACATCAATAATATCCGTACTCTTTATACCAGAAGGTCGTAATTGATTCCAATATATGCCAATATATATCAAAACATATGTCAATATACCTGTACTACTTATATTCTCGTAGATTAAAAGATATACACGTGTATTTGTAGAAGATTCGTACAACATACAATATATGAGTTTAAACAATTTTTGTCATAATAAAATAATTGCATAATAACTTGAAAATATCAATAATCCTTGAATCAATAATCCCCGAAAATATAAATAATAATAATTTTTAAACCTGAAGACCGTAATTGATATTATCCAGTCAAAAATGCTATAAGAAAAATAAAATCGTTCTTTTCTAAAATATATTTTTATATCCATTTATTTATTATTCAAATCGAAAAAATAATTATTAAAATTAACAGACAGATTTAATTTAATTGCGTTTCTGAGTAACATGATATAAGATAGAATCTTATAACATGTCAAATATGTCATGTCTTATAACATAAACTGCGAAATTAAATAACGATTTTGATTTCTCTATACTTCTCATTGTTCCGTAAAAGCTTGTTTTAAATAAACCATGAACCATGGAGATAGATTTCCCCTTTAAATCATGTTTCAAACAATTCATTTTTTCAGAAAGTGACTAATTAACGCAAAAAATCTCCCATCAAACTCAGAGATTAAATTTTAATTCACTTTCAAACGATTTTCAAGCTTTTCGTTTGGATAAACCACGGAGTTAGGGAGTAGAACTCCTAGGAAAAAGTTCCGTTTTTCATTAATATCTCGACAACCCCAGGTCTGAGAAACTCGAAACTTGGACAAAATTTATGGGGGCATATTTCAAGGCTATTCACCAAATTTCATTAAATTCGGTTCAGCCGTTTTTCCGTGATGATGAGACAAACGAAAATTTCGTTTTTTACTAATATCTCGAGAACCACTGGTCGTAGAAACTTAAAACACGGATATAATTTTAAGTGGGGCTATTTCTGGACTACCCACAAAATTTCATCAAATTCGGTTCAGCCGTTCTCCCGTGATGGTGTGACAAACAGACAGACAGACAGACAGACAGACAGACAGACAGATTTTCATTTTTATTTATATAGACTAGCAGCATACCCGTTCTTCGTACGGAGTATATAATATAAAGAAACTTGAAATTCATAATCATGCCCAAATTCTTATAGTATACTAAATGACATGTTTAATCAAAATATTCTGTTAAAATATTTAATATAATGCTCCTAAAAAGAAGTTTAAGAATCTCTGTTCTCGCTATATAAAATTATCTTCATGGACATATCTGAAGAATAAAACATCTTGGACCCCTTATGTAAGCAAATATAAAAAAAAAATATGGAATTAAATCAATATATGCAAAATAAAAGCGATAAAATTGTATGGGACCCGTACTAATTATATACGCGAATATTAGACAATATAACCTGTATTAGTAGATTACATGTATAAATTGAAAATACCAATAAACCCGTAATCTTTAAATCTGAAGACAGTCATTTATTCCAATATATGTCAAAATTAAAGTGCTAAAATTATATGGGAAGATATACACGTACTACTTATAATGTCCGATTATTAGTAGAAGATTACCCGTTTTGCAATATGAGTCACAATTTTTTTTTGGTAAAATACAACAGACGACGTAATAAATTGAATATATAATTAATCCCCTTAATCTTCATACCAGAAGACTGTACTTGATTCCAATATATATGCCAATATATGCCAAAATATATGCCAATATACCTGTACTACTTATATTCTCGTAGGTTAGAAGATATACCCGTGCATTCCTAGAAGATTACTCGTACAACGTACAATATGCGTGTGTCAGCAATTTTTACCGCAATAAAACAATGGCGTAATAACTTAAAAATATCAATAATCCCTGAATCAATAATTCCGGAAAATATCAATAATAAAAATGTTTAATCCTGAGGAGTATAATTGATATTATCCAGTCCAAAATGAAATGGCAATGAAATTTATTTTATATACATATCTTCATTATTCAAATCGGAAAGGATTTAATAAAAATCGTCTGCCGCATAAACACATTGGATTTAAATCCGTTGCTAAGCGACATGATATCATTTGTTTCAAATAAATTGAAATAATACAAATTTTGTAATAGAAAAAATATCGTCTAAATAGTTATATTTCTATGGAACATTTGGCGACAGTTTCGTCAAATTAGCGACATTTTAAAAAATCGCCAAATTTATCGCCAAGTGGGACTGTAGAACTGACAGTTCCACTTTGCGACAAATTGACGAAATATCATCACAATACTATCCCCTAACAAAAAACAATTAATATCATTTATGTAGCGCAATTTTATCAATTTCAAGATATTTTTATAGATTTGAAAACATTTTTATCAATTTGGTGACATTTTAAAAATTCGCTAAATGTATTACTAAGTAGGATGGTTGGTCTGACAGATAAATGCTAACCAAACATCATTTCAGTACTCTCTTCTAACAAAACAAAAAAAAAATCATTGATATGTAGAAGACCCAAGCCACACGACCAACCCGAAGGTTTATGGCAGCTGTTTGTGTGTCGTTTATATCAATTTGGCGACATTTCCGTCAATTTGGCAAAGTTTAAGAAAAGTTGTCAAATTAGCGATATCCCTCCAAATTCGTAGCTTTGAATTTGCAGATCTGAATGAAACATTCTTATCCCGTTTCAATATACTAAATGAAAACACTACAATTGTATTATAAGATATACCCGCTCTACTCTTTTTCTGTTTCAACAATCGGCTATATGAATTTATTGGCTAAACATAATATATGAGTTTAGTAGCTAAATACGATATAAGCTTGAAAACTCTTTGCAAAAATAAATGAAATTGATGTACGCAGTCAGCAATTAATATAATTAAAAGAAAAATCAAACTGTCCATTCATAAGATATATTTTATATCCATTTATCCATTTATTTATTATTTAAATCGAAAAAAAATAATAAAAACATTAACAAACACATTTAATTTAATTGCGATGCCGAGCAACATGATATATCCTCCTAAAATGTTAAAATTTATTAACCACTAACAGCACACCCGTTATTCGTACGGAGTGTATAATTTAAAGAAACTTAAAGTTCGCAATCATGTGCAAATTCTGTTAAAATATTAAATTTATTGCTCCTAAAGAGAAGTTTAAGAATATATGTTCTCACTATGCAAAATTATCTTCACGATCAGATCTGAAGAATAAAACATCCTGCCCCCTTTTGTAAGCAAATTTACAGAAGAAAAAATAGGAATTGAATGAATATATGCAACCCCGTACTAATTATATTGTCGCAGATCAGAAAATATGCCAATGTGTTAGTAGAAGATTACCCGTATTACAATATGCGTCTCACAAATATTTGCCAAAATAAAAGAGATGACGTAATAAATTGAAAACATCAATAATATCCGTACTCTTTATACCAGAAGGTCGTAATTGATTCCAATATATGCCAATATATATCAAAACATATGTCAATATACCTGTACTACTTATATTCTCGTAGATTAAAAGATATACACATGTATTTGTAGCAGATTCGTACAACATACAATATATGAGTTTAAACAATTTTTGTCATAACAAAATAATTGCATAATAACTTGAAAATATCAATAATCCTTGAATCAATAATCCCCGAAAATATAAATAATAATAATTTTTAAACCTGAAGACCGTAATTGATATTATCCAGACAAAAATGCTATAAGAAAAATCAAATCGTTCATTTCAAAAATATATTTTTATACCCATTTATTTATTATTCAAATCGAAAAAATAATTATTAAAATTAACAGACAGATTTAATTTAATTGCGTTTCTGAGTAACATGATATAAGATAGAATCTTATAACATGTTAAATATGTCATGTCTTATAACATAAACTGCGAAATTAAATAACGATTTTGATTTCTCTATACTTCTCATTGTTCCGTAAAAGCTTGTTTTAAATAAACCATGAACCATGGAGATAGATTTCCCCTTTAAATCATGTTTCAAACAATTCATGTTTTCAGAAAGTGACTAATTAACGCAAAAAATCTCCCATCAAACTCAGAGATTAAATTTTAATTCACTTTCAAACGATTTTCAAGCTTTTCGTTTGGATAAACCACGGAGTTAGGGAGTAGAACTCCTAGGAAAAAGTTCCGTTTTTCATTAATATCTGGACAACCCCAGGTTTTAGAACCTCGAAACTTGGACCAAATTTATGGGGGGATATTTCAAGGCTATTCACCAAATTTCATTAAATTCGGTTCAGCCGTTTTTCCGTGACGATGAGACAAACGAAAATTTCGTTTTTTACTAATATCTCGAGAACCACTGGTCGTAGAAACTCAAAACACGGATATAATTTTAAGTGGGGCTATTTCTGGGCTACCCACAAAATTTCATCAAATTCGGTTCAGCCGTTCTCCCGTGATGGTGTGACAAACAGACAGACAGACAGACAGACAGACAGACAGACAGACAGACAGATTTTCATTTTTATTTATATAGATTGGACATTTTTCCAAAAGCGGCATAACAAAAATGCAAAAAAAATCTCAAATATCTCGAGAACAGTTAGTCCTAGAGTAATAGAGTTACTCTTATCCTTTCCTTCTTCAAAAATTGCGTATAAAACAAGCATTTAATTGATACATTTGATACGTAGTTTTTTTTTTCAGATATTGACGATTTTTACGGGCCATTTCGTAAAAAAGGGCATGTTATTCTTTTCCGAATCGTACCCAAATCTAATCAGCACTAGAGTATCCTACAAGTGATGTATCTACCAAATTTTGTGAAATTTGGTCAATTAGTATTTCAGCTAGAGTGGATATATGAGATTTTTGCGGGCCATTTCGCATAAAAAAACGGGTTCTTTTTTTTCGAATTGTACCAAAAATTAATCAGCACCAAGGGCATGCCCAAGAATCTAACCTACCAAATTTTATGAAAGTCCGTCCATTAGTATTTGAGTTAGAGAGGATACATACATTGCACAGACAGACATGCACACAGACGTCACGCTAAAAATGGTTTTTTCGTATTCTAGAGGCCTCAAAACGTGAAGATCTGTCGAAAACTCGAGTTGCGATTTTCGGCATGTTTCCAATGCTTGCCCTATACATTACCATGTATTGCAGGGAAAGTAATACTGGTTAATTATACTCATAAGGGAACCGTTAATTTGAAAATAATCAAAAATACATATACTAAATATTACGGCTTTCTCTTATGTTAACAATCGCGGCTACTTTACTAACAGTAAAGACACCAAGATATAATTCTCAAGGCGTTATGGCATTTTCAAGCGTTTCATCCATAGGAGTTTTATCTCCTTCTTTCTAACTCCATGATTATTACTAAGGATCCAAATAAAATGTCAAAAATTTTCTTGCTGATCTCTGACTAGCTAAATAAGACAAACAGCAATTGCTTTTTGCCAGTTATTTACAAACGCGTCAACACCACTTTAGCTAGATGAAATAAAGTATGGAAAAGTTCTTTTATTCTTGACAGATTCTGCTCTATATGGAAAAAGGTTTCGAAAGCACTCAAAGTTCAGCAACTACATAGAATTGCAGAATAAGTGAAAGGACTTTTTCCTGAAATCTTTATTCTTGTCGAAAATGTTAATAATATATTTCTAAAAGCTACTTATAGAATACAAGTCTTTAAGGAAATGGCATCAGATATTCTATTGTCATCGAAACTAATTGTTACGAGATGGGGGGGGCAGTAATTTGCTATTGCTCAAATACTGATAAGCATTTCTAAAACTGTCAATTGTTTCTCGCTCTAAGAAGCTGTATCTCTCCATATTAAAACAAGAAAAATCAATCATGCATAAAGCATTGATTATGAGACACTTTCCAACTGCACTGCAGTTTTTTTAAACATCTCTAAAATGAGATATATTCAGCAGTGATATTTTTAAAATTATCACAATAGTACAATAATTTATTATATTTGAAAACTTCATCGAAAACAAATGAACTTCATTCAAATGGCGTTATCGAATCGCCTGGCTCTCTTTATAAAAGCAGTGAATATTTATTTCATTCATATATTTTTTTCCCTTCCTTTCATTTAGCGGCGATATAATAATTTATTATATTTGAAAACTTCATTGAAAACAAATGAACTTTATTCAAATGGCGTCATCGAAATATAAATCGAATGGCTCTCTATATAAAAGCAGTGAATATTTCATTCATAAACTTTTTTCCATTCCCTTTATATATCGCAATATTACAATAATTCACTTTATTTAAAAACTTAAAACCATGGAGCCAAAAGTAATTTAACTGTTGCTTAAAACTTCATTGTAAAAGTCTGCTATAAAATCGTCTGTATGTAATCGCCTCTATGTAAAATCAATGAATGTTGCATTCATATCAGCTATATTGCAGACTCCAGAGCTAAATAATTTTGCGTTAAAGAAATTCAGCAATTCTTATGCAACTCATCTTACAACTTGATGTGTTTATATTCTCCAGACGTGAGAATTAAGCTTCGTTGTAGAAATAATCAAAGTTTGATGATCATTTAAACTCAAATATATTGTAATTGCTTTGTTTCAGAATACAGACTCACAGAGTTTAAGCAAAAATAAAGCGGTTTTAGGACGGATACAACACTAAATATAAGCAAGAAATATCAATCATGCATAAAACATTGATTATGGAACACATTTCAACTGCAATGGAATTTTATTTAAATATCTTTATTTAAATATGTTTGAAAACTTAAAACTTCATCGAAAAAAATGAACTTTATTCAAATGACGTCATTGAAATATAAATTGCCTAGTTTAAACATCTCTAACATGCGATACATTCAGCGGCAATATTTTTAAAATTATCACAATACTACAATAATTTATTATATTTGAAAACTTGAAACTTCATCGACGAAAATAAATTTTATTCAAATGACGTCATTGACCTATAAATTGCCTAGCTCTCTATGTAAAAGCTGTAAATATTTCCTTCATACACTTTCACTCCATTATTTTCATTCATCACAGTACTACAATAATTTATTTTATTTAAAAACTTAAAACCATGGAGGTAAAAGTAATTTAATTGTATGCTTAAAACATCATCGAAGAAGTCTGCTTTAAAATTGTCTGTTTCTCTATCTAAAATCAATGAATGCTTTATTCATATCAGCTATATGGCAGACTCCAGAGCTAAATAATTTTGCGTTAAAGAAATTGAGTATTTCTTATACAACTCATCCTACAGCTTCGTGTGTTTACATTCTCCATAAGTGAAAATTAGGCTTCGTTGAAGAGATAATAAAAGTTTGAGGATCATTTAAACTCAAATATACTGTAATTGCGTTGTTTTAGAATGTGGATGTACAGAAATTAAACGAAAATAAAGCGGTTTTAGGACGAATACAACTCTAAATATAAATTAAAAAGAACTTTAAAAATATTTTAGTTTGAAGTGGGTCATGTAATCTCTTCATATAATATTGGTGTAATTATTATTTTAATTTTATTTAAAAACTACCAAATATATTTTACTGAAATTTTTTTCATATTTTCTATGGGATAATTTGAATATTTTCTGAAACTTTCGAAGCAATTTGTGAATTTGAAATTCGCTTAAAAAATGTTTGAAAAATTAGGTCCCATAGGATTCAATGTATTTCATGTTTTCAACCCGGGTTCAGTCCAAAACTAATTGAGTGATATTATTCTTTTATATTCCCATAGGGCCCACAGGCCGTCTGAACAACATACTAAAATTTCATTTTGATAAAGTTCTTTTTACTGCAATTATCGTACGATCGGACAAACAGACTCGACAGATAGATAGACAGAATGAATGAACAAAGTCATAAACACTTTTCAACTATGTTGTAAAGTGTTAATTAAAAAGAACTTTAAAACTCACGATTTTGACACAAGATGGATGCCATATTTTATTTTGAAGTGGGTCACGTGATCTCTTCATATATAATGGGTGTAATTATTATTTTAATTTTATTTAAATGGCTACCGAATATATTTTGCTGAAATTTTTTTCATATTTTTATGGGATAATTTGAATATTTCCTAACAGTTTTGAAGCGATTTGTGAATTTTAAATTCGGTGAAAAAATTCTTGAAAAATTAGGTCCCATAGGATTCAATGTATTTCATATTTTCAACCCGGGTTCAATCCAAAACTAATTGGGTGATATTATTCATTTATATTCCCATATGTCCCACAGACCTTCTGTACAACATACTAATATTTCTTTTTGATAAAGTCATTTTTACGGCAGTTATCTTACGGACAGACAGACAGACAAACGGAATGAACAAAGTCATAAACACTTTTCAACTGCGTTGTAAACTGTTAAAAAGGCTAGCTACAGCCTCTGGCCAAATCTTTTTAAAATGGTGAGATTTTCTGTCAAGGCTAACGCCAGACTTATGTCATTACTTGATTTAAAATTTGGCACGATGATTTAGAAAATACAGTCATTGCCGCATGTTACGTTTTTAGGTTAGAATCGGATAGACATATCTATTTTTTATACAATTTTTGGTTACAATCGGATAGAAATTTCTATGTTTTATACAATTTTGAAGTAAAAACATTTTTACACTGCTTTTGTATGAAAATTTTATTTCCTTTGTTGTATATTCAGAATCTAATCTTGCATTGTTGAAGACACTGTTACCACCTCAAAAGATGTAATATTTAGAGGGTTTAACTCTTTTATTTCAGAAAACGTGACTGCCGTTTCAAAAATAATTGTATTTAAATTATTCATTTGAACAATTAAATATACATTAGTCATTCAGAGTTTCCTTTAAATATTATTTCTTTTGAAATACTAACAGCTTCGTAATTGTATCTGACAATAATGCTTGCAAAATGCTCTGCTTGTCTCCTTGTTTGCAAGGCTGCTACTCAGGTCTTTTGAAAGAGCTTGCGAAGCAGGCTTAGACATAAATAAATGGCAATAGACAGGGGAAAGAGATTCCGAGATCCGGGGCTTTGCGAACAGTAGCGGGCAGGGTACAGAAAGACGGACGTGTGCACCTGCGAAAAAGTTCGCAAATCGATCTCCGGGAGTTGGTAAGTGTCATTAAAGGACTACCCGCGACAGGCGGCTGGAGAGAGCCAGCGAGTAGGAGGCGAAGCCACCCCACTCAAAGCAAGTTACTGAGTTGTTGAAGGTCAGCCAGCAGAGGGATGAACCACTAGGCAATTACAAATGCGTAAGAAAGAGCTAATTAAGCTCGTTAGGCGGTTAATGAGCGGTATTGAACAGGAGGAGGAACCACCGAGTTCCCGGAATTTGTGAGCATCAGCGAGCTGTGGGCTTGGGGCTGTGTTGGGTTTTAAAGTTCGAAAAACGAATTTAAAGTTCTCCAAGCGTCAGTGAGCAATGGGCAAAGCCCCCAGCGGGTATAAACCACTTGAGTACTGCATTATGAACAAATGGCAAACCGTACAATTCTAAAATTTTACATATGGTCCCCTCAATATGTAAAACAGGCTTAGAATTTTTTTCTTAGACTACTTAAATACTATATAATTAAAATGTGCATTCCCAGTATAAGCAAAGATGTAATTGGTTAATCCAATTCCAATTTCTTTGCGATTGGTTCATGTCTAAAATCTCACGTCTACGTCAAAAAACGGTATACTACACAGTTAGTACACTTGGAACAATTTTTGCAATGATATGCCTTATTAACCTTACTAATACTTATACTTTGCGGTCGGGTTGAAAGAGCTCGCGAAGCGAGAAAAGTGGGTCACAAAACTTTAACAAACAAGCAGCAGAATCCGACGATCGTATTACACCTGTGTAGTAGGCAGGAAGAAAGAGCTCTCAAAGCGAATTATGGAGTTCAGTGTTCGGCAGCAAATAGGGAAGGCGAAGTCCCCTAATCCGGGAGTTGGCGAGATTTAAGAGTTTTCGAAGTTAAATCAGGAGTTACAAAGCTTCGGAGAATAACAGGCGGAGCCCAACGAGAGTAATACACCTGCATAGCAGGCAGGGAAAAAAGAACTTGCTAAGATAATTCCGGCGGATAATAAACGGCAGCAAACAAATGGTGATTTCCCCGAACTCCAGGTGGGCCGAGCATTAAGGAGATGGAGGCCGGTGGCGTTGAAAACCCAGACCGTCCGACTCGTCCTAGGACATGAGCAGCTGTCCTGGGAGGCCGATGGGATAAAAAAGCTCGCGAAACGGTTTCCGGGACCTGGGGAGGGGAAGGAAACTAGAGCCGAAGCAGCAACATCTCCGTAACAGACATAATGAGTGAGCCAGTAGAGCCGTTTCCAGCGATTAAGAGTCTACATAAGAACAGAGGGTGGAGCCACCGAGTCCTGGGAGTTAGCGAAAGTCAGCAAGCAATGAGCACAAATAATGTCCTGTGCAGCGGCTGGATATTGGTCCTATGCAGCGACTGATATCCAGGTATTGGTGAGTTTAGAGAACAAGAGACGGCCTTTAACGGAAGTATAATCTCGCGAAAGAGCTCAGCGATGCCAGCGAGTATGAAGCAATGCCTCCCGACTCGCGAAGCGACTTACGGGGTTTACGAGCATCAGCGAGTAGTTAAAATAGTGTGTTAAAAAGAACAATCTAGAGATCGGCAGCTCCAAAATACAAAAAGAATTGACTGTAATTACAACATATTTTTTATAATCTTCCCAAGTCTATTAAAATGCTTGAAAAAAAAGTATTCCGTTGTTGGAATCATTGAAAATATTAACCGATATTGTGACAAATATACACCTGATACAACAGGTGATAATATCAGGAAGAAATATGGAAATTTTCTACAAGCAAATCAAGATTTCGAGCAATAAGAAAATTTCTTGGGGATGATGATACTGTCGAAGTCTTGATATCTCCCGCCGTAATGGACTGCTTTAGGTACGACCTCATAACTTCAGTTTATATGGAAGGATCATTTGCACAAATTAAAACAATATTTAAAGTCAGACGTCAGAGTTTGCAATTTGAAAATTTGAAATAAATTGTAGTTGTGATGTGTACTAGAAATTGGTGCATTCTCATTATTCTTATGACTGTATTTTAAACAGGATATAAACATCTTAACGCTGATCTCCTCAACAAAAAGTTCTCGATTACGTTTTGCTTTCCTTATATATGTATACATATAATGTATAAGGAAAGTATTGTGACGGAGTCGAAAATTCGGATTCGAATTTTCGACGGGAGAGCACGTTTTAAGCATCTCTGAACACGAATCAGACGTTTTTGAGGTAATGTCTGGGTGTATCAGCGGGCCTGTGAAGACGATATCTCACGAACGAATGAAGCGATTCGAACAAAATTTGGTACAAAAATCACAATCAGTGAATGCTGGAAGTCTATTGTTTTTACAGGTAATCAAATGTTCAGAACCCACCTAAATTTTGAAATGCAATTTTGAGAAATCATCAAAAAATTAAAACTTTCAATATAGTTACGTAAATAATCCTTTCTTAAGTAATTTTTCATTAGAAAAAGACACAAACTTTAGGAAGATAGCATGAACAGTTCTCAAGATATTTCACATTTTTCAAATAAATATATCAAAAATCATATAAAATTCATAAAAAGTATTAACTATTGTGAAACATGTTCACTTTTCATATGTAATACCATGCGATAAATTTGATGACATCATTCTCGTGGATCTAGCTCGTTCCATTCATGAAAAAAGATACTTTGAGTAATACTTTCGTATTTGAACGCCAATAGTCATTTATCTGCTGTAAGGATAACTTATTCCTCCGCCCAGAACACTTGGCGAGATACTGTCGCCTAATTTGGCGGAGTGTCGCCAACTTGTCGACATTTTTAATTGTTGCCAAATTAACAAAAATCTCGCCAAATTGATAAAAATGACGCTTAATCAGTGAAAATGACGTTAAATCAATGAAAATGACGACTAATTGAAGAAAATTCAATATCTTGGAAGGAATATAAGTATCTACTATAAGAATAACATTTTTTTAACTGTAAAAGTAGTAAATTCATTTCATTATATAAGGAAAGTCATGTGTTGCCCACATCAGATTTTTTAATATTTTACGGTAATAGAGTAAACTATTGAGCTATTTTTAAAGGTTTTTTTATGTATATGAGACTTCAAGTGCTTTTGAAATGCCTTTTTTAAATGCCTTTTAAGATGCCCATTTTGTTAATTTTAAGTATGTAAACTTCCGAACCTTCAACTAATCAGTCATTGTGGACATAATGATTTGTGGTTGTGGACATTTTACTTAAAGTATATAAAAATGTCATTTCTGATGTGAAAGATAATTTTGGTCTTTTGTTTTCAAATGTCAGTGACTTTTACAGGAATCTATATTTGATAGTTATAGATTGAACAACTTGTAGTTGGAACAACATACAACATAACTGATCTTGTCACAGATGGAATAAGCATGTAGAAAGCATAATTTTCATCGGAATAATCAAAAGGTCTTCAGTTATGTCACTCCAAAAAAGCTAAATTTTGCACTAAGAGACAAACTTATAAGCAATGTACCAAATAACGATTGCGCCTAATTTACTTAAGATAGTCTTAAATCTAGCATGGGTCTCTCACAAAGTTTTGAGAAAAGTTTGAGAATGCTTCCTACAGATAATGCGAAATCAATACAAATTACATGCTGATGATCGGTGTAAACACATCAAAAGCGGATTGTTCTTGAAAACTATAATTTCAGGAAAATGGTAATACAATATTACTCTTGACATTAGTTATGAGGAAAATGAGTTTGTACTATGCTATGAATGTAAAGATTATTATTGAATTAGTATTTATAACGAAATGCAGCTTAATGTATGAAATTCATTGGATTTGCTGACCTTTTAGCAATATAAAATAAGAATATGAGATTTTTATAATGAACGACTTGTGCCACATTTCTACTGCTGGAAAGGAAGTGTGTTTATTTAAACGTTTTATTGGGGTATTTTAAACAATCGATCGTTGAACTATTTAAAAGTGAACGATGTCGTAATAAAGTAGTCACAGTCAAATAAATAGGATGTCTCTAAAGTAAAAAATATGATGTGGGCAGCACATGACTTTTCTTATATAACACAATGTATTAATACTTTTACAGCAAAAAAATAGCTTATTCTTATAGTAGATACTTATATTCTTTCCAAGATATTGAATTTTCGTCAATTAATCGTCATTTCATTGATTTAGCGTCATTTCTATCCATTTGGCGAGATTTTCGTTAATTTCTCAACATTTAAAAAAGTCGCCAAGTTGCCGACATTTCGCCAAATTCGTCACCAAAATCTCACCAAGAGTTATGAACGGAGAAATAAGCTATTCTTATAGCAGATGAATGACTATTGGCGTTCAAATACAAAAGTATTACTCTAAGTAGCTTTTCTCTTGAATGAAACGAGCTAGATCCACGAGAATGATGTCACCAAATTTATCGCACGATATTACATATGAAAAGTGAACATGTTTCTCAACAGTTAATGTATAATTTTTAATTTATGGGATTTTTTGATAAATTTATTTGAAAAATGTTCAATATCTCGAGAACGGTTTATGCTAACGTTCTAAAGTTTATGTCAATCGTTTTCTAAGGAAAAATTACACCAGAAATGTCTATTTGCATAACCTTATTAAAGGTTTTGATTTTTTGATGAATTTTTCAAAATTTCACTCTAAAATTTAGGGGGGTTCTGAACATTCAATTGCGTTTAAAAATAATAAATAGGCTTCCAGTATTCATAGATTATGATTTTTTTACCAAATTTCATTCGAATCGCTCCATTCGTTCGTGAGATATCGTCTCCAAAGACTCACACACACACACACACAAAGACATCACTTCAGAAATGTTTGATTCGTGATCAGGGATACTTGAAACGTGCTCTCCCGTCGAAAACTCGAATTCGAATTTTCGACCTCGTCACAATACTTCCCTTATACATTATGTATATAAGGAAAGTAAAAAAAAATTAACGCTATATGTAATATAAATTTTTATGGGACCAAAATGACTGGTTTTAAAAATAATGACTGGTTTTAAAACTAGTTTTAAAAATACGTTATGAAAAGGATCTGTTATGTAGGTTTCAGTATAGTACAGTAATGTAAGTGGTGTGCCTCAAGTACCTATTTTGAACTTTAATGTAAAATATAAATTTATTTACGAGTCTTGAACTTTAATTACACTTTCTGAGTATATGTACTTTTGCATACGAAGGTTTATTAAGGTGTGCCATCACCGCTATAGGAAAAGAACTTGCTCCTACTAATGTCAAGTACTTAAAGACTATAAATGCACAATCTTTGCTCCCGTCGTTCAATTACGTTTTGCAATACCTGGCACCCTATTAGCTGATTGTCATTACAAGATTACAAAAGGAAACTGACCGTTTATTCTTTACTCAATACAGTTACTCAAATTTCAGATTTTTACTCAGGTACTACACATATTTTCGAATTTTGCATCGTATTTAGGATAATTTTTAACTGTAGATTTGAAATTTATTTGAAAATAATTTACAGTGATATTCTTCTATACTTATGTGTGAACATTTATCACACATAAGTGTAGAAGAAAAAAATAATAAACACGTATTATTTACATACATAATGAGGAAAATACACTGGAATTTTTAACTTTTCCTTGAATTTCAAAGTGGGATATAAATGCCCAAACAGCAAAAGTAATCAGAAATCCTTATACTGCTATGTAAAACCCCAAAGGGGGTGAAGAAGATAATAATATTATCAACAAAATATTGATGTCAATCAAAAATCCTGATAAATAAAGACTTTTTTCGACAGAGATATAGCACTTTGTTTTCACTATATCTTAAACACATTTAGATGCATATGAAAAATTTAAGATGGATTAAACCCCGCTGGCACGGGTTCAATAGAATATGGAGGGAATAAAGGAAAACATATATCACTGTATTTCACATTACTCTGTCGTTACTGAAAAGCTCTTTCAAGCAATTGTTAAAATTAATATTTAGAGCAATTGACTCCGACGTATTTTTTTACGAATATTTCAATAAACATTGCTTAAAGCACTGGCTCGGAAGACTTTAGCAAAATATCAAGCGATACAGAACCTTTCGCAAACATTAAATGTTCTGAGCTTAGCACATGTGACAAAGCTTCATCCGAATGCACCAAAGACTACAGACCCCATCTCCTTTGATGTTCAACTTGACATCCAGCAAATACACAATGAGTTTCACAACAATATTATTATAACAAGATTTCATACATTTTCTTGCTAATTTTCGTGTTCATTATGCTTTAAGTATATTCTAACGTTTCAAAATTCGTATCCTTCTGGTGTATTCATTTTTTTCAATGTCACTACCATAAAAGGTTCCGATATTCAATAAAACTTTCTCTCTGCCCAAACGAATAGTATTCCATATCGCGGAATACGAGAAAACAATAAGCTCTGCTCCTGAGATTATATTTGCTACTCTTTAAATCAGTCTGTTGTTGAGATGAAAATGCTGAACGTTACGAAGCACCACTGCAAAGGTTTGTTTGTTCTTTGTAGCATATATTACTCAGAGCAACGGTTTGGTATTCCGTAAACTATCAACATTCATAAATAACATTTATTACAAAAATATATCGGAAAAGTACACGTTTAACACTTTTAATGTGCAATATTATATATTACTAGCAATTAGCAAGTTGTAGATAGTTTTTAAAATTCCACAGACATTTTTAGGGAAAAACAAAAATTTCATCTTAATATTATAATATCTCATCAAACAATGATGTCTGTACTAATGCTCATTTAATGGAATAGTTCAATGTATTTTAACTTAATGGAGCAACACAACAGTATTTTTTTACATATACTTCACCAATTATAAAAATTTAAAATAGAAATCTTTTATCAACAGCTTGACAACACACAAAATTAAACTTTGTAACTAGCAAGGTAAATCGCATTATATATTTCCATTAACCAGTTTTGTAATGAACACAAAATATTTGTTTTCATCGAGAATTAATTGATCCGAGCCGACAGTTCACTTCTGCTATGAGTGCTCCATTCCGGATAGCATTATGATACATTTTATGCCCACTGTCTGTAGTAGCCTAATAAATTTATAGATATATTCAAAAGTGCTAGTGTTTACAATCAATATTTCAGATAACTGTACGATGATTATAACTACAAATAGAACACTCTACAGAACACGTCCTTGACCAATCATAACAAGAAAAGAGGTGTGTAATGGCTGGTTTGAATCCGTTCCCTATCCACACTGCTCCTCTATAATAGGTTACCTTATTCTGTGACTTTTGTAGCTTATAGTATTTAAATCTCTTATTAAGCATACTACATCACTCGATAAGTCTGCGGTCTAACTAAGAAAAACAATTTTTTTTTTAGAAATTCGACTTTATTCATCAACATAATCTCCTTCAAGAGTGATACATTCATTCCAAAGCTCCTCTAACTTTTCGATGTATTTTTTGTGAGAACGATTTTTCTTTGCTCTCAAAATAGGCCTCAGTTTCGGCAATCACTTCTTCATTTTAGCCAAATTTCTTTCACTGGAGCAGACCTGGAGAGTACGGTGGGTGAGGAAGCAATTCGAAGCGTAATTCATATAATTTAACCATCGTTTCCATCGACTTCTGACACAGGGCATTGTCTTGGTGGAACAGCGCTTTTTTCTTTTGCATGTGAGGCCGTTTTTTCTTGATTTCTACACTCAATCGATCCAATAATGCCATGTAATATTCGCTATTGATAGTTTTAACTTTCTCAAGATAGTCGATGAACAAAATACCATGCGCGTCCCAAAATACGGATGCCATAACCTTGCCAGCTCACTTTTGGGTTTTGGGTCGCTTTGGACGACTTTCATCGGCTCCTGTTCACTCAGATGACGATCTTTTTGATTCAGGTGTGTAGTAATGGATCCATGTTTCAACCATTGTCACATACCTATGCAATAAATCCTTCTTATCTTGCTTGAACAGCTGCAAACAGCGCTCTGAATCGTCGACGCGTTGTTGTTTTTGGTCCAGTGTGAGCAAACGCGGCAGACACTTCGAAAGCAACTTACCCATGCTAAAATTTTCGTGTAAAATTGTAAACACACTACCTTCTGATATCTTTAAGGTGTCAGCTATCTCACGCAACTTCACTTTACGGTCTTTCAAAGCTATTTTGTGGACTTTTTTTATGTTTTCCGGAACAACTGCCGATTTGGGGCGACCAGAGCGTTCAGCATCATCGGTGTTTGTACGACCGCGTTTAAATTCAGCATACCAGTCAATAATAGTTGATTTCCCTGGTGCAGAGTCTCCATAACACTTATCAAGCCACTGTTTGGGTTCAACAGTATTTTCCCCCATCAAAAAACAATGTTTAATCAACACACGAAATTCGTTATTATCCATCGTTTTGAAAATTACAAAAATGGGGTCACTAAAACCACTGTAACCTATAAACTAATTGTCAGAATGTCATTAAATTTTGACACGTGTCGCTTAAAGGTTGGTACTATCTAGAAATCATATGGGTATGTCAACAGTGTTGCCATATATGCATCAGACCGGAGACTTATTGAGTGAAGTGTTATGTCATATTCTCTATTTCCTTTTGTGGAGCTCGCTCATTTCAAGGCGGACTGACCGCGTCTCTGTAGCCATGGACCTACCTCCTTTAAGGAACACATTAATCTGTTGCTTGTGAGTGGTGATCTGATGACGATTACCATGGTTCTCAGAGTTAGAGTTCAGTGGGTATACAGCTACAAATAATAGACAGGTAATCTTCGAACTCTGCCACCGATAAATGGTTTCGTTGACCATATATATCTTCGTGGCTGGAACATCACTGGAATGGATGTTTAAGCTTGAGGTCCTCCATAATATTGGCATAAATCTCCAGCTTGCCATGGAGGTTTCCTGCTTCTACCCTGCCTTAATTCCTGCAGCAGGCGGTAGGATGCATCACAAAAAATTATTGTCAGTTACAATATCAGCAAAGTAATTATTTCGGAGTCCATTGATTAATACGTTCTGTTGTGTACAGTATTAATCAATGGACTTGTATCCGCGTGGTTGGAGCCTCACTAGAATGGATGTTTGAGCCTGAGGTCCTCCATAATATTGGCATAAATCTCCAGCTTGCCATGGAGGTTTCCTGCTTCTAACCTGTCTTATTTCCTGCAGTAGGGGTAGGATGCATCACAGAAGTTTATTTTTAATTACAATTTCAGCATAGTAATTAATTCGGTGTCCATTGATTAGTACGGTTTCTGATAGAAGCAAGTCCAGTGTTCACCTTTGTTGATTCATACGTGATATTCTTAAAATCTTATATTTAGTATCACACAAAATTAAAATAATACGCATATTTTACAAGTCATTGTCATATTCATTTTACAAAGTAAACATTCTAACTACACAAAGTTCAGATCATTTTCAAGCACACTCACCAGTACAAAGATTTAGAAATTCCAGAAAATTTTTCAACTACTCAAACGAACCACATCTTATCTCCCATAACCAAATCTCCCAATACATGAAAACCAATACTTTCTACCTCTTGAGATCTATTTTACACTAAGACGAAAAAATGCTCAGAGATAACGTTTCAGGGCTCAGAGAAGATTTGTTCATTTTTATTGTCTCGGTATTTATCGTTTACTTCCAAAGTTCTTCCCTCAGCGCCGTTAATGTTTGAGATTCTCAGATGATCAATTAAGTTTATGATTTTAAGCTAAGGGTTGAGAGGGCGAGAAAAAAAAATTAAAATAATATTAATGAAGTTGATTAAATAATATAATTACTTCGAATTTAAGTATATTTATAGTTATATTTATAGTTATACGTTTTATCATATAAATATATTTATAGCTCCTATTCAGAGGCATTAATTATATTTATAAAGAAATATTTGAGGGTCCCTGCCCTCCGCTGAAAATTTTTACATCACTTTCTTTGTTACTTTCCTTATATACATAATGTATATTACTTTCCTTATAAACATAATGTATAAGGAAAGTATTGTGACGGGGTCGAAAATTCGAATTCGAGTTTTCGACGGGAGAGCACGTTTCAAGCATCCCTGATCACGAATCAAACATTTTTGAAGTGATGTCTGTGTGTGTGTGTGTCAGTGGGTCTGTGGAGACGATAACTGACGAACGAATGGACCGATTTTAACCAAATTTGGTACAAAAATCACAATCCGTAAACACTGGAAGCCTATTGTCTTTATACGCCATCGAATGTTCAGAACCCCCCTAAATTTTCGAATAAAATTTTGAAAAAATCGTCAAAAAATCAAAACCACTAATAAAGTTACGCAAATAGACATTTCTTATGTAATTTTTCATTAGAAAACGATTGACATAAATTTTAGAACGCTAACACGAGCCGTTTTTGAGATATTATACATTTTTCAAAAAAAATATCAAAAAGTCATATATAATAAAAATAAAAAATTCCTATTGATAAACATGTTCACTTTTCATATGTAATACCATGCGATAAATTGGGTGACATCATTCTCGTGGATCTAGCTCGTTCCATTCATGAAAAAAGATACTCTGAGTAACACTTTTGTATTTGGACGCCAATAGTCATTTATCGGCTGTAAGAAAAACTTATTTCTTAGTGCATAACGCTTGGCGAGATTTTGGCGGAATGTCGCCAACTTGGCGACTTTTTGAAATGTTGCCAAATTAACGAAAATTTCGCCAAATGGATAAAAATGACGCTAAATCAATGAAAATGACGACTCATTGTCGAAAATTCAATGTCTTGGAAAGAATGTTCGTATCTACTATAAGAAAAACCTATTTTTTACTGTAAAAGTAGTAAATTCATTACATTATATAAGGAAAGTCATGTGTTGCCCACATCAGATTTTTTTTAACTATAAAAGTAGTAAATTCATTGCATTATATAAGGAAAGTCATGTGTTGCCCACATCAGATATATTATTTATGTTTTACACAGGGTGTTCTTTGTTTTATGTTTTACACAGGTTCATACTATATGGCTCTAAGTTGAAAGTAACATCGATAGGAGACCGTGTTGTGGTAAAAAAATGTTTTGGGGTTATATTATTTTGTTTGATTGATAAAGAATATTTCTTTAAATTGGGATTTCTTCACGATTTTAGCTACAAGACAAATAAAAACTACAAATAAAATAGGTGTAAAGTATAATTGACCTATTACTTTCCTTATATACATAATGTATAAGGAAAGTATTGTGGCGGGGTCGGAAATTACAGTGATTTCAGTACAATGATTTCAGTCAAATCAGTACAATGAAATCAGTACAATGATTTCAGTCAAATCATCAAATAAAACCAATTTCATTGATATTGTAAATATTTTAATCTTTAATACCCTCCAGTCGGTTGAAGACCGTTTTCAGCGCGGAGATACTTGTTGTAATACTTTTAATTGAGTAAATTCGAAATTGATTGTAATAGATTACATTTGATCTTTAATATAAACTTTATAGGAATGTTCTTTTTTCTTATTTTTTAGACGAGTAGGAAGAAACTTTACTATAGGACCAAAGCAGATGCAGGGTTTGAACAAGTCCCAACGCGTTGTCGACAATTATAACAATGATCAAAGGACATCTTAATAGATGGTTTTCAATTACGTCTTATGAATATGCAGTGTCGTTGCCCTTTCCCAGCAAATAGGTAAGCTACGCATGAGGAATGCAAATTGACGCAGTAGCATCAGAAAACTATCCTGTGAAAATTATCTGCCATTTGACAGATTGTATATGGAATCGTGAATAATTACTATGACCCCAAGGTCACATGATCTATGACATGATTCAATATGCATTGGTAGTAGTAAGGCTCCTAAATATAGTACAAGCAGGTGCAACAGTGAACATTTTAATTCACATTTGAGCCATTGCTGTACATGGCGAAAAGAGGGTGACTTTCTCGTTCTTTTCTACCAATCTCGGGAAAATCAAAACATTCTAGATTACTTATTTGAATGTTTAGTACTATTTTTTGAAAGCAGAAGCACCTATTTTACAACTAAATTGTGCATCAAATATCAGCCATGTAGCATGTGCGCACCATGTTTACCACCATGTTACCACCATGGGTGTTTTTAAAAACAAACACAAGTTGACGATAACTAACTGAACCGGTCAGAGTCAAAAAGGCCGTTGCGTCAACCTGTATATTTCAGAGCCTTAGATAGTAGCGTAAAACCCTACATATCAGGCAACATTTTTTGTATTTTGACACAATATATGGAGGATAGAATAATAATTGCTATCGGGTGATGAGCAGCAACAGGGTTTTAGCCTGAAGCCAATGCTCGGGGAGGGCAAAAGAACTTTGCATTGTTTAGAGACGCATCCAGCTCAAGACATATAATGAAGGCTTGTGAATATACAACAGCACCAAACGAACAAGAACAAAAAAAATTATAAATAGAAACTACTGAAGAATAATAATTAAAGAGAAACTACAGAAATGAACACAATTATATCGTCGTTCAAAATCCGATTTTTTTTTTACAAATGTCAGTTTTTTTATCCATATGTCCTAATATTTTTCTGAGGAGCTGTACGTATTTATATAAAGTTATGAATAAACCAAAATATTCATTCTATAGTTATAAAGGTAGATTACGGAATAAATTACTTTATTTTAATTTCACTACTTTATTTCACGGAATGACTGTTTATTCGCTGGATCTGTCCCGAAAGCATTTTTATATACTTTTCAATTCGTGCCAGTTGAAAAGTTCTATTTCAATCCCGACATACGTCATGTTGAAAGGGGGACGGACGAATGAATTAGACACTTGGAGTTCAATCAGTGCGGGGGGAAATCGAGAGAGCACTTGTGGAAAAAATATTGGTTCTGTGTCTCTGCTGGCCTTACCCACACACTACAGAAAGTAAACTGCAGAAACGAAACAAATCAAGTGACTTAATGTTAAATGGACATCTTCAGGAAGGGAGAATTGCAAACTGTATAACTGAAATAAACGTGAAAATGCAATAAATTAATTTCTCTTCATTTATTGCGTTTTCATTTAATATGTGGTAAGGTAATTAACATATTATAACTTTTAATAATAACGTATTATAAATTAAAGTAATTAACATACTTTAAATTAAAGAAATAAACATATTACAATTAAAGTAATTAGTATATTATAACATTAATATTTATAAACAAATAAATGTTAAAGTAATTAAAATTTTATTTGTTTTGTGCCTTTTAAATTTATATATTTTCAGAAATTTTACATCGGTAAAAACTTTTAATCGCTTGTATTTGACGTAAATATTCCATCTATTTTTCAAAAGTTTGGCATATATCCATTTATTTTTCATTGACATAGCTGCAATATCTTCTCCCATAAGTATATATATCACTTAGCCAATCTAGTATCAGACCGTCAGATATTTTAGTGTTTCATCACTTTCACATTCTTCCAATCTGGGTATTTTTTATATATACAGCTTTCAAATTCTTCTTTAGTCTGGGTAAATATTGGTTTATACTTGCAACTTTCAAATTCTTCTTTATTCTGAGTGAGTAAATTTCGTTTTGTACACAAAACTTTCAAATTCTTTGTTAGTCTGGATAGATTTATTTCTTTACTTAATTAAAGTAATAATATCTGTCTAAATAGTCTTAGGAAACAGCAAACAAATTATCATTAATCACATAATCACACCACGCAATCAAATTTCTGGGTCATTACCTCTATTTTACTTAATTGTGAATAACACGTTTTGTGCACTTTGACCAACAGCGCCAAATTTACAAGTCTGAAACTAGAAATATGAAATTTATGTTGCCAACAAACGATACGTAACTAAAGGTGATGACCTGAATGCCGACAACGGTGACACTAAATTCAAGCAATATTTGTGGAACATAAATCGAATGATTAGGTTCATATAACGACGGGCAAAAGAGACAGACCTATGATGCCTAAGTCCTTACAGTCTAGACATCACAGGGAAACAAGGCCTATTCAATAAGCTGTTGAAGACGGACCAAAAGAAACAAGTGGGCAAATCAAATCAAGGAGAAGGACTTGCCCAAACCAATGATATGAATTACTCAACTGAAAATATAGATGAACCGGAGACAGATATACGACACAGCAAACAAATAAGGATGTATGAGAGAACGTAGTAGTCATGAGAGTTTGGTGACGGAAGGAAAAGCTGATAAAAGTGTTTCACGGGTCACTAAAGTGCGGGTATGTGCTGACTTCTATATAGCCGTTGGTCGAGCCAATGTTATAATAATTTTGGTCATATTTCGGGAATTCTGATCTCATAAATATATTAAACAACTTATCTCCCCGATAACACCAGATTATATAACGCTATGAATAAAATGAAACACTGTTTGTAACAGATGTATGTATATTGCTAATTATCATAATTAACAAAACAATTGAATTAAACTAAAAAGGTGTAATTAAAGACTATACTAATATTTACCTGTATACGTATCTCGCGGAAGAAATAATTGGTGGATTTGTATGCGGACATACCAGAACTGACACCACAAACTTTATGCAAAAGTAATAATTGTAATGAACCTACTATACGCTTTAATAGATTATGGTTACTGTCACCGCGACTAAGTTCTAATTATTTCTTCTATCAAGACATATAGTGCTCATGATGATTCTGCAGCGAGATGCTTACTAAATCCATAGTTTTAAACAATAAAAATCTGATGTGGACAGCACAGGACTTTCCCTGCAGACATATCCACGTGCTCTTTAATTTAATTAAATTTAATTCACATTTAATTCAGTTTTCGTTCTCATTTGCCAACTGAACTTATTTTCAAAGGTGGCGTAGAGGAAATACGAAAATACTAAAATATCTCGAGAACGACTAGCCCTGGTATAACGGGATTGGTCTTATTCTTTTCTTTGTTAAAATTTACGTATAAAACAAGCGTTTAATGGATATATTTGAGCATGCGTAGTTTTTTATTTTAGATTTTGATTTTTGAGGACCATTTTGCAAAAAAAGGCAGGTTATTTTTTTCCGAATCGTACCAAAATCTAATCAGCACCAGGGTGACACACAAGAGACTTATCAACCGAATTTTGTGAAATTCAGTCCATCAGTTTTTCAGCAAGGGTGGATACAAGCTTTTGCGGGCCATTTCGCAAAAAAATATTTTATCACGAATCGTACCCAAAACTAATCAGCACCAGATTCGCCCACAAGTGACTTACCAACCAAATTTTCTGAAATTCGGTCAATTAGTTTTTTAGTTAGAGTGGATACAAAATCTGCACAGACAGACAGACACACAGACAGACACACACACACACACACAGACGTCACGCTAAAAATAGTTTTTTCGTATTCTAGAGGTCTCGAAACGTGTAGATCCGTCGAAAACTCGAGTTACGATTTTCGGCATGATTCCAATACTTTCCCTATACATTACCATGTATTGCAGGGAAAGATAAAATTAACAAAAATTTATTGCGTAAAAAAAATATTTTAAAATTTTAAATTTAGTAAGTTAAAATTAGTCCATATAAAGGTAAAATATAAAAAGATAAACGTATAAATATGAATAAACAGATATCACTTGGAAATAAACACCAAAATTTTGATCACCAGTAAAATAAACATCATTAAATAAATAATGTGTAAAATTTAAATTTTATTCCTAATAAGATTGATTAAGTTTTAAGTTAGTTCCAGACATTTAGACGCCTTCGACTAAATATAATTTAAATTTACGTCAAAGTCGGTCTGATAATTTTGTTATTTTAAATTAGTTGTACATCTAAATTAAATTTTTCGTTTACCATTCTCATTTATATTTCAAATACTGTATACTTTCAATTTTAATAAACGTTTAAAAGAAATTAGAAAACAATACTGTCACAATTTTGAGATGTCACTGTTCTCTTTCTTCATGATTTCTTCTTTGCACAAATCTCTTCCAACACGATAATACACCGTCTTAAGTAAAAATTCGTAGTGAACCCCCCCTACTTGTCCTAGAATTTAATGCCGAATCCATATCAGTCATCATAGCTCGATGAATATACAATCTTGAGAAATATATATTGCAAAGAAAATATACATTTTCTCATCGGACTTGACACCTATACATACGAAAGTGGAAATCCTTAGCGGTGCGCCTGCTCCTTTTAAAATTTGAAAGTAAATCCATCTCACTCATCATCTAAGTTCCATTTATAGTCAATCATAAACAAGAAAGATCAATCATGCTTAAAGCATTGATTATGAAACACTTTCCAACTTCAATGCAATTTTATTTAAACATGTCTAAAATGCAATACATTCCTCGGTAATATTTTAAAACTTATCACAATATTACATTAATTTATTATATTTGACACCTTAAACCTTCATCGAAAAAAATTAACGTCATTCAAATGACGGCATTAAAGTATAAATTGTCTGGTTTAAACATCTCTAAAATATGATACATTCCTCGGTAATAATTTTAGAATTATCATAATACTACGATAATTTATTATATTTGAAAACATCATCGAAAACAACTGAAATTCATTCAAATGATGTCATAAAAAAATAACACGCCTGGCTCTCTCTATAAAAGCAACATTTCATTCATAAATAATTCCCCCATTCATGTCATTCATCACAATACTATAATAATTTATTTTATTTCAAAATTAAGACCATTGAGCTACAAGTAAGTAAACTCAATGCGTAACTTCATCGAAAAATATCGTCCTTCTCTTTCTAAAATCAAAGAATATTTCACTCATATCAACTAAGCAGACTCCATGGACTAAATGATTTTGTGTTAAAGAATTACAGCGATTCTAATACAACTCATTCTACATATTTTGCTGTTTACCTTTTACATAGGTGAAAAATAGGCTTAATAGTAGAAATAATGAAATTTGGAAGAGCATTTAAACTGAAATATATTGTCATTGCGTTGTTTCAATATGTAGATGCACAGAATTTAAGCAAAAATAAAGTAGTTTTAGGACGGATACAACACTCAATATGAATTAAAAAGAACTTTAAAAATCACGATTTTGACACAAGATGGATGCCATATATCATTTTGAAGTGGGTCATGTGATCATTTCATATCATGGACACGTGATCGCTTCATATAAGAGGTGTTATTATTATTTTAATTTTTATTTAAAAAACAACTGAATATATTTCGCTGAATTTTTTTTTTATATATTTTATGGAACAATTTGAATATTGCCTAAAATTTTCGAAGTAATTTGTGAATTTTAAATCCGCTTAAAAAATGCTTGAAAAATTAGGTCCCATAGGGCTCAATGTATTCCATTTTCTCAACCCGGGTTCAATCCAAAACTAATTGAGTGATATTATTCATTTATATTCCCATAGGTCCTATAGACCGTCTGAACAACATACTAAAATTTTATTTTGATTAAGTCATTTTTACGGCAGTTATCGTGCTAACGGACAGACAGACGGACAGACAGACAGAAAGACAGACAGACAGAATGAACAAAGTCATAAACACTTTGCAACTTTGTTGTAAAGTGTTAAAAACAGATTCTCCAAGTAAGTTTCTTTTAATCAAAGTGTGAAAAAAACCAAAATGGAAATCCTTAGAAAACCACTCTACTTCCTTCAGAATTTAATGCTATATTCATATCAGTTATCATCTAAGCTATATTCATAGTCAATCTTGAGAAATAGATGTTTTAAGAAACATGAAAAATGCAGAACCGGAATTAGAAATCTTTGAACAGCCCCTACCTCTTCCAGAATTTAATAATGATTCTATACCACTCATTATCTAATCTCTAATATGTAGCAGTTCCTGAGAAATAAATGTTTTAAAAATATTTAGTAAAAAAAACAAGAAAGATCAATTATGCATATGAAACACTTATGAAACACTTATGAAACACTTATGATTATGAAACACTTTCCAACTGAAATGCAATTTTATTTAAACATCTCTAAAACGCGATACATTCAGCCGTGAAATTTTTTAAATTATCACAAAACTACAATAATTTATTTTACTTGGAAACTTCAAACTTCATCTAAAAAAATGAACTTTATTCAAATGAAGTCTTCGAAATATAAATCGTCAGACTCTCTATGAAAAAACAATGCATATTTCATGCATATATCACTTTACTCCAGACTCCAGATCTAAAAAATTTTGAGTGAAAAATTTCAGCAATTCTTATACAACTCATCTTACAATAACTTGTTTACATTCTGCATCCATTAAAATTAGGTTTCGTTGTAGAAATAATCAAAATTTGATGATCATTTAAGCTGAAAAATATTGAAAATGCGTTAGCACAAAATATAAATGCACAGAAAATATCCAAAAATAAAGTGGTTTTAGGACGGATGCAACACTAAATATAAATTTGAAAGAACTGTAAAAATCACGATTTTTACACTGGGAAAAAAAGATGGATGCCATATTTTATTTTGAATTGGGTCACGTGATCTCTTATTATAATATGGGTGTAATTATTATTCTAAGTTTTATTTAAAAAACTACCGAACATTTATTTTGCTAAAAAAAATTATATATTTTATGGGATAATTTGAATATTTCCTAAACTGTTAGAAACAATTTGAGAATTTTAACTTCGCTTAAAAAATGTTTGAAAAATTGGATCTCATAGGGTTCAATGTATTTCATTTTTTTCAACCTGGGTTCAATCCAAAACTAATTGGGTGATATTATTCATTTCCATTCCCATATGTCCAGCAGACAGAAGACAGACAGGTTGGCAGACAGATAGAATGAACAAAGTCGTAAACACATTTCAACTATGTTGAAAAGTGTTAAAAAAGACAACATTTTTCCACCAATATTTTTTTTCTAATTTCTATATGCAATTGATTATTTCCGTAAGTGATAACTTTCCGAAAAGCACAATTACCAAAATCATATATTATGGACTCAACACGAATTAAAAAATATTCTGTTTTAATTCTAACATTTATCACGTAGTACGGTGAGTGGTGCGGAAATTGGGTACTTCGAGGTCATTCGATACGAAACAATTGAGTAGACGCTGATGGGGTAAGCATTTGTTTTCCTCTCTTTGCAGTCCTTTGTCCACATTCTGCAGAAATTAAATCACCGAAACAGAAGAAAAAAAATTAAGCAACCCGAGATTGAGTGTCTAACTCCTTGAAGAAACTAAAGTTGTAGAATTATTGAATTGGGGATGATATTGAAATGGAGATGTTAGGAAAATAATTGACGTTTATTTTATTTTTCTTCTTTGGATACCATACGTACTAGAAATCACTTCCCATACTGGACTAGAATAAAGGTATTATTTAATTAAAAATAAATTATATTTTATTCAAGAGTTACTTTTAAATACATTCTAAACACATTTCGAACAGTTTTGGAATGCATGTTCATCTCAGTGTAATGTGTGCTGTAACATGCTTGAACGAGTGTTGTTCGCCGAACTACACATTGAAAAAAGTACTCATATTGGCTTTCGTAACACTAAATGTGTTGCCTTATTATGCACAGATTTTCAAACATACAAACTAGGATCACTAGAAATTATCAACTCTTTCAGAGCCGTTACTCAAATGGTAAAGATAACAGTTATTCTTTTAATATGCACTTTATGCCAACAATATTCAGCAGAAAAGGCTCTCTTAATCAGAACCGGTATCGAAATTGATATTTCGATTCTTTTAGTTCGATTTAAGCTGGTATGCTTCTATCTCCTCGAGTCTTAACTCCGCTCTCTTAATCTTACTTCGTTAATATGCTTTTCCTCCTTTTTCTGTTATTTTCTATTTCTTGTGCTAAGGGCAGTTCCATAAAATTGCGGCCTTCTTGAAACCAAAAGGATTCCGTTCAAAATATCGTCTGACAAAGTGTATACATTTACCTGGACTAATGTACTGTTATAACCATCTAATTAATCACTTAGCAGCGCAGCAACTTCAGTGTCATAGGTTTTTCATATATCAGAACTTGAAGGTTTACACAGCTGAGTTTAAGGATAAATCAGCAAATATTACAAGTATGGACAACAAGAAGCATTATTGTCAGAGACAAAGAGTTAGAAGAAGAAGAAGAAGAGGAGGAGGATTATGATAGCAAGGAGAGTATAGCGAAGAATGGAGTTTTATGATAGAAACATGCCATAAATACCTGTAAATTGGTAGACAGGAGGCCTTGTAAAAACATGAAAAACGAGTATACATATCATATTAATTTATTGTAATGGAGTTCCAATATTTACTTAGCAACGCATCGACTTCGGTGTCATAGTAAGGTTTTTCAATATCAGAACTTGTAGGTTCACAGAGTGGAGTTTAATGATAAATAAATCAGCAAATAAACCAAGTATGGACAACAACAAGTGTTATTGTCGCAGACAGAGAAGTTAAAGAAGAAGAAAACGATGATTATGATAGCAAGAACAGTATAGCGAATAATGGAGTTTTAAGATAAAAACATGGCATAAATGGCTGTAGATTGGTAGAGAGGAAACCTTGCAAAAATATGGAAAGAGAGTATATTAAATAAATTTATAGACATAGAGCACCGAGATGTAGAGAAGTATATTAATACCTAGTACATATATGGCATCTGAACTTTTAACATTATTTAAGTAACCATAAGGTTTAAAAAGTTAAGTTATAATGATATTGACGTTTATTTCATTTTCCTTCGTTTATTTTATTCTCTGGATACCATATGCACTAGAAATCACTTCCCATACTGCACTAGAATAAAGGTATTGTTTAATAAAAAATAAATTTTATTTTATGCAAGAGGTACTTTTAAAGACATTCTAAACACATTTCGAACAGTTTTGGAATGAATGTTCATCTGCGTGTAATGTGTGCTTTAACATGCTTGAACGAGTGTTGTTCGCCGAACTACACATTGAAAAAAGTACTCATATTGGCTTTCATAACACTAAATGTGTTGCCTTATTATGCACAGATTTTCAAACATACAAACTAGGATCACTAGAAATTATCAACTCTTTCAGAGCCGTTACTCAAATGGTAAAGATAACAGTTATTCTTTTAATATGCACTTTATAAGAACAATATTCAGCAGAAGGATTCTCTTAATCAGAGCCGGTATCGAAATTGATATTTGGATTCTTTCAGTTCGATTTAAGCTGGTATGCATCTATTTCCTCGAGTCTTAACTCCGCTCTCTTAATCTTATTTCGTTAATCTTAGTTCTCTCTTATTCTTAGTTCGCCTTTCCTCCTTTTTCTGTTGTTTCCTATTTCTTGTGCTAAGGGCAGTTCCATAAAATTGCGACCTTCTTGAAACCAAAAGGATTCGGTTCAAAATATCTTCTGACAAAGTGTATATACTTATGTGGACTAATGTACTGTTGAAACCATCTAATTAATCACTTAGCAACGCAGCAACTTCAGTGTCATAGGTTTTTCATATATCAGAACTTGAAGGTTCACACTGCGGTGTTTAAGTATAAATCAGCAACTATTACAAGTATAGACAACAAGAAGTATTATTGTCAGAGACAGATAGAAATAACATGGTAATTGATAAAAACATGATGAAAACATTGATAAAAACATAGCATAAATGGCTGTAAATTGGTAGAGGAAACCTTGCGAAAATATGAAAAGAGAATATATCAAATAAATTTATAGAAATAGAGCACCGAGATTTAGAGAAGAATTAATACCTAGTACATATATGACATCTGAACTTTTAACATTATTTAAGTAACCACAAGGTTTAAAAAGTTAAGTTATAATGATAAAAAAAATTATAAAATCACTCCCAATAAGTCACAGAACAAAATATTCAAAATATTGATTTTGCCATAAAAACTGAGCGTAGTTTATACTCGGACAAATTTGTGAAGTTAAGAAAGGTTATCGAATACGTGACATGGCCACTCACTCCTCAGTTGTATAATTGAACTCGATGGCTTCTAATGAAGACGTCCAGGATTTTTCCTTGGGAAAATACTTATAGTGAAGTAGAATCATTTTGTGCCACTATTTTAACCCAGTTTGATACTAAGATAATTAATATCATTTTATAATTAAAAGGTCTATGCAAAATTAATATATTCAATTTCTTTTGTACAACAACAATAAAACATTCAGCACCATTTAACAGATTTGCATAATAATAGCAAAATCTAAATTGTGTGCATATTTTTACTTTCGAATGATATTGTCCTGTCGCGCTTGCACTGAATGAAACGAACTTTAATTTTTTGGACATCAATAGATGATGCTACGGCATTTAAAATATTTTCATCTTTATTGATGTCGAAATAGTTCTGGTGTGGTAATAACTTGATCCATTTAAACAATGCATATCCATATTCTGAGAAAAGCTAACTTGAAACTTCGTTTCTAGGCTAATTCACCCAGTTTTGTGTTCATATGTCTATTATACGTGCATTGACTAAATGATTTCAATAGTCACAGAATCCCTTTTGAATATCTATTTTGAATATTTTATCATTAAAAAATAAAAAGACATGGGTGTTATTTTGAACTGTTACTAGAATCGGATGACTTGAAGTCACACTACTAATTTCATACAGAAAAATTTGAGTTTTTAAGCTTATAATACATAGACTATTTAACTTAGCGGACGTTTATAGTTTCTCCTTCACCTCTCAACAGGCAAGTGCTTGGCAGATATAAAAGGGTAGTAACATGAGACAACAAGCTTTAGGCGCCAACACGGTTGCTACCATCTATCAAATATCAAGGAAACTATTCTAACAAGAAAATGTTACATTTGGTATAAATTACTTTTGAAGTGCTGATATGGGATTCACGTTTGTTGTAATGGCATGAGGCCAATGTTTTTGTAGGAAAGTTCTGATTTGTCAATATCATCGATTTATTGTAGTATTTTGCAACAAGTGAGTAAAATAAGTTACTCTTTATTAATATCAGTTTTATAACATAATAAATTGCACAAATACACATACACATTATGCATTTCTGTATGAGTTACTGACTTAACGTAACTCAACGAGTTAGTAAGAGTGTGAAACACTTGGAGTTTATGGAAAAGCTTAGTGGACTGCTACAGCGTAACGTAAGAAATATGTTCTGGACAGCACATGCCATTTCTTAAATGATGTACTTCTTTGAATACGACATAATGATGGATAAGATATATGGCACGATAATTTTGAAAAAAAAATACACTGACACTGGGCGCTTTTCTGGATTCCAACATGTAAAATAATTTTGACGAACCAAATTCAAATATATTTATTATCACGTAATATTGCAAATATTACGTGACAATTGGAAATATTGCTAACATCTGTTAGGCAATATACTCCATTATATTGAAATATGTTAATTATTAATTCATCGATTTGACGTCATTCTTGCCTATTTGGCAACATTTTCGTCAATTTGGCCCCACATTAAAAAATATCGCCAAATTGGCAATATTTGTTTAAATTAGTCGCCAAAGCCACCAAATTGTCCCCTTGTGTTACATAATTGACGATATTAATTTATAATTTTATATAATTTTGGGGTACATTTATTTGAAAAACTTGCAATATCTTTAAATGGGTTCATATTAATGCTCTAAAGTTTACGTCATTCAGTTTAGAATAAAAAATTACGCATAAAATGATTTTTTTTATTTCACATTATTGGATGATCTGATTTTTTAATGATTTTTTTTTCAAATGCTCATTCGAAAATTTAGGGGTTTTGCAAACGTTCAATCGCGTTTAAAATCAATAGAGTTCCAGTACTCACAGATCATAATAATCGTACCAAATTACGTTCGAAATTCTTTTTTAGTTCATAGAAGTTCGTTCCAGAGACTCGTGTACACACACACACACACACAGACATCACTTCAAAAATGTTTTATTCGAGTTCAGGGGCTATATCTCGGATATACAGCAATAAAAATTCAAGAAATAGAATATAGCTTTAATTTTTCCACAGTTATTTTTACTTTCTTAGGAAAAAGAAATACTGTGATCAGAACAGATCATATCTAAAAATATACTCACAAACCCTATTCTTATTCAATTAAATTGAAAAAGTTGGAATTTTCCCCTTACAATTCGAGAATCATGGAACTTCAGCTTTTCAAATTCATTCCATGCGAAAAGATTGAGTAGGCACAGATGAAGACGACATTTGTTTGCTTGTCTGTGCCGACAAACACTGCAAAAATAAATTACAGAGACGACGGAAAATAATCTAATGTGGGCAGCACATGACATTCCCTACATAATGCAATGACTTTACTTCTTTCACTGCTTAATAATGATGTACAGGGTTTGATTTGTATGTTGAATTGTACATACATATTAGGCCCTTAAACAATAAATTGAAGTATTTAAAATTCATCAATTTGGCGTCTTTTTAGTTAAGTAATTCTCATTATTGCCAATTTGGAAATATTTTCATCGATTTAGTGTAATTTTCAAAAAGTTGCCAAGTTTATTGTCGCCAGATTTATTGCCTGATATTGCAGTTGGACAGACAGATAAATGACTTTTGGTAAATTGTTGGGCGTCGAAATACAAAACTAATACAAATAGTATCCTCTCTCGTTGATGGAACGAACTGGGAACTGGGTCTACAATAATGGTATTAACAAATGCCGCAAATGTTGCATATATTTCAATTTGTTTCTATGTACTTTTTAAAATTTATTTAAAAACCGTACAATATCACAAGAACGGTTCTTGCTAGCGTTCTGAAGTTTATGTCTTTCGTGTTTTAATGCATAATTTCATGAGAAATGATTATTAACATTTTGAAGGTTTTGAAATTTTGAATGAATTTTAAAAATTTCATTTGAAAATCTGGGTTCTCCCGAGCATTCAAATGCGTTCCAAATCAATAAGGTTTCAGTATTCACTGATTGTAATAATCGTATCAAACTATATTCGAAACGCTTCATTCGTTCGTGAGATATTGCGCCTGAAAACGGACACACACACATACACACTGACATACAAACTTCAAACCGTGCAATTTGAGTCTAGGGATGCTTGAAACCTGTTCAACCTTCGAACATTCGAATTCTCGACCCCGTCATAATTCCTTCTCTATCCATTGTACTATGTGTGTAGGGAAAGTAAAAATCTAAAAAGTTCATCACAGATTAGCAGAAATTTTGTAAGAAAGCAATAGCACAAATTAGAGCTTTTTCTGGAGCTACCATTTTTATAGTATAACTATTTTTTTATCTGGGAGCATTTAAAAAATAATCAACAGTCTCTTAAACATACAATAGTGTTCTCAAGGGTCAGAGGGAAAGCATGTGTGAATGTCTCAAGTAGCAGATTCGATGGGTTCTTCTGGGAGGGATTATGACCCTCATCCCTCCTTGGTGGCGTTAATGGATGCCTCTCGATCGCTGACATTTAAGAGACATAGCGTTTCGTCCAGAACAGAGCACCAGGCGCGAAGCGCCTTTAATCTCCAATCTCTAGGTGTGGTTCTTATCTTCATACTGTGGCATTATTTCATTGGCCCATAGATGGAGATTCGAGGTTTTTGATTTCCTGTTTCTATTATTTGACCTAGCTCCTAGTGTGGCAGTTTGTTGCACATTTAGAGTTTAAGCAGTTTGGGGGGTTGATGCAGATCTGGGGGTTACCTAGCATTTTAGAAGTTTAGGATTTAAGACATTTTGTAGAAAAGCAAAGATCGCGAGTTTTATTTAATATCAACTGATTAAGGTGGGACGTTCCTAGTACCGAATATCAAAGTTAAGTACCGAGCGGGGTCTCTTACGAGATTTAGCCTTGCGATGATCATAGTCATGCAGATTAAATAATAGTTCATTTGGGACAGATGGCAGACTTTTGTAGAATTTAAGCGCTAGCTTTTTAATTTGGGCTCTAACAGTTTTTATTTTGAAGTCTTTCCTAATTACCGAGTTTCTTAAGTATCTAGGGGCTTTCCTTATAATCCTTAGGGTTTTGTTTTGTGTTGTCTCTAATAAGTATATGGTAGTTTTACAGGCATATCCCCATACGGGTGCTGCATACAGCATTCCCGGGCGGATGACCGATTTATAAATTAGGAGTTTATTTTGATAACTTAGATTTCCGTTTCCTATCATTGGGTATAAGGCTCCTATGGTTATATACGTTTTTTTGATTATGTTCGTTACGTGCAGTTTCCAAGTTAGGTGGGAATCTATAGTTACACCTAGGTATTTAGTATATTTTTCCGCTTTTAGGGCATGGTTGTTTATGTACAGAGGAGGCGGAGGTTTACGTTTTCTAGAGAAATAAATCCAATGATATTTATTGGGGTTTAATTTTATTCGCCATTTTTCCAGCCATGTTTGGAGTATGTCTAAGTGTTGTTGTAGCTGTCTGTGCATTACTGAGAGACATTTAAGAGAGTGGTATTTGGAGTGTCTTCGAATGACGTGCAACCGCACAGAGCACTTTACAAATATCTAAAATTCAATAAAATATCCAATGCGCTTTCATTTGGAGGCACCTACAGAGAACCGTCGCATCCCTACGTCTAATGGTATTGTTGTTCTTTTTTCAGCACTTGAAAAAATAGCAATGCGATGTTTGAGCATTCCATTCCATCGATGACTGTAGTTGATTGGTTGAGCCTATGGCTCGCAGGTGTGGTCTGCATTACCTTGGTCGATGAACGTCGACTGAATTACTATTAAAAAGAAGAGTCAAAGTAAAAATGAAAAGTGAAGAGGAAGGAAGAAAGTTTACTGGGTAGCAGAGCTCCCTAAGAAAGAGTCAGGTTCTCTTGTGCAAGTACCCGTAGCTCATCGTAGCTTCATTCCTATTCAGTGATACCAGGGTTGACTTGCAGTACTGCAAAGGCTGTACCGTGAAGCCATCTCTAGTCCGGAATTTGTGTTAAAACGGCGGAGGCAGACTGGGTAAGCGAATTCTCAATGAACGTGGCTTGAAAATTCGCCTTGGGTGAGAAATAATATATTGAGGAGGAACTGCTATTTATAGGATTATAAACAATCATTTACTCGATTTCTAATGTAAAATTACTGTAAAAAAGTTTAATTATTTATTTTGAAAGAAATCCCATCCCTAATGATTTATAAGAATTACTAAAAACTGCAAATAAGTCAAAAAGAGTTCATTTCCGCAGTTTGAAAATGGTTTCATTGCCTTTTCGTAAAAAAATACTTATCAGCAGACTTCTCCCGTGTGCAAAATAAGCATTTTTAATTTTTTTTTTAATTTCAATTCTAAAATTAAAAATCTGATGTGGGCAGCACATGACTTTCCCTGCAGACTTATATCCACATTCTCTTTATTTTAATTAAATTTATTTCACTTTTAATTCAATTTTCTTTCTCATTCGGTAACCGGACTTATTTTCAAAGATGGCGTAGAGAAAATACGAAAAACTAAAATATCTCGAGAACGGCTGGTCCTAATGTAGTGGAGTTGGTCTTATTCTTTTCTTCGCTAAAAATTACGTATTAAACAAGCATTTAATGGATATATTTGAGCATACGTAGTTCTTTAGTTTAGATTTGGACGATTTTTGCAGGCCATTTTGCAAAAAAATGCAGGTTATTTTTACCGAATCTTACCAAAATCTAATCAGCACCAGAGTGACCCACAAATGACTCATCTGCTGAATTTTGTGAAATTCGGTCCATTGGTTTTTTAGTTAGAGTGGATACAAGCTTTTGCGGGCCATTTCACAAAAAAATATTTTATCACGAATCGTACCCAAAACTAATCAGCACCAGACTCACCCACAAGTGACGTACCGACCAAATTTTGTGAAATTCGGTCTATTAGTTTTTTAGTTACAGTGCATACAAAATCTGCACAGACAGACAGACAGACACACAGACACACACACAGACGTCACGCTAAAAACGGTTTTTTCGTATAACGGTACTTTCTCTGCAGACTTATATTAACGTTCTATTTATTTTAAATAAATTTATTTCACTTTTAATTCAATTTCCGTTCTCATTCGGTAACCGGACTTATTTTCAAAGGTGGCGTTGAGAAAATACGGAAAACTAAAATATCTCAAGAACGGCGAGTCCTAGTGTAATGAGGTTGGTCTTATTATTTTTGTCGTTAAAAATTACGTATTAAACGAGCATTTAATGGATATACTTGAGTATACGTAGTTCTTTAAGTTAGATTTTGACGATTTTTGCGGGCCATTTTGCAAAAAAAAAGGCAGGTTATTTTTTTCCGAATCGTGCCAAAATCTAATCAGCACCAGGATAACCCACTAGTGACTTATTCACCGAATTTTGTGAAATTCGGTCCAGTAGTTTTTTGGTCAGAGTGGATAAAAGCTTTTGCGGGCCATTTCGCAAAAAAGGCGGGTTATTTTATTCCAAATCGTACCCAAAACTAATCAACACCAGACTTGCTCACAAGTGACTTACCTACCAAATTTTGTGAAATTCGGTCCATTAGTTTTTGAGTTAGAGTGGATACAAAATCTGCACAGACAGATAGACACACAGACAGACACACACACAGACGTGACGCTAAAAATGGTTTTTTCGTATTCTAGAGGTCTTGAAACGCGTAGATCCGTCGAAAACTCGAGTTGCGATTTTCGACATGATTCCAATACTTTCCTTATACATTACCATGTATTGCAGGGACAGTAAAAAATCTGATGTGGGCAGCACATGACTTTCCCTGCAGACTTATATTAATGTTCTCTATATTTTAATTAAATTTATTTCACTTTTAATTCAATTTCCGTTCTCATTCGGTAACCGGGCTTATTTTCAAAGGTGGCGTAGGGAAAGTACAAAAAACTAAAATATCTCGAGAACGGCTAGTCCTAGTGTAATGGGGTTGGTCTTATTCTTTTCGTCGTTAAACATTACGTATTAAACGGGCATTTAATGGATATATCTAAGTATACCAAGTTCTTTAGTTTAGATTTTGAAGATTTTTGCGGGCCGTTTTGCAAAAAAAGGCAGGTTATTTTTTTCCGAATCGTACCAAAATCTAATCAGCACCAGAGTGACCTATACGTGAGTCATCTACCGAATTTTGTGAAATTCGGTTCATTAGTTTTTCAGCTAGAGTGGATACAAGCTTTTGCGGGCCATTTCGCAAAAAAAGGCGGGTTCTTTTATTCCGAATCGTACCCAAAACTAATCAGCCCTAGCCCCGCCCACAAGTGACTTACCTACCAAATTTTGTGAAATTCGGTCGATTAGTTTTTTAGTTACAGTGGATACAAAATCTGCACAGACAGACAGACAGACACACAGACAGACAGACAGACAGACAGACAGACAGACAGACAGACAGACAGACACACAGACACACGCACAGACGTCACGCTAAAAATGGTTTTTTCGTATTCTAGAGGTCTTGAAACGTGTAGATCCGTCGAAAACTCGAGTTGTGATTTTCGGCATGATTCCAATACTTTCCCTATACATTACCATGTATTGCAGGGAAAGTAAAAATGGGCGCCATTTTGATAACGATACAGACATAAACAACCATAGCCAGTTGTTTCCACTTAGTACATACTAAAAACATTTCAACACTCCCCCTAAAGTATAAAAAATATTGGTCTCGTAAGATCGAGGTGGCACACGCGGAGCCTTTCTGGCTTCCCTACTATCCGTAACAGTGGTGAACGTACAACTGGAAGTTTTACTACATACAAGCAGGGCTGTCCCGAAGGGGTACTCGCTGTATACGTCGCGTACTCTCAAGAAATTTTGAAAAATACCGAGTATTAACCGAGAATTAACTATTTTGTACACGGCAATACGTTATTATAAAGAACTTTATAACGAAGTATCTATCTAAATATGGGTTCTTTTACGTTTGCATGAAGAGAGGTATGGAATGATATTGCTTGAGCGATTTTATCGAGATGGTTTAGACTTAGTGTTTATTGATGGAGTGATTTTAATGTTAAGTGTTTTTATATTCAAATTTATATATATTGTATGGTTTTTTAGGGGATTTTATATGGTATTGTTTTTGACTATGTAAAGTTTTATCTTAAAATTGGGATTTTTAAGTGTAAGAAAGAATATTTTACGAGTGAAATTTTGGTTTTTAACTCTTTACAACAAAGTTGAAAAGTGTTTATGACTTTGTTCATTCTGTCTGTCTGTCTGTCTGTCTGTCTGTCTGTCTGTCTGTCTGTCCGTTAGCACGATAACTGCCGTAAAAAGAATTTAATCAAAATGAAATTTTAGTATGTTGTTCAGACGGTCTGTAGGACCTATGGGAATATAAATAAATAATGTCACCCAATTAGTTTTGGATTGAACCCGGGTTGAAAAAATGAAATACATTGAACCCAATGGGACCAAATTTTTCAAACATTTTTTAAGCGGATTTAAATTTCACAAATTGCTTCAAAAATTTTAGGTAATATTCAAATTGTTCCATAAAATATATAAAAAAAAATTCAGCGAAATATATTCAGTAGTTTTTTAAATAAAAATTAAAATAATAATTACACCTCTTACATGAAGCGATCACGTGACCATGATATGAAACGATCACGTGACCAACTTCAAAATATAATACGGCATCCATCTTGTCTCAAAATCGCCATTTTTAAAGTTCTTTTTAATTCATATTGAGTGTTGTATGCGTCGTAAAACCTCTTTATTTTCGCTTAAATTCTGTGCATCTACATACTGAAACAACGCAATGACAATATATTTGAGTTTAAATGAGCATCCAACTTTGATTATTTCTCTAACGAAGCCTATTTTTCACTTATGTGAAATGTAAACAGCAAAATATGTAGGATGAGTTGTATAGGAATTGCTGTATTTTTTTAATGCAAAAGAATTTAGCTCATGGAGTCTGCATAGCTGATATGAAAGAAATATTCATTGACTTTACCGAGAGAAGGACGATTTTTTGCGATGAAGTTTTAAGCATAGAGTTAAATTACTTATAGCTCCATGGTCTTAATTTTTAAATAAAATAAATTATTATAGTATTGTGATGAATGACATGAATGGGAAATTATTTATGAATGAAATGCTGCTTTTTTAGAGAGAGCCAGGCGTGTTATTTTTTCTATCACGTCATTTGAATGAATTTCAGTTGTTTTCGATGAAGTTTTTAAATATAATAAATTATCGTGGTATTATGATAATTCTAAAATTGTTACCGAGTAATATATCACATTTAAGAGATGTTTAAACCAGGCAATTTATATTTCAATGCCGTCATTTGAATAAAGTTCATTTTTTTGGGTGAATGTTTAAGTTTTCAACTATAATAAATCAATGTAGTATTGTGAGAAGTTTTAAAATATTGCCGAGGAATGTATTACATTTTAGACATGTTTAAATAAAATTGCATTGAAGTTGGAAAGTGTTTCTTAATCAATGCTTTAAGCATGATTAATCTTTCTTGTTTGTTTATATCTTGAGTGTTTAGTGATAATCTTTCTGGTCTTCCATGTTCGGTACCTGTGGTTGCATTGGGTTTTACTACGGATGCATGTAGGTTCCCGGCAGTGGTTGTCGCGGCCATGCAGCTGGCTGATAACCGGAATTTAAATGAGGTCACATTCCCACATTGGCCCTATTTCTGCACCTTACCCGTATGCTTACCCATTTCATCTTGTTTTTTTCTTCTGAGTCTTTTGAATTTTGAATATATATACATATATCTGATTTGTCTTGTATTTACTGATAACTATGTCATAGATATAGATTTCTATCCGGATAATTTGGAATTAATACCTAATGAAACTTATATTAGTAATAATATTTATTATTTGGATTTAAATCTAATTATAGAACCTGCTCATGGGATAGTTACTAATTTATATGATAAAAAAGATTTTTTTAAATTTAATATTAATAAATTATTACCTTTTAATTCCTGCAACTCGATTCAATTGTTTAGAAATATTATACTTAATCAACTTTTTAGAATTTATAGATTATCAGATAAAAAATTTCATGCTTTGCACATTTATAATCTCAAAATTACCAGTAAAATGTATAAATATCCTGCATATTTAGTAAATAGTATAGTTAATAAGTTTCGATTAGCCTAAAATTCTCATATTCTCCCCTTATTATCTTATTTTAGCCGTACTTCTTCATTCTCTTGAAATTATATTTTCATCTTTTTATCTTGAAGCGTTAACTGTTGAATATCTCTTTTTATTGCTTTTACGCAGTACAGTTTTTATTACTCTCTTTGGCAACAGCTAATCACTTCTTTTCATTTCTGCATATGGCAACGTTGGTCTAGCCATATTTTGCTTGTCATGGTTGCACGAATGAAGTGTATTTTAAGGTATTTATGTTTCCTTTATTGTTCCAATCTATATGCTTGTCGTCCATATAACACAAGTTTATAGATAAAATCTATCTTGTGTTTCAGAAACAAGCATTTTTGTGTTCATTTCGAAGGGATATATGAACCCGAAGAGAATTTTGTCGAAATGAACTTATCGTAAGCCTAAAGCTCTTCCATGTGCAAGCTTTTTTGCTTGATTTTTTTGTTTTCTTATTTTCATTCCTCATTTTTGAAATTTGTTGATTGTCTTTGTCTTTATGACCTGCATTACGCTTTATTATTTCCTATTTATGTCTTAATTTCTTTTATTTCTTTGTATTTTGTAGAAAATTTTGGAATAGTGTATTATGAGTTACTACATACATTCTAACATTGGATTTACTAATTTATATTTATATATATATATATTACTAATTTATATTTTATATATATATGTATATATATATATATATATATAAAGAAATTATGATACTAAAATTATAATAATGTAAAAAGTATTTCATAAAATTGCACTGTATAGCTGCTAACTTAAAAAAACACAATACATGACAAAATTGCAAGGAAAGAAGAAGCATTTGCCTTCATATTGCCATAAAAGTTGGCGGAAGAGCGATTGTGAACTCTTCTTAGTCCCGATTTAAGCTAGCTACTAGGCCATGGCACACTCTCGGACATCAGCATATGAATTAGCAAATGCCCCGAATTGTCGCCATAAAATCGGACATAAGACAAGCATGAAGTCATAAATCTATAGAAATATCAACAAAACTGGAAATTAACCTATAATAACTCTATATACTACACACCACCTACACGCACAACCATCATCAAAACATCAGCAACATCATTTCCTCTTAATCTGCCACCATATATCCACTTTCCGAAATTCAAACTTATTTGTTAAATGGTTTCCTCTTCTTTTACCCTCGTTGCCATTTACAAAATTGCAATTCTTACCCTGGCAAAAATCTTAACTTACCATAATCACACAATATATATATATAATGTCTTTTTATTTTCTTTTTGCTCATTCATCTCTTTAATATGTTTTATACATTTCTTTATTTTATCTTTTGTAGTTATGGTACGTAATATTCCTGTTGTTTCGAGTAAAATTTCTTTACGTGACGTAATACGAATTTTCTTAGGTACTACTGCAACATTGCCTGCATAATTAGGCAATAATCAAGTTGTCACTGGCAATGTCGAATTTATAAAAGATACCAAATTGAAGGCAATAATTAAATTGTACAAAGTACAGAATGCCATTAAAATGCTCCAATACAAAAGCTAAACATATTTTTAATAAATATATCAACATATTTTTATATTAGTAATCGATATGGGACGCCATATTTGCAGAATAGAAAGATAGTGTAATTAAAAAAATAATGTATTACTATAATCCTATTGAATATATTAAAAATGATCTGATCAGACTAAAATTAAAAAGTTACAGTATCATTATGCAATCAGCTATATGGGGAAGTTCCAAACACATACGCATTTACATGCAAAAATTTATATTTGAAACAACTCAACAATTCCTGTAATAGTGGACTGTACAGCAAAATATACCAACCAAAAATCACAGTTGAAATTCGTATTAAAGCTTTATGTAAGAAAATCAAACTTGAAATGAAAAATATCCACTTCCTATACCTTGCAATGATTCCCAAAATGCATAAAGACCCAGTAAGTTTCAGACCTGTTACAATTGGATACAAGACCTATCTCACTTTCGCCAACAAGCAATTGCGAAATATACTTAAACCTGTTTTCAACAAAATAGTAAAAATGGGATCTTATTCAGTAAACAACAGCAAAGAAGTAAAAGATATACTTTCGAGCATACCGGATTGCCTTTGCTTGAAATCATATGATTTCAAAGCGTTATTTAATAACGTAGATATAAATAATTTGAAGAAAATCCTAATGAATTTATACGAAGAATATGAATTAATAAAAAGCGTTGAGATCAATGTTTGCAGGACATTAATTCAAATAGTGATATTTGAAAATATATTATAGGACGGAATGAATTATTATCACAGATTAGAGGAATACCTATAGGAGGGGCATGTTCATCATTATTAGCGGACATATATCTATGCCATTATGAAACCAATATCCACATTAATAACGATATAGTGTATTTAAGATATGTTGATGATGTGGTGACGGGGGGTCATGTAACCCCAGTCAATAAGTAGAATTTGATTTTTATCCGAAAGATCTTTATTTAATTAAAAATCAAAGAAAAAATCCGGATATTTTACAATTCCTTGACTTTAATATGATAGAAAATGAAAATACTGCTAGACATTTTAAAATATATGATAAAAGAAATGATTTTAATTTTGAATACAACTCTCTTATTCAATGGAATTCGAATATACATATCAGTATATACAGAAATATAATTTTAAATCAGTTATACAGAAATAATAATCGAATCACTTTTGAATGTGATTGAATAAAAAAAGTTTATTGCCTAATTATGCAGGCAATGTTGCAGCAGTACCCAAGAAAAATCGTATTACGTCACGTAAAGGAATTTTACTCGAAACAACCGGAATATTACGCAGCATTACTACAAAAGATAAAATAAAGAAATGTATAAAACATATTAAATAGATGAATGAGCAAAAAGAACATAAAAAGACATTATATATATATATATATATATATATTGTGTGATTATGGTAAGTTAGGATTTTTACCAGGGTAAGAGTTGCAATTTTGTAAATGGCAATGAGGGTAAAAGAAGAGGAAACCATTTAACAAATAAGTTTGAATTTCGGAAAATGGAAATTGCTGATGTCTTGATGATGGTTGTGTGTAGTATATAGAGTTATTATAGGTTAATTTCCAGTTTTGTCCCTATTTCTATAGATTTATTATGGTTTCATGCTTGTCTTATGTCCGATTTTATGACGACAATTCGGGGCATATGCTAATTCATATGCTGGTGTCCGAGAGTATGCCATAGCCTAGTAGCTATAACTATAATCGGGACTAAGAAAAGTTCACAATCGCTCTTCCGCCAACTTTTTTGGCAATATGAAAGCAATTGCACCTTCCTTCTTTGCAATTTTGTTTTACACATATATATATATATATATACCCCAGGGACTCCGCCCCTTGGAACCCCGCAATTTCAATACTCTTTAAATGAGGCAGCTCCGCATACTCTCAATAATTTTCTTCATGACAGTCCTGCATACAAGCCTGTTTTCGGGGCAGATAGTGATCATATTGAACATACTATACATTAAACTAAGTTGGGTAAATAGCGTTTTTGCATTAAATGAAATGGAATTTCCTATTAATTTGGTGGTGCCTTACAATTTTCTAGTTAAAATTATTTCTGTGTTTCTAATTGCCTCCGAGAAGAGAGTACTAACTTCTAAATTTAGTCGCTAAGGGTGCTGCCTTCATTCTCATCTGATAGGGTTTGGTCACTTTACTATACTGATACTTCAGTTCTATATATCTAGCTACTATCGTTTATGACTTATTTGTCTTAGATATAACTTTAACGATCACCCTCTGTATACTGTGTATTGCCCCTCTATATTAAAAATACTAGGTGCAACCGCCGTCGCTGACCTAATCCTTTGAAAATAGAAATTTTCTGTCAATTCTAGCACCGAACCTATGGCCTCAAATGATTTGCAATTAGACATGATGTTTAGAATGTATTGTTATGTGTTGCCTCCAGTGGCGGCTCGTGAGGTGAAGCAGGTGACGTAGGATAAGTTGATCTAAATTTATCGGCTGAATGGGTTGTTATTATTATTATGAGAATTTTTCAGACCCATTTGGCTATTTTTAATATTGTTTCTGTTTCCTTAAGGGTTTAGGAATGTTTTCAATATTCTAAAATTTGGAATAACATATTTTAGGGAAAATAAAATTTTCTCGATACTATGACAAAGAAATCATATTCTTGTAATTTTCATAATTAGATGAAAAATCAATTATTTTCTTAATATTTGACAACACGTGTGCCAGTAGCGTGATGTGTTTTGGTTATGTTCGTTGTCGAGGAGGAGGAAGAATTCCGCCGCTGAATCTGCTTCACCCATTTCTGAAGTAACAAGCCGACACTTGTTTCCTCCTATTTTGGTTACAATCGGATAAAAAGAACGCTGCTGCAATTTCCAAAGAAGTAATGTTTAAATTATTGATTTAAACCTATAGCATGGCTTATAGCATCAAATAATTTGTAATTTGACATGATGAATACGTTGCTACGGGCACCTCCAATTTCGGTTACAATCGGGTAAAAATAGAGTTATTGCCATTTCAAAACAAGTAATACTTAATTTAAATTACTGATTTAAACAAACAAAACGTGATTTTTAACACTTTACAACACAGTTGAAAAGTGTTTATGACTTTGTCTGTCTGTCTGCCTGTCTGTCCGTTAGCACGATAACTGCCGTAAAACTGACTTAATCAAAATGAAATTTTAGTATGTTGTTCAGACGGTCTGTAGGACCTATGGGAATATAAATGAATAATATCACCCAATTAGTTTTTGATTGAACCCGGGTCGAATAAATGAAATACATTGAGCCCTATGGGACCTAATTTTTCAAACATTTTTTAAGCAAATTTAAAATTCACAAATTGCTTCGAAAATGTTAGGTAATATTTAAATTGTTCCATAAAATATATAAAAAAAAATTCAGCGAAATATATTCAGTAGTTCTTTAAATAAAAATTAAAATAATAATTACACCTCTTATATGAAACGATCACGTGACCATGATATGAAACGATCACATGACCCACTTCAAAATGATATATGGCATCCATCTTGTTTCAAAATCGCGATTTTTTTAAGTTCTTTTTAATTCATATTGAGTGTTGTATCCGTCCTAAAACTACTTTATTTTTGCTTAAATTCTGTGCATCTACATGCTTAAACAATGCAAATACAATATATTTGAGTTTACCACTTCAAAATGATATATGTCATCCATATTGTTTCCAATTCGCGATTTTTTTAAGTTCTTTTTAATTCATATTGAGTGTTGTATCCGTCCTAAAACTACTTTATTTTTGCTTAAATTCTGTGCATCTACATACTTAAACAACGCAAATACAATATATTTGAGTTTAAATGATTATCCAAATTTGATTATTTTTACTATTTAGCCTATTTTTCACCTATGTAAAATGTAAACAGCAAAATATGTAGAATGAGTTGTATTAGAATTGCTCTATTTCTTTAAAACAAAATAATTTAGTCCATGGAGTCTGAATGAAATTAATGAAATATATGAATGAAATATTAATTGATTTCATAAAGATAAGGACGATTTTTTTCGATGAAGTTTTAAGCATCGAGTTTAATTACTTGTAGCTCCATGGTTTCCAATTTTTAAATAAAATAAATTATTATAGTATTGTGATGAATGAAATGAATGGGAGAAAGTTATGAATGAAATCCTGTTTTTATAGAGAGATCCAGGGGTGTTATTTTTTCTATGACGTCATTTGAATTAATTTCAGTTGTTTTCGATGAAGTTTTCAAATATAATAAATTATCGTAGTATTGTGATAGTTTTAAAAATATTACCGTGGAATGCATCGCATTTTAAAGATATTTAAACCAGGCAATTTATATTTCAATGCCGTCATTTGAATGAAGTTCATTTTTTTCAATGAAGGTTTAAGTTTTCACATATAATAAATTAATGTAGTATTGTGATAAGTTTTAAAATATTTCCAAGGAATGTATTGCATTTTCGACTTTTTTAAATAAAATTGCATTGAAGTTGGAAAGTGTTTCATAATCAATGCTTTAAGCATGATTGATCTTTCTTGTTGATACTATATTCAGAACAAGGAACCAGACGTACAGTTCGCAAACGAGATCTTGTGTTGGTAAGTACCAGCGAACAGGGAACAACCCCCCAACGGGCGTATTATGCCTGCGTAGAGGTGGAACGAATGGACTCGAGAGTTGTGCTCAGAAAGCTCTAGCGAGTAGGAAGGCGAAAACTCCAGAATTGCGAAAAGAGTTACAGGGGTTGGTGAGCGTTGGTGAGAAAGGGAAGCAGATAAAATAAAATTTCCACTTAGCAGAGAAAATAAAAAGCTTTTAGACATAATAATATATAGATTTGATTGACCGTTTACTTTTATTTCCTGCATATAAGGAATATTTAGCAGATCTTCGCTAAAAATACTTACAAGCCATACATATCCATTCTAATTCTGTTTAATTAAAAAATTACCATTTTTTTTAGCATCCATTACGTTGCAGTTAAGAATAGCAAAAAAATTTAGCTCTGTCCATTCGATACATATAAAAGTAACAGTAGGCATTGTTAGAAAAAACTTTTGTTTTTCTGTCTCTGACGGTTTCGTTTACATACTGCAGCAATAGAATTACTGAAAAAAAAGTAAGTAACATAAGTGTTTGAGTATTTGAGGTAACTGAAGTTGCGCAAAGACGAGTGCATGAGGTAGAAGTTTTGGAAATAGTTTGACTTATTGTATATATTTTACATTGTATTGTAAAACGTTGATACCACCAAAACTATTTGTGATATAGAAAGTATTGGTATTAAGAGAAATATGGAACACTTAGAAATAAATATTTGGTGTACTCTAATTTAATATTAACGAGTGAGTTTAAAAGCATGAATTTAATAAATATTCGATTGTTCAAGTTCAACATGGTTGGAATACTGGCCATCGTGTTGAGTTTTCTACTGCAGGTTTATACAAAATTTCACGATTTATGATCATGATTTTTTAAGCTTTTAATATTCAGATAAATTATAATAATATAACTAATGACTTATTCAGTACTCCATTCTTTCTACAGTTGGGTTAACCTTAAATTTTTATCATTGTCTTTTATAATTATTTCAATCACGTCGATTTGACTTTTGGGACTGTTCTGTGTGGTCTAAGTTTGCTTTTGTCTTGAAAAAAGGTTAATTTTGCTGGAACTTGCCTCGTCTTATTGGAATATTTCTGTTACGTTTTGGTATACTACAGCATGTGTATTACGAGTTCTATGTTTCGGATTGGCTGAGCTGTTCTTCATTCTGCTTTTAATTGGCTTTGAATAATTCTTTAGTTTGCTAATATCTACTTGACAGTTGAATCCACCGTATTGAGTATATATACTCATCTATTTATTGTACCCAGTCAACTTCTCCAGCAAATGTCACTGAACGAGAAGTTCAAGCGATCCAAGATGATTAGAAACAAAATTATCTTGTACAAACCAGTCCCTGCTTCTGTTTACCAGCTTCATCTGAAGCTTTGCTGCCTGTATCAATTTAGAGAGAATCGGTATTGAACAAAAGAAGATTACAAATAAGATTTGTATTGTTTCCAGGCACTTTCGTAATGGGGGATCTTTGTATCAAGAGAATCTGTCGCATCATCAAATTTGAATCCAAGTGGATCTTGAGATATTACCTCTGGTCGTCAATGAAGCACTGTCCTCACTGGTTCTCCGTGAGAAAGAAAAACGGTTAGTATGCTGTTCAACTTCACGATCCGCCATAACCATTTGTTAGACTTCCATATTTTCATGATGAGGACCTTCTCACTTTAACGCTTTATTCTATCTCACATTACAGCAAATTTTTTAAACTTAATAAATTTAAACGGGGCCTCTATTCCAATAGTCTTCCGCCACTTAATGGTGTAATCCTATAAGGAATTCTATCCATATTCCCTTATTCATATTTATGTTTACTTCTCTTTATATATATATACTTTTTAAGAATGTTCGTACCCTATAAATATGAGAAACTCACCGTATTCGAACTGTCTGCTTGTCTGTCTGTCCAAATATAACACAAAAAGTTGAGTTTCGCAAAATTTAATGATTAGCATCTAAAAATAAATTTGTCAATCTCCCCCCCCCCCCCCCAAAAAAAACTGTTAAAATCAGTTAAAATTCAAAAACAATATTTTTTTTTACATTTATTAATCAGAGACACACACGTTTCTTTCCATTTATTAATAGAGGAAAAGACAGCTTGAATTGATTCAAAATATCAACATATTTAATAAACCTGTCTCGATGTTCAATGTTTTGATTAACTGGAAGCATAATTTTCAGTTAATTAAAATTATTCTTAAATAATTAAATGATGGATCATCTCACGTCTGTGATACAACATAGTATTACTTTTGCAAATAGCCGCAAGTGCATAAGGAATATTCATGTACTTGGACACTGCAAGGACATAAACATCACTGTCGTGACGAGATAACTTAATCTGGCGTCACTTGTGTGTGTAAATTGTAAAATCTACATTACTCTATAAACTTCTACATTTTTATACATTTATATTTATATTAATTCCGATCCAGAACCCTTTTGTCTTATGTATATATATTTATCATTTTAAATGCATTTATTTCTTGTTCAGTAATTGTGCCCATTTTCATTTAAAATATTATTCCCGCACTCACTCGAGGAATCCGCGACCGTTATTTCGAGGTCATATATTTTTCGCCTGCAAAGACGGAAGTTTATGTTCTCTCTGCATGTCTGGGTTGACGCAAGCTTGTGCAGAGTTTCATTTGAATACATCTACCCTGCAGAAATATCAATGGCTGGAGCTCGACCCTGGGAATTAAAATTGAATGTATGAAGTTTTTGATTAGTGGAGTGTTGGAAATAGGCTTCTTGGAGGTCCGATTTCTGGCGGGCCCAGAATCGTCCCTTTGCGTATAAAAAGCGAGTGTGGGATTTTTCTGTGCGCACTCTTTCTTTTCCGACTGACATCTGAGAAACTCACGCTGAGCTCGAGGTTCAACTCCTAAGTCGAGCTGCCGTAGCTTGTGGGTTGAAAGTGTGGCCAAGACGGGAATTCCCCGACTGCCGGATCCTGATCCTGTCTTCGATTGCCGGACTTCTGTATCAATGGCTGAGAGTCCGAGATCCTTTATTCCTGAAAGCCAGATGGTTGAGTCCTGCAGCTGAGCGGAACTGTGAATGATACCTGGCCCATGGAGGGCCGTTGCTGGAACCTTGCCTGCAATTTGTGCGTGCCGCCATTTCCTTTCGGAACTGGGAATGAATTCTCCCCGTGGGTATTTGCGGTTGAAGTAGAGTTTCGTCTCGTCAGAGTGACCTCTCCGAAATTGAGGTAAGACTTTGATCGATTTATGCTGATGTTCGGGCGAAATTGATTGGAACCGAATGATTGGACTTTTCGGCGTGCCTCTATATTAAATCTTCAATACTGCTTAAAATTTAAAGTAATCTTAATTATGTTATATTTTAGTTATCTGAAAGATTCCTCGAGTGCTGTGTCTCCCTTGTTTGACCATACCAGTAATTGATCTAAATTAGAGAATTTAAGGTGTTGTCATGTCATTAATATTTATTTTAACTTGAATATTTGTTCCGGCTAAGAGCCGAGAGAAGCTGATAGTTTAACGGTCCAGTAGTTCTTGAGGCTGATATAGATTCAGCTACCTTTTTGTTATTCTGTCTGCTAACTCCATATTAATTTTGGCATTTAAATAAAGTAAGAATTTAAACTAAACTTCTGAGTGTTTATTCAGTGTATTCTGTGTTCTTGAAATTGTATAAAGTGTTTTCAGCGGAAGATGACGTCCTTACAAGGTAAGGGTTTTGAAGTCTTGTTTTGGGTTTGTTTTTGTTAGGATACAGGTCATCGGTGAGTTTTACTCACTGACGGGAAGTGTGTTTCAAACCTGGGTATTTAAAAATTGGAGAAAGTTAGATTTCTCCAGTCTGCAGTGTCGAGCGAAATCCCGCTGCGATATCACTACGAACACAACTTGAAGAAGATAATCTTGAAGTCGACTTTTGTACTATTTACAATATGTGTATTTAGGAAAAGGAAAAATAAAAAGTATCTCACCACTCCCAAATTTAATAGTGACAACATAAGAATTTTAAATTGTGTAAAATACAAATCCATTATAAATGTTTACATATACTTAATATATTCAGTTATAAATAGATATTTAAATATAATTTTTAATTTCATTCCCAACACATTCATTTCAGATTATATTTTTCTTAAAATAAACATTACCTGCAGCTAATAGAACTCCTTTACAACTTTCATAATAAATTTTCGCAAAGCATGATGAATTTATATTACGCATTCATATAGGAGAAATATGTTCGCATATTCTATTTTTACATAAAAATTTAACATCAACCTATTTTTCCTATGAATAGGAAGAAAATATGAATAGAAAGTGTATTCAATCATATCAGTCACGCTTTATGTAACGTTATGACAAGCTTTAGGCGAATATACTGCTATGTTTATGCGAATAAATTAGTTCCTTTGTTATGAAAACTTTACTGCGTTCGTGTAGAAAATGTTTTAGTCATAGCTTGTATATGTTTATAAGAATAGAAAATATGTTATTGGAGAAATACAGTATTTTATTGAACTGATGTTATTATACATTTAATAGTTATAAAAGCTGGGCATTCTTTAGTCCTTATTTTAAAAGCTTAACGAAAGATTTTGTGCTATGTAAATAGGCATTCAGAAAATATGTATTACACATCATTGGATATATTTATACAATGATATATATATATAGATATGTATATATATATATATATGTATGTATATATATGTATATATATATGTATATATATATTTATATATATATATATATATGTGTATATATACACTCTTTTGCAAAAAAACGAAGCACCATGTAGAAAGGGGCTGTTTTTATTGAAATCAAATATGCGTACAGCTCATACACAGATAATGACATTATTACAAAATCAAGGCCACACGACCCATCAAAGGTTAGCAATTGCACATTGAATTTTAAAATCAGTATTTGGTGAAACCCCCCCGTGGCGGCAATGCATGCTTGTATACGTCTAGGTAAGAAGTGATAAAGTTTCCTAATGTCATCCTGCGATAGATTTTGCCAGGCATTCCGCAATTGTTGCTCCAGATCAGCAACATTTCGGGGTGTCCGAATTTAGCGGCTCAGCATGTCCCATACATGCTCAATTGGCTAAAGATCTGGTGACCTTGCTGACCAATGAACAGTATAAAACAGCACGGAGACAGTCCACAGATATGCGAGCCGTATGTAGTGTGGCATTATCTTGTTGGAAAATGACCCCAGAATGACGTACCATGAAGGGTAACGCAAACGGTCGCAGGATTTCATCGACATATCGTTGAGCTTTTAAAGTTGTATACAGGATGACTAGGGGCGACCTGCTGCCGTAACAGATTGTACCCCACATCATCACACCAGGTATAATGGCTGTGTACTTGTGTAAAACAAAGGCTGATTAGGACCGCCGGCCCTGGCGCCTCCACACATGTACCCAATGATCTCCTACTAAAAGGCTGAAGCGTGATTCATCGCTGAACACTATGGGATGCCAATCTGAGGGCAGCCATGATTCTCGGCTACGACACCACTCCAAACGACTCTGTCGATGTTGTGAGGTTTAGACAGACGTCCTAAAGGCCGCCGTGAGCGTAACCCCACCTCAACCAAGCGCCGTGAAATGGTGGATGGTACCACGGGTGGTATGAAAGAGTCTGTAGCACGTTGGATGGCGGATTATGATGCCATTGGGCCAGTTCGGGCCTGTCGCACAGTCATCCGATCTTGCCTCGCATTCGTGCACCTTGGCGTTTCACAGCCTTATCTCCGCCGATGAGTTCCTTGCAGCAACCATTGCTTCCAGAACCTTTGCACAGCAGTGTTCATTCGGTGCAAGTGACGGCCTGTTGCTCGGTATGGCCAGGCAGATTCACGCATCCTGATTATATATATATATATATACATATCAGACTCAATAAGTCTCCGGTCTAACTAAGAAAAACAATTTTTTTTTTGAAAATTCGACTTTATTCGTCAACATACTCTCTTCAAGAGTGATACATTCATTCCAATGCTCCTCTAACTTTTCGATACCTTTTTTGTAGAACGATTTGTCTTTGCTCTCAAAATAGGCCTCAGTTTCGGCAATTCTTCATTTGAGCCAAATTTCTTTACCTGGAGCATCTTTTTGATGTCTGCAAAAAGCCAGTAGTCGCTGGGGGCCAGATCTGGAGAATACGGTGGGTGTGGAAGCAATTTGAAGCGTAATTCATATAATTTAACCATCGTTTTCATCGACTTGTGACACTGGACATTGTCTTGGAGAAGCACCTTTTTCTTTTGCATGTGAGGCCGTTTTTTCTTGATTTCTACACTCAATCGATCCAATAATGTCATATAATATTCGCTATTGATAGTTTTACCTTTCTCAAGATAGTCGATGAACAAAATACGGATGCCATAACCTTGCCAGCTGATTTTTGGGTTTTGGTCGCTTTGGATGACTTTCACCGGCTGCTGTCCACTCAGCTGACGATCTTTTTGATTCAGGTGTCTAGTAATGGATCCATGTTTCATCCATTGTCACATACAGATGCAAGAAATCCTTATCTCGCTTGAACAGCTCCAATCAGCGCTCTGAATCGTCGACACGTTGTTGTTTTTGGTCCGGTGTGAGCAAACGCGGCACCCACTTCGAAAGCAACTTACGCATGCTCAAATTTTCGTGTAAAATTGTAAACACACTACCTTCTGATATCTTTAAGGTGTCAGCTATCTCACGCAACTTTACTTTACGGTCTTTCAAACTATTTTGTGGACTTTTTTTATGTTTTCCGGAACAACTGCCAATTTGGGGCGACCAGAGCTTTCAGCATCATAGGTGTTTGTACGACCACGTTTAAATTCAGCATACCAGTCAATAAGAGTGGATTTCCCTGGTGCAGAGTCTCCATAACGCTTATCAAGCCACTGTTTAGCTTCAACAGTATTTTTCCCCCTATCAAAAAACAATGTTTAATCAACACACGAAATTATTTTTTATCCATTGTTTTGAAAATTACAAAACTGAGGTCACTAAAACCACTGTAACCTATAAGCTAATTGTCAGAATGTCATGAAATTTTGACACGTGTCGTTAAAAGGTTGGTACTATCCAGAAATCATATGGGTCTGTCAACAGTGTTGCCATATATGTTTCAGACCGGAAACTTATTGAGTGAAGTGTTATATATACATATATATATATATATATATATATATATATATATATATATATATATCAACAGAGACCCTCTGTGCTAGGGGTTGCTGTTGAGCGACGCAAAGATTGGTTATCTGGAGAGGGTGACGTCAGCAGACTTACATTCATCAACGATAAATATTTGTTTTAGTGTTTACTGTGGTGCACAAAAGAAAATAGAACATTATTGTTTAATATAATACTGCTGAATTGTTAAATTATACTTAATATACATAGCCGTAAATTAGTACATAGTGGAACTCATTATTAATATATACATTGCATTGTTTTGCCGCTGATAACCCTCCAATTATTTATCTTTCGAACGAGTTCTGTAAAAGAATATTAATTAATTTAATACTAAATTCATTGCACCATTTTAACTTTAACAATAAATCATGTATTAACAACATAAAATACTTATTGAATTCATTACACAATTATTCATATCATTTCGGCGGAGAGAGACAGTGTGGGACCATTATTAAAATTATGTAAAATATATTTAAAACCTGGTACATTTTTGAGGGACACATACCTTCAAGGCTCTCTTGACTTGGTCACCAGTACGTATTTTGCTGATCACATTGTACTGCTGGCTAGGTTTTAATATCGAACACTTCTGGAATACCAATATCTCCGTTCTTATGTCATTCTAGTCTACATATTTCTCTGTATAGTTCTCTATATCTCTTGTGTTTCGTCGTTCTATTTCATCGTTCTTAAGTCATTGTATCCCTATATCTATTTTCTCAAGTCGTTCTTTCTTAAGTGTAGCACCGTCGTCGTTCTCATGTCGTTCTTTAGTCATACTATCTCTATATCTGTTTTTTCTGGTCGTTCTTATGTCATAGGTTGTGGCTCTTTTGCCTCAGGCCTGACACTCCTCTTTTGCATCACCGAAGTCAAGCAGCATCGGGCGCGGTTAGTATTGAATGGGTGACCACCTGGGAACACCGCGTGCTGTTGGCACACTTTGTGCGCGGTAGCCCGGTGGTTTGCGCGCTGGATTTGCAAGCTGCCAAAACTGCCGCCGTGTTCATGCGGAGTACGATCACGTTAGACATGTGGGTCCGTAAATCCTTCCGAGAGGTTGGTGGTAGGGGAAGGAGGGTACGGTCCCTGTGGATGCCTCCCCCTCTGGGTTCGGGTCTAAATTGGATGGCACTTCCCGGACGTCCATACGGTTACCTTATACCTTTCTGATAGGTTGGACGGTCTGGGTCTCAACAACAGCAACTCCTCTTTTGCTCCTATTGGCCGCCTCCATGGCGAAGTCACAAGCAACTTCTCCATTGGTCAGCCTTTTTATCCAATGTCGTTCTTTATATTTTCTTAAGAGTCCTTCGACCCCTTCTTGCCTTGACACCCCTAAATTTATGATTTTAGCTGATCTTTGGGTCAGCGTGTCTGTGTGTGACCAGAAATAGTTCTCACATTTACTGTCTCTCACATTTGTTTTTTGCAGAGAGTTTCAAAGCACCCTGTAAGTGTTTGCGAAAGCATTCTACATGTGATAGAGAGGGAGTGTCAAACGATTTCCGAAATCTCGCAAGTTGTGTGACGAAAATTCTCAAAAACAAATTCGCCACACCCTGCCTACCTCCCCTTATCCCCTCCCCCCCAAAAAAAAATAAAGAGCTAAAATCTGGCAACCAATGAAAGCACTGACGGAAAAGAGCGTATATATGAAGCAAATATAATGCCTGTCAACTCACTTCGAATATTGCAAGTCTTCTTAGGCTTCTAGTCTAGTACTATACTCAAAGCAGAAATCTTAATGATTACTTGACTGGTCATAACTATTCGATTTCAGACACTTTGGGATACACCTCGTGTAAGTCCAAAACCACGGTTTATATAATTTTGTGACAAATTTGTCTAGATCAGCATGTCCCAAACTTTTTATCCGTGGTTCGGTTATTTTTATACTTGTCTTTCGTGACCCACTAAACATTTTTTTTTTGCCAAAACAGGCACATGCATAATAAAACAGATTAAATGTCCATACAGTTTTCATATATTATAATAAAAATAAATTTACTCTTTAAAAAAATGCGAAGGTATCAAAGTAAAACCAAATAATTTATTAATGAGACGTGTGATGCTTTTCTGGGTAACTAGAAACTTTGGGTTTAGAGAAAAACTTTACTGTTAGATATAGTTCGACTGTCAATTGGTTTTTATATTTATTGTTTAGGAAATCCACAGTTGAAAGCCTGCTTCACGCTTATGGGTTTTTAGAAAAAGCATTAGAAATTATGTTGCTTTTTCTGCTATAAGTGGGTACAAAACAGCTTAAAATCCATCAGTGGTATTTTGCCGAAGATGTCTGAGACTGCAAAACGATGCGGACGAAGGACAAGCGTGTCATTCGTCCTGATTAATTGAATTATCTATTCAAAAGTTCCGATTCAACGTTATTTATCCGTATTTTAAAGTTTGGTGAAAAAAAACACCTAGGTTTTCGAGAGCTGTTGTAGGCGACCGACATATTGCTTCCATGGCCCGGTGCCGGATCGCGACCCACCATTGGGAAACGCTTGTCTAGATAAACCATTTATGAAATGATACGCTCTCTCATTGAAGGCATCCATGGACAGATTTCATTTTGATTATGTACTCGTCAAGATAGGGACAGAGCTAGTCAATCCTCCTGCTGTCGTAAGAAATATTACCCCACATCATCACCCAGGGGTAATGGCTGTCTGCTTGTGTAAAACAAAGGCTGATTGGGACAATTGAGCCTGGCGCCTTCACACACGTACCCGATGGCCATGTGCTGAGAGGCTGAAGGGTGATTCATCGCTGAATACTATGCGATGCCAATCTGCTGGCAGCCATGATGCTCTGCTACAACACCACTCCAAACGACTCTGTTGATGTTGTGGAGTTGTGGGCAGACGTCGTAAAGGCCGCCGTGAGCCACCTCACCCAAGCGCCCTGAGATAGTGGATGGTACCACGGGTGGTATAGAAGAGGCTGTAGTACGTTGGATGGTGGACAATGATAACGTTGGACCAGTTCGGGCCTGTCGCACAATCATCCGATATTGCCTCGCATTTGATTAATTGAATTATCTATTCAAAAGTCCCAATGCAATGTCATTTACCCGTATTTGAAGGTTTGGTGAAGAAACGAAACACTTTTCCAGAGCTGTTCTAGGCGACCGGAATTTTGCTTCCGTGGTCCGGTGCCTGATCGAGACCCACCATTTGGGAAACGTTGGTCTAGATAAACTATTTTATGAAAAGATGCGCGCTCTCATAGAAGACATCCATGGGCAGGTTTCATTTTGATTATGTACTAGTCAGGATAGAGATAAAGTTAGTCAATCCTCCGCGGCGACTTGAAGAGTTTACGCCGACTCGTCAGAATAGAATAATCAATATCTACAACGGCAGCTACAAAATTTTCTGTATGCTACAATTTTACGAACCAGTATGGAAACCAACAAATCAGTTCCGTCCATGCAGTCAGATTCAAATTTCACCAAGAAACACAGTTGCATAAGAATGTTTTAGTAACGTCCTTCAGCATATTATAGTCGACACCTTCAGTGGCAGGAAGAAAATGATCTCATTTCTTACATTTAGGAATCTTAGAATCTTACAACGTCTCAGAATCTTACATTTAAGAGAATTTATAGAGTGACCGTCAAATTCTGTCCGTCCTATCTTAACATTAGGCAGCCCACAATAGATGGGTTCTGTGAGTACAACTTAAAAGGCTACGTTTTCAGCATGCAAAATTTAACTATTAAGAAATATCATTCTTCATATTCTTCAAAATCAGCTATATCAGGCAATATCCTCAAATAGCAATACTGATAAATAGGAGGACTCAATGGAATATTTTTTAAGGGAAACTTGTTTTGCTTAATTATATTCAATTCCATGTTTATTCTCGTGATAGGAAGCTCATTAAAAACTAATTCACCTGTATAGTTTATCTGATAGGATACAATCCGATCTATTAACGATATCATCTAATCCGATCTATTGACGATATCACCTAATCCGATCAATTGACGATATCACCTAATCCGATCTATTGACGATATCATCTAATCTGATGTATTGACGATATCATCTAATTTATTAAATTAGTATTATTAGCTTTCATAGTTGAATGTATTCTTGAAGCGTTTGAGCTTTCCAAATATCTACATTTAATTTTCCATTGTATTTTTTTTCGCTTTTCTTTTCAGAAACGTCCAGAAATCTTCAGGTGACATAGAATCTTTGCACAGTTGCAGTATCGACAACGGGACAGAACCAAATGAAGAGAAATTTTCTATTTCCCCCACCGTGGCAGGACAGAAGGGAGTTTAAAAAGGCTTTTCAAACCTTTCAGAAGAACTTTGGCGACCTAAAAAGCTAAATCTTTGCGCACTTGCAGTATCGATCAAGCAATATAACCTAACAACATTGGATTTCCAATTTACTCACCAGGGGGCAGAGAAAATAGGATAGATTTTCAGATCTTCATAAACCCTCCCGGTGACATAGAAGGTTGAATATTTCGATACCTATGATATCGCCTACGAGACAACCTTAAGAAAGGTGGATTTTCCCCGGAAAACGGACAATATCGGTAGGGCTTGAAAATTATTTTCGAATCCTTCAGAAGTCTCCCTGTAACCTGAAAGGTTAAAATTTTGCACTCTTACAGAATTGTCCACAGTACACTTCCTATGACTATAAATTTTCGATAAAGATGAGTATTTTCGCATCATTAAACAAAATAAAACGTGTTAAAAAAAGTTGTATTTTTATTTTTTAGAGTGTTAGTTACCTTGTCTTTAAGAGACTTTAAATACTAGTAAATTGTGCAATTATTGATACAAAATAATTAATGTAAAGCCTAATTATTTGAATTACATTCTCTTATCACTTTAAGATCAACATTCATTACTTTTCAAGCAACAAGAAAGCATACGTGAAAAATACTAAAACACCAAAGGAATATATATAGAAACAAATGTCAACCAAAATACAGTATTGCACAAATCATATAAACTCACCGCATGTAATGATATGTTTTGTGTCATATCACGGAGAACAATCCTCTAACGCCCAGTTGTCAACAAAGAATCATGGAGGATAGAATTGTGACAGCCGTGAAATAAGAATTCGGAATTGAGTGGTTTATGGGGACGCTGTTGCAAAGGACAGTGACATGGATATCCTGCGGGCGTAAACTGTCTTGCAGATGCTAAAATTTACGCAAGAGTTGAAAAGAATACAAAATTTGAGAGACGCGGTTCATTCTTATACTCATTTTGTTAATCAGATTTCTAGATGCTGTTATTCAGTTCTGTAAACATGTGATTCTTTTAAGGTTCGTTAAATAGCATATTAAAAGAGCTGGATTGGGAGACTTGACTTTCTGATCATTATAATAATTGTATAAAGTGTCTCTGTCTTTTAGGGTCAAAACAGAAACACTTTATACAAGAAAACGGCCGGTAACCTAAAAGACTTTCTTTACACTTATAATATTGAGTCTGAGACAGAATCTAAGTGAGCCAGATTTTATATTCTCCAGAAGTCGGCGGAAATAGAATATTTTAAGTCGTTCCAGACCCCTTAGAAGCCCTTTCCATGACCTACGAGACTTTATCTTTGTATACATAGAGTAATCCATGAGATAAAATGGTAATCCATATGGAATAGAATGGGATAAAACCTAACAGGGTCGGATCTTTTTTTCTCACAAGGGGTTTAAAAAATAGTGTTTTTCGATAATTCTTTTCAGACTCGCCAGAAGGCCCCAGTGAGTCTATAAAGTTGAATCTTTATGCACATGTCGTAGCGTCGATGGGACAGAAACTAACGAAGCCGGATTTTTTTTTCTCCCGGGGTTAGACAAATGAGGGAGGTAGTTTTGAAAAGTCCTTCCAGACCTTCCACAAGCCCTCTATGATCAACAGGACTGACACTTTTCACATTTAAAACATTTACCATGGAACAGAACCTAAATAAGCTAGTTATTTTCCTTATATACATATAACGTATAAGGAAAGTATTGTGACGGGGTCGAAAATTCGATTTCGAGTTTTCGACGGGAGAGCACGTTTCAAGCATCTCTGAACACCAATCAGACGTTTTTGAGGTGATGTATGTGTGTGTGTGTGAGAGAGAGAGAGAGGCTGTGGAGACGATAACTCACGAATGATGGAGCGATTCGAATGAAATTTGGTAGAAAAATTACAATCCGTGAATACTGGAAGCCCATTGTTTTTAAACACAATCGAATGTTCAGAATCCCCTAAATTTTCGGGTGAAATTTTGAAAAAATCATCAAAAAATCAAAACATTTAATAAAGTTACGCAAATAGTCATTTCTTATGCAAATTTTCCTTAACAAACGATTGACATAAACTTTGGAACGACATAACACTTATGGATAGCATACCCAAATATGTAGAAAATTTATCTACACTTGCTTTCGTATGCATTTGTGATGACGCAAGAATTGGTATTTTTATAAATTTTGAAATGGTTTTAAGAATCGATAATATTGTGTAAATAATGTCTACAAAATAATAAAAGTGTAAAAGACAAAAGTTAACAAATTCCGCGTATAAAAAGAGTTCCAATCACGAATAGCTAAAACAAGAAACAAAAATTTTGGTAGTCAAATTAGGCATCAGATAAATATACGAATCTATATACCAGCTGTAAATTGAAGGGCCTACAGATATCGCGGAAATGATGCAACTCAGATGTCCCGTGACGAAAAGCTAGGCGACTAATGAATCCAGAGACAGACTGCCCTATGCACTCTATCTACCTAAATTATGCTATAAGTATTTAGGGTGAAAAAACTATCTTCAGGCTAGAAGAAGGCAAAGAATCATAATGGCTACCCTTTGGTGAAAGAGATGAGAAACCAAAAGCTTTAGGAATCCAAGAGAGAGCATCCAAAGTCAACGCATTGCAAGTGGTAATATATGAAAGAGACCATCCTGATATTATACCATATTCCTGATAAAAGTTCTGCCCAAACCAAAGCAGATGCCCATGTCTTGAATCTATACCAACTAAAAAGGCATAGTATATTGTAGTAAATATATATTGCATGTATGGTAATATATATATATATATTCTATACATATATATATATATTCTGATCTCTTTCACCAAAGGGTAGCCATTATGACTCTTTGCCTTCTTCTAGCCTGAAGATAGTTTTCCATTCTAAATACTTCTTACATAATTTAGTTGGATAGCGTACATAGAACCGGCTGTTTCTGGATTGCTCAGCTGCCCAGCTTTTCGTCACGGGACATCTGAGTTGCATCATTTCTGAGATATCTGTAGGCTCTTCAATTTTCAGCTGGTAAAATAAATTCGTATAATTATCTGATGTCTATTTTGACTCTGTTCTTTGTTTCAGTTATTAAAGGTTGGAACTATTTTTATACGCGGAATAAGTTAACTGCTGTCTTTTGCACTTTTATTATTTTGTAGACATTATTTTCACAATATGATCGGTTCTTAAATTCATTTCAAAATTTCAAAATTTATAAAAATACCAGTTCTTGTGTCATCACAAATGCATACGAAAGTCAAGTGGAGCTACATTTTCTAAATATTTGGGTATGCTATCCATAAGTATTTAACGAACCTTAAAAGAATCACATGCTTACAGAACTAAATAATAGTGTCTAAAAATCTGCTTAACAAAATACGTATCAGAATGAGTCGCTTCTCACAGGTTTAGATTCTTTTCAACTCTTGCGATATATATATATATATATATATATATATATATATATAAAACATACATGTTATTAATTACGATGTGTAAAGAATTGAGATCTATAGTGATAACATGATAATGAATTTTATATCAGCGTCATCACAGCGTGCGCTCCCAAATCTTAAATACTGTAAATTGGTATTTTTTGGAACTTTGTAATTTTTCGTAATTATTATTAATTTTGAAGATGTTTGTAAATAAGTAACATTTTATGAAGAATAATTCTCTGTTTTATTACTCCAAAAATAACGTTTTTCCTTTCAGCAGTTTTTAAGTAGCTGTAAATATCCAGAAATTTAGAAGGTGGGTTATTTTGTTGGTTTTCTTAATCATAACGCATTTAAAACGCAGTAATTAAATATAGAAAAATCAAGTTATTTACTTAAATACAAAGTTATCCCTATAACATTCATATTACATTTTGTTTCGAACTATTTATTTAACAATCAGTATTAGAAATAGAAACTCACCTAGCTTTCGTGGCAGCTTCAGTACGCAAGTTATTCTTTTAATCTGTTTCTCAAAAAAAAAAAAAAGTAAATGTATTTTTTTTATCTGGCAACAGATTAATCACGTCGATGAATTTGCTGTATTCCGCTGATTTATGTAAATAAGTATTATTTTATTATTAGAATATATTTTATTATTAACCAACATGAAGAACTTATTTTATTATTAGAATAAATTATTTCATTATTAGAATATATTTTATTATTAACCAACATGAAGAACTTAGGTTAAACAAATAAATTTCCCACAATGGCTGTTCTACTACACTTATTGCAAGAATAATTTTTTGCCGTAATAAATGATGCTATTAAAATATATTTTTGAGGGGTGGGAGAAGTATACAATTTCGATAAATTAATAGAATGGACTTAGTTCGTACGAATCTGACAACAAACGACAAATCAACTTATCCAGGGGAAGGCGTGGCACACGCAAGAGTTCTCTTGAAGTTTAAAAAAATCTTTTCCCAGTACTTTCTTTCTTTCTATTGACTAATCGATATTGCGCTGGTCAATTTGATGCTCCTCGTGCTTGGTGAAAATTAGGCGTCATTCCACCAGGTGAGCGGGTGGTAGGCTCAAGAGATAAGCGCATACTGGCGTATAGCACAGATGTTAGTGTACAGATGTCGCAGATCTAAAATTATTTTTCTTACATTTTCCTAACTGTTTTTTCATATAGCTTAAAAGGAAAATATAATTAGAAGAAAACTTACATATTGGGTTCTATATTGAGTATCACTGAGCTATGACGAGTTTATATACCCTTTGCGGAAAGTTCTGAAAGAGGCACGAAACTCGTGAAGTTCTTAGCCAATCTGTAAAATTGGAGAAATTTCTAAAACTCCTCGAGAGTCACCAAGTTGAGGATGTTTCAGCACTAAGTCAGATTCTGTTTCCAAGGTCAAGCGAACTAAACCTTCAAATTATAATAATGGTTATCTGTAACGTATTCGTAACAATACGATGTCATACATACTTCCGTTTCATTACAGCCGCATGTTTTTCTTTATTTATTCCGTACCTTGCGGCCTAAGATGCTACACATCGAAAATCATTTCGCGGCCCACAGTATGGGATATGATGTTTTAAACATTATTTATACGTTTAAAATATCAAAAAACAATGACAAAATTATTTTCAACTATCCTGCATGAGATACAATGTTATTCTCCGTCATATCACCAGAAGAAATATATTCTTTAAATCCAGATGTCAACAACAAATCATGAAGGAAAGGATTGTGACAACCGTGTAATAAGACTTCAGAATTGAGTGCTTTGCGTGGATTTTAAAGCTGAGAATACAGCACAGCGTCTTTTGTTGACATATATGGCTTCATGAACGCTAAAATATATGCTAGATTTGAAAAGATACTGTAAACTGCAGAATGTGTGTCCGTGTTTGTTAATCAACGCTAAAGCAAAAGAATTCCAGCACATTTATGCGCATAATAAATATGAGATTTTGTGAGATTGTTAAACAGAGTTTCTAACATGCAGTAGAGAGAATCTAAGCTGCGTAGTACATGATTTTCCTGAATTTGAATATAAAAATATATTTTTTTAATTTTATTTCAAAATATCAATGTTTAAGTTTGATTAATTGAAATATTAAAGCTTTAAAATATTTTGCAACTTTTGAAACATTTTAATAAGAACACTCAGTCAGTTAACATTAAATAGCTTAATCAGTTCTGTTAATAGTTCATAATAGTTCATAACTTAATCACATCAGTTTATATTAAATAATTTAAATATTTGCATTTTAAAATGATCTATTTACACTTGCAGAGTTCACTTCGGCTATAGGAGCTTGCAATTCCGCCCCAGTTGCTCAACGTTAGAGCGTCAGCTGGCCAGAACGAAGACACGTGGTTCGATTCTCGGTTGGGGCTGCAGGGTTCTTTGCAAGGGCGCCCGAACAAATCAAACCTGCCTGACACTGCAAAGATGTCGGAGATCTAATAGTGACCCTAGAACGACTAGCACGTGTAAAGTAGACTTTGTCATATTGAGTACCAATTTCAAATCAGGAGGACAATGACCACTCAGGACGCTAACCTGGAAGATAAAAGTAGCATCAGGAGGCTAATCTGAGGTTAAAATAGCAGGAGGTTTTCAGCCAGATTGTTATTGCACGCCAATTTGACATTAGACAGTGGAGAATGCACAATTTACTTCGATTTTGAAATCTTCCAATTTGGTCCCAGTAGCTCAGTGGTAAAGCCTAGGCAAAAAGATCCATGGCTGCTGGGGCAGAAAGGTTCTTTACATGTTTTAAAGCAGTTTTAATTAAAAATACTTGCTTATATTTAATTTCTAAGTAATCCTAATTAAGCACCATGTATATCACAATTAATTTAACATTCAGACATCAATTTTTAAATAAAAAGTGTTTAGAAAAGAGATGGCGAAATATCAGCCGTTTAATGCATGGGCTTTTAAATTCTAAATGAGCCGTTAATTATCGTCTGTAGTTCTGCGTCTATCGATAGAGGATATGCCTATAACACATCTACAAACACGGAAACAACGTCTTCGGAAGAGAGTTTGTCGCTCCTTTATAGGAACGCGTGGTACATGTTGACACGGAACAGCAAACCCCAAGCTTGGGATGACCCCACGTTACTGCAAATGCACATCAACTACTAACAAATTTAACTATTACCCGATGCGTGTAATACTTATCAGTTTCAGCAATAAAAATTGAATTGTATTTCTATAAAACAGTTACTAAGGTCATAAATGTACTTACGGTTTTTGCGTGTCCTTTAAATATCTGGTAATGTGCAGACTATAATAAATAAAATAATCTTTGTAATTTTAACAATATAAAATGGTCGCTCGTGTGCAATGATGCTTTTTTTTTTGCATAATAGTTTTTTTACATCATAACTCATAAAAAAGTCCATTCGTAATTAACCGACATAAAAGGATATGCTTGAGTAATAAACATTCACAAGAGCTATCACAATCACTTGTCCATGTGTATATAATAATAAAGTAAGATATCTGTTTGTGTGTCTGACTATCGGGTTGTGTCGCTCGCAGCAGAAAACCTTATCGTTGTACGACTCTGGAATTTGGTACACATATATTTCAGTACGAGAGACTATGCACTTTAGCGAGTTTTTTTATATAAAATTACAATTCATTTTTTACTTATTCTATGTTTTAACATAATTTTTTTCGATTTTCTCGCACAAATTGACTCCTTAGCAACCGAAAATATTATCACAGTGTTTCTGCCTTACACCATCGGAAAGATCGAAACTTTTTCTTTCGTGAAAATTCTATACTATTAATAGAGAAATTACCATGATTTTGTTTTAAAAATGTGTACTTTGTATTGAAGGCGTAATCTATTTTCTATCTATAATAATAAAGGAAAGTGTATGTCTATGTATCTGTCAGATTGTGTCTCCTGTAGCTCAAAATCTAGTCGTTGTACGGCCAAGATATTTGGTACAGGGATACCTTGGCTCACAAGAGGTGTGACCTCTAGGTACTATTGCAGATTTTCCATCTTAAAGCCATTGACTCTGATATTTTTTATATAAGCATATACATTATTGTTCTTTGGTTTTCGAGAATTCTTTCTAAATTTCGGTAGGTTTTTATCAGGGATTTGCTTCCCCGACAATGCTGGATACATTTTTTAGAAAGTTATAAATGGTCAAAATTTTAATAGAAAAGATAATGGTACGCATATTTTTTTACTTTCCCTATACGCATGGAATAATGTATAAGGAAAGTATAGTGACGGGGACGAAAATTTGAATTCGAGTTTTCAGTGGAAGAGCATATTTCCAGCATCCCTGACATCGAATCGAAAGGTTTTGATGTGACGTTTGTGTGTGTGTGTGTGTGTGTGTGTGTGTGTGTGTGTGTGAGACACTGAGTCGTTGGAGACAATATCTCATGATCGATCCATTGAAGCGATCCGAGTGAAATTTGGTACAAAAATTACAGTAAGTGAATACTGAAAACCTATTGTTTTAAATGTATTTGTGTGTATGTGTGTTAGTGTATGTGTCCCTGAGACTGCAGAAACAACATCTAGCGAACGAATGAAGCGATCTGATTATAGTTTTATACGATTATTACAATCAGTGAATACTAGAAGCCAGTTGATTTTAAGTACAATCAAATATTCAAATTACCACCAATTTTTAAATTTTGAAGAAAATCATTCAAAAATCGAAATCTATAACAATATTACGTAAATAATCATTTATTATGTAATTTTTAATTAGAAAACAAATGAAAGCTAGCATGATGAGTTCATAAGATGTTGAACTTTTTTCCAATGAATTTATCAATAATACTCGTGTTACATAAATTTGAAAAACGTATTAACTATAGTGAAATGTGTTCACTCTTCACATAATATTATACGATAAATTCGTTAACATTATTCTAGTAGATCTATTTCGTTCCATTCACGAGAGAAAATTATTGTGTAAAATATTTTTGCATTTTTGCGACTCACAATCCGCCAATAGTCATTTATATATATGAAAATCCCTTCTCTCAGTAATCATTTCTCTTAAATAAATTTGATGAGCTTGGCGAATAATTTAGCAAGATATCGACATTTTAACGATATGTCGCCTCAAACTGCCGAAAGCATAGTCAATGACGCTAAATTTACAGAAATGATACCAAATTGATGAATTAATCATTGGAATTGTTTAATATATGAACCCTATTGCTTATTGCGAATATTGATAATTGTCAATTTGTCAGAGTTGCGCAAAATATAAGTTAAAAGTACTTCTAAATAGTTGTAAGTGTTGCCATCCGGAAAAGCGCCAAATGTACAATTCAACGTCAAAAACATGGATATTATACCTCATTTTTTCACTGCGAAAGAAGTAAATTCATTGCATTATATAGTGAAAAGCATGTGGTGCTTACATCAGATTTTTTGATATAGAGATAATCAGCTGATAAATATCAATTAAGTAAATTAAAGCTTGCATTAAACATATTGAACCACTCAGGATGTTTCCTTTATGCATTTGAGCCAAGGGAAATCATTTATGACATCAGAGAAGACGCTTTCTAGAATTGATTCTGTCGTCATGAATAACCACTCCCTAGACGCACATGTTGCAGCATACCGTCTCTATTGCTCCCCACTGCCATATTGTCACGTCAAAAGAAATTATGTCACTCCCTGGGAGTAAGCCTATCTCTTGTTATCAAAGTCTATTAACCATAATGATTTATATATGTAATAAATAAGAAAAGAAACAATTTCTCCAATGTCCTCACACACACAACAACAGCGCATAAAACTGTATGAAATAAATTTTAATCACACACGAAATTGAAAGAAATTGGTGGTGCGGGCATATTCAATTCAAGACAAAAATATGTAATGAATTATGAGAAAAGGAACAAGTTCTTCAATGCCCTCCCATACACAACAGTGGCGCATGGAAAAGTAAAATATAAATTTTAATCATACACGACATTGAGCGAAATTGATGGTGCAGTCAGATTCAATTCAAAAATATATAACAATGTATAAGAAAAGAAACAAGTTATTCAATGTCCTCCCATACATGACAGTGGCGCACGGAAAAGTAAAAAATAAATTTTAATCAACCAATGAAATTGATGATGCAGGTAGATTCAATTCAAGTCAAAAATATGTAATTAATTATTAGAAAAGAAACAAGTTCTTCAATGTTTCCCATTCACAACAGTTGCGCACGAAAAAGTAGAATATTTAATTTTACCATTAATATTACACTGTTCAAAAATAAATTTTAATCACCCACGAAATTGATGGTACTGGTAGATTCAATTCAAGACAATAATGTATAATTAATTATGAGAAAAGAAACAAGTTCTTCAATGTCTTCCCATACACAACAGTTGCGCACGAAAAAGTAGAAAATAAATTTTAATCACCCACGACATTGACCAAAATTTAATGTGCAGGTAGAGTCAACTCAAGACAATAATATGTATATAAATCTTATCCTTATCCAGCATTAATATTACAATCAGTGAATATTACACTGTTCAAAAATAAATTTTAATCACCCACGAAATTGATGGTACTGGTAGATTCAATTCAAGACAATAATATATAATTAATTATGAGAAAAGAAACAAGTTCTTCAATGTCTTCCCATACACAACAGTTGCGCACGAAAAAATAAAAAATAAATTTTAATCACCCACGAAATTGACCAAAATTTAATGTGCGGGTAGATTCAACTCAAGACAATAATATGTATATAAATCTTATCCTTATCCAGCATTAATATTACAATCAGTGAATATTACACTGTTCAAAAATAAATTTTAATCACCCACGAAATTGATGGTGCTGGTAGATTCAATTCAAGACAATAATATATAATTAATTATGAGAAAAGAAACAAGTTCTTCAATGTCTTCCCATACACAACAGTTGCGCACGAAAAAATAAAAAATAAATTTTAATCACCCACGACATTGACCAAAATTTAATGTGCGGGTAGATTCAACTCAAGACAATAATATGTATATAAATCTTATCCTTATCCAGCATTAATATTACAATCAGTGAATATTACACTGTTCAAAAATAAATTTTAATCACCCACGAAATTGATGGTACTGGTAGATTCAATTCAAGACAATAATATATAATTAATTATGAGAAAAGAAACAAGTTCTTCAATGTCTTCCCATACAAAACAGTTGCGCACGAAAAAATAAAAAATAAATTTTAATCACCCACGACATTGACCAAAATTTAATGTGCGGGTAGATTCAACTCAAGACAATAATATGTATATAAATCTTATCCTTATCCAGCATTAATATTACAATCAGTGAATATTACACTGTTCAAAAATAAATTTTAATCACCCACGAAATTGATGGTGCTGGTAGATTCAATTCAAGACAATAATATATAATTAATTATGAGAAAAGAAACAAGTTCTTCAATGTCTTCCCATACACAACAGTTGCGCACGAAAAAATAAAAAATAAATTTTAATCACCCACGACATTGACCAAAATTTAATGTGCGGGTAGATTCAACTCAAGACAATAATATGTATATAAATCTTATCCTTATCCAGCATTAATATTACAATCAGTGAATATTACACTGTTCAAAAATAAATTTTAATCACCCACGAAATTGATGGTACTGGTAGATTCAATTCAAGACAATAATATATAATTAATTATGAGAAAAGAAACAAGTTCTTCAATGTCGTCCCATACACAACAGTTGCGCACGAAAAAATAAAAAATAAATTTTAATCACCCACGACATTGACCAAAATTTAATGTGCGGGTAGATTCAACTCAAGACAATAATATGTATATAAATCTTATCCTTATCCAGCATTAATATTACAATCAGTGAATATTACACTGTCCAAAAATAAATTTTAATCACCCACGAAATTGATGGTGCTGGTAGATTCAATTCAAGACAATAATATATAATTAATTATGAGAAAAGAAACAAGTTCTTCAATGTCTTCCCATACACAACAGTTGCGCACGAAAAAATAAAAAATAAATTTTAATCACCCACGACATTGACCAAAATTTAATGTGCGGGTAGATTCAACTCAAGACAATAATATGTATATAAATCTTATCCTTATCCAGTATTAATATTAAAATCAGTGAATATTACACTGTTCAAAAATAAATTTTAATCACCCACGAAATTGATGGTACTGGTAGATTCAATTCAAGACAATAATATATAATTAATTATGAGAAAAGAAACAAGTTCTTCATTATCTTCCCATACACAACAGTTGCGCACGAAAAAATAAAAAATAAATTTTAATCACCCACGACATTGACCAAAATTTAATGTGCGGGTAGATTCAACTCAAGACAATAATATGTATATAAATCTTATCCTTATCCAGCATTAATATTACAATCAGTGAATATTACACTGTTCAAAAATAAATTTTAATCACCCACGAAATTGATGGTGCTGGTAGATTCAATTCAAGACAATAATATATAATTAATAATGAGAAAAGAAACAAGTTCTTCAATGTCTTCCCATACACAACAGTTGCGCACGAAAAAATAAAAAATAAATTTTAATCACCCACGACATTGACCAAAATTTAATGTGCGGGTAGATTCAACTCAAGACAATAATATGTATATAAATCTTATCCTTATCCAGCATTAATATTACAATCAGTGAATATTACACTGTTCAAAAATAAATTTTAATCACCCACGAAATTGATGGTACTGGTAGATTCAATTCAAGACAATAATATATAATTAATTATGAGAAAAGAAACAAGTTCTTCTATATCTTCCCATACACAACAGTTGCGCACGAAAAAATAAAAAATAAATTTTAATCACCCACGACATTGACCAAAATTTAATGTGCGGGTAGATTCAACTCAAGACAATAATATGTATATAAATCTTATCCTTATCCAGCATTAATATTACAATCAGTGAATATTACACTGTTCAAAAATAAATTTTAATCACCCACGAAATTGATGGTGCTGGTAGATTCAATTCAAGACAATAATAATATATAATTAATTATGAGAAAAGAAACAAGTTCTTCAATGTCTTCCCATACACAACAGTTGCGCACGAAAAAATAAAAAATAAATTTTAATCACCCACGACATTGACCAAAATTTAATGTGCGGGTAGATTCAACTCAAGACAATAATATGTATATAAATCTTATCCTTATCCAGCATTAATATTACAATCAGTGAATATTACACTGTTCAAAAATAAATTTTAATCACCCACGAAATTGATGGTACTGGTAGATTCAATTCAAGACAATAATATATAATTAATTATGAGAAAAGAAACAAGTTCTTCAATGTCTTCCCATACACAATAGTTGCGCACGAAAAAATAAAAAATAAATTTTAATCACCCACGACATTGACCAAAATTTAATGTGCGGGTAGATTCAACTCAAGACAATAATATGTATATAAATCTTATCCTTATCCAGCATTAATATTACAATCAGTGAATATTACACTGTTCAAAAATAAATTTTAATCACCCACGAAATTGATGGTGCTGGTAGATTCAATTCAAGACAATAATATATAATTAATTATGAGAAAAGAAACAAGTTCTTCAATGTCTTCCCATACACAACAGTTGCGCACGAAAAAATAAAAAATAAATTTTAATCACCCACGACATTGACCAAAATTTAATGTGCGGGTAGATTCAACTCAAGACAATAATATGTATATAAATCTTATCCTTATCCAGCATTAATATTACAATCAGTGAATATTACACTGTTCAAAAATAAATTTTAATCACCCACGAAATTGATGGTACTGGTAGATTCAATTCAAGACAATAATATATAATTAATTATGAGAAAAGAAACAAGTTCTTCATTGTCTTCCCATACACAACAGTTGCGCACGAAAAAATAAAAAATAAATTTTAATCACCCACGACATTGACCAAAATTTAATGTGCGGGTAGATTCAACTCAAGACAATAATATGTATATAAATCTTATCCTTATCCAGCATTAATATTACAATCAGTGAATATTACACTGTTCAAAAATAAATTTTAATCACCCACGAAATTGATGGTGCTGGTAGATTCAATTCAAGACAATAATATATAATTAATTATGAGAAAAGAAACAAGTTCTTCAATGTCTTCCCATACACAACAGTTGCGCACGAAAAAATAAAAAATAAATTTTAATCACCCACGACATTGACCAAAATTTAATGTGCGGGTAGATTCAACTCAAGACAATAATATGTATATAAATCTTATCCTTATCCAGCATTAATATTACAATCAGTGAATATTACACTGTTCAAAAATAAATTTTAATCACCCACGAAATTGATGGTGCTGGTAGATTCAATTCAAGACAATAATATATAATTAATTATGAGAAAAGAAACAAGTTCTTCATTGTCTTCCCATACACAACAGTTGCGCACGAAGAAGTAGAAAATACATTTTAATCACCCACGACATTGACCAATATTTAATGTGCGGGTAGATTCAATTCAAGACAATAATATGTATATAAATCTTATCCTTATCCAGCATTAATATTACAATCAGTGAATATTACACTGTTCAAAAATAAATTTTAATCACCCACGAAATTGATTGTACTGGTAGATTCAATTCAAGACAATAATATATAATTAATTATGAGAAAAGAAACAAGTTCTTCAATGTCTTCCCATACACAACAGTTGCGCACGAAAAAGTAGAAAATAAATTTTAATCACCCACGACATTGACCAAAATTTAATGTGCGGGTAGATTCAATTCAAGACAATAATATGTATATAAATCTTATCATTATCCAGCATTAATATTACAATCAGTGAATATTACACTGTTCAAAAATAAATTTTAATCACCCACGAAATTGATGGTGCTGGTAGATTCAATTCAAGACAATAATATATAATTAATTATGAGAAAAGAAACAAGTTCTTCAATGTCTTCCCATACACAACAGTTGCGCACGAAAAAATAAAAAATAAATTTTAATCACCCACGAAATTGACCAAAATTTAATGTGCGGGCAGATTCAGTTCAAGACAATAAAATGTATCTTATCATTATCCAGCATTGATATTATTCAAAACTGTAGAAGAGAAATCTGGGTGTATTTAGATAAAAGTTTCGACAATTTTTCGTAATATCTTTAGATAAAGATAAGACTTATATAATTTTATTTTCAATTGAATTAGCCTACACTATCAATTTCGTTTAATTTTGGGTGTGATAAAAATTTATTTTCAACTTTTCCGTAAGCCACTGTTGTGTAGGCTAGAACATTAAAAACTTGTTTATTTTTTTATCATTTATTTTTTACTTTTTAGTTTTCATTTATTGACGTAATTTACATTCCATTTAATGTAGTATTATACATATATCAGCTTGTTACAAAAGGTAGAATATTCCATCTCAAGACACTAAGACGTAATTCTCAAAAAAATGCATGAAAAGGGCAAAACCATAATCACGACGTACGTAAGTGACATAACGTAATAAGCTGAACATTTAATACATAAAAATGTTGGGCCAGGCGAAACTATGTGACGATATTCAGTTCTCTATGCTCTCCGGATGCCCGTAGAAGATGACGCACATAAATGACGTAATAAAGTAACGTGATAATGTAAAAATTTTACGACTTGTTACAACCAGAAAAACATTTCACCTGGAGACACTGAACCGTAATTCACAAAGAAAATGCATGAAAATGGCAAAATTTTAATCTTGACGTACGTAAATGACGTAGCAATATAACATAATGACATGAAAATTAAACACATGAAAATAATCTGCTAGATAAAACTGCCGAGTTTTACCGATTTCCGGTAGATCGGAAAAATGGTCATTAATATCGGTGCTGTGTGTGCCATAGTATGTGCCATCTTGTTGGAATCAGGCGTTGTCAATTATTTGTGGAGAATTCGCAGGTCTTGCGCAACAAAGTTTTCCAGCATGAAACAAAGGCACAAGGCATGGTAACATAGCTTTGGCAACATTGACATTTTCAGAAACATGATAAATTTCCGCAAAGGCACAATGCGCATTACTCCACTGTTCTATGATTAAATAGCAAGATGCCATGATTAAATGACAAAATTTGAGTCATCCGTATAATGTTTTGTACTATTATTTGTTAAAGAGATCTTAAGCAAGATAGTTATTCTGTTGCTATGAAGCCATAACTGGCGAAAAGCCAGTTCGGGATACACATGATGTCCCAAAAAGATTTAAACCCGCTTTAATTATTTACCTTTTGGAGATAAGTGGGCAATGTAAATTTCAAAAATGTTGAAATTAAGGTAGGAAATAAGACTACTGTAATTAAATAGTCCTCCCATTAATTTTCAAAAAGTTACACTTTTTAAATTTTTATACGACCCCCTTAGGCAAATTTGGTAACCAGAAAATCTTTGCTTTTAATGTAATAAGATCATTAAAAACAAGAAAGATCAATCATGCATAAAGTATTGATTATGAAACTCTTTCCAACTTCAAAACAATTTTATTTAAACATCTCTAAAATGCGATATTTTCCTCGGTAATATTTTTAAAATTATCAGAATACTATATTAATTTATTATATTTGAAAACTTAAAATTTCATCGAAAAAAAATGAACTTCACTCAAATGACTGCATTGAAATATACATTGCTTGGATTAAACATATCTAAAATGCTATACATTCCTCGGTAATATTTTTTAAATTATCATAATACTACAATAAATTATAATATTTGAAAACTTCATCGAAAACAAATGAACTTTATTCAAATGGCGTATCGAAATCATAAACTTTTTTCCATTTCTTTCTGTCATCACAATACTATAATTTATTTTATTTAAAAACTTAAAACCATGGAGGTACAAGTAATTAAACTCTATGCTTAAAACTTCATCGAAGAAATCGCCTTCTCTGTGTAAAATCAATGAATGTTTCATTCATATCAGCTATATTGCAGACTCCATGAGCTAAATAATTTTGCGTTAATGAAATGCAGCAATTCTTATACAACTCATTTTACATCTTTTGGTGCTTACATTCTCCATAACTTCTCCATAAGTTCGTTGTGGAAATAAGCAATGTCTGATGATCATTTAAACTCAAATATATTATAATTGCGTTGTTTCAGTATGTAGATGCACAAAATTTAAGTAAAATAAAGCGGTTTTAGAACGGATACAACACTAAATATGAATTAAAAAGAATTTAAAAATCACGATTTTGACACAAGATGGATGCTATATTTTATTTTGAAGTGCGTAACATGATCTCTTCATATCATGGTCACGTGATCGCTTCAAATAAAGGGTGTAATTATTATTTTAATTTTTATTTAAAAAACTACTGAATATATTTTGCTGAAATATTTTTTATATATTTTATGGGATAATTTGAATATTTCCTAAAACTTTCGAAGTAATTTGTGAATTTTAAATTCGCTTAAAAAATGTTTGAAAAATTAGGTCCCATAGGGTTCAATGTATTTCATTTTTTCCACCCGTGTTCAATCCAAAACTAATTGGGTGATATTATTCATTTATATTCCCATAGGTCCCACAAACCGTCTGAACAACATACTAAAATTTCATTTTGATAAAGTCATTTTTACGGCAGTTATCGTGGCAACGGATAGACAGACAGACCGACAGACAGAATAAACAAAGTCATAAAAACTTTTCAACTATGTTGTAAAGTGTTAAAAACCGCATACCAGTATCCTTACAATTGGGCGAATTATTTAATTAAAAATTGAACATCGCAAATGGGGATCATATATCAAATTAGAAATGTAAATTTGTGACATATCACAAAAAAGATAAAATTGGATGATAATACATGGGATAACCAACAGCGTAGTAAGTACCACTGCTCTATATGATATCTGTCTGTGTAATGTTTTATTTAGATGCATTTGTGATAAAAAAATTTTGACACGTATTAACGTATTTTTAGTCTAAACTATACTCATCGTCAATTTGTTTATGATCCCTATTATCACTGATGAAACAGCCTTTCACATGGTGAGGAAAAGTGGCATAAGTCAGATTCTTTCCCTTATCATGATTCAGTTGATTTTAAAGATACAGATATGCGGTTTTTTAATGATATTGTTGCATTTAAAATCCAAATTTTCTGATTGACCAAATTTGTCTAAGGAAGTCGTATAAAATTTTTAAATGTGTAACGTTTTGAAATTAATGGGATGACTATTTCATTAACGTAGTCTTATTTCTTACCTTACTTTCAACATTTTTGCAATTTATATTGTTTACTTATCTACAACAGGTAAAGAATTAAAGAGCGTTTTAATCTTTTTGGGACACCCTGTATGTATACATATTGTATTTCTTTTTAAAGACGAGCGCGGGATATGGCCTTTGTAACACATATTGTTTCGTTTTATAGCTGATGTTTCAAGGTTCTGTTGCAACGTGATCTACGTAGTAGGATTCAATAGTTCCCGGACTGAGTCTATAACTTAAAATATATTCTCAATTAAAATGCTGAAACACATCATCCTTCGAAATAAGACCCCTGCGCAACAACACACTTTTGCCATCGCATGTAAAGGTCATCGAAACATTTCTGGGATCTATTTTTAACCATGTCCTTTAACTCAGCCGGCGATGCACTTTTAACTTCATTTGCGGATTGAAATCGACGACCCTGCAAGCAACGTGCCAGTTCAGGAAATAGGCTGAAGTCGCAAGGGGCGAGATCAGGGGAGTAAAGTGGATGTGGCAAAACAGTTGTTTGCGTTTTCGCAAGAAAGTCAGCGACGAGGAGGGATCGGTGTGCAGGAGCGTTGTCCTACTAAAACACTCATGATCTGATCCCTTTTGGTCTTCCGTTAACATGCGGGGAACGATGTGTTGAGACATCCTATGCATGTTAAGATCCTTAGTCAGTATCCGTTGACATGTTACTTCGGATATCCCAACTGATTCTGCTATTTCCGCTATTGTTTGCTATTGTTTTCCGCTTTGTTCCCACGTACCGTCGCAGAAACCTGTTTTCAGCGGTGCGGGAAGACTGCGGACGGCCAAAGCGTTCATCGTCATCGGCACTTTCCCTGCCTTCGCTGCCACTCAAAAGCTTGCATTCGCGATAATGTATCACTGCCGTACACATACTACAACATTTCGTAAACCTCCGTAACACTCTTTTCCAAGCGACCACGAAATTTGATATTAATTCTCTGCTCAACAAACGCCATTTCTTTCAATCGCCGGTCACTAAGTGCACCCGTCTACAAAATACGACGTCGTGGCGAGCCCACCGACTACGTGATTTGGGTCAAACCACTTTTAGAAGAGGGAGAGAACGTAGAAATACAGAAACGTTATCGTAGTCGCTCTACAACAAATATTTTTGAAGGTACATACTCAGTCCGGGAACTTTAGAATCCTAACTCGTAATAACAGATTTTATATGAGACGTCATAAAATTCGATGGGAGTTACTAGTCCAATTTTCGCACTTGATAATATTCAGACAATCAAAATTACATGCGGATGTTGATAATTAATAGGAGGTGGTGATCAATTTAACAGCTTTCTGGAGAAATTTTCCGATTTAAAATTTAAGTAGAGGAGATATAGTTTTCCATCAAAATCCCATTTTGAGGGAAATGATGCAAATTATATTTTACCTGGAAATTTTTACAGCAGTTAGAAAAATGTTTTTAAGTTAATTATGTTCAAGCAAATAATTCATAAATAATTATAAAAGAATAAGGACTAATATATTCTTACTGCCATTTCCCCTGGGGGGGCTGCCAAGGCGGAATGGGGTTGGCCTCTGGCTTTGTAGCCTCTGGTTTACCTCCTCTAAGAAGATACAGTAATCCGGTGAAAGTTCTCCAGGAGTTCCTTCTGGTGTTTCACAAACAGGATTCTTCTAGATTACGGAGATGGATTGTGCTTATTAAGGGGCTGATCCAAGAGCTGTCAACGACTGGAATCGAGGCTCAGCGGAACGTCTTTGTACCCCATTCGGTGTATATTTTTGCTGGCCTCGCTGCCCTGGCCGTGTCCTCGTTGGAATGGAAAGTTTCACCCTTCTCTGTCCCCCAGTCCCAAAGCGTAAACCACTGGTGTCGAGATTAATAGTTATCACTGTCATAAGTAAGCTAATTAACTTTGAAGTAATACTTTGTTAATAAGGCAGAGTAAAGTAAATTTTACTGTCGACAGACGGTTTTTCTGTGTTTGGGCAATTTTCTATCTTTATGGTGAAGCTACTCTATTCTTATATTCAAGAAGGAAACTCATTTTTCTTCCAAAATAGGTCTTCCCTTTAATTTTTTATGCTGTTGCATTTACAAAATACATTTTACCCGTAAATTTTTAAAGGAGTTAGAACGATGTTTTTTAAGTTAATTATGTTCCTGCAAATGGCTCATAAATGATTATAAAAGAATACGGATTAATATATCCGTATTTATGTCATGCAATAAATTACCAATTAATACATTTGATAAACAAGAAATGTGCTCCCTAAAGCAGATCCGACCAATCAAGATACCCATATCTCAAAACATGCACCATAGGGGATCCTTTGTAATTTCAGGGCAGACTCTTTCATAAATTGATTCTATACACTTGATTGACTTCTCCCTAGACGCAGGCTGTACTATCAGAGTTCTGTTACTCTCTTCTGACATCTTGTCGTGAAAGTATGAAGTACCCCTGAGACCGAGCATTATTCTTGAGGTTGATATTCATTACCTCAGCTGGTTTCTTAAATACTTAATTTTAAGCTGCTTGTTAACCCACATGAACTGTGTGATTCCGAAAATTGTTATAATCTATTAGGCTTTGTAAAGGCAGAAAGAAGTATTTCAAAATACGTTTTTAACACTTTACAACATAGTTGAAAGTGTTTATGACTTTGTTCATTCTGTCTGTCTGTCTATCCGTTAGCACGATAACTGCCGTAAAAATGGCTTTAATACTTTACAACATAGTTGAAAGTGTTTATGACTTTGTTCATTCTGCCTGTCTGTCTGTTCATTAGCACGATAGCTACCGTAAAAATCTGATGTGGGCAACACATGACTTTCCTTATATAATGTAATAAATTTACTACTTTTACAGTAAAAAAATAGGTTTTTCTTATAGTAGATATTAATATTCTTGTCACAAGATATTGAATTTTCGACAATCATTCGTCATTTTCATTGATTTTGCGTCATTTTTATCCGTTTGGCGAGATTTTTGTTAATTTGGCAACATTTCAAAAAGTCGCCAAGTTGGCGTCATTCCGCCAAATTCGTCGCCAAAATCCCACCAAGCGTTATGGACGAAGAAATAAGTTGTTCTTATAGCAGATAAATGACTATTGGCGTTCAAATATAAAAATATTACTTAAAGTATCTTTTTTCATGAATGGAACGAGCTAGATCCATGAGAATAATGTCATCCATTTTATCGCATGGTATTACATATGAAAAGTGAACATGTTTCTCAATAGGAATTTTTTTTTTCATTTTATATGACCTTTTAATAATTTTTTGAAAAATGTGCAATATCTCGAGAATGGTTCATGTTAGCGTTCTAAAATTTATGTCAATCGTTTTCTAATGCAAACTTACATAAGAAATGTCTATTTGCGTAACTTTATTAGTGGTTTTGATTTTTTGACGATTTTTTCAAAATTTTATTCGAAAATTTAGGGGGGTTTTGAACATTCGATTACGTATAAAAACTACAGGCTTCCAGTTTTTACTGATTGTGATTTTTGTACTAAATTTGGTTCGAATCGGTCAATTCGTTCGTCAGTTATCGTCTCCACAGACTCACTAACACACACACACACACACACACACACACACACACACACACACACACACAAACACATGCTTTCACACACACACACACATACTTTCACACACACACACACAGACACCACTTCAAAAATGTTTGATTCGTGATCAGGGCTGCTTGAAACGTGCTCTCCCGTGGATAACTCGATTTCGAATTTTCGGCCATGTCACAATACTTTCCTTATACATTATGTATATAAGGAAAGTAAAAATGACTTTATCAAAATTTTAGTATGTTTTTCAGACGGTCTGCTGGACCTATGGGAATATAAATGAATAATATCACCCAATTAGTTTTTATTGAACCCGGATTGAAATAATGAAATACATTGAATCCTATAGGACCTAATGTTTCAAACATTTTTTAAGCGGATTTAAAATTCACAAATTGCTTCGAAAATTTTAGGAAATATTCAAATTATCCCATAAAATATATGTAAAAAAATTCAGTAAAATATGTTAGGTAGTTTTTAAATAAAAATTATTTAATATTGGGAGAGAAACAAATTCAATTAAATTCTGACTCTCGTTATATCCTCCAGAAAGAAAAAAGAGATATATTATATAAAAAATATCTTTCCAAGAATTTAATTATTACTTTCCTTATATACATAATGTATAAGGAAAGTATTGTGACGGGGTCGAAAATTCGAATTCGAGTTTTCGACGGGAGAGCATGTTTCAAGCATCCCTGATCACGAATCAAACATTTTTGAAGTGATGTCTGTGTGTGTATGTGTGTGTGTGTGTGTCAGTGGGTCTGTGGAGACGATAACTGACGAACGAATGGACCGATTCGAACCAAATTTGGTACAAAAATCACAATCTGTAAACACTGGAAGCCTATTGTTTTTATACGCAATCGAATGTTCAGAACCCCCCTAAATTTTCGAATGAAATTTTGAAAAAATCGTCAAAAAATCAAAACCAATAATAAAGTTACGTAAATAGACATTCCTTATGCAATTTTTCATTAGAAAACGATTGACATAAATTTTAGAACGCTAACATGAACCGTTCTCGAGATATTGCACATTTTTCAAAAAAATTATCAAAAAGTCAAATAAAATAGAAAAAAAATATTTCCTATTGAGAAACATGTTCACTTTTCATATATAATATCATGCGATAAATTGGGTGACATCATTCTCGTGGATCTAGCTCGTTCCATTCATGAAAAAAGATACTTTGAGTAATACATTTGCATTTGAACGCCAATTCATCTGCTGTAAGAATAACTTATTTCTTCGTTCATAACGCTTGGCGAGATTTTGGCGACGAAATTGGCGGAATGTCGCCAACTTGGCGACCTTTTGAAATGTTGCCAAATTAATGAAAATCTCGCCAAATGGATAAAAATGACGATAATTAATGAAAATGACGACTAATTGTCGAAAAGTCAATATCTTGGAAAGGATATTAGTATCTACTAGAAGAAAAACCTATTTATTTTACTGTAAAAGTAGTAAATTCATTTCATTATATAAGGAAAGTCATGTGTTGCCCACATCAGATTTTTTTATATATGAGAAAGGTTTCACATTTTAAAATAAATATGAAAAATAACAAATTTTTGAATAAAATAAATTATTATAGTATTGTGATGAATAAAACGATTGGAAAAATGATTATGAATGATATGCTGCTGTCATATAGAGCCGATTTATATTTCGATGACGTCATTTGAATGAAGTTCATTTGTTTTCGATGAAGTTTTCAAATATAATAAATTATTGTAGTGTTATAATAATTTTAAAAATATTACCGAGGAATGTATCGCATTTTAGAGATGTTTAAACCAGGCAATTTATATTTCAATGCCGTCATTTGAATGAAGTTCATTTTCTTCGATGAAGTTTTCAAATATAATAAATTAATGTAGTATTGTGATAATTTTAAAAATATTACCGAGGACTGTATCGCAATTGAGAGATGTTTGTATAAAATTGCATTGAAGTTGGAAAGTGTTTCATAATCAATGCTTTAAGTATGATTGATCATTTTTGTTACTTTATAAAACTGGTTCTTTCTAACGGGTTACTGCTGTGATATTTTTAAGGCACATCTAAATTAATAACAAGAAAGATCAATCATGCATAAAGCATTGATTATGAAACACTTTCCAACTTCAATGCAATTTTATTTAAACATGTCTAGAATGCAATACATTCCTCGGTAATATTTTAAAACTTATCACAATACTACATTAATTTATTATATTTGAAAACTTAAACCTTCATCGAAAAAAATGAACTTCATTCAAATGACGGCATTAAAATATAAATTGCCTGGTTTAAACATCTCGAAAATGTGATACATTCCTCGGTAATAATTTTAGAGTTATCATAATACTACGATAATTTATTATATTTGAAAACTTCATCGAAAACAACTGAAATTCATTCAAATGACGTCATAGAAAAAATAACATGCCTGGCTCTCTCTATAAAAGCAGCATTTCATTCATAAATAATTTCTCATTCATGTCAGTCATCACAATACTATAATAATTTATTTTATTTAAAAATTAAGACCATGGAGCTACAAGTAATTAAACTCTATGCGTAAAACTTCATCGAAAAAATTCGTCCTTCTCTTTGTAAAATCAATGAATACTTCATTCATATCAGCTACGCAGACTCCATGAACTAAATGATTTTGTGTTAAAGAAATACAGCAATTCTAATACAACTCATTCTACATATTTTGCTGTTTACATTTTACATAGGTGAAAAATAGGCTTCTTTGTAGAAATAATCAAATTTGGATGAGCATTTAAACTCAAATATATTGTAATTGCGTTGTTTCAGTATGTAGATGCACAAAATTTAAGCAAAAATAAAGTGGTTTTAGGACGGATACAACACTCAATATGAATTAAAAAGAACTTTAAAAATCACGATTTTGAGACAAGATGGGTGCCGTATATCATTTTGAAGTGGGTCACGGGATCTTTTCATATCATGGTCACGTGATCACTTCATATAAGAGGTGTTATTATTATTTTAATGTTTATTTTAAAAACTACTGAATATATTTCGCTGAATTTTTTTTATATTTTTAATGGAACAATTTGAATATTACCTAAAATTTTCGAAGCAATTTGTGAATTTCAAATCCGGTTAAAAAATGTTTGAAAAATTAGGTCCCATAGGGCTCAATATATTTCATTTTTTTAACCCGGGCTCAATCCAAAACTAATTGGGTGATATTATTCATTTATATTCCCATAGGTCCTACAGACCGTCTGAACAACATACTAAAATTTCATTTTGATTAAGTCATTTTTACGGCTGTTTTCGTCCTAACGGACAGACAGACAGATAGAATGAACAAAGTCATAAACACTTTTCAACTTTGTTGTAAAGTGTTAAAAATTACTCTCACTTTTACTATATTGAATGATAAAATACACGAATGGAGTTTAACATTGCATCCATTTTATTTGTTTGGAGAATCCTTTAATAGAAATTTAGCGATTATGAATTATGACCGTCAGCCCGTATTTCGGGATCTTCAGACTGGATATCTAAAAAACAAGTTAATGTATATCTCAGCAGCAAATTATTTAATTTCAACCTAACCATTCAATTTAAATGTAATTTAGTACTAGTATTTCAATTTGTAAATATAAGCGGTTTATTGGTTTGCAGAGAGATCTAATAAGTAGAAGATCCAAAATTTGGTCAAACATTGAGAAATAGGATGTACAAATCTAAGACTGTTTTATAATATGTCCGCAGTAATGTTTTATTTTTATCAAAAACTATTTCATTAGTTTGAGATCTTTATTAAATAATGTTTAGGTTCACACTGTATACAACCTCACTGTCACATTAGGTCTACTATCGTAACCATAAAAGAGTAGACATCTTTGTAAGAACCGGTTTATTAGTACTCGCAACAAGTACATGACATAACAACCAGCCCTACACTCGTGAATACTAAACACTACTGAGAACAAACTCCATTGCAGTTTTATACAATATTTTTAAATTTACGTTCATATGTAGCATCTATTTTACAAAGTTTTAAAAATATTTAATTTTTAATGCACTTTAAAACAGTAAAATATTAGAACTTTAAAAGTGCATTAAAATAAAACTCAATAAAACATCAGGACTTTATGCCTTTCTTACACATGAAATAGTCATAATTATAAAACATTAAATACGATTAGAAAGCTCAACCCACCCTTACAGAGCGCTAATTGCATTTTGAAAGCAAAACAGAAAGTATCACAATAACAATTTATCAAAAGCTCGCACAGTTCTTCCGCAACTAGTTGCATATGATTTGTTGAGACCCAGACCGTCCGACCTACCAGAAAGGTGTAAGGTAACTGTTTGGACGGCCGGGAAGTGCCACCCAATTTAGTCCGGGACCCAGTGGGGGAGGTATCCACAGAGACCGTACCCTCCTTCCCCTACCACCAACCTCTCGGAAGGACTTACGAATCCACATGTTTAACGTGATCTTACTCCGCATGAACACGGCGGCAGTTGTGGCAGCGTGCAAATCCAGCGCGCAAACCACCGGGCTACCGCGCCCGAAAAGTGCCAACAGCACGCGGTGTTCCCAGGTGGTCACCCACCCAAGTACTAACCGCGCCCGATGCTGCCTGACTTTGGTGATCTAACGAGAACCGGTGTTTTCAGCACGGTACGGCCGTTGGCCCATATATATGATTTGTGTATTTGTTTATTTTCAGACACTTTCTTAGATGATTTAGGAACATGTTACTTGTATATATTTTAGTAGTAGTATAATCCATCTCATCATTGCATATAGGTGTATTTAAAGATACTCAATTGTATATGATATCTTCGTGCCACTTTATACCCTCAAACTAAAAACATCATCTCAAACGTCCCATGGCTTTAACAATTTTATCTGGTTACTAGTATTTATACTTTAGAATTAATACATTCTGATTAGACTCAATCCAAGGAAGATTTCTAGTACTACAATCATAATTTTTAGAAATATTTTGCCTCTTTCGAAATTGAGGAACAATAACCTTCTGAACTTGCGGAACCAATAAACTTTTATTTACGGTAACTTCAGTTCTGGCCTATCTCCTCATTAATATTTACGAAGACATATACTTTTAATTAAGAATTTCTAATGAAGCATTTCTATACTCTGAAAAACATAACTTAGGTCATGAGTCCTTTCAGCATATTTTCTATGCATTATTTAGCTGTTTGAAATACCCGTTCATCTTGTCCATTCGATTTAGTATAAATTTGATTATATATTATGATTTCAAAGCACCAATCGCTATCAAATTTCCCAAATTGGTACCAACTAAAAGCCATTTTTTCTGCAATTACAGTTTGTGGTATTCCATGATAAGCAACGGAACATGTTCAATCCACATTGACGAATAATATACTTGCAAATATCCATACCAACCTTTTCGAATATAATCCAGTTACTACATGCGAGGGCATGGACTCTTATACTTTACTATGTTTAAACTACTCGCTTATTCTTAATATTACATTTTTACATAAAAATATTAAAACAACTAAATTACAATATAGAAGAGCATCGCCTGCTCTACTGAAGGTCATATTTGCAAGCAGCACATACTTCTCAATTCAAGTGGTTGTCTTAACGTATAACCTCGTCTTGAAAATAAGACCAGAGTTCTTTTTGGTTTATCGTCAACAGAAAAAAAAATCTGATGTGGGCAACACATGACTTTCCTTATATAATGTAATGAATTCACTACTTTTACAGTAAAAAAATAGGTTTTTCTTGTAGTAGATACTAATATTCTTTCCAAGATATTGAATTTTCGACTATTAGTCGTCATTTTCATTGATTTAGCATCATTTTTATCCATTTGGCGAGATTTTCATTAATTTGGCAACATTTCAAAAGGCGGAAAGTCGCCAAGTTGGCGACATTCCGCCAAATTCGTCGCCAAAATCTCGCCAAGCGTTATGCACTAAGAAAAAAGTTATTCTTACAGCAGATAAATGACTATTGGCGCTTAAATACAAAAGTATTATTCAAAGTATATTTTTTCATGAATGGAACGAGCTAGATCCACGAAAATGATGTCACTCAATTTATCGCATAGTATTACATATGAAAAGTGAACATGTTTCTCAATAGGAATTTTTTTTTTATGTGACTTTTTCATAATTTTTTTGAAAAATGTACAATATCTCGAGAACGGTTCATGTTAGCGTTCTAAAATTTATGCCAATCGTTTTCTAATGAAAAATTACAAAAGAAATGTCTATTTGCGTAACTTTATTAGCGGTTTTGATTTTTTGACGATTTTTTCAAAATTTTATTCGAGAATTTAGGGGCGTTCTGAACATTCGATTGCGTATGAAAACAATAGGCTTCCAGTGTTTATGGATTGTGATTTTTGTATCAAATTTGGTTCGAATCGGTCCTTTCGTTCGTCAGTTATTGTCTCCACAGACTCACTGACACACACACACACACACACACACACACATACTTTCACACACACACACACACACACACACACACATACTTTCACACACACACACACACACACATACTTTCACACACACACACACACACACAGACATCACTTCAAAAATGTTTGATTCGTGATCAGGGATGCTTGAAACGTGCTCTCCCGTCGAAAACTCGAATTCGAATTTTCGACCCCGTCACAATACTTTCCTTATACATTATGTATATAAGGAAAGTAATTACCAAAACACCGGATGTAATTACTGCTCTGCTCACTAAATAGCTGGATCTTGTAGAACCAATGCAAAATTTTATAAATCCTCTAACATTGACGAAATAAAAATGGGTGTAGCTTATTAGGGTCCGGACATTTTTTGGAGCAGACACCATATATTTACCTTACAAACTCCGTCCCAAACAAGGCCTGTGAAGCAATCTAAATATCTTTATCCACCACCACACTATACTACTATTCAGGTATTGATGCAGAGTATTATATTTAGTTATAACTGCTTAATAAACGTAATAGTGTAAAGTACTGAAATAGAACCTAAGCCGACAAAAACAGAACTTCCCTTGGTATTCAAAATTCAAATTGATAAACACATTTTATTTACAAAGCACGTAGAAGAATTTCTATAAATAGCCCTTTCATTACTTAGATTACACTAGAAAGCAAAGTATCAATTCTTCGCAATATCCATTATTTCATTCTGCGTCGTTACAGTGAGCCACTAAATGTCTTTTCTGGATCAACTGTGCTATATTTCTTCTTATCATTATATATGGACAAATGGGCCATTTACACACTGAGTCGATGGCAATGGCCCTATATTTCATAACATAATGTATTCACTATATATTTTCTTATTTCTGCTTACCATTATTGCAAAGAAAAATAATCTTACGTACACACAATTCATTACTTCCAATACAAACAATTCAAAAATATTTTATTCGAAAAGTTTCAGAGTGACTTTTTTCTTCTAAAATGTACTTCATAAAATTAGAATTTCAAACAATTAGATTGGTACAATAAAGTTTTAAGAATAAAAAAGAACATATTTCTGAAAAAAAAATCTGACTCTTTATAATAACAATTTTAAATAGTTTAACTATAAATAAGAAATGTGCTAGATAGACTGCAAAATAGGAATTTTAAAACAACCTTTCTAAATACAGAAATTTTACAAAATGTCACAATTTGAGAAAAATGCAAATATGTTTAAATAAGATCACTGCATGACTTTAAATACGAAATATTAGACAGCAAAAGATTACTTAATAGTATAGTGCATAGAATTTTTAAACAACGTGCTAAAATCCACTCCAATAATAAGAGCTTGCAACTACGTCCCGGTAGCATAATTGGAAATGCTTCAGGTGGCCAATACGAAGACTGAATCAAAGCTCGGCTGGGATAGCATGAATATTTACAATGACGCCCGAAAAGATTAACCCTGCACGAATTTACTAGTCTGTCAGATATTGAGCACCGATTTCGGGAGACCGAAGACCACACAGAAGGATAACCTGAAGGATAAAAATAGCATCAGTAGGCGAACATGGGGTAAAAAAAATCTGATGTGGGCAACACATGACTTTCCTTATATAATGCAATTAATTTACTACTTTTACAGTTAAAAAAAGTGTTATTCTTATAGTAGATACTTATATTCTTTCCAAGATATTGAATTTCCTTCAATTAGTCGTCATTTTCATTGATTTAGCGCCATTTTTATCCATTTGGCAAGATTTTTGTTAATTTGGCAACAATTAAAAATGTCGCCAAGTTGGCGACATTCCGACAAATTCGTCGCCAAAATATCGCCAAGCGTTATGGACGGAGAAATAAATTATTCTTACAGCAGATAAATGACTATTGGCATTCAAATACAAAAAGTATTACTCAAAGTATCTTTTTTCATGAATGGAATGAGCTAGTTCCACGAAAATGATGTCACCAAATTTATCGCATGGTATTACATATGAAAAGTGAACATGTTTCTCAATAGGAAATATTTTTTTTTATTTTATGTGACTTTTTGGTACTTTTTTTGAAAAATGTGCAATATTCCGAGAACGGTTCATGTTAGCGTTTTAAAATTTATGTCAATCGTTTTCAAATGAAAAATTACATATGAAACATCAATTTGCGTAACTTTAGAAGTGGTTTTGATTTTTTGACGATTTTTTCGAAATTTCACTCGAATATTCAGGGGGGTTCTGAACATTTGGTTGCGTATAAAAACAATAGGCTTCCAGTGTTTACGGATTGTGATTTTTGTATCAAATTTCTTTCGAATCGGTCCATTCGTTCGTCAGTTATCGTCTCCACAGGCTCACTGACACACACACACACATACACACACACACATGCTTTCACACACACACACACACACACACACACAGACATCACTTCAGAAATGTTTGATTCGTGATCAGGGATGCTTGAAACGTGCTCTCTCGTCGAAAACTCGAATTCGAATTTTCGACCCCGTCGCAATACTTTCCTTTTACATTATGTATATAAGGAAAGTAATAGCAGGGATGGCCAGTCAGGTTGTCAAGCTGCATGTCAATCTGGCATTAGAGGAAGGAGATTTCAAAGTCCACTTCAACGATAATAGAGCTTAAACTGCCGTCTTAATAACTCATAGGAAAAGCGTCAGCTGTCCAATACAAAGGTCCGAGGTTCGAGTCCCATCTGGAACACCAATGATTTTTACACGTATCTAAATATAATATAAGTATCAAACAAAATATCACAATTTCAGAAAATTGTAGAAACTGTACTGGCCGATCTAATTATATTTACAAACTATCATGTAATACCTCCTATATTGGACAAACTAGTCATTTTCATCTAAATGTTCACCGAAATAACATTGAAACTTTCTTTCCTAATTATTCTAATCAATATCAGCAACCAACTACTGCATATGCTAAATCAGATTCTTATTTAGAAAATGCACTCTTTTCAATACATGGTACGTATCCATCTCAATCTTAGATATCATAAAAAATCCATTAGATGTACATTTTTATGCAAACTTCCTAATAAATCCAGAACACATCTTTTTTCCCCTCGAAATCAAAGATATATAATAAGAAGAATGCAGAAAAAACAACTTTTCTCTGGGCATTCAAAGCAAGGTTATTTCCATTTTTAATCATTTAAATGCATAAAACCCACTAAATTATTCAAAAAATGTTAGAAAATCAACTATTTCAATAGATTTAATGTTAATAAAGATAGAACTGGATTTTACAACTGAAATCACTATCCAAGTTTGAAACGAAGAAAAGTAGAATTATTTTTTACAAAGTAATGTAATCATCATATTTTATTATAAACTACTATATGCGTATTGTTTTTATTTTTAACTTTCTTGTCAGTCTACTAAATGTAAGATTTGAATGATAATTTATGTTCTTAGTAATTTGTTTGAATAATTTTTTCATGCAACATTTTATTATAAAGTAGAACATCAAACAAAGGAGAGACATACAATAGATTTACCATATTTTTAATCATCCTCGTTTAACCGGATTTTCTCCTAACTGGCTTACCCTCGGTACCAATTAAGCTGGTTAAGAGCAAGGTTAATAGAATATTAATCTTGCTCTTAACCTTATTATATATAAGTTACTCTACGGACCCCTTATTATATATAAGATATTCTACGGATCTTGGGTTAAGAGGGGTTTTACTGTAGTACAACAGCAGCAAATAAAAATATATTTCAAACACAGTTCTTTCAGATATGAAATTGGTTAACATTTGGTTTAGTACTTATTTAGGCCCCCTTTTCCTCATCGATTGATAAATCCTTTTCTCAAAGTAATTTCCAAACTTTCGACGCTTTTCTTGTTGATTCCTTATTTTTCATGAGATTCGTGGTTTCTTTTGCGTTCCGTCTGGTCAAGAATGTGATATAAATATGACTTTTATCGAAGAAAGATGTTCACAAAGCGTCATAAAATCGTACTATAAAACTCTTGGCTTAAGGAAACTGTGTTATTTGTATATAATAACCATCATTGTGGAGTAACTGAATAAAAGTAACGACGTTACTTGTAAGGATTACTTTTCTTTAACAAGAACCGTTCTCGTTTTTTCATAAAATCAGCAAATTTATCCGTAATCAAAAAAAGAAAAAGATTATTCGTTATTTTTAAAAATACGTTCATTTTGCCTCAAACTCGATAATTTTTAAAAATCACAAACTATTAGATAAAATTAAGGACAAAACATTTTAAAAAGCGAAAGATCTTTTATTTAAGACATCCTAAAAGACGTACAAAATATATATTAAGAACTGCCAGAGCGCTTGGGCTACATAAATAATAAAAACATGGAATGTTTATATATGTATAGAGACCAGTTTAAAGACAATTTGCATAAAATATAAAATGATAAATGAACTTACTAAAAATAATAAAAGAAATAAATATACACGGAAATTACAAAATAAGTTTAAACGCTTACGAATTTTAAATTATTACAAGAAAAGAACTAATACAAATTTTAGAAAACGTCAAGCATGATATTCCTGAGAATGACGTCACAAAAAACTTTTAAGAAATTTGAATTGCATAGAGTCGGGAATGAGTCGCCAAGCATAACTTAAAATTTGAACAGGATCAAAATTACAAATGGATTCACGGTAAATATAAATTAACAGGGATTCATAAAGAAGAATACTACGAGGATTGTTACAACGAACCAAAAGGAAAGTTTTTTAAAAAACGGGACAAAATTTATCATTAACCACATATTGAGCAAGAGCCGTAGATAGTTTACCAGATTTGACATCGCGAGTATATTCTGCTGAACGGATGCCAACAGTAAATTTTGTACTACCAATGTAGCATTTATAGTCACCAGCAGGGGATAACAGGGGAACGACATACACCCCTGCAAAGCTTTTAAAGTCTTCAAAATTCCCAAATTTATCGGATAGAATACGATTAAATAAAGTGGTAATATTAGAGTGAGCGCGTTTGAAACCAAATTCATGGCGGAAATTAATAAAAGGAGAGAAAATCTTAGGATGGTAAGGAACACTAGATTTATGGACTAAACGATCTTTAATAGCAACAAGTTCAGTATCAACTTGAGTGAATTTAAGACAAACGTGGGCGAAGATCTTATGAATAAATTCAAATTATTCATAAGATCTTCGCCCACGTTCGTCTTCAATTCACTCAAGTTGATTAAACTTATTGCTATTAAAGATCGTTTAGTCCATAAATCTAGTGTTGCTCACCATCCTAGGATTTTCCGTCCTTTTAAAACGCTTTGTCCTTGGTTTTATCTATTGTATGCAGACGTGATACCAATCTTGATTATATACTGGTCAACCGGTTTTGAAGACAGAAACCAGCGTCCTTCTTCAATTCCAACACCATACGTATTTAAAAAAGTTCGGCAACTGAGATACACGTCTGTAATTCACTATAACAGCCAAAACTACACAAACTGATAAAAAATTAATAAAAAATATTTGTTTATTTTAGAACGATCTTTAATAGCAACAAGTTTAGTATCCTATTGAGAAAATTTAAGGCGAACGTGGGCGAAGATCTTATAAATAAATTCAAAAGAATAAGCAGCCTCATGGCCAAAAATAAAATTCATTTCATCAGTCAAAGCGGGGATAGAAGAGCAAACATTAAAAGCGCGATTAAAATACGCGTTAAAAGAATCTTTTTTAGAGGATACAGGATGGAAAGAATTAGTGGGGATACAGGAGTTAGTAAAAGTGGATTTACGGGAAACGGAAGTATGAAAATCAAAACCATAACGGGTGACCAGAACATCAAGGAAAGGCAAGGAACAGTTAGATTCATGCTCAACAGTAAAATTAATCGAAGGGTAAAAATCATTAACTTTATCCAAAAGGTGAAAGAGATCTTTTAAATTATGATCCCAGATAATAAAACCATCATCCACGTAACGGCACCAAAGAATAGATTTAATTGTTAAAGAAGGCAAAATCTCATTCTCGAGCTCCTGCAAAACGGCCTCGGCCAAAATACCAGATAAAGGGCTACCCATAGAGGCGTCAGAAATTTGCAAGAAAACAGCGTCACGAAAAGCAAAGTAATATGTCTCCGCAATAATATTCAAAGCAGAAGTGATTGCGTCGATAGTGGGTATTTTAAATTGGTGACTATAACGTTTTTTGGCAATAATATCAATAGCAATGTCAACAAGGATACTAGGGAAAAGCGAAACGACATCAAAACTATGGAGCGTACTATTAGGATTAAATACCTCTTAAAAGTTATTTGTGACGTCATTCTCAGGAATATCAACCTCTTAAAAGTTATTTGTGACGTCATTCTCAGGAATATCAACCTCTTAAAAGTCATTTGTGACGTCATTCTCAGGAATATCAACCGCTTAAAAGTTATTTGTAACGTCATTCACAGGAATATCATGCTTGACGTTTTCTAAAATTTGTATTAATTATTTTCTTGTAATAAATTCGTAAGCGTTTAAACTTATTTTGTAATTTGCGTGTATATTTCTTGTATTATTTTTAGTAAGTTCATTTATCATTTTATATTTTATGCAAATTTGCTTTAAACTGGTCTCTCTCTATATATAAACATTCCATGTTTTTACTATTCATGTAGCCACTGATGAAGGGCGTATATACGTCCGAAAGCGCTCTGGCAGTTTTTAATATATATTTTGTACGTCTTTTAGGATGTGTTAAATAAAAGACCTTTCGTTTTTTAAAAAGTTTTGCCCCTAATTTTATCTATTGAAGGCAGACGTGATACCAATCTTGATTATTTCACAAATTATTAGTTTGTCATTTCTCATTTTATTTTTAAATTGATAATGAATTTCACTTTATTATACTGTTATTTAGAAAACGTATTGCTGTCCCAAAAATTTGACGAATAAGCACGTTTAATGACTTTTTGAACATATTTCAAAGACTTATGGAAGGATATCCATCTGTATGTATAAGTCTGTAATGTGCGGATACAATAAAGTCAAGAACGAAGACTGCCCTTTGTTCAACCCCCATGACCCTACTCCATCGTGCTCTTCAAAACTCATTTATGATCTTCAAATGTCGAATGATGTTCAAATGGCGTCCAAATGACAAAACAACTAGATAAAGACACGGCGAATTAAATTCTGAATGTGCTCGAGTGTCAAGAAATTTGATGCCAGAGTGTCGTGGATAAGAATAGGACAATGAGAGCAAGTACTTGTAGCCAATAAACTTCCCAAATTTTGACCATGCGCCTGTTACAGTCTTAATTTATGCGTCGTTACAAAGCGAAGAAAGTTGCCCAGAAACAATAGCGTTCGTTGGTATAATTTTAAACATACACAACCTATTCAGCAGCAGCACACAAAGATGAAGTATAGTTTGAAAGACATTGGCCAGTCACTTCATAATGTCGGACATTCGTTGGTCAGCTAGAGCTGATAGCGAAATGTCTGTAGCAGATCATCTTCCTAATACTATTGCTGCCTTCAAGACCTTGGAAAACTCCTGAAGCAAGGGCTGACCTGAATGGAAGATTTAAATATGTAAAATCATTCCAATGCATTTTAATGTAGATTATTTGACTGAAAGTACTAACAAAAGTTAACAATTAAAACATTATCCAAGGAACGAAAAACATTACTCTTAAAACAGAAATATGAAACATCCATAGTTTAATTTCCTCTGAAAAATGTTAGAGGTAATTGGGATACTATTTTGTCAGGTAGTAAGATATTTGCCGAAAATGTGAGCATGTGTCCTGCTATGGAGCAATCAAGACAACGAAAGAGGAAAAAGTTTAATGAGGAGCATCAAGGTATGGAAAATACTAACGAAAATATTCTAGAGAAATATTTTCGAAAACATGATTTTTATCAGCTGACTGCCTCATGGGTTCGTTAACAACAAGATTTGAAGCAGCGTCTGAACTTCATTCCACGTTTAGTTTCTTGTCTACAGTTCTTTTGCTGACAAATGACGAACTCGAAGACCAATCAAGAGAATTTTGCAGCGAATACGATCCAGATTATTCCCAAGAGTTGGTGGACGAAGCAACAAAGTGCAGTAGTAGTGCAAAGTGCAAGAGTAGGTGGCACATGAAGACACTGTGCAAGATACCTGATGAAGCACATTATATTCGCCTAATTTCGAAATAATCAAGACACTGGTGCTTATGAAACTGCTAAATAAGTTTCGGAACTTGAATTTTTCTTTATTCTTTTCACTTTCCCTGCAATACATGGTAACATATAGGGACAGTATTGGAGAAATGCCGAAAATCGCAACTCGAGTTTTCGACAGATCTACACTTTTTCGGGCCTTTAGAATACGAAAAAACTATTTTTAGCGTGATGTCTGTGTGTGTGTCTATCTCTGTGTGTGTCTGTCTCTGTGTGTGTCTGTCTCTGTGTGTGTCTGCCAGTCTGTCTGTCTGTCTATCTGTGTGTCTGTCTGTGCAATGTATGTATCAACTCTTAACTCAAGAACTAATAGACCAACATAAAATTTGGTCGGTAAGTCACTTGTGGGTGACCGTAGTACTGATTAGGTTTTGGTACGATCCGCTTTTTTTGCGAAACGGCCCGCAAAAATTCCTTATATCCAGTCTAGCTAAAATTAAAAGATCAAATTTTACAAAACTTGGTGGATAAGTCACTTGTGTGTTACTCTGGTTCTGATTAGATTTTGGTACGATTCGTAAAAAGATAACCTGCCATTTTTGCGAAATGGTCCGCAAAAATCATCAAAATCTAAAATAATAAACTAAGTATTCTCAAACATATCAATTAAATTCTTGTTTTATACGTAATGCTTAATGATAAAATAAACAAGAAAGATCAATCATTCATAAAGCATTGATTATGGAACATTTTGCAACCTCAATGAAATTTTATTTGAACATCTCTTAAATGCGATACATTCCTCGGTGATGTTTTTAAAATTATCACAATACTACATTAATTTATTATATTTGAAAACTTAAAACTTCATCAAAAACAATGAACTTTAGTCAAAGGACGGCATTGAAATATAAATTGCCTGGTTTAAACATCTCTAAAAGGCGATACATTCCTCGGTAATATTTTCAAACTTATCATAATACAACAATAATTTATTATATTTGAAAACTTCATCGAAAACAAATGAAATTTATTCAAATGATGTCATCGAAATATAACACGTCTGTCTCTTTCTATAAAAGAAATATTTTATTCATAAATATTTTTCCATTCATTTCATTCATCACAATAATATAATAATTTATTTCATTTAAAAACTTAAGACCATGGAGGTACAAGTAATTAAACTCTATGTAAAAACTTCATCGAAAAAATCATGCTTCTCCCTGTAAAATCAATGAATATTTCATTCATATCAGCTATATTGCAGACTCCATGAGCTAAATAATTTTGCATTAAAGAAATGCAGCAATTCTTATACAACTCATTCTACATATTTTGCTGTTTACATTTTCAATAAGTGAAAAGTAGGCTGTATTGTTGAAATAATCAAAGTTGGATGATCATTTAAACTCAAATATATTGTAATTGCGCTGTTTTAGTATGTAGATGCACAGAATTTAAGCAAAAATAAAGCGGTTTTAGGACTGATACAACACTAAATATAAATTAAAAAGAACTTTAAAAATCACTATTTTGAAACAAGATGGATGCCATATTTTATTTTTAAGCGGGTCACGTGATCTCTTTATATAATGGTCACTTGATCGCTTCATATAAAATGTGTAATTATTATTTTAATTTTTATTTAAAAACCTACTGAACATATTTTGCTGAAATTTTTTTCATATATTTTATGGAACAATTTGAATATTACCTAAAATTTTCGAAGCAATTTGTGAATTTAAAATCCGCTTCAAAAATGTTTGAAAAATTAGGTCCCATTGGGCTCAATGTAGTTCATTTTTTCAATCCGGGTTCAATTCAAAACTAATTGGGTGACATTATTCATTTATATTTCCAGACGTCCTACAGACTGTCTGAACAACATACTAAAATTTCATTTTGATAAAGTCATTTTTACGGCAGTTATCGTGCTAACGGACATACATACAGACAGACAGACAGACAGAATGAACAAAGTCACAAACACTTTTCAACTTTTCTGTAAAGTGTTAATAATAAGACCAACCCCATTACACTAGAACTAGCCGCTCGCGAGATATTTTAGTTTGTTTGTATTTTCGCTAGGCCACCTTTGAAAATAAGTCCAGTTACTAAATGAGAAAACGAAAATTGAATTAAAAGTGAATTAAATTGAATTAAAATAAAAATAACATGAATATAAGTTTGCAGGGACAGTCATATGCTGCCCACATCAGATTTTTTACTATCCAAACTGCATCATTGCTTAACGCATATGTTGAACGCTCCGATTGTCAATTCAACTACTTCAAAAACCGAGCATTCATTCAGCCAGCCTTACAAAGATAAAATGTTCTCTGAGAACACATATGGGTCAACATCGAATAAGCGAGCACACAGCCAGGGAACTCTGTTTATAAAGTTGGAACTGGCAAGGAAAAATGATTCTAATAAGGTCATCAGATTTTTCGCGATTAAAAAGTATAGAAAAGCCTCTATATCTTAGTAACAACAACGGTAAGCCGGCTCATATTGCTATGGATAATGACTTATAATAGTTTGTACATTTTCACGCAATACAAATTATTTTTTGATAATTAGAGCATGTTTAACTTTCTGTCAACATCAGGTGGTACCAAAACTCTAACTAAATAATAATAAAATAAACATATTGTTTTGCCTTTAAGTCACCCTTCATGTTTCCGTTTACCTCTTGATGGCCCATTTTTATCTTAAATAATATAATATTTTCTGTATTCAATTTCTTGCCGATAGAGGGGGTCAATCCAATAGCTGTCCTGACGACCGAGATAGACTCTTGGCGGTCCTGGGTCCAGGACTGCAAAAACATGAATGATTGCTTAGTTCCATTCGTCATGAACGATTTAGGTCGCAGATGGTTGTGAGAAAATTAGTGAAAATTGCTAACCGCGTGTGTAAATTTGGTTTACTATTTCAAACGCTTTGTCGTTTTGATGAATCATGCATTTGCATCTATCAAACACACTGTCAGTGCCACGGAAGTAAATTTCTTGTCATCGTCGAAGCCTTGCAAGTAACGAGATTATGAAATTATTCTAAGAATTATCAGACGCTGCATCAAGAACCAATGATGTGCACGAATCTTGTAATAGCGATTATGAGGAACAGGAACATGTTCCCAATATTCGTAGAAATGATGGTGAATCCACAAAACATGATTATGATCCGGGACCCATTTTTCATGCAGATATAATATGAATTATGGAGTCGCAAAAGGGAAAAGTAAAGGTAAAATATTTCAGCAATCCATGTAAAGCTAGGAGCGTGTTACAATGAGTATTCTACAAATGAAACTTTGTTGTTGTTGAGACCCAGGCCGTTCGACCTACCAGAAAGGTGTAAGGTAACTGTTTGGACGGCCAGGAAGTGCCACCCAATTCAGACCGGAACCCAGTGGGGGAGGCATCCACAGGGACCATACCCTCCTTCCCCTACCACCAACCTCTCGGAAGGACTTATGGACCCACATGTTTAACGTGATCTTACTCCGTGTGAACACGACGGCAGTTTCGTCAGTGGCGGGAATCGAACCCGGACCTACCGAGTGCAATTCCCGAGCGCTAACCACTGGGCTACCGCGCCCCAAATAAAACTTTGTGCAAAATTATCGATGTCAGCTCTAATATCGCAACTAAACGAAATGAAAAGCAAACTACAAACGCTTACCACGGTTATCAGAAGTCCGTGTAAGGTCCATGTAGAGCAAAATATAATTGGCAATATTTGCAAAATTTGTATAATTTACGATCGATATTGATCTCATAATGACCAATATTGTACATTTAATTTCGTTTAAAAGTATTTTAAAACGAGTTACGTTGATCACTCAGATAAATATAAATATAAATCCTTATGTACATGAATAATATAGAAGTAAATAATTCAATTTCAAATAGATGATCAGTATAACCGGTGGTAATTGTAGATAGCAAGGAATGTGCAGTAATACTAGTACGACTAATAGATTTATCTCACAATATTACATATATAAAGCTAATTTACTTAATACCACTTTTAATTTTTGTTTAATCTTTTCTGATAAATGTATTCGAAAAACAGCAACATGTCGTAAACGGGCCATGTCACACTGTGATTCATTTTCCTAAAATAAATTGCACATATAAATCTTGCTTATTTAACATAATCTCCTATTTATTATTTTAATCATTCAAAAATTTGAGAAATTTTCAAATATTCAATTCTTTCCTAAAATTAATAAGGTTCCCATATTTACGGATTGTTATAATAGTACCAATTTTTTTTTCAAATCGCTCCATTTGGTCTTTAATATATAACATCCTTAAGCTCATTTGGACTCACACATACAGACACACATACGCAGACATACACGCATACAGACATACAGATATACACACATAGATATCAGTCCTAAACAACTTATACAGATATAGACTCCTAACGAAAAAGATATCTTCAAAACCCGCATTTATTTTCTCCTGCAATTCTATTATTCTATTAAACTTCCATAGGGCCCCATTTCTAGAAAAGCAATTCTTAAAACCATCTCTTTTTCTACTTCTCGATTTCTCATCTTTCATGAGGTTTGAGAGTTCTTTTATGTTCTGGTCCGGACAAAAAGTACGGTATAAATCTCTCTTCTACAGCGTTATGTCGTTTGCAAACAGAGATGAAGAATATTAAATTCACTTCTCTGAATTCAAAATAAATCAGAAAATTATGAAGAGTTAAACAGACACAAAATTGTTTTAAGTCTCGAAATTAAAATTTTTGAGGGAAAAAGTATGGAATCTACAATAATTATGGCCGATTAAGTCTATTCTCCATTTCTAACAAAGCGAAATCAATATTTGCCTGAATTTTGTTATCCCTTTTACTCGAAAACAACAATGGGTAAGATAAAAGTTAGCTTCTATAAGTGACATTACATGCAGATTTGCAGAATCACAACTTCAATTATTAAAACAAGAAAGATAAATCGTGCATAAAGCATCGATTATGTCACACTTTCCAACTTCAATGCAGTTTTATTTAAATATCTCTAAAATGCGATACATTCTTCGGTAATGTTTTTTAAATTATCACAATACTACATTAATATATTATATTTGAAAACTTAAAACTTAATCGAAAAAAATTAACTTCATTCAAATGACGGCTTTGAAATATAAATTGCCTGGTTTAAACATCTCTGACATGCGATACATTCCTCGGTAATATTTTTTAAATTATCATAATACTGCAATAATTTATTATATTTGAAAACTTCATTGAAAACAAATTAAATTAATTCAAATGACGTAATCGAAACATGCCTGGCTCTCTCTATAAAAGTAGCATTTCCTTCATAAACATTTTTCCATTCATTTCATTCATCACAATAATATAATAATTTATTTTATTTAAAAACTTAAGACCATGGAGGAACAAGTAATTAAACTCTATGCTTAAAACTTCATCGAAAAAATTGCGTTATTTCATAATATAAATATACATAAATTAAGCAGAAATAAAGCGGTTTTAGAACGAATACAACACTCAATATGAATTAAAAAGAACTTTAAAAATCACGATTTTGACACAAGATGGATGCCATATTTTATTTTGAAGTGGGTCACATGATCTCTTCATATAATGGTCACGTGATCTCTTGATATAAAGGATGTAATTATTATTTTAACTTTTATTTAAAAAACTACTGAACATATTTTGCTGAAATTGTTTTTATATATTTTATGGGATAATTTGAATATTTCCTAAAACGTTCGAAGCAATTTGCGAATTTTGAATTCGCTTAAAAAATGTTTGAAAAATTAGTTCCCATAGGGTTCAATGTATATCATTTTTTCAATCCGGGTTCAATCCAAAACTAATTGGGTGATATTATTCATTTATATTCCCATAGGACCCACAGACCGTCTGAACAACATACTAAAATTTTATTTTGATAAAGTCATTTTTACGGCTGTTATCGTGCTATCGGACAGACAGACAGACAGACAGACTGACTGAATGCACTAAGTCATAAAAGCTTTTCAACTATGTTGTAAAGTGTTAATGAACTGAAGTATGACGAAACACCCATTTTCAAACCGCGCATGATCGTTACGCTTCTTACAAATAACAAGTGAAGAACTTTTAAACAGCTAATCAAAACATGTGCATTCAGTCTACCTGACTATGATCATCGCAAGGCCAAATCTCGTAAGAGACCCCGTGCAGTACTTAACCTTGAATAACCGGATTTAGGTAAACCCGTTGACTAGCAACTGAAATTAATTAAATATCGCGATCAATATTTTTCAAATATAAAAAGCATTCTTAATTCTTAAACTGCCAAATTGCTAGGTAACCCTCAGATCTGCATCAACCCCCCCAAACTGACTAATTCCAAATGTGCAATAACCTGCCACACTAGGAGCCAAGTCAAAAATAAAATAGTAAATAAAAAAAAATTCGAGCCTCCATGTAGTGGGTCAATGAAATAATGTCACAGCATGAAGATACGAACCATATATTGAGATTGGAGATTAAAGGCGCTCCGGTGTTCTGTCCTGTACGAAACTTCTTTTCTCAAGTTTTTCTTAGCCTTAGCACTCGGGGGTGTTGAGTCGTGATCTGGCGGCCAGGGTTTTCCCCTCTGGCGCTCGATTGGGAGGTGTGCTGAGTAGCCCAAGATTGCTGCCATGGCGAGTTTTCGTCTCCCGTATACATTCGAGTGGGTCGGGTTAATTCTTTTAATTAGCCTTCGCACAAAGAGTATTGTTACTTATTGATTGTAATCTGATACTTGTCGTTTCGGATTATCCTGGAGGTTTTTCATGCTACTTTCTGTTTGGCCCTTTCTTAACCCAGGTCTTGTGTGTATAATCCGCCTGCTTTGCCCAAGTTTTTCCTAACCTTCACAAAGAGGTTGTGGGTATTGAATGTAATTCTTGGTATGTAGATCCCATTTAATAAAGAAACCAATAAATGTACTGCCATTAAGGCGTTTCCAGCTATTTATAACCATTTTCCAAATATTTCAATTTTTTAGTAATTTGGCGACATAAACCAATTTTAAAAGCGCCAAGTCACCAAATGGAAAATAATTAATGTGAAGCTGCGTAATTTTAAATAAAAATCCATTGTATGTTTTATTTTGTGCAATAAAACTCAAACTAATGTATACAAAGAACGAAAAATAAAAATTCAATTTAAATCTATAAGGAAAAACCAGTGCTGACTACATCAATTTTGTTTTAAGCTGTTCACCATCCCATATTCCTATTTTCTATCACTCACAGTATTGTGAAATATAGCGAGACGCGGTACGAAAAGTGCTTAACTAGAACCCTTTTAATTACGTGTTAAGCCGCATGCCAGTCTTCATTATAATTTCTCGCATTATTACATAAAGTTGTTAAGGCATGTATGTAAACTCTTATGAAGCCTAAAAAAAGCTTAAAAGCTTTGTGTTCCCTAATACTGTAGTTTTTACGTCATTTTTAGTTAATGTGCCTAACAAGCAAAACACAGAATTACTTAAAATTTATAGCGAAAAACGAGTAGCTGTGCGATATCATAACAATGCTTAAAATGTTAAAATAAAATATTAAAAGCAAAGAAAAATCGCTTTCTTTGAGATAAGATGCATTTCTCCTCTTATATATAAGATAAACTCAGTTTTAAAATATTAAAATATTTGATATTTTTGCTTCTATTGCACATCTTATAACCATAGATAAAGTCTTGAAATGAGTCGGCGAGTAAAAATAAAGTTTTCAAAGGTTTAACATATTTTATGCATGTTAAAATACCAATCCATTATTTATAATGCCATTTGTATGTGTTTGTGAGTGCCAGTCTCCCTTTTTCAGTGTTGCATATACAGCCCAGTGCTATGTATATGTACTCTACCTTAAAATCTGTAATCAAATTTCATAAAATTTTAGAGTTAGGTCCTTTATGCGTAACCCGATACTGATGATATTTTAGCACAAAACTGGAAAATGAATGTGTGCTTTCTTAGGGAATGGGTCGCAAAAATCGAAATATCTGAAATAAAATAAGAATTGCACTTAAATATAGGACTAAAATGTTTGCTGTTTCTTATATGATACCAAAACATATAAAGCCATTCCTATTCCTCTAGGCCTTTCCTATAGCCAAACTAAAATTCGAGATATATGAAAATAGCCAGTTCTATTTTTTGTTCAACAATGCCAGAATCTAATTTAAAACATCACTATTTTCCCAGTTGTACTAAAATCTTATCCATTGACAGAATATTTGAGCTTCCAAATTTCACGAAATGAGAACGATAAACTTTTGCGTTACATATAATGCACACCTACAACATTACACCGACCGACATATAAACCCACACTCATAGAAATGTCAATCTGATAACGGTTAATTCATGTTCTAAGTTGCTTAAATCCTGTAATTTCGTCTCAAACTTCCGAGAGAATTTTCGGTAATACTTCCTCTATAGGGCATTCCATATACACTAGGGGAAGAAATTGAAATATTTTATGTTTCGCATCACATGATCTACATATAATATGGCCGAGTCTCTTTAAAATACAAAATCTTATATTTTTTTTTATTTGTTTAAGATGCTTGTCAACCCCCGTAACTCGGGGAGGCTTCGTCGCATACTCGCTAGCGCTCACAGAGTTCGCTTCGCGAGCACTTTACTGTCACTTTCTACGCAGTCGTAATACGCCCGTTGAGGATCGTCCCTTATTAACTGACATTTGCCAGTCCCGGAACTTGCTTCGCAAGCTATTTCAATTCGGCCGGCTCACATAACTTCTTAAGTGTCCTGTGCTCCCTGACGCTTTGACCACTTACTCGCTACACTCGCCAAGACCCTTGACTCGCTTAGCAAGTCGGTAGGCTTCGCCTCCTGTTCACTTCGCGAACACTTTAGCCACGCCTGCTATGTAAACGTAATATGCCAGCCCTTCCCTTATTAACTGGCATTCTCCACCCCTTGAGCTCACTTTATAAGCTTTTTCAACGCAGCTGGCACACACAACGCCTACGTGTCCTGTGCTCGCTGAAGCTCGTAAAACTCCAAGTTTCCACCCTCCATCCCTGCCGCTTATTAATCGAAGCTCACCGCAGTCGTGTTACAGCCGTTGGGGCATCGTTCCCTTATTACCTGATGGCCATCTTAACCCGTTTTGGTAACAATTTCGCCAGGCTTCAGCTTCCAGGTCGCTCAGATCGCTAATCCCGAAACAAGTTTCGTGAGTTGGGAGGCTTCGTCTCCTACTTCCTGACTCTCGGTCAGCCTGCATCGCAATCTATGCCGTGCCGCCTTCTTTTAAGAACGCCTGCTTACTGTATTACGAACAAACAGAAAAATTTCATAACTGCATGTTTTGCCGTGTGTTCGTAATACAGTGATAAAATATCGTGTTACGCTTTCAGTATAGAGATATTTACAACAATGAAACATATAATTGTTGTGAAACATAACATTTAAATTGTAATGTTCATGACAACAATAGTTTCAAATTTTCGCCCGTAAAGAAGAAAATTTTGCGTTCAAAAGTGCATAAAAAATTGAATAACTCATTAACTAAATCGAAATTTTAAAAAAGGGTAAAAATTCAACAATGTAGGTATATGCCAATACATGTACAACGTTTGATTTTCACATTAAATATTTCCTAAACTAAATTTTAAACCGAAAATCGGTTTATATCAGTGTGTTTCCCTAATATTTTCCTACAAATGTACCAAATTTCATATTTTTGCATGCTATTGATTTTGCAGTACCTGACAGAGAAACTTGAGAAACGCGAAATTTGTCAAACAGCTGAGGCGACAGGGTCGGCAGAGACGACGGCAGCTTTTTTCTTTTAATATAGAGAGATTACTATTTAAAATAGACAATTCCTTTTATAATTACTCGTTTTATGGATTCTCTGCAATATCCACATAACTGTAAAATAATTTTATTGGCTTTAAATTAATCTTAACACACTGTGAGTACTTGTGAAAATATTGAATAGGAAGAGGTGAATTAAGAGTTATTTCTTTTTAATTCCACGAAAAGTACTTTTCTCTCTATATTAAGTAGCTTAAGCCGCCGCTGCCATTGCTGCAACCGCCACCGCTGCCATTGCCGCCACCGCCACCGCTGCCATTGCCGCCACCGCCACCGCCACCGCTGCCATTGCCGCCACCGCTGCCATTGCCGCCACCGCTGCCATTGCCGCCACCGCCACCGCCACCGCAGTTTGACAAATTTCGTGTTTCTCAAGTTTCTCTGTCACGTAGTGCAAAATCTATAGCATACAGATATATGAAATTTGTTACATTTGTAGGGAAATATTAGGGAAACACACTGATATAAACCGTTTTTCAATTTAAAATTTAGTTTACGAAATATTTAATGTCAAAATTAAAGGAAGAGTTTTTGAGCTGAAAGTTCGTCTCCTAGGCAGACTAGCAATAGCAAGACCTCGAATTTTTGGTGACATGTACCTACATAATTGAATTTTTGGTGGCATGTACCTACATAATTGAATTTTTGAAGGACTGAGCCCTTCTTTTAAATTTCAATTTAGTTAATGAGTTATTCAATTTTTATGCACTTTTTATGCAGAATTTTCTTCTTTACGGGCGATGATTTGAAGCTATTGTTGTCACGAACAATTTAATTATTATTTATCAAAATTATTAAAATAATTATTATTAAAAATTACAATTTAATTGTTATTTTTCATAACAATTATATGTTTCATTGTTGTAAATCTCTCTTTGCTGAAAGCGTAACACGATATTTTGTCACTGTATTACGAACAAACTGCAAAACATACAGTTATGAAATTTTGCCGTTTGTTCGTAACATAGTAAGCAATAGGTCTTAAAAGCTCGATTGCGATGCAGGCTTAACGAGCGCCAGGAAGTAAGACACGAAGCCTCCCAACTCACGAAACGGGTTTCGGGATTGGCGAGCGTAGTGAGCTGGGAGTTAAAGCCTGAAGAAATTGTTCGCAAAACGAGTTAAAGTGAGCGTCAACTAATAAAGGTGGCGAAGCCCCCACGAGTGCATCACGCCTGAGGCGTGCTCTGATTAATTAGCGGCAGAAATGAAAGGTGAATCTTGGAGTTTTACGAGCTTCAGTAAGCACAGGATACGCCGGCGGTTAGAATGTCAGAGAATGTCAATTAACAACGAACTGCCCAACAGACGTATTACGCCTGCATAGCAAGCGGCACTAAAGTGCTCGCGAAGAGAACAGGAGGCGAAGCCTACCGACTCGCTAGGCGAAATACGGGTGTTGTCGAGCGTAGCGAGCAAGGGGTGAAAGCGTCAGGGAGCACAGGACACTTAAGAAGTCATGTGAGCCGGTCGGGTTATAAGAGGCCGCGAAGCAAGTTCCAGGACTAGTGATTGTGTTTGAATTTAAACACGCGAAGCGAGTTAACGATTTTTCAGAGGATTGAAACAGGAGTTGGAGCCCCTTAGTAGTTTATAAAACAATAATGCCCCACATTTCATAATGAGTCAAGCGAATACATAGTATATGCGCATACAATGCAATAGTGTTTACTATGTAAAAGTGTACACTATGTATATAATAGAGTATGTAATAATTTACAATTAGTCATAAATTTGCTAGAATTCTCAATAAGTTTGACTTCAAAATGATATTCTCTATCAATAAAAAAACCTATAAGTCTCTTACAAGAACCCTATTGAAAAATTATATAATTGGGGTATTCGCCAAATTTCTTGTCAATGCGGACCGCTTCAAAGAACATCAAAATTGTGTCAAAAACCAAGAAATTAATAGATATTATATCGTTAATCATTGTTGGATGATTAGTCACCGGTTTGATTTTTCTTCTGCCTCCTTTGTTCAAAAGTGCTCAGCAATATTCGATTAGGATTTCTTTAAAACTTTTGATGTCAATAAAAAAATCCAGTAATCAAGTTAATTATTTTTCAATGGCACACCATTTCTTCGAGGTATGGTTTTACCATGTCTAATATTTGTTGCTCTATTTAGGTTTTTTTCTCCAAGTTGCGTTCACATACATTTAATTTATTGTTTCTTCTTTGCTTATCATATTCACAGCGCCTTATATTGTATATTTCGTATTCGCGTTTTACTTTACTTTCTTCAAACTAGGTGGCGCCACAATATTGGGTTTGTTGCTTAGCCATTCTCTATCTGATCGGCATAGTCAGTGACAATTTGAGCGTTCTGGTCCTAACTTGTTGCACTGAATAACAAAAGTAATTGATTTTCAAAACTTGCGCATGCTTTTTAAACTTTATTAGCGCTGCATATCACTTTTTGTACCAAATTTATTATATCTATAATATATCGTCAACATCAAAATAATCATTAACATTTTTCCAGCAAAATATCATCAAATTACTAAAGCATACTAAAATTTGCAAATTTTTGTACGTCCTTGATAGCAGACATATAAATAAGTCTACGCGCATGCTATCAAGGAAGTACAAAAATTTGTTCTTCCAAGTAGCAGCTATATTTATTGTGTATATAATAAAATTTATGTTTCGATATCTTTATTCCTGTCCAGTATTCATGGCTTCCAGTATTCATGGCTTGTAACGTTTTTACCAAATTCCATTCCAATCGCTCCGCTCGTTCGTGAGATATCATCTCCACAGAGTCGCTGACACACACACACGCACACACACAGACATCACCCCCAAAAATGTTCAATTCGTGATCAGGGATGCTTGAAACGTGCTCTCCCGTCGAAAACACGAATTCGAATTTTCGACCCTGTCTTAATACTTTCCTTATATTTACATTATACTATGTAAATAAGGAAAGTAATAAATGGATATAAAAATATATCTCATAAATGAATGATTTTCTTTTAATTATAGCAATTTCGGACTGCATACATTACTTTCATTATTTTGGCAAAGAGTTTTTAAACCTATATATTGTGTTTAGCTGATAAACTCATATATTGTGTTTAGCCAATAAATTCATTTAGCCGATTGTTGAAACAGAAAAAAATTGAACGGGTATATCTTCTAATACAATTTTAGTGTTTTCATTTAGTACATACAAACGGGATCAGGATGTTTTATTCAGATTTACAAATTCAGAGCTACGAATTTGGCGGTATATCGCTAACTTGGTTGATTTCTTAAACGTTGCCAAATTGACTGAAATGTTTCCAAATTGATAAAAATGACGTAAATCAAAGACAAAATCAATCAATCAAATCAATTAACAAAACAAAATATGTTTTGTTAGAAGAAAGTACTGTATAAAGAAATCAAAATGGTTATTTAATTTCGCATTTTACGAGGAAGATTCTATCTTATATCATGTTGCTCAGCAACGCAATTAAATTAAATGTGTTCTTTAATTTTTATTATTATTTTTTCGATTTGAATAATAAATAAATGGATATAAAAATATATTTTATAAATGAAAGGCTTGATTTTTTTAATTATATTAATTGCGAGCTGCGTACATCACTTTCATTTATTCTGGCAGAGAGTTTTCAAGCTAATATATTGTGTTTAGCTAATAAGTTCATATTGTGTTTACCCAATAAATTCATTTATCCAATTGTTGAAACAGAAAAAGATTGTTGAACAGAACGGGTATATCTTCAAATACAATTTTAGTGTTTTTATTTAGAATATACAAACGGAATCACGATATTTTATTCAAATTTGAAATTCAGAGCTACGAATTAATTAGCTAAGATAATTTATTATATTTGAAAACTTCATCGAAAACAACTGAAATTCATTCAAATGACATCATAGAAAAAATAACATGCCTGGCTCTCTCTATAAAAGCAGCACTTCATTCATAAATAATGTCCCATTCATGTTATTCATCCCAATACTATAATAATTTATTTTATTTAAACATTAAGACCATGGAGCTACAAGTAATTAAACTCTATGTGTAAAACATCATCGAAAAAAAATCGTCCTTCTCTTTGTAAAATCAATGAATATTTCATTCATATCAGCTATGCAGACTCCATGAACTAAATGATTTTGTGTTAAAGAAATACAGCAATTCTAATACAGCTCATTCTACATATTTTGCTGTTTACATTTTACATAGGTGAAAAATAGGCTTCGTAGTAGAAATAATCAAATTTGGAGGAGCATTTAAACTCAAATATATTGTAATTGCGTTGTTTCAGTATGTAGATGCACAGAATTTAAACAAAAATAAAGTGGTTTTAGGACGGATACAACACTCAATATGAATTAAAAAGAACTTTAAAAATCACGATTTTGCGATAAGATGGATGCCATATATCATTTTGAAGTGGGTCATGTGATCTTTTCATATCATGATCACGTGATCGCTTCATTTAAGAGGTGTTAATATTATTTTAATTTTTATTTAAAAAACTACTGAATATATTTCGCTGAATTTTTTTTATATATTTTATGGAACAATTTGAATATTACCTAAAATTTTCGAAGCAATTTGTGAATTTAAAATCCGCTTCAAAAATGTTTGAAAAATTAGGTCCCATTGGGCTCAATGTAGTTCATTTTTTCAATCCGGGTTCAATTCAAAACTAATTGGGTGACATTATTCATTTATATTTCCAGACGTCCTACAGACTGTCTGAACAACATACTAAAATTTCATTTTGATTAAGTCATTTTTACGGCAGTTATCGTGCTAACGGACAGACAGACAGACAGAAAGAAAGACAGAATGAACAAAGTCATAAACACTTTTCAACTTTGTTGTAAAGTGTTAAAAACTGGACTGCGTAATGGCAGTAAAATGTGATATTCTACAGTAAAAGCTGCAAAATAAATAGATGAAAATATATTGTAATGTAAAAACAAGAGAATGTATAAGTAAGGCTAAAATAAGATACTAAGGAGAGTATATTAAGAATTTTAGGCTATTCGAAATTTATTAACTATACCATTTACTAAATATGTTGGATATTCACATAATTTACTGATAATTTTGAGGTTATTAATGTGCAAAGCATGTGAAATTTTTTATCTGATAATCTATAAATTCTAAAAAGTTGATTAAGAATAATATTTCTAAACAATTGAATCGAGTTGGAGGAATTAAAAGGTTTTATTAATATTGAATTTAAAAAAGTATTTTTTATCATGTAAATTAGTAACTATCCCATTAGTAGGTTCTATAATTAGATTTAAATCCAAATAATTAATATTTTTACTAATAGTAGTTTCATTAGGTATTAATTCCAAATTATCCGGATAGAAATCTATATGACATAATTATCAGTAAATACTAAGCAAATCAGATCATCTACATATCTGTAAATTTTATAATCTATAGAAGTAAAGAAGTTTTCATAATGATATAGGAATAAATTAGCTAACATACTGCTACTACAGCCACCTTGAGGAACCCCTGAGACTTGTAAGTATAATTTATTACCTTGAAAAATATAATTATTGAAAAGAACAAAATGGAGAAGTTTAGGAAAATTGGTAAATTTAGTTAGATGAGAATGATTAGTAATATAGGCATTATATAAAGCTAATATGACATCATAAAGATCAGTGATCTTAGTATTATTAAATAGATCTTTAAAATCAAAAGTTTGCAATCCTATTATTTTACCTAGTGATGTTAATTTATTTTTTAATTCTTTACTATTATTTAGAATAATGTAGTTATCACTAGAATCTCGTAAAATACTATTTAGTACATTTAAATAATTTAGTAATAATTTACTAGCAGTAGTAGAGTATGAATTATGACCACTAGTTACAGTTGTAAATTTAATAGGATTTTTATGAAATTTACGAATAAGCACAATATATGAAAATTTCAAAAATTTATTAATTGTATCTAAATCACTATACATATTGATAATTTTCAATTTGATACTTTTAACAAAGTGTTTCAAGTACTATAAATTACTCAAGTACTATAAAGTACTATTAACAGAGTGTTAATCGAGTTTAAATAGACTATTATTTTTTGAATAATCTAACAGATATTGTATATAGAATTTTTTGCAGATAATAGCATAATTATTAGAGGCTTTATCAACATAAGTAATAACAAAAGCTTTATGTAAATAATTTATAGAATGTTTTATAATATCCATATTATATATAGATCTAGATAAATTGATACTCCAAATGGCATTTTAATAGACTTTAAAATAGTAAATTCCCACATATTAAATGCCTCTAAAGGCTGAGCATATTTAGAAGCTAATCCATAAATAACTTTATCAAGGTCAAGATTTATTGATTTTAAGACTTTATTAGAATTATTACAAGAAGGTAACCTGAATTTTGTACCAAATGACATTAAGGTTCTTAAAGATTTATCTTTAACTATGGCTATGTCTCCAGTAACTATATGCCTCAAGTGTGGATTTATAAAATTAGCATAATTATCAACTCTACAAATACATTCACCATCCAAATTTTTTGAGGAATCTTTATCGACTGATAGAGATTGAAAAATTTCATTGTAATTAAAAATTGTTCTACTAATAGGCTTGTTGTATTTAAAAATCTTAGTGGCATTCAAATCCTTAACAGGCAATAAGTGATGAAACCGATTAAATAAATTCCTAAAATTGATAGAATTATAAATGGGATGCTTAAAAGATATTACACAATAAGAATTAGAACAATTATTATTATGAAAATGATTAAGTTTTATTTTTAAATATTTTGATCTAGTAATGAGCAAATCATAGAAAATATGATTAAAATGTTCATTAGTTAGATTTAATTTTAAGAAAATAGCATAAACTGTATTTAATTATTTTTCCTTAACCGAAAATACCCATGATTTTATAAATGTCCATTGAAATGAGTTGTTAAAATGTTGATGCATACTTTTAATCTCAGCTTTAAAATCATGGTGAGGGGAGCTTCCTTTACCGCGTATAAATCCTTTGAGCTTAGCCGAATTTCTATTATGTAACAGAGGATTCAAAAAAGATGATTAAAAATGGAATATTTATTGCTTACAAATATATTTTTTACAATATTACCATTGAGATATAATTGATTTAATCCATATGGAAAAAAAGTACAATTTGATTTAATGTATAAGTTTTCAAAGAACATTCTATCAGCTATATTAGTTTTTATATCCAAAATATGTATAGTAATATTTTCAAAACCATGTTTAGCAAAGTGTTTATATTCAATTTTATTAGAAGTAGGAAGAAAATTATTATTGAGGATAAATTTTTTGACATGATCTCTGTGAACATTCATTCGTAGATGAATAGAATTACTGATCTGTCTTATATAAGATGAATTACATATGTTACAGGATATTTTGTAGATGCAATTAAAAATTTTACAGAAAGACTTTTGGCTACTTTGATTGGTAATTTCAGAGTTAGAAGCAAATGGGCAGGTTTTGCAATTTTTATTCTTACATTTATTGAAGTTATAATTCTTAGCTGGGCAATTATTATATCTAAAACTATCCATGGCACAATGCTGGTAAATGGATATCAGTCTAAAAAATTCCCAACATAAATTGAAAATACCGGGCGATATCTATCAAATTATATAATAATATAAATATATTTGCCAGTCACTAAATCAAATAAAAAGTGTAATTCATAATGGTAATAGTAATTTTATACAGTACAACAGTATAACATATAGAAATTAATAATAGAAATAAAATAATTGCTTATATATAAGTATAAACAACTAAGTCCAAGTAAAACCTACTAATAATGTAGTAAGGAGGATATTACAAGAAAAAAAAGAAATGATTTAACCATAAAGTTACTATCAATTCTAAACTAGATTAAATAAAACACAAGGTATTATAAAATACATAAAGTGTAATTCTTGGATTCACATAGAATCCTATCCAATTAGGTAAAAATAATTAGTTTGTACTAAAAAGTACAGTTTATGCAATTAAAAAAGGTTTCAAAATAACATCAGTACTACAATCCCATAAGTAATTACCCAGTCATAAAATTACAAAAATTACTGAAATAGTAAGAAGAAATAACAATAGATGGCAGCACTTGAATTTGTATCTTCTAATATTACATTACTAATGGCTAAAGAAAAATTGCAATACATATAAATATAACATGTAAAATTTACTAAATTAAAAAAACAGAAAGGAAGAGAACGATTTATAATACTTATAGCATATTTATAATTAATAACCTAGGCAAATAAAAAAAAAAAAAAATAGGAGAATGGGCCACAGAAAACTTCAAACAACATTGGAAGAAAGTAGATTTAAAAGTAATACATAATAATAATTATAATAAATAATTACATTACTAAATTTAGCGCAAATACAGCATAAATTTGAATAGATTGCAAATAGAATGTTTCTTTAATACGAAGCATACAAAAGGAATTAGAACAGTGTTGAAGACCCAGACCGACCGACTCGTCAACAAGGACATGAGCAGGAATTAGAACAGTGTGTAGAAATGAATAGTTAGATATACTAAACTTAGAGTAAGAATGTATGAATGCCAATGCAATATACATTTAATTTATTGCGCAAATTCAGCTAATAAATAAAGCGTTTTCAATAAAAAAATTTAAAATAGTAAATCCAATACATATATGTATATGCATATATATATATATATATATGTATATGTATATTTATATATATATATATATATATGTGTGTGTGTGGGTGTGTGTGTATTAGATGGAATAATAACCAATTTCGAGTAATTACGAAAAATTAAAACAATCAATTCACCAAAGCAACCACGGCTATCATGCCGAAAGAAGAAATGAACAGCACTGGCTTAAATTGGAAGTTAATTAGACTAGATTTTTTATCAGATCTGTGCTTCTAACCCTAATTAACACAAACAAATGCTTGTTTCAAATATCGCAATAGTATGTTACTATAAATGTCATAAACTCATACTACAAGCATTGAAAGAGGAAAAATTGAAAAATTATTAAAAAATTACATATTACCATGAACCATGAGGCGGGAACTCAGTATACACACGAAATGAAAGCGAGCAGTTGTAACTGAATGAAGAAAGTCGAGATGTATCCGGGAGAAGGAGAAGAGAATAGAATATGGAATCAGAGGGTAACAAATAGTCGAAGGGATCTCCACTGAAACCCATCCAGGGAGTTAGAGTTACAGACAGGACAACCATAATTAATAAAATGTAAACAGTATGAACATAAAACATAGATGAAAAATCTTACTATAAAGTGATTCATAGGAGAAGTGAGTAAACGAGCGAGTATGCGACTAACACCATTAGAGGGGGCTCAAATCCTTGTTACAAACTGGTTAATATTACATATTTTTATCGAAAATAATTTTCAAAATATTAAATATTTCTGTATCTCATTTTCTAATTTTTTGTTTTTCATTTGATTTTTGTTTATTTTATTAATTTTAATTTTTACACTTTACAACATAGTTGAAAAGTGTTTATGACATTATTCATTCTATCTGTCTGTCTGTCTGTCAGTTCGCTCGATAACTGCCGTAAAAATGACTTTATGAAAATGAAATTTTAGTATGTTGTTGAGACGTTCCATATGGGAATGTAAATGAATAATATCACCCAATTAGTTTTGGATTGAACCTGGGTTGAAAAAATGAAATGCAGTGGACCCTATGGGACCTAATTTTTCAAACATTTTTTAAGCGAAATTAAAATTTACAAACTGCTTTGAAAATTTTAGGAAATATTCAAATTATTCCATAAAATATATAAAAATTTTCAACAAAATATGTTCGGTAAGCCTCTATCTTGTGTCAAAATCCAGATTTTTAAAGATCTTTCTAATTTATATTTAGTTTTGCATTCGTTGTAAAGCCGCTTTATTTTTTTCTGCGCATGTATATACTTCGTCAATGCAATTACAATATTTTTTAGTTTAAATGATCATCAAACTTTGATTATTTCTACAACGGAGCCTAATTTTCACATTTGGAGAATATAAACACATCAAGCTGTAAGATGAGTTGTATAAGAATTGCTGAATTTCTTTAAAGCAAAATTATTTAGCTCTGGAATCTGCAATATAGCTGATATGAATAAAACATTCATTGATTTTACATAGAGAAGCAGACGATTCTATTGTATTGACTTTTCGATGAAGTTTTAAGCATGGAGTTAGAAAGTATTTTTACTTTCATAGCTTTAAGTTTTTAAGTAAAATGAATCATTGTAGTATTGTGATAATTTTCAAAATATCGCCGCTGAATGAAGGGAATGGAAAAAGTTTATGAATGAAATGTTCACTTCTTTTATACAGAGAGCCAGGCGATTTTTATTTCGATGACGTTTCACTAAACTTCATTTGCTTTCGATGAAGTTTGCAAATATAATAAATTATTGTAGTATTGTGATAATTCTAAGACTATTACCGCAGAATGTATCGCATTTTAGAGATGTTTAAATAAAATTGAATTGCAGTTGGATAGTGTTTCATAATCAATGCTTTATGCATGATTGATCTTTCTTGTTATATAATCGCATAATGAATAATAATCATAATTGGTTTTATATATATATATATATAGATAGATAGATAGATAGATAGATAAATAGATAGATAGATAGATAAATAGATAGATACAGGGTGATTGGAAAATGATGATCCAAACTTTACGAGGTGGTAGTACACACACACACACATACGGGGCGCGGTAGCCCATTGGCTAGCGCGCTGGAGCTGCACTCGGTAGACCCGGGTTCAATTCCAGCCACTGCCAAAACTGCCGCCGTGTTCACGCGGAGTACGATCACGTTAAACATGTGGGTCCGTAAGCCCTTCCGAGAGGTTGGTGGTAGGGAAAGGAGGGTACGGTCCCTGTGGATGCCTCCCCCACTGGGTTCCGGTCCAAATTGGGTGACACTTCCCGGCCGTCCAAACAGTTACCTTATACCTTTCTGGTAGGTCGGACGGTCTGGGTCTCAACAACAACAACACACACACACATATATATATATATATATATATATTAGAAAAATGTAATAATAAAAATGGCTCAAGTAAACGTGAAATATCAATATCACCATAGAAGCATACATATATATATATACACTGGCGGAAAATAAAATCCCAACACCAAGAAGAAATTAGTTTAGAGGAATGAAATTTAGGCATAACAATTGTGTAAATAACATATTGATTTGATTAAAGTTTCAAGGTCACAGGCTAAAGTATGCGCGAGAAGAGCCATTTCAAATGTGAAATGGTGGTACATTAATAACCGCTGTAGCCGCTACGATTTTGAATGCAAGCATGCAAACGTGCATGCATTATATCGTACAGGTGCCGTATATCATTTTGTGGGATAGAGTTCCATGCCTGTTGCACTTGGTCAGTCAAATCAGCAACGGTTCATGTTGGTTGTGGATGACTCTGGATTTGTCTTCCAAAAATGTCCCATACGTACTCGATTGGAGAAAGGCCTGGTTATCTCGTAGGACAAGGCAACATGTCGACACTCTGTAGAGCATGTTGGGTGGCAGCTGCGGTATGAGAACGAACGTTATCCTGTAATAAAACACCTTCTTGAATACTGCTCATGAATGGCAACCCAATCGGTTTAATCACCAGTCTGATGTACAAATTTGCTGTCAAAGTGTTGGGATAACGACAAGAGTGCTCCTGCTGTCATTGGAAATGGCTCCCCAGGCCATAACTCCTGGTGTATGTCCAGTGTGTCTACGCCGTAGACAGTTTGGTTCTAAGCGCTCACCTGGCCACCTTCTTACCAACATACGACCATCACTGGCACCAAGTCAGAAACGACTCTCATCGGAGAATACAACAGATCTCCACTCCACCCTCCAATGAGCTCTAACTTGACACCACTAACGTCGCAGATGGCAGTGATTCGGAGTTAGTGGTATGAACGCTACAGGCCATCTGGCTCGGAACTGTCCCTCAAGTAATCTATTTCTTACAGTTCGCTGTATCACTCTGGGTCCAACAGAAGCTCTAATTACTACTGCAGGTGCAATACGATCCGCCACAGCCGTGAAACGAATACGGTGGTCTTCCCTCTCAGTAGTGACCCGTGTGCGGTCGGACTCCGGTCTTCTTGAGACAGTGCCTTCCCTTGACCATTGCTGCCAACAATCATGCACAGTGGATACATTCCTGCCAAGTCTTTCTGCAATATCGTGGAAAGAAAATCTACCTTCTCGTAGCCCTATTATACGGCCTCGTTCAAACTCACTAAGCTGCTGAGACTGCCTCCTTTGTCTCCTTAAAGGCATTCTTGACTCAAACCTAGCTCACGACGTCTAGCGGAAAATTTGAATAGGCGTCATCTTTCATATGTGCGAAAACGCACCTCCCAAATTTCATTTATGTAGCACAACTCCTTCTTGGTGTTGGGATTTTATTTTCCGCCAGTGTATGTATATATATATATATATATATATATATATATATATATATATATAGGTACGCAACTGTACAACTTGATGAAGTACAGACATATAATGCATAGAGTATATTTAATATTTAAATGTCATTACAAAATAGTGAAGTAGCGATCACTTGCTCTACACTAACATTGACAAAATCTTAAGCAGCTCTACGCAGTGTATTTTCATGCCGTAAAAACATATTTTTCATAGTTACCCAATGTAAACTTATTTAATATGTTTTATTTAAAAGCGTCCTATGTTAGGAGGTAACAAAATTATTTTACGTTCCTTATGAGGCCTGCAGAAAAGGACGCAAACGGACCACTATATTTAATATTTTAAGGTCTTTACAAAATAATGTAGTAATGATCAATTGCTTTAAACTAACAACAAAATCTTGAGCAATGCTGTACAGAGGATTTTCATGGCAAGAATTTTCCATTATCAACCAGAGTGTTCTGAAGACGATTGGCCGGCGTTCTATATATTTTAATTGACTGTAGCCTTGCTCAGCATAGCTTTCTGGATGCATTAGCAGCCGAAAATTGGAATCAGGATTAAAAGAATTAATTTATTATATAGAATATACTTTTAAAATATTAGCGACATATATTGATAATATGCAAAAAAAAAATATATATTATATATATTAAAAATAATATGAAAATAAATAAATATAATAAGTCTAATTTAAAACATGAACAGTGTCATACCCTGGTTCAAAAACAATAAGGAGGAAAATAAAGTAAAGAGGATATGAAAGGAAATATCTAACAAAAAGAAACCATTGATACCATATAAGGCACATTGATCTTAATTTTAAATTATGAATAATACACATGAATTTATCAACATCCAAGAGCAATACATGCAAATCAAGTTCTAACATCAAAGGATTACCAAAATTTGGAGGCTCAAGATATTAAAATGACAATAAATAAAAAAGAAAACAGAAAAACGAATCCGAAAATATGATATTGGATAGAACCTCTGTAGATCCAGCTTTTCAAGGATCTTTGCATCCACATAGGTTCCAAATATGTTTCGCTCAACGATACAGCCACATGACCGAAACATCGTCAAAAGATCCGACACATTACCAGACAGAAACAAGAATGGAAATTACAAATAATATTAGGCAAATGGAAAGAAGAGGAAGAGAGTGCATATAGCAAACATATCAGTAATTTATCCAACAATCCACAAGGATGCAGATAGAAATTAAAACTCATACCTTTCTTCACCATTATTCAGGGCGCCTAATATTTCGCTGCTCTTTCCTAGGATGAATTTGGAAAGAATACACTAGAGAGCGCCATCTGTTGTGAATTATAGGAAATACTCTTAAATAAGATATTCAACCAATAGACAATAAATATACAAATAGATATGCTTCAAACCCAAGAATTAGAGACATAAAGAAAATATGTTTACTAATTATACTAAATAATAATTAATAATTAATATTTATATAATATGTATCCAAAACTTATCACAAAGATAATTAAAATCTCAAAGAATATTTTAATATTTAAAGTATACAATAGCAATTTCAAATTTTACTAAAACAGTAAATAACAGATTATAAATTGAATTCAAAATTTCCAAAGTGATATTTAATAAGATTATCTGGATAGGATTCAACCTTACAGTATCGAAATAAATCTGCTAGATGGTTACTATATTGTGTATTTTCACATAACCTAAAAATCCTCTGAAATTGATTTATTAAAATATTTTTGTAAACCTGTTGACTCATACATGAGTTAAAATTGATTATCTTGTGAATTTTATATGGAAAACCTTTTTTTTGTCAAAAATGTTTGCCAAAAATGAATATTCATTATCAAGAGAGTAAGTTAAATCTAAGAAATTAACACTAGATGAGATGTTGCTTTCGTTTGGTATAAGGGATAAATTTGGGGGATAAAAATCAAAATCTGTATCATTTGATGAGGGAGCTATTTTAATGAGAATTACATCATAAATGTATATCTGTAGAAAGTATATGCAGAGTTTATAAAATTGGACTCGTAGAAGTGTAGATAAAGATTTGCAAGAGCTGAACTGGCAAAGTCACCCTGCGGAACACCCTTAATTTACATATAAATTTTATTGCCTTGTATCAAGTAATTATTAAAAATGACACACTTGAGAGAGAGAGAAGGTGGTGCACGTAAGATTGATCTATATCCAAATTTTGCCTATAATAGAAAGATTTAAATATATCCCAAATTACTTTATATAGATCTCTTTTGTCAATATTGTTGAAAAGGTCCTTAAAGTCATAAGTTTAAAATCTCAAAATATTAATCGCATCCAACTTTTGAATTAATTGATAACTGTTATTAATAATATGAGAAGTTTAATTATCAATTATATTAAAAAGGATTTTATTAAGAATGATCAATAGAGATTTACTAGCAACAGTTGAATATGATTTATGTACTATAGTTACAGATCTAAAAGAAATAGGATTTTTATGAAATTTTGAGATCATGATAATATAAGGGAATCTTAGATTGTTGCAAGGTAATTTTAATAGTTTATGAAATGCAATAATTTTCTTAGATATAGTTGTTGCTGAAGAATCAGTTTTTTTAAATATATTATTGTAATTTATGAAATCGTTGAAAATTTGTACATAATAATTTTTACAAATGATAGCGTGATTGTTGGCAGCTTTATCCATATATGTGATGACAAATTGTGATTTTAGTTCATTTATTGCCTGCTTCAAGTTTGTAAAGTTAATTGTAGGTTTAGTTGTAGGCAAGTTACCTAAAAGATGTTTAACGTTTGTCAGAATGCTGGCCTTCCACATATCGAAAGTTTCAATGGGATAGTTTTTACTACAAGCAATTTCGTATATGAATTTTTCTAGATCAATATTTAGTTGTTTAATTAAAAGACAGTGATTTAATGAATTTTGGATTCGAAATTTGGTACCATAAAGCATAAGATTTTTAAGTGCTAAATTTTGAACAATATTGAGATCACTAGTAATTATGTGTTTATGATTGCAGTCTATAGCACTTGATATATCATATAACAAGAACATACAAAATAAAACATCGTTATTAATATTTTCATTTAATAATTCACTATATAAACATGAATAAAAACATATTCCAAATGCATCCATATTTACCGGCGTTATGGGTAATATGGTTGCATTTTACTGACCATTTCATTCAAGAATTCTACACAGCCTCTGAATATCAATTGAGCTTTGCCTACAAAATGCTATTTTCAGAATCATTCCCAGTTTTCCTTCTATTTCTCACCTTTTATGGAGTTGATGGGTTCTTTTATGTTCCTGTCTGGCCTAAAAATATGTCATAAACAGCTCTTTATCACGAAACGTGAGGTGGTCAATCACTAATAAAATATCTCGGAATTCTTATCGTGAAGATATGGAAAATAAATTGAAGCAAATACATACATTTGAGGTTACTAAAAGATATTGAATTTAGAATATATATCGGAGTATTCGAAAATTTTGAAAAATGTAAAGTATTTCACAATTACATAGTAGAAAAATTTATTCTAAAAAAAGGCATATAAAAGAGAAATTTCAAATTATTTTTAAAGTTTGACAAAGCACATTATTCTGTTTAAATAAACAGAAATATGCGACTAAAACATAATTTCATACAGAAAACATCTGACGCAACTAACACATAATTTTCCTTCTTCTTCTTCGACCCAGACCGTCCAACCTAACAGAAAGTGTAAGGTATCTGCTTGGACAGTCGGAAAGTGCCACTCATTTTAGACCGAAACCCAGTGGGGGAGGCATCTACAGGGACCGTACCCTCCTTCCCCTTCCACCAACTTATCGGAAGAACTTACAGACCCGCATGTTTAATATTGATCAATCTCTGCGTAAACACGACGACAGTTTGGGAAGAGACGGGAATCGAACTCAGGTCATCCGAGTGCAATCCCCGGGCGCTAGCCACAGGGCTATCGCGCCCCACATAATTTCCCTTGCAGATAATTGAATTTCGAATTTATGGCAGTACAATAAAATATTTTAGATGTTTCTTCTGACAGGATGTCACTGAAAATCAATCAGCTGATTGTTGCTGCTGATAAAAAAAATCTGATGTGGGCAACACATGACTTTCCTTATATAATGTAATGAATTTACTACTTTTACAGTAAAAAAATAGGTTTTTCTTATAGTAGATACTAATATTCTTTCCAAGATATTGAATTTTCGACAATTAGTTGTCATTTTCATTGATTTAGCGTCATTTTTATCCATTTGACGAGATTTGCGTTAATTTGGCAACATTTCAAAAAGTCGCCAAGTTGGCGACATTTCGCCAAATTCGTCGCCAAAATCTCGCCAAGAGTTATGCACTAAGAAAAAAGTTATTCTTACAGCAGATAAATGACTATTGGCGTTCAAATACAAAAGTATTATTTAAAGTATATTTTTTCATGAATGGAACGAGCTAGATCCACGAGAATGACGTCACTCAATTTATCGCATGGTATTACATATGAAAAGTGAACATGTTTCTCAATAGGAATTTTTTTTATGTGACTTTTTCATAATTTTTTTGAAAAATGTACAATATCTCGAGAACGGTTCATGTTAGCCTTCAAAAATTTATGCCAATCGTTTTCTAATGAAAAATTACATAAGAAATGTCTATTTGCGTAACTTTATTAGCGGTTTTGATTTTTTGACGATTTTTTCAAAATTTCATTCGAAAATTTAGGGAGGTTCTGAACATTCGATTACGTATAAAAACAATAGGCTTCCAGTGTTTACGGATTGTGATTTTTGTACCAAATTTGGTTCGAATCGGTCCATTCGTTCGTCAGTTATCGTCTCCACAGACTCACTGACACACACACATACACACATACTTTCACACACACACACACACACACACACACAGACATCACTCCAAAAATGTTTGATTCGTGATCAGGGATGCTTGAAACGTGCTCTCCCGTCGAAAACTCGAATTCGAATTTTCGACCCCGTCACAATACTTTCCTTATACATTATGTATATAAGGAAAGTAATAAGGTTGCCAAATTTCATGCATAATTTTATTATTGAGAGATTTTATTATTTTGAGATCCTATTGAGATTCTCTCTGTAGAAAAGTAAAGTACCTATCAACAGAATGACTCATTATAACTGCTTGACAAGACTGCCCATTCATTCCTAGTTAGAAATTCTTAGAATTAAATCAACCTAATTTTATAATAAAGAAAATATTTGCTTACTTTTATCTTCATTTTAGTTCAAAAACTGGAAGTATCTTCAGAACAACGTATTAGGGTGTCGTTTTTTACTTTCCTTATATACATAATGTATAAGGAAAGTATTGTGACGGGGTCGAAAATTCGAATTCGAGTTTTCGACGGGAGAGCACGTTTCAAGCATCCCTGATCACGAATCGAACATTTTTGAAGTGATGTCTGTGTGTGTGTGTGTGTGTGTGTGTGTGTGAAAGTATGTGTGTATGTGTGTGTGTCAGTGAGTCTGTGGAGACGATAACTGACGAACGAATGGACCGATTCGAACCAAATTTGGTTCAAAAATCACAATCCGTAAACACTGGAAGCCTATTGTTTTTATACGTAATCGAATGTTCAGAACCCCCCTAAATTTTCGAATGAAATTTTGAAAAAATCGTCAAAAAATCAAAACCGCTAATAATGTTACGCAAATAGACATTTCTTGTGTAATTTTTCATTAGAAAACGATTGGCATAGATTTTAGAACGCTAACATGAACCGTTCTCGAGATATTGTACATTTTTCAAAAAAATTATGAAAAAGTCACATAAAAAAAAAAAATTCCTATTGAGAAACATGTTCACTTTTCATATGTAATACCATGCGATAAATTGAGTGACATCATTCTCGTGGATCTAGCTCGTTCCATTCATGAAAAAATATACTTTGAATAATACTTTTGTATTTGAACGCCAATAGTCATTTATCTGCTGTAAGAATAACTTTTTTCTTAGTGCATAACGCTTGGCGAGATTTTGGCGACGAATTTGGCGGAATGTCGCCAACTTGGCGACTTTTTCGAAATGTTGCCAAATTAACGAAAATCTCGCCAAATGGATAAAAATGATGCTAAATCAATGAAAATGACGACTAATTGTCGAAAATTCAATATCTTGGAAAGAATATTAGTATCTACTATAAGAAAAACCTATTTTTTTACTGTAAAAGTAGTAAATTCATTACATTATATAAGGAAAGTCATGTGTTGCCCACATCAGATTTTTTTTTTAATTTTAAAATTACAAGTAAATTTTCAAAAATCATTTATCTTCAGCGGTAATTTTTTTTTTCTTGGATAATCCAGATCTTGGATCGGTATTGAAAAGTAGTAGTTTTCTTGGATCGGTATTGAAAAGTATTAGTTTTCTTGGATAGGTATTGAAAAGTATTAGTTTTCTTGGATCGGTATTGAAAAGTATTAGTTTTCTTGGATCGATATTGAAAAGTATTAGTTTTCTTGGATCGGTATTGAAAAGTATTAGTTTTCTTGGATCGGTATTGAAAAGTATTAGTTTTCTTGGATCGGTATTGAAACGTATTAGTTTTCTTGGATCGGTATTGAAAAGTATTAGTTTCAGTCAGACGTCGGTTGAGCCGCGACATCACTTTTCCGCTAAAATTCTGAGAAACTGAAATTAAAAAAATCTGATGTGGGCAACACATGACTGTCCTTATATAATGCAATGAATTTACTACTTTTACAATAAAAAAATAGGATTTTCTTATAATAAATACTTATATTCTTTCCAAGATATTGAATATTCGTCAATTAGTCGTCATTTTCATTAATTTAGTGTCATTTTTATCCTTTTGGCGATATTTTCGTTAATTTAGCATAACATTTAAAAAAGTCGCCAAGTTGGCGACATTCCGCCAAATTCGGTGCCAGAATCTCGCCAAGCGTTATGGATGGAGAAATAAGTTATTCTTATAGCAGATTAATAAGTATTAGCGCTCAAATACAAAAGTATTACTCAAAGTATCATTTCAGTGAATGGAACAAGCTAGATCCACGAGAATGATGTCACCAAATGTATCGCATGATATTACATATGAAAAGTGAACATGTTTTTCAACAGTTAATATATTTTTTTAATTTATGGGATTTTTTGATACATTAATTTAAAAAATATGCAATATCTCGAGAACGGTTCATTCTAAAGTTGATGTCATTCGTTTTCTAAGGAAAAATTACATAAGAAATGTCTATTTGCGTAACTTTATTAAAGGTTTTGATTTTTTGATGACTTTTTCAAAATTTCACTCGAAAATTTAGGGGATTCTGAACATTCGATTACGTTTAAAAACAATAAGCTTCCAGTATTCGCGGATTGTGATTGATGTACCAAATTTCATTCGAATCGCTCTATTTGTTCGTGAGGTATCGTCTCCATAGCCTCACTGACACACACACACACACACACACACACAGACATCACCTCAAAAATGTTTGATTCGTAATCAGGGATGCTTGAAACGTGCTCTCCCGTCGAAACCTCGAAATCGAATTTTCGACCCCATCACAATACTTTCCTTGTACATTATGTATATAAGGAAAGTAATAAAAATGTAAAAATTATAAAATCAGACGAAAATCCAGATATAGACGACAGGCACAACAGTGATAATTGAGACGGATTTTAAGAATATAAAATGCAATATTTATCTCTATTTTAGCAATATACTACATATAAAAATTTCATATTGGCAGCAGATGACGTTAAGAACCCAAAGTATTCAGCTCACCTATTGACTATAGAGTAAATAAATGCATGGTCGGGAAAGGATATCTTCAGTATATTAAGATACCCAGCCATACTACATAGATTGGACCTCATCCCCGACAGTCTTGTATTTATTTAGATCTTTAAAAAATAAAAATTGAAGAATATATATGAGTTAAACAAACAGTTTTACATATGTGATTTGAATTATCATTACAAGTACATCCAACTAGACACACTTGCGAATGACAAAACTGTTGGGAAAATGAAAATTTAAATTTGAATCTGGAAAAGCGAACCAAAACTAGAATATTAGGAAGGCAATTTAGAGAAAATAATTTCGAAATAAAATTTAGAAATCCAACAAAATAAAATGAAGTGAAGAAACAGAAAAAAGGCCAAAAAGAAGAAAATGAAGAAAGGCCATTTAGAAAAAAAAAATTTAGAATTAAAATTTGGAAATATATAAATAAAAAGAAAAATTTAGAAAGAGAGATAAATTTCAAAATGAAGTTAGATAGATTTTTCCCCATAACAGAACATCATAATGTATGTAAAAGCAAGTAAAATGCAGTAACTTGACTTTATTGATCATAGAAAATAAAAAGCAGTACTCTGAATAAACTTCAGAAACTTTATTAAATAGATTGGGCGACGATAATACAAATTTTTATTTTGTTTATTGAAGCTGGGTTGGAACAAACAGATGGACTTAAACCAATTTGGTTTATTACAATTTGAAGGTTGAAAGAGGCAGCAAATGACTGTCGGCAGCAAATAATGCCATTACTTTACTTCTTTCAATGCGAAATAATGATGTTTAACATCCACGGCACAATGTTTAAACGTTATACAGTACAATAACATTTAGCGCTTTTCTAGATGACATCATGTTATTAGTTATTTCGAAACACCACTTTAATTTATATTTTCCACAAATCTAACTTGACAACTGGATATATTGGCAGCATCTGCTAGCTAAGCAATATAGTTCATTAATTTAAAATATGTTAATAATTAGTTTATCAATTTGGCATAATTTTTGGAACTTTGGCGTTCTTTTTACTTTCCTTATATACATAATGTATAAGGAAAGTATTGTGACGGGGTCGAAAATTCGAATTCGAGTTTTCGACGGGAGAGCACGTTTCAAGCATCCCTGATCACGAATCAAACATTTTTGAAGTGATGTCTGTGTGTGTATGTGTGTGTGTGTGTGTGTGTGTGTGTGTGTGTGTGTGTGTGTGTGTGTGTGTGTGTGTGTGAAAGTATGTGTGTGTGTGTGTGTGTGTGAAAGTATGTGTGTGTGTGTGTGTGTGTGTGTGTGTGTGTGTGTGTGTGTGAAAGTATGTGTGTGTGTGTGTGTGTCAGTGAGCCTGTGGAGACGATAACTGACGAACGAATGGACGGATTCAAACGAAATTTGGTACAAAAATCACAATTCGTAAACACTGGAAGCCTATTGTTTTTATACGCAATCGAATATTCAGAACTCCCCTAAATTTTCGCGTGAAATTTTGAAAAAATCGTCAAAAAATCAAAACCGCTAATTAAGTTGCGCAAATAGACATTTCTTATGTAATTTTTCATTAGAAAACGATTGACATAAATTTTAGAACGCTAACATGAACCGTTCTCGAGATATTGCATATTTAAAAAAAATATCAAAAAGTCATAAAATAAAAAAAACATTTCCTTTTGAGAAACATGTTCACTTTTCATATGTAATACCATGCGATACATTGGGTGACATCATTCTCGTGACCTAGCTCGTTCCATTCATGAAAAAAGATACTTTGAGTAATACTTTTGTATTTGAACGCCAATAGTCATTTATCTGCTGTATAACTTTTTTCTTCGTCCATAACGCTTGGCGAGATTTTGGCGACGAATTTGGCGGAATGTCGCCAACTTGGCGACATTTTGAAATGTTGCCAAATTAACGAAAGTCTCGCCAAATGGATAAAAATGGCGCTAAATCAATGAAAATGACCACTAATTGTCGAAAATTCAATATCTTGGAAAGAATATAAGTATCTACTATAAGAAAAACCTATTTTTTTACTGTAAAAGTAGTAAATTTATTACATTATATAAGGAAAGTCATGTGTTTCCCACATCAGATTTTTGCCAAAGTGACGACATAGTTGCCATTCAGCACCATTTTCAAACAGTCGTCAAGTTGGCAATATTTCTCCAAGTTAGACTCCAAAGTACGCAAATGTATCATCAAATGTTACATATTTGACGATAATACTGATCAATTTTAAGTAATTTCTCAGATAAATGTATTTGAAAAATGTGCAATATCTTTAGAATGGTTCAAGCTAGCGTTCAAAAGTTTATGTCATCCGTTTTAAACTAAAATTAATTACGTACAAAATGATTATTAATTTAGCATCAATGAATACCCTGATTATTTTATGATTATTTTCAACAATTCATTCGAAAATATTAGGGTTTGCCGAACATTCGATTAAAATCAATAGGAATCTAGTATTCATGGATGGTAATTATAGTACTAAATTCCGTTCAAAACGCTTGATTCGTTCATGAGATATCGCTTCCACAAATTCTCGGACGCATACATTAACACACACGAACACACATACATACACATACGCACAGACATCACCTCTAAAACTTTCAATTCGAGTTCAGGGATGCTTAACACGCTCTCTTCCGGCTAAAACTGGAATTCGAATTTTCAATCCTGTCACAATACTTTCCCAATATAATGTACTACGCATGTAGGGAACGTGAAACTGATAGAAACATTAGCAAAATTATGTTTTATTTTCAAAACAAAATACAAATATTTCAGCATATAGAATTTATACAAATGTCAGTAAGCACTCTAAATCTTCAAAATGAAAAACCACAAGCTGTACAGTGTACTCGTTAAGTCAGTAAAATGACCATGCGCCACCGAATAAAAGTTATTCTAGAGCCCTTGGCGAAGAATTGGAGGAGAAACTCGGCAACAAAGCGAAATAAATGAAAAATGTAAATTACAAAGTTGTAGAACATTGTTAAGTGAGTGGGAATCCACAAAATGTTTATATGGAAGACAATAAATACCATTTAAACTTTATCAGTTGCTGTAACACGATGGCACTTATATGCTTGTCAAAATACGCGAAAATATACTTTCTCAAATTCAATTGTCTATTGACGGGGATTTTGTTCAGGTCCATACATATAAGTATCAGGTCTATACATATAAGTATCAGATCTATACATATAAGTATCAGGTCTATTAAGTATTAATGGTAAGGTCACTATACATATAAGTTCTACTCTTTGTATCGTATCCTTGTGGAATATATCAACAGCTCACCTATAACCATATTGCTTTAAATAACTGCTTTCTGGGAGAGATTCGACGTCGATTTCTAGAAATTAGACAGTGAGTTACTTTATAATTGACTTTTTTTTATATTTCGCTCTATAGCCAACGGCTATACCGTGCTGAAAACACCGGTTCCCGTTAGATCACCGAATTTAAGCAGTATCGGGCGCGGTTAGTACTTGGGTGGGTGACCACCTGGGAACACCGCGTAACTGTTGGCTCATTTCAGTCGACGTGGTGGCCGAACGGTCAAAGCGAACGTTTCCGACGATTGATCGGCCGCCACGTTGTGGGTTCGAGTCCCACGTAAGACATGGATGTTTGTGTTATTGGGCGAAATATGTTCCCACCCCCCACTGGTGCGCTAGGGCAACGTCTTTGACGGCTAAGAGGTTCACTGTTCTGGCCGATGTATAGGCGAAGATGATTGGTCTTGATTAAAAATACATAAGTAATCCCGAACGAAACTTTAGAAGAAAATTTAAAATATTTATAAGTTCTCTATATACTGAATAGTATTTTAACTTTATTAGTAGTAATCATTTAATGTAAAATTCAAATAGCCACAGAAAAAGTATGGCACAATCTACATGATAAAATTACCCAAGAATTTTTCATTATATATATATATATATATATATATATATATATATCTGGTATTTATTTTACTTAAACTCATTAATTTCATGAGTTCCGGATTTTATTTCACATTATCCATTTATCGGAAAACTACTGAAACTCAAGTCTTCAAATTACTGGATTTTCTTTCTCTTTCGCCTGTAATGCAAATTATTTCAGTTTCATATTAATGCAGTTAGTGGGTGTAGTGTACAAACTACCAAAATCGATACAATGTCCCCCATATTTTTTTCAACATTTGTCATAATTAAGCTCAAAATTAATTTTGTCTCTTCTAAACCACATGGTATAATTATCTGTATCATTTATCAAATAAATTTACATCAATTATATCAAGAAGGTGTTTGTTTCCTAAGTTAATGACTTTTTCATATAGTATATGATAGCATTTTTACCAAAAATAATATTAAAATCGTATTTACGAAAACTTTTATGTATTTTTGTTTTTATCTATTTATTTACTTTTTTCATTAGGAATATAAAAAGAGAAATAATTTCTGGTAATAATCGGTATTAAATACTAATCGGAAAAAATGAAATAATATCTGTTTTCTGTTTCTTTTCTAGTTCCTTCCGCAAGCAATGCTCTTGCTGCCCAGATAGCTTTGTTGATAAAGTGCTTATCCAGAGGTGACGAGATTGTCAATTTAATATATTTCCAATTGCACATGATTTTTTTGATAAATTTATTTGAAATGCAATATCTTGAGAACGGTTCATGCTAACGTTCTAAAGTTTGTGTCTTTTTATTTTCTAATGAAAATTTTATATAAAAAAAATTATTTATGTAACATTAATAGAAGTTTCGATGTTTTATTCATTTTTTCAAAATTTCGTTCGAAAAATGAAGGGGTGTGAACGTGTTCCGTTCTAAATCAATAAGCTTCCAGTATTTTCCTATTCTACCAATCATGCCAAATTAACGTTTAAAATACTCTATTCGTTCGGTAAATACTGCATCCACAGGCTCACACACACACATACATACACAAAAACCCTCAAAAACTTTCAATTCCCATTCGAGTTCAGAGGTGCTTAAAACGTGTTCTTCCATAGAAAATGGAATACGAGTTTCCGACACCTTCACATTACTTTTACTGTACATTTTGCTATAGAAAGTAATACATGAACACCGCCCCCCCCCCTCCCCAAAGATTTTAATACAGCAACAGTAAGAACACATTATGTGCTGCAACTTTATAGCCTCCAGTGGTGACTAACTACCATAGAAGCTTGCAAAATTAGGGCGCATACCAAGTCTTCAACAGCGAGTGTCAGGAATCTTTATTATTAATAAGGCGAATCTTTTCAAACTAAGTTGATAAGAATCGCACTCTCGTGACTAGCTATCTAATGGCAAACTTTTGAAATTTCAGTAATTCAACATCGGCCATGGTTCAGAGAGTTCTGCGTATTCTGTCAATGGGCCAAAAAATCAGCCATACAGCTGACTTCGAGTCAGATCACAGGCGTAACCCCCAGGTCGTCCCTGCAAGTGGAAATAAATCTGTTGACTTCGAGAGTATATGTGTGTGTGTATGTTGATCAAAGGAGATAATCGTCGTAGTATTGTATTTCCATATTCTTATTAAATGCAGTAATGCAAGAAAAATGTGTTCAATATATTAAATAAGTTTGTTACGAAGTACGCGCAGGAAAATTGTGTTCAATTGGTGTGCTTTGAGCATAAATAATATGGCTAGTACTGTAAATACATTGTATATATATTTGTATAGTGTATCTATATTTTGGGTTTCTGGAGCAGTCAGCTGCAAATAGAGCTTTTCAGGCTTTCAATTGTCGAGATTATTTCGTCGAATCTCAGTCGTTAGATAATTTAAAATTTGTTACAGATCAAGGAATAATTACTGTAGTTTACGATTAATCTTATGCAGATGTGAAGAAACAAAAGTAGATACCAAACAAGATACTTACACAAGTATAACAATTTTTCAACATAAACTGCAATGTCGGACTGCAATAAAGGCTAATCAGTGTTAATGAGAGATAACAAGAGCAAAACAGTCCATCAATGCTGAACACTGAGAGTGTGGGCGTGTTTAAAAATTATTTGAAATCGTATCGGCTTGTATTGTGCCATTTTACAGACTAGTTAAAAATTATATCGAGTGTCTTTATTAGGGATTCAGTTTCAAGTAAGTATCCAAATTCATGCACTTTCAAGTAAGTATCCATTTTCATGCACTCCCAAGTAAGTATCCATTTGCATGCACTTTTAAGTATCCATTTTATATTCTACTGCATGCGATAAAACTGAAATTGTAGATATGGAAAGAAAGAGAAAAAGGGAATTTCAGCCTGTAAGGTAAGAATGTGCTGATCATATCAGATTTTATGTGCTACGATGTGCGAAAAATCTGAAACTGGTGTAAATAAAGAACGAAAGAGTAAATAAGGAATTTCAGAAGGTAGAACAAGCCGTTGCCTACGTGATAATAAAGGCCGAGAAATTTCGATTTAGAAAGTGGGGAATGTGTAGTTCCAGAACAGTTGGTAGAGGGCGCTGTTATTTCCTGTCAGAGCTGATTTATTACTGTCAAAGTTCGTATAAACCTCGTATTTTTACATTATCTAATAAATTAAAACCAGCATCTGTTTGCGTATTTTTTGTTTAATAAATATAGTTATTTTTTATTTAACCTAGAACATTTTTAGTTTTGTAAATTAAAAAAAGGTGCAAAATTAATGTCTTTAATATGTTTTATCGTTTAGTAAATTAAAAAAGACAAACGTTATTATTAAAATGTTAAAATAATTTTTACAGGAAGAAGGAATATATATACCTGTAAACATGCGTGAAGCCAGAAATTTCAATAGGGAGATGTCAGAAGCGAATTTGTTTCTTCAATTTAAAAGCGAAATTTTTTAATTAACAAGTTTTTTTAATAATTTTAAAATTTACAATTTTTTATTTTAGTTATTATGAAACAAAAATAAAGTTTTATAAATTATATTAAATAAAAATTAAAATATTTTTAATTTTTTTAAATCCAACTTTTCATTAACATGTCATAAAGTACCCCCACCCCCACCCCCTCCGCAAGGAGTTCTTCAGGATTCACAAACTGGAGAGTGTATAATTTTTAAAAAATGGAAGGGGGGGGGGTAGACAGAATAGATTGATTTAAATCAACATTTAAAATGTTAAAATAATTTTTACAGGAAGAAGGAAATATACCTGTAAACATGCGCGAAGCCAGAACATAGGGGGATGTCAGAAGTGATTTTTTTTTCAATTTAAAAGCGAAATTTTTTTATTAACAAGTTTTTTAATAATTTTAAAATTTTCAATTTTCTATTTTAGTTATTATGAAATAAAAATTAAGTTTTATAAATTATATTAAATAAAAATTAAAATATTTTTAATTTTTTTAAATCCAATTTTTCATTAACATGTCATAAAGTAACCCCCCCCCCCCCCGCTGGGAGTTCTTCAGGATTCATAAACTCGGGAGTGTATAATTTTTAAAATAATGGAAGGGAGATCGACAGGATAGATTGATTTACATCAACATTAAAAATGATAAAATAATTTTTACACGAAAAAGGAAATATACCTGTAAACATGCGCGAAGCCAGAACAAAGGGGGATGTCAGAAGTGAATTTTTTTTTTCAATTTAAAAGCGAAATTTTTTTATTAACAAGTTTTTTAATAATTTTTAAATTTTAAATTTTTTATTTTAGTTATTATGAAATAAAATTAAGTTTTATAAATTATATTAAATAAAAATTAAAATATTTTTAATTTTTTTAAATCCAATTTTTCATTAACATGCCATAAAGTACCCCCCCCCCCTCGTTGGAAGTTCTTCAGGACTCATAAACTGGGGAGTGTATAATTAAAATAAATTGGAAGAGAGTGAGGGGTCAACAGGATAGATTGATTTAAATTTAGATTTTAATTACTCGGTTTAAAAAAAATATTGATTTAAATCACTTATTTTTTTTTAAATTATTCATTAAAATCAATGACTTTTTTAAATTAATTGATTTTAAATAACATGAACATGCATAAATTTATTTCACATTTATAAGTTTGGGCTATATGAAATAATAATGCTTATTAAATTATTACTTACTATTGGTTTGCCCATCAATAATGAAGGGGAAATTTAGTTATTTGGGATGAAAGGCTTATGATAAAAATACATATACTTGGGATTTTTATCCCAAGCATATGTATTTAATATATTAAAATTTGTTAAAGAAAATAGTTTTAACCTTTTGCTTACGTTACGTTACAATCAGAATTGCAATATGGTACACAACAATGTACCATTTTTACCGAATTATTTTTGCACGATATTTTATATTAATGCTATAAAAATCAGTATAGTTTAATAAAAAATAACAAATATAAAATTATAAAAAAAAAACTTTACCATAAACAAAAATGCAATCCAAACCCTTAGGAGTGCATCATTGTTTGCATTGAAAAACTGCGAAAGGACAGGAAATAAAAGCGATCCTAGCGGACACTTGACTGAACTAAACTGTCGCTCGTTTTTGGCCGAAAATACGCGAAATTTCCCGGCCTTGTATATTACGTAGGCAACGAACAAGCTAAGTACTGATCAAATCAGATCTTTTACATTACATTCCTTGGAATGATAAAACATTGTTCATTAAATTGAAGAAGTTTGCAAACTTTTCATTAATTGCAAGCCTGATACAACGTATTAAATAGATACAGAAGTCTGGGCCATATATATATATACACATTCCTTCCCTTTATAATGCTGCATGTTTCCCACTGACATTCTTACTTACATTTTCCATACTTCGACCGTGATTGATGGTACTTCATGAATAGATATATATTTTCGCTTCTTTCCGGAGGGGATATCCCCCACTCGTATACAGAAAAAAAGTTCTGAAGATGTTCTTTTTCCTCCCTCAAAAAATAAGAGACAATCTATTATTGATTATATGTATTCTCAAACAAAAGTTTTTTTTTCTATCATTCAACAAAGTTATTTCTGCGCCAACATGATACATATCCGATAAAACGATGGAATATCTGTAGATAATATATATATATATATATATACGTTGTAAACATCATAAAAATACATAAGTATAATACATACATGTAAAATGTAGAGAACTTGATCTCGAAAGGCGCAATGCTGCTCTTGCAAGAAAAGTATAAATAAGAATTTCAAAGGAAAAATAGAGAAAAAGCCAACAGGTAAAATATGAAATGACCAAGGGGGATTGTGACCCCTTGTTCCCGGTTTTAGCATGCTATTACACCATGGTAACACTCCCGGAACCGATACTTTCCTGAAGCTTTACTTCCGACTGCCAAATAAGCAAAAGATTATATTCAAACAGCAAATAGCAAAATGTATAAAGTATTTGCAAACGAAAATCGGAGAGAATAAAGTTGACACAACTCCGAATCCACATCCTGAGCAGGAAAGTTCAAATCATATGTACATCAGTAACGGCTATGCCCATAAGAAGTGACACAGAAGTTCGTTGTTATAAGCATTTGCTGCTTGGTTACAGTTTATCGTTGCCATTTATTTTTTCAGATCTTCGAAATTCTCGATATTAGCATAAAATGCATTGTTTTCATTACAATAAAGTGCATTAAAATGGTGTCTCAGATACCGTACTGAAAAATGCTGCTTCATTGTCTCTCTGATAATTTTTCTGTCGCTTACAATGCGATCTCTCTTGAAAGTATGGATTTTATTGTTTCTATATAAATGATTTAGTATCATATTTCGGAATATACTCTTACTTAAATTTGAATTCCAGTTAATAATGAAACTGATGTCGATGTTGAAAGATTGTCTTTTGTCATATAATCTTGAATATAGTATGTCATTATCTTTATTGAATACATATATCTTGAAAATTGACTGAGTTATATTCTAAATTATATGACATCATCGACATCAATAAGAAATCTCTATTTGCGTAACTTTATTGAAGGTCTTGATTTTTTCATGATTTTTTCAGAATTTCACTCGAAAATGTAGGGAGGTTCTGAACATCCTATTGTGTTTAAGAATAATAGGATTCCAGTATTCATGGATTGTAATTCTTTTACCAAATTTTATTCGAATCGCTCTATTCGTTCGTGAGTTATCGTCACCACAGCCTCACTAACACCCACACGCACTGAGAGAGAGAGACAGAAATCAGCTCAAAAATGTTCGATTCGTGATCAGGGATGCTTGAAACGTGCTCGAACCCGTCGAAAACTCGAATTCGAATTTTCAACCCCTTATACATTATGCTATGTATATAAGGAAAATAAAAACATTAAAAGTTAACATTATCGAATGGCCTGTTAAATCCTAAAAGTAAGAACAGGAAAATTATAACAATTGGATTTAATGTATAGATAAATGCTTGTCTTAAATTAAATGCAAAGAGGCATGCATGGACGAAAGCAAGCATTAATTCCATACAAATTTTACAGACTTAAGCTGTATAAGACGCAAAAGTTGGTTGCAGTTAACCATATTCTCTTATTTCAATATTTTGAAACTCGGTTTGTTATTATTTCGAAAATAACTGGTTTCTTTAGAAAATTTCAACGTAATCTCACAAATTATAGATGTACTTAAAATTTAATGTCTAGAGTATTGATTATAAAGAAACTTAATTTGAAAAGTGAAAGAAACGGCTTAAAATATTTTCATTTTTAAAATATTTTAAATCACCAAATTTGTCGTTAGACAATTATTCGTTTAAGCAACAATAATTACTGTCTGTTACTTCTCGTTTAAGTTAAACTACAATAAATATTGTGGGTTACTTCTCGTTTCGGATTGGCAAGACTGTTCTTCATACTGCTTTTTGATTGGCCCTCTCTTAATCCAGATATAGCGCATAGAATATAGCGCATCCCTGAAACAGATGCATGCAGCATTATTGTATTAATTGTGATTATTTCCGTTACTCTCGTTTTCCTTATCCTTCCCACAAAGTGTATTTTACTTGATAATAATTACGAAATCAAACACTTTCGAAATGTCAGTATCCACAACCGGATGATCGAACTTATAGCTTACGTCACTGCGACATGCATTTCTTCAGAAATTATAATACTTAAAATGCGTACAATATTCATCTACACAAAGCATTGACAAGCTCTTTTTATGGCTTTAAAAATGAAATCAGAATGAGATATATCTTTGATAATATGCAGTAAATTCTCAAAACAAATATGCCCAATTTTCTTGTAATATTTTTTCAAAGTTAAAATTCAGTTTTTGGCAGTTGCAGTGCCTAGGAGATTTTAATAGAGCTCTTTTTCTGATATATTTCACATTTCTGAGCTCCATACACGTCTTTCTCAATGCTGCACAGTCTTTTGTGGTTTATTTATTACTCTCTTTAAAATTTCTGAAAATACTATTTTACAAAATATCAAATGTTTAATATTAAATGATATGAAATAAGTTTAATGCATGTATATGAATAATGGCCTCAAGCAAACAAAGGTGAATTTTAAGAGCATAATCCTTCACTTTTTCTTTGAAAAGTTTTATTTATGATTTTCCCCATGTATTTATTTCAAATAAACATGTGCTCTATGTTGTTTAATCCACGATCTGATCTTAAGTGATATTTTCATTGTGATGTTTCTATAGAGACGTTACTATAGAACACGAACTATTTGTTTCTAACGAAAATAAATCATAAGACTCAAATTTATGCGTTGCTTAAAATTTTATTATTTACTTATGTTATTTTCCCACAAGACTATTTTTCTCTTTAGGGAAATTTATTTATTGGACAAATCAGAAATTTTCCGCTAGATTTGAATTCAAATTTTTCTCTAGTCATGCAATCTTTAACTCAGATGTTCCCAGTCTCTCTAAGCTATTCTCTGGATTATAAATCTCAACTGAGTTTTCTGGTCCCCCTTTAATCAAATACATTTTTGAAAAGTCATTTCAACCAGAATATTGTTACGACATCTGCACTGAATTGATGAATGTAGTTTCAGAATGCAAAACTAGAGGATCGGGAAATTTCTAAGACTTTGCGTAGGAAACAAGTGAGAATTCGACCTCTAAGCCAAAATACGTACTTTTTTCTGAATTCACATCTACATAATATACACATTATACCACCCAAATTGGGTCCAAATCGCTACAATGGCTTTTAAGATAACGAAGGGTAATCTATTCTGACAAATTCTTTCTTTATAACTTAACTATATACATTTTTCAAAATTTTTTTCTTCGCGTTCACATTTAGACAATATACGAAGTGTGCCATATAACTTAACTATATATATTTTTTCTGATTCCCTTTCCTTTGGTTCACAGATAGACAATTTACGAAGTATGCACCCAAATTGGATCAAAATCGCTGCAGTGTTTTTGGAGATTACAAAAGAGTCACTGATTTTGACAAATTCTCGTTTTATAGCTTAACTATATATTTTTTTTTCTGATTTATTTTCATTTGGGTCAGAACTAGACAATTTCCAAAGTACGCCACTCAAATTGGGTCCAAAATCACTTCATCGTTTTTTTTGTTTTAAATGACGAAGGATCATGATGTTTCAGTGGTTTTCTAGATTACTTTGGAGCACAGCGATTTGACACAGAGAGAGAGAGAGAGACCGACAAAAGTCATTTACCTAGGGATTCCACTAATGTATTTACAGTAATGATTCGAAGATCGAATTGCTTTACTTAGGCGTCATCGGTTAAAGTAAACAGTTTACTTAATATGCTTTTAAAAGCATATCTATCAAGAAAAGTAGTAAGTCACAATCACTATCACCATACTTTTTTCTAGCTCAGCGTCAGAGACGTAAGATAAGTTCAAAGATTGGATATCTTGAGCAACGTAAACAAGAACAAAATGCAAATATTAGCATTTTGCTAGATCTAACAATGTCAGAAATCGACGTTAGATGAAAATGATCCACTTTCGATCTGAAATATCTCTAAAAGTCGCCAAGCATGCGATATTTCGCTAAATTCGCGACCTCGGTAATTGCATTACTGTGCATAGAACTTTATGGAAAATATTAGTACAACTACAGCATACAGTAAAAAATAAAGTAATGTTTATATTTAGAATTATGTTTCTGGTATTATTTTTATAATATTTTATCTATTTTACTGAATGCTATAGTTATAAAAGTATTTTCTATAAAAATATTTTTAACAGCCGACTTGAGCGTAATTACTGTACATACAAATTTCCTGCGCGGAGAAATTTAATACAAGGAATCGAATAGATAATTGCAACAGTATTATAATTACCAGTTTTTGCTTCTGATAAATGGGTTGAGTTTCCACAATTGCAACTCATTGTAATTGCATATTTCATCAATAATATATCAATAATGCAGCCCTAAACCATTAATTCAAAGATTTTTTTTTTCTGCATATGTATCGAATATAGTCGATACAAAATTTATTAAATGATTATTAAATCATTTTCAGAAAATTATATCCAATCCATTATCGCTGTATCTCGAAACTATCTCTCCTGAGTAGTGGTTTCCAACTTTTAGGGCTTCGAGATCCGCTTTTGATATGCAATTAAGCTACAGATCGACTTCTATATGTAGCTAAAGCTAACCTACTATATGATCAAAGACAGATTTACGGGAGTCAATTTCAACCCCCTGAATTGAAAATTCCAAAAAAATCTCAGTAAAATTGTAAATATCCGTTAATAGATATTTTACGAGAAAACATGTTGGAAACCTCTACCACAGATTTATTCAAAATACGATACTAATATATCATAATTTAGAGAGAAGGGAGAGAGAATTTCTTTAACTGGCAATGTTGCACAGATAGAGAGTGTTGAAGACCCTGACCGTCCGGCTCGTCCTGAGGACTTGAGCATCTATTTGGACGGCCGGACAGATGGAGAGTGTTGAGACCCAGACCGTCCGACCTACCAGAAAGGTGTAAGGTAACTGTATGGACGGCCGAAGATGGAGAGTTTCACACTAAATTTAAAATTCTTAATAATTAACTTGCTTTAAATATTCACCACCTTTTATTGAATTTATTTAATTTAATACATTCTTAACTTTCTTAAGTCATATTTTGATTTTTTCTGTAAACTACAACATTTAATGTGAAAAGTTAATCAAAATTTTAATATGTTTAACTTTTCTTGTTTACTTACTGTACTGAGTATAATTTTCTTTCCCGTAAAGTCCAATGCTAAACTCCTTATTTTCCCGAAAATCATCCAATGATGATCGACTTGACAATCCATGACGATTGACTGGTAGATTGTGATCGACTCATTGGGTAGCACTGCTCTAGAGATTAAGTTACATATCGATGTTCTGGAATCTTATATTTTTCTATCTCAAATTTCAGTCCTAGACGCCTTATCCTCAACAAACAACTCTACTCACATCAGGGACATTCAAGCACTTTACCTCAAACAATTAGCTTCAAATTCAGTTCACGTATAAATGTTATGTATAAAACTTTTATCTTAATTAATAATATTCATGTTTTATAACCCAAATTCAAGCAAATTATTTAAAATTTTGTCTTGGAAGTTTTGTTATAGATTGAATACAGATACTAAATTAAAACAATTCTAGTTAGTTTTATCATAACTGAGTAAAACTGCATATATTCGTAGTTAATTAGCATAAATACAAACGCGTTTGTTAACTCTGTGAAAATCATTTTAATGCAATTTGATTTTGAAATAAAATTAGCATTGTATTGGCTGATTAAAAACTAAAACTTCACTTACACGAAGAGAATAAAATTTTAATTTAAGACTGCAGATTAAAATAAAAATTATGCATTAGAATAAAATAAACTGCGTATAAGGAGATTTAGGTTAGTCATGATGGCAATAGTATTAGAATCTGAACTTATTTATTTACAAATTCATATGTACACGCATAAAGCCCAGTATAGAGGGAGCAGTTAGATACAAAATACATCATAAATTCGTAATGACAGCTTGCCTGCATGGCCCAAATAATGCCTTCTTATTCGGCCGAAACCATCCAACCTACCCGAAAGTGCTACGTATCTGTTTGGACGGCCGGGAAGTTGTTATAATCTGCGAACAAAACTTGTATTTCCGTTTTTCATGGATAAGTGCTGAGTTGAAGGTAAGACTGATAGTTAAGAATAGCTGCGGCCTAGGATCTGGATATCAAGAGAAATGATCAGCTTAGGTGTATTTTTTTTGGGCGGGGCTGTGTAACAAAATCATACTGCGAAAGATCCACGATATGTAATGCGGTGTAGTTATCAGTTGCCAAAACAAATTCGTCACCAAAAAGATACATGCCAACGCTAACTGTTACGGCCCAAAGAACTGCGGTGTATTCAAGTTCATTTGAGTGATAATGAATCTCTGGAGAACTTAAAGTACGGCTAGCATATCCAATGATGTGACGTTTTCCATTATTTTCTTGCAAAGGGCAGGCATCAATCAAATGTTTATAGTCCAGGAGTGAAAATTACCAATGCAGCTGGAGTAGTGACTAATTATCAAAATTTTTCAAACGTTGACTGTTATTCAGTGTTCAGACCAATTATTTTATACTTGAAATTTGATGTCGAAACTTGATGTTGTTCTTTTAAAAGTTGTGATAAGGGCTTGGTTATTGTTGCAAAATCCTTTATGTGTTTACGTAAGATGTTGCTGTTGGTGAAACCCAACAAATTTCGTACTTTATGTACTTCATGTACTTTGCGTACTTTATGTACAGAATATAAAGAAGTATAAACTTGTTTTATTGCTTTCGATAGAGTGGCCAGACCGTTAAAAAGTCCAAATAGCATTCTTAAGAATTTGTAATGACCATCGGGTGTTACAAATTCTATTTTGTGAATATCATCGGCATGCATTTTGATATGCGAAAATGAATGCTGATTTAATATCTACTTTCGACATATATTTCTTTCCAGCATTACGATAAATGGCATCACCCATATTGTCTATTGGTTGAGGGGCTTCGATTGTTCTTGCACAGTGGACAACAGTTCGAAGAGGTGTTGTGTCGCAAAAGGGTTGTTCTACTACAGAAGCAGAAACAGCGTATTGAGAATTTGAATGTTGGCAAACATTTTGTTTTATTTATTCAGAAATGTGATTTTTAATTGCAAACGATGAGATTCTAGAAGTCGATGCGGCTTGCATAGTATAGAGTGATCATGCTGTAGTTAAATTTTTAATTCGATATTTGGAAATTTACCTATTGGATATTCTGAAGATGCAAAAAGGTCATCAAATTCCGAAAAAGGTTCTTTAATTTGGACTGTTCAAGAAAAGAAATGCATATACGAAATCAAATTTCAAAATGCTTCTCATAACGAGACAATCAACACTTCTGCTACTCTGGGTCTGCTATCATTACAGTTTAGCAACAATCAATTATAGTTAACTATATATTTTATATATTTTAAAATCAAATGTTTCCTTAATCGATTACTCATTTAAAAATTATGGTTATTTTTAACACAATTTATATATCTAAAATTGTGCGGTGAATTTTAAATATTTTAAAGCATATTTAAAATATGTTCTGGCTTATATATTTTAACAAAAGAAATTAAAATATTTAATTGTCTATTGTATGCATAGAACTTGATATAGTAAAAAAAATAAAAAGTAAGTTTTCTTATAATCATATGTAAGTAGATAAAAAAACGCATTAGGACAGTGAAAACTTTATTTTGTTTCTATCCACTCTTTGTAGTATTATTGATAAATTCATAAACAATTTATTATATATAACCTCTCAAATAATTTAAAGGGAGGGGGGGCCCATTATTTTATCTTTACATTGATGGACATGCAAGGGTTACGCAACCCTACATTTTATAGGTAATTAAACAAATTGAAAACCCTGACAATTATTTTTATTTATATTAAATTAGCATTATTTAGAAAATATCTTAGATTCAGTTTTGAATAGCTTGGACATGTATCAAATGTGAATATGACCACGCACACATTTGTCCACGCCCATTTTATGCTTCTGAGAATTTGTTGTGGCATTGAAATAGTATTCATTTCTAATAAATATCGAAGATGGGGTAAATTTTTAAGCAGATGATCTTATTCCAAATCACTATTAACCCAAGTACGAAAATGACCAATAAACAATACGGAAATTAAAATAGCTTTACGGTGTGAATTTTATATTGATACTAATTTTGTCATTTCAAATCTAAATTTAATCTTTAATACTCTCCAACATAGTTTAATAGTATTTATGACTTTGGTCATTCTGTCTGTCTGTCTGTTCGTTCACACGATAACTACCGTAAAAATCTGATGTGGGCAACACATGATTTTCCTTATATAATGCAATGAATTTACAGTTTTTACTGTAAAACAAAATAGGTTTTTCTTATAGTAGATAATTATATTCTTTCCAAGATATTGAATTTTCGACAATCAGTAGACATTTTCATTGATTTAGTGTCATTTTAATCCATTTGGCAAGATTTTCGTTAATTTGGCAACATTTCAAAAATTCGCTAAGTTGGCGACATTCCGCCAAATTCATCGCCAAAATCTCGCACACACACAGACACACACACACAGACATCACTTCAAAAGTGTTTGATTCGTGATCAGGGATGCTTGAAACGTGCTCTCCCGTCGAAAACTCGAATTCGAATTTTCGACCCCGTCACAATACTTTCCTTATACATTATGTATATAAGGAAAGTAAAAATGACTTCATCAAAATGAAATTTTAGTATGTTGACATGGTCTTTGGAACAGACCGGAATGAAAATGAATAACATCACCCAATTGGTTTCGGATTTAACCGGAGTTAAAAAATGAAATACATTGAACCCTGTGCCACTTAATTTTTCAAACATTTTTAAGCGAATTCACAAATTGCTTTGGAAATTTTAGAAAATATTCAAATTATCACGTAAAATGTGAAAAAGAATTTCGGAAAAAATATGTTGAGTAGTCTTTTAAATATAAATTGAAAGAATAATTAAACCCATGATATATGAAGAGATCACGTGACTCGTTGCAAAATAAAATATGGCATCCAATTTTTTCCACAATGTAAAGATCATGATGTTTGAAGATCTTTTACATTGATATTTTTTGCTACCCTCGTCATAAAACAGCTTTACTTTTGCGTATTATCTGTGTATCTAAATTCTGTGCCAACGCAATTTCAATATTTTTGATTTTAAATTATCACACAATTTTAATTATTCCTACAACGAAGATTAAATTTAATGCTATAATATAGCATTCAGAATGTAAACAAACCAAGCGATTGTAAAATGAGTTGCAAAAGAACTGCTGAATAATTTTCTAAGCCAAATTATTTATTCTAAAGTCTGGCATATGAGTGATATTAATAAAATATTCATTGATTTTGAATAAAGAAGCCGCCAATTCATTTTTCGATGACGTCATTTAAATAAAGTTAATTTAGTGTAACTAGCGAAATTTCATACGAATTTTCTATTTTTCGAGTATAATAAATTACTGTAGTACTGTAATAATTTTAAAAATATCAATGGTGAATGTATCACATTTTCGAGATGTTGAAATAACTTTGCATTTCAGTTGGAAAGCGTTTCAAAATCGATGCTTTGTGCATGATTGATCTTTCTTGTTTTATAGACCTAAAAGTCCTAGATACATTTTTAGACTACATCCATGTGGAAGTCCTGAATAAAGCTCAAAGAGGATAACATTATTTTATCTCCTCACAGAATACTAGAGGGAGAATATATATATATATATATATATATATATATATATATATATGTATATATATATATATATATATATATATATATATATATATATATATATATATATATGTATATATATATATATATATATATATATATATATATATATATATATATATATATGTATATATATATATATATATATATATATATATATATATATATATATATATATATATATATATAAATTTAAATATTAAATATACTTCTGGTTTAAAAATTGCAACACCATGAAGGAATCGTCAGAATTGAATGAAATTTATTCCACAAGCGACCTGTATTGAAACAAATAAACAATTCAAGTTACAAAGCAAAAAAGCAATATTACATCTCGTAAATCAGTACTTCGTGAAGCCACCACGCGCTGAAAGGAGTGCTTCTATACGACGTGGCATCGAATCAAACAGATTTTGAATTTGTACCTAAAGAGAAGCAATCTAGATTGCTTCTATTCGAATTCAAGGTTAAGCTATATTAGTTACGGGACAAGCGTCACGAGCGATACGTCGACCGACAAAATCCCAGACATATTCAATATGCAGCATATCCTGTGAATAAGCAAGCCAAGGAAGAAGCTGTATCTGTTGTGCTGGAAATAAGTCTTAAACATTCCTAACAACATGTGGACGGGCATTGTCCTGTTGAAATACAGCTCCTGGAATGCGCTGAAGGAAGGGTACAACTTAAGGCTCCAGAACGTCTGTTATGTACCAGTTGCTGTTGAGATTACCCTCTGTTCTTAACAGCTGAGATCGTCCAAGATACCCTATGGCGCCCCAGACCATCACGCTTGGCGTTCATCCAGTATGATGTTGGATAACGCACTCCGAAAGGTGGAGTTCACCGCTATAGCGTCAAACGTGGATGCGACCATCATTATACCCCAAATTAAAGCGGTATTCATCGAAAAAAAGATTTGTTGCCAATTCGCATGCCAACGTTTATGTTGATGGGCCCATTGTAGCCACATGCGGCGATGGTTCTGCGTCAGGGGAATCCTGTACAGAAGAATTCTAGCATGCAGTCCCCTGTGAAGCAGACACAGACGAATTGTTGGAGCAGAAAATGGCATACCTGTAGCAGTTCTCCAACGTTCTGTCAGCTATCGATATGAAGCTGTACTGTCCATCACTGCTATGTGGATAAGGTGTCTATCATCCCGTGCTGACGTAACATTCCGTCATCCACTGTCGGATTTGCGACTCGTCCGGTTCTCTTCAGTCCACTGCTTCCACACTCGCATCACTCTCGTGGCATTGCGATCCATACGAGCTGCTATTGTACGAAAAGATAAAATCACGAAGGCTGATCATTCCCCCTTCACGAAGGCTGAGCATTCGCCCCCATTCAAACTATTTAAGTTATTCATATAGTGCCCTCTGTCATCGTAGAGGCATAGTAACTTCTCATAACGTTACCTCTAGCAGACAAACATAGACTATTTTCGTCCCGCTACAGCTCTCTATTAATACGGCTAAAACAGCAGTTCAGAGGTCGCTGCTTAGATCACGCATACGTGGTAACTCTAAAATTCATTTGCATAGCACACACTAATTTGCATTTGCTATAAGTTTCCGCTGAATCGCGTGTATATTGTTACAATTTTTACAAACATAAGTTTATATTGCATACATTATATGTCTGTGCGTCTCTACAGGCTGTCTTTATTTACTGTCTAATCTATATTTGTACTACTTACCAGCTGCGGTACCTGAAGCTCGCGATTAAAATTTTAATCTGTCACTTTGTAGGGTATTTCTTTGTAGGGTATGTAGGCATTTCTCTTTTTTAGCAGCCACAGCTAACGAAAAAAATGCCTCCTTCGCAGTCGTCAAAATTCTGAAAACAATAAATATTCATCTAATTGGCAAAAACGATCTTATTTTCAATAGGTACATTTTTTACTATAGGTAGAGTATTCAAATGCTGAGGGTCATCTATTATAGTGGGGCCTATTTTCTCAATCTCATCGACATTTCGTATAATTTTTGAAAATATATTTTATCCTTTCCTAACAGCACATCTGGACCTGAGAATTCATCTATATGCAGCATCCGTCTATCTGCTTCACAAAATTTAATGCATTTTTACAGTTCATACAATTCAAAATATACTATATGTATGGAAAAAATATTATATAACGGAGTTGAGATTTCGAAATCGATATTTTGGTATGTTTCCACATTTTGTGGATGGTAGAGGGCGATTCAAATATTTTCAGAAATACGGCTGTTTTTGCACATGCGTTTGTGATGTAGCTATCAATGCAATTGAAATTTATAGTGGATGTACGTATGTGTCAATTATAACCTAAAATTATAAAATGTTCACGAAATTTACAGTTTGTGATTCACTATATTGTACAACTACCGAAAAAAAACACTTTCCCTTGTTATTCAAACATTCATCGTAGATCAAATTCAAAAATACCGTTTGATTAAAAAAAAGTCCTCTGTAAATTCATTTGCAAAAAATATACACAGGGGGCCGTCTAGGGGCCAACGGCCGTACCGTGCTGAAAACACCGGTTCTCGTTAGATCACCGAAGTCAAGCAGCATCGGGCGCGGTTAGTACTTGGTGGGTGACCACCTCGGAACACCGCGTGCTGTTGGCCATCTCGGGTGCGGTATCCCCGTGGTTTGCACGCTACCACAAATGCCGCCGTGTTCATGCGGAGTACGATCACGTTAAACATGTGGGTCCGTAAGTCCTTCCGAGAGGTTGGTGGTAGGGGAAGGAGGGTACGGTCCCTGTGGATGCCTCCCCCACTGGGTTCCGGTCTAAATTGGGTGGCACTTCCCGTCCGTCCATACAGTTACCTTACACCTTTCTGGTAGGTCGGACGGTCTGGGTCTCAACAGGGGGCCGTCTTTATCTCCAAAACGCGTACAAACTTCGAAATTTTCAATGGCAACACCTGATCTTGACGTCATAAACAAATTCTAGCCCTCCCCCCCCCACACACACATACACACATTAGTGCAACTATAAATTTTTGCGTAATTCCTATCTTTATATCCGAATATATTCAATATTAACCCATTGAAGACCGCACTATCTTTCACTGGACGAAAATGAACTAAAGTAAGTTTTTGCATATATTAGTGACTAATTAAGAGAAAAAATGTGTCTAATAAAAAAATATTTATTGGTTAATGAAATACAAAATGTTGCGAAAACGCATCGTCAGTACAATGCGATGAAAATCTTTGAAGCGCGGAAGCACATTACATTTTTTACAAACAGTTACTGTCTGACTGCTACAATATTTGTATCTTTTTCTTTCAATAATATTCTGAAAGATATGATTGGTCTGATTTCTTTCAATAATATGATTTGCAGGATCTTTTCTGGTTTCATTTAAAGCTAAATTCTGAAATACAGATGGCCGACCAACACAATGGGTGAACGAAGATGAAGGTTGCATATCTTCAGAATCATCAGTTTTTGTTTTTAGTAATGACAAAGAACATTTCGTTGAAAATCTAAAAGAGAAATTTTTGGCTCTATAGCAATGTAATAGAGTTTCCATGAATTTGCTTTAGCGACATCAATAAAGTTTGTGAAAATCGGCTACCACCATTTCTTGCCCTTTATTTGCACTCTATACATAGCTCTAAAATTATCAAGTAGGTCCACGCCATCCATATATTTTTTATAATTTCCGATGAGTTTGGGTTGCTTTATGGATATATATTTTTTCTCTTTTCTTGAGTACCTTTTGGCTTTTGGCCATTGCTGATGGTTCAATTGTATCCTAGTTAGTAGCCATTGAGACGACAGAATTACCATTCCAACGAACTACTGCAATGTTGTGTTTCTTATAAAAGGTGGATTCAAATGTTCCACGTTTTTCCTTTTTCATTTTATTCCCCAGTACTATGGGGCATTTTCCTAACCTGTTATCACGAATTGCCCTTGTAGCATAGAACCCTGCCCTATTCAATTCTGTCAAGAAAAAGTGATGTAAAAAAGTTATCAAAATATACATAGTGATTTGTTGGAATTTTCACCAACCTTAAAAGGTGTGTTACAACATCTCCGCCAAGTCCAAGATCTGCCTATTTTTCTGCGGATTGGCCTGTGTAAATATCAAAATTATACAAGTAGCCTTCTGATGAACATAAGCACCAAACTTTGTACCCGAAACTAACTGGCTTTCCCTTCATAAACATTTTACAAGAATGTCGACCATAGTATTATGGTATCACTTGTTCATCGATATAAAGATGTGTTGAAAAAACACCGATTTCATAAATTTGGCATTTAAGATACTTACATATGGCCGAACATTTGCCAATTTATCGGTTTTATCCAAAGCACTATTATCTGCCATATGGAGATTCTGCTTTATACTAGTACATATCGCACGCGACATTGTTGCACGTACTATTGGGCAACTGACCAGTGTAGTTTTTCTTGAGGGAGACATACATATCCAGTGTAAAGGGGAAAGCCTACAAAGTCGTCAACATTGGAACAGAAACAGAAAAATTTTGAATATTTTTCTGATGTGCATATTTTTCAGATTATTGAGACATATGCTGCAAGAGATAGATCCTCACTATACATTTGCATCCATGGGCTCGAGATTGTGCATTTTTCCATAATTAAATCTTTTTTGCTTTTCTATTGATTCCTTTTCGCCAGGCACCATCGTAAATATGGGAGAACACTTTGACCAAGAAATTTCTGCTTTATTTTTTTAGATGAGTTGGATGTTTTATTATGTTTTTTAGATGAAAAAATTTCAACCTCAACTGTTATGTCTTTTGGTATTGGCTATTTATTTTCTAATATGTCATCATCAATGCATTCTTCATCTGTCAAAACGTCGGGGTCCGGTGGAATTATAACTAAATAAGTTTTACCTTCACAATCTTCATCTGATGAAAATTCTGAATCATTATCATCAAATTTTTTCAGGTAGTTCACGGTTTCATTCAGCGTTTAGAATTTGTTATTTTCGAGATCTAGATTTATCTGAAAAGGAAATCCAATTGCAAATAAAATATCAGTTTATGTTCATTCATACACTGTTACGTACTGATGTTGCGTTTTCGCAACATTTCAAATAACTGTTATCTACAGTAATAAAAACAAAAGAATATCCTTACCATTCGACATCATTTCGTAAACTAACGTCTGTAGAAAATAAGAATTGCTTCATAATTTAACAGGACATGTGCTGCCATATGTGAGAGCAACTCAAAGTTAACAAATAAAATTTTGCAAAAAAGACTCAATACAGTTATTAATTTCTCTAAAAATTTACAATCTGAGATAAAAATCTATTTTTTTTCTAAAAACACTGAAGCTTTTTCTACAACATACGAAAAAAATATTTTAAAACACAACTCAGAAAATAATTTACAAATATTTAAATTAATGTTGCGGAAACGCAACGTCAGTCTCTAATGGGTTAAGAAATGTGCAATTTTCAGGGGTTCAACTCCGTATTGAAAACCGCAATTTGAAGAGCGAATTGTCCACAACTGTTTTAATAAAGTAGGTTATTTGTAATTTTACTGAAAGACGTTACTGGTTTATTCTGATAGCCCATCTTGTGTTTGGGAACTTAAAACCCGCTTCAATAATTATCTTGTGGGATTTAAAAATGGTTGAATTAATGGCCGAATTACGCGAATGACAGATCAGCACATTGGAATAATCACAAAGACATTTTCGAATGCATCAAAGTCATGATATCAGCTCATCGAATCGATATTTTAACGATATCTAACAATTGTCACATTTGTGTAATAACTATCATAGTGCAAATGAGCAAATTTGTGTTTTCACGTAAAACTATATTTCATGGTAATTAGCATCATATAATTTTAATGTTTATTATATTTTTAATATAAATTTTTATATATATTTATTATGTTTTTATAAATATGTTATTATCATAAAATAATTTTTCATTTCAGTTGCCACTATATTATTACTTATCTTTCAGAAAACATATCTTTTTATGTTGAGACCAATATGCAGAAAAGGTGGGTTAAGTGTTTTTGTTTTAGAATATTTTAGACTTTAGAGCATTCTTTCACCACAGCAACTGCACATCAATCATGAGTCCCTTCAATAGTAACATAATTCACATAATAAATAAGGTTAATTACTCCAATTATCAAATATATACTTACCCACATCTTCCGGCGTAATAATTTATTTTACCATATTTTAGAAAAATACACGTTTGTTTTTGTCACAGACACCATAAACAACACTTGCATGCACAGGAATCTATGTAGTATATAGAGTATGTCCGAAATATTTTAGTCATCGACAATCAATATTTAAATTCGAAAAAAAATATTTTCGCATATTTTGTCAAGCATTTCTGGTGTCACCCAATGTTTCCTTCAGGACTTTTCGTCAGGGGGACTGAAATTTTAGGGGGTGGCAAGTTTTCCATTTGCCCTATATAAATATATCTAAATCCTGTCACACAAATAGAAACTAGGTTAACATAAAATGTCTCCTGGAGGAGCGAATAATCGTCTCCGAGAGGCCTCGCTCCCCTTCCGGTTGTATGCATATATAAAACGCTGGTGTCACCGTGTTGCAGTATCTAGCAACCGATTAAATATGACGGGTATTATTGGCCTTCTATGCATTTTATGCGTTCTTAATACCGATGCCAATGTTCCACAACTGTGTAACTTACACTTGTCTTACCTCTCTTTATTGCCAAGTTCAGGGTCCCAACTTCTTAAATTCTTAAATAAGAGCACCTTTATTCGATGGGATATTGTCACTTTACTATAGATAGGCCTAACGTGTGCACCTGGGGTTTTAAATTGTTTGAATGCTTAAGAACTTTTCTAGGAACTCTCTATATTATCGTTATCTAAAATATGAAATATTTTAGGCATAAACCTGCTACTAATTAAACTTAACAAATAAGCAAAAAAGTGTGTACATCCGTTGAGCCGCTCTTGAATCAGGAGCACCCACGACAGACAGACAGAACCAGGAGTTTAATTCTCGTTATTACACACTTAACGGTGGAAATGGTAAACCTTAGATTAAATAACCCCAGGACTCAGCTCCTAGTCTTAACAAATTCCATTTCAATCAATCGCGTGATTCAGGAAATAGTTAAGTTAGATGCGTGTACTGAATTTTTCCTATTACGTATCAGATTCGTGTAGCTGTCAAGATTAACTTTTTTTACATCACACAAACATCTGTAAGTCGAATCCAATATTACGTACATAAATCAATTCATGAAAAATATCTAAATGTTTTCGAATTTCCCCTGTTATAGTCCATTAATATTTCTTACAGATCATTTATTTTTCATAATAGATTGATATTAACTGGGTGTATCTTTGAAATATTTCGAAAAGGGAGTTTCCAGTGGTTTGCCCAAAATAAAAATGCGAAGTTTTCTATTCTTGATTAGTTCCCCGTTGTATAACAAGACTATTAATCATTGGTTGTGTGGATTTCTGAAGTAAAAGATTGTGCTTTATTCTTGTTTTTTCTAAGATGACAGGTATAAATTAAATGTGAATAAACCACGCCCGATGAACATCACTACTCTACAACAGTTGTTGTCAGCACTACCACCGCTGTTGTCAGCACACTACAGCCGTTTAAAAAAAATTATTCTATGCAGCACATACTTTCTTTACGTAATATAATGACTTTTTTTCTACAGCTGTTGTCAGCACTACAACCGCTTTTATCAGCACTACAACCGCTATTATCAGCTCTACAACCGCTGTTGTCAACACTACAACCGCTGTTCTCAGCACGTTACAGGCGTTTAAAAGAAAATTAATCTAGGCAGCACATGACCTTCCCTACATAATATAATGATTTTCTTCTACAACTGTTGTCAGCACTAAAACCGCTGTTGTCATCACTACAACCGCTGTTGTCAGCACAACAACCGCTGTTGTCAGCACTACAACCTCTGTTATCAGCACACTACAACCGTTTAAAGGAAAAATTAATCTAGGCAGCACATGACTTTCCCTACATAATATAATGACTTTTCCTCTACAGCTGTTGTCAACACTACAACCGCTGTTGTCAGAACACTACAGCCTTTTAAAAGAAAAATTAATCTAAGCAACACGTACCTTTCTCTGCATAATATAATGACTTTTCTTCTACAGTTGTTGTCAGCACTACAACCGCTGTTGTCAGCACATTACAGCCGTTTAAAAGAAAAATTAATCCAGGCAGCACATGACTTTCCCTACATAATGTAATGACTTTTCTTCTATCACAGCAAACTAATTTTTGTACAATATCTATGACATAATGTTTTACGTTTAATTGCATATTATGATTTGGCGCTTTTCTTGATAACATTGTATGAAATCATACTACATTAACTTATATTTCGTTCAAATCTAACTTAAAAATTAGATGTATTTAGGCGGGCACAAACTGTTCAATAACCAGGACATTTTAGGAATTGGAAATGCTAGGGGCTCACCGCTCACGAAGCTCTGAGGATATATCTTCCTTGCATAGTGTAAATTTATATACTATAAAAATTTTATTGGAAGACCTTTATTTTGCCTAAGGGCCCCAGCAACAATAAAAGTGGTCCCGACGATATCAAACGTTTTCTATAACTTGAAATCATAATACCAATGTTCATATGACTTATGATAGCTCACTCATCTATCATAAGTCATAAGCACTGAATAGCTATTACTGTAGTGGTAGTAAGAATACATATTCTTACTGCCACAGTTCTCAAATAATATAACAAAAGTTCTAACATGAGCAACATCAGTCCACCGGAACTAGTTTCTACAGTCGGAGCATTTCTAAGCAATTGAATGTGCTTACTATTTATGGGTTTTGTGTTTATTTCTGATACGACATTAAAGAGCCTCGCGCGGATCACAGTTAAGTTTTAATATTTAATGAGTTTAAATATTTTAAATTTTTTGAAGTTATACAAGAGATATTCTGAAATTGTGTATTTTAATGGCTTTCTAAAACAACTACCAGTAGAAAAACTATATAATTGCATTAAATAATATCTTTGCTCTGTAAGTTTGCATTGCATATCACCATATCTGTATAATTAAATAAACAAACCAACTGCATATTGGCTGGTCTTGTAGTTTAAAAGCTTTTAAATTTAGCAGATTCTACTTTTTAATTGTACTAAATTTCTACTTGAATAACATCCAAATTTGGAGTTTTTGTATCTGTAAAGGGACCGTTACGACAAAATATCAACTCTATATGCTTATACCTCCGAAACTAATAGATAGGAAAGAAAATTATTTTCTTATTTTGTCAGAAATAAGTTACAGATTATGAATATATAAAAATAATTTTAATATTCTGAATTTTTTTTCGAATTTTTTTTTCATTATATGTCCGTCTGAGTGTTAATTTTCATTGTTGTTCATTTTTCTTACTTTCACTCGAAATATCTACGAAACTATAAAATATAGATATAAACAGCAAGCGACAAAAATATGTATAAGGCAATTTAGTTTCCAAATCCATATTTATTTTTAAAACAAGCTCTTATAATTTTCCAGTAATCGAATAACAAGTCGAATGACATTCAAAATTCTCCATTTTTCAAGTTTGTAATGCTTATACCTCAACAAATAAAAGAGCTAACTATGAACAATAAGCAATGTCTTGTGTATAAACTTGGATTTTTGGATTGATCTCTTAATTTTCGGAATATAATGGTTTGGTTAATGTCACGGCTACCAATTTCACACAAATTGGTAAATAAGTCTTGGTAGATATAAATTGGTGATAAGTCCCTTGTAGTTGACTCTGGCGTTGATTAGATTTTGGTACAAATCGGGATAAAAGAACCTGCGTTTTATTTATTTACTTATTTTTTTGCGCGAAAAAATTGCCTGTATCCACTCTAACCGAAAATCTAATTGACCAAATTTCACAAAATTTGGTAGATAGGTAAACAGCTGGTTTCTTTTTTCCCTAGTATCCCTGTTAACATTGCTATTGATATTATTGCCAAAAACTTCATAGTCACCAATTTAAAACCCTCACTATCGATGCAATCACTTCTCCTTTGAATATTATTGCGGAGACAAATTACTTTGCATTCCGTGACGCTGTTTTCTTGCAATCTTCTGGCGCCCCTATGGGTAGCCCTTTAACTGGTATTTTGGCGGAGGCCGTTCTGCAGGAGCTCGAGAATGAGATTTTGCCTTCTTTAACAATTAAACCTATTCTTTGGTGCAGATACGTGGAGGATGATTTTATCAACTGGGATCGTGATTTAAATGATCTCCTTCACCTTTTGGATAAAGTTAATGATTTTTACCCTTCGATTAATTTTACTGTTGAGCAAGAATCTAACTTTTCCTTGCCCTTCCTTGATGTTCTGGTCACCTATTCTAATTTTGGTTTTCATACTTCCGTTTTCCGGAAATCCACTTTTACTAACTCCTGCATCCCCGCTAATTATTTCCATTCTGTATCCTCTAAAAAAGCTTCGTTTAACGCGTATTTTAATCGCGCATTTAATGTTTGCTTTTCTATCCCCGCTCTGACTGATGAAATTCATTTTATTTTTAAACTTGGGTATGAGGCTGCTCTTCTTTTGAATTTATTTATAATAAGATCTTCGCCCACGTTCGCCTTAAATTTACTCAATATGATACTAAATTCGTTGCTATTAAAGATCGTTTAGTTCATAAATCTAGTGTTCTTTACCATCCTCAGATTTTCCGTCCTTTTATTAATTTCTGTCATGAATTTGGTTTCAAACCCGCTCACTCTAATATGACAACTTTATTTAATCGTATTCGATCCGATAAATTTGGGAATTTTGATGACTTTAAAAGCTTTGCTGGGATGTATGTCGTTCCCCTGTTATCCCCTGCTGGTGACTATAAATTTTACATTGGTAGTACAAAACGTACTGTTGGCATCCGTTTAGCAGAACATGCTCGCGATGTTAAATCTGGCAAACTTTCTACGGCTCTTGCTCAATTTGTGGTTAATGATAAATTTCTTTCCGTTTTTGAAAAAAACTTTCCTTTTGGTTCGTTGTAACAATCCACGTAGTATTCTTCTTTATGAATCCCTGTTTATTTATATTTACCGTGAATCCATTTGTAATTTTGATCCTGTTCAAATTTTAAGTTATGCTTGGCGGCTCATTCTCAACTCTATGCAATTGAAACCTCTTAAAAGTTATTTGTGACGTCATTCTCAGGAATATCATGCTTGACGTTTTCTAAAATTTGTATTAGTTCTTTTCTTGTAATAATTTAAAATTCGTAAACGTTTAAACTTATTTTATAATTTCCGTCTATATTTCTTGTATTATTTTTAGTAAGTTCATTTATCATTTTATATTTTATGCAAATTTTTTTTAAGCTGGTCTTTCTATATATAAACATTCCATGTTTTTACTATTCATGTACCCACTGATGAAGGGCGTATATACGTCCGAAAGCGCTATGACAGTTTTTAATATATATTTTGTACTTCTTTTAGGGTGTGTTAAATAAAAGACCTTTCGTTTTTTAAAACGTTTTGTCCTTAATTTTATCTACTGAATGCATACGTGATACCAATCTTGATTAAAACTGTTTCTTTTTAAGTCGTTATTTAGAGAGGTATTATTCATCTTTTGCGGAGACACAGGCAAGAGTAATATTGCAATGCTCTACAGCTTTGCAATTGACTTATTTCTCCCTTTCTCTAATATGAAGCGAGATATCACCGTACCCTGCTAAAAGGCGGGGGGGGGGGAGTCAGTTCCCCGAAATCTGTATCATCGTGTAGCGTCACATGGGTTTTCTATACACCTGCAGAATAAAAGAATACACCTGCTGAATAAGCAATAAATCTAACACTCCTCGAGTTACCAACCCTGGACCGTGACTGTCCTTAACACCCTGTATACACTGAGAAAGTTTTTCCAACATTTCAATATCAAGGTTCAGATATCTCTATTGTAAGGTGCGGTAGCCCAGTGGTTAGTGCGCGGGAATTGCACTCGGTAGGCCAGGGTTCGATTCCCTCCGCTGCCAAAATTGCCGCCGTGTTCACGCGGAGTGCGATCACGTGAAATATGTGTGTCCGTAAGTCCTTCCAAGAGGTTTATGGGAGGGTACGGTCTCTGTGGATGCCTCCCCCACTGGGTTTCGGTCTAAATTGGGTGGCTCTTCCCTGCCGTCCAAACAGTTACCTTACACCTTTCTGGTAGGTCGAACTGTCTGGGTCTCAACAACAACAACAAACCTCTACAGCGAATCCCGTGTAGAAAATGAGTTATACTGAGCTGGAAAATACATTGATCCATTCCATAAAATTGACACAGAGTAAAAAGCCCAGAAATATTCAGAATATTCAAAAATTTACTAAAAATGTCAAACGGCAAGCACAAAATTCAATAACCTTGTCACATGGAGCTGGAACAAGGAGTTCCCAAATCCACAATACGCTAATTTCGATAAAGTGTTCGATTACTATTGAGAATATAGCGTACATTTATAGAAAAAAAATATTTTTTAATGTTTATGATTATATGCACATGTAATTAAAAACCATGTAGAAATCACATGTATTACAAAACAATATATTACATTTCTATTTATTGTATGTAAAATATGTGCATTTTTGGTTTCTTATTTATTCTTAAGTGCATATTTATTTTCCTGATTAAAGATTTCCAGCATAAAATCATACTGCATGACATTTAACTTATTATGTTATTATTACTTATTAATTTACTGTATGCCAATTAATTAAGTGTCAAATTAACTTACGTTTGGCCCAAATACATGTTGACAATTGAATGTATTCTTAACAATCACTAAGCAATATATTCCATTATATTAAAATGCATTAATTATTAATTCATGGTGCCATTTTTGTAAATTTAGCTTCAATTTTGCTAATTTGGCGACACCTCCTTCAATTTAGCACCACAAATAAAAAGTCACCAAGTTGACGAGATTTCATTAAATTAGTCACCAAGGCCGTGGAATTTATTGCCAAGTGTTACATATTTTATTACACTGTGTGCTGTTTATTTTTATGTAATATTTTTTATACATTTCTTTGAAAAAGTGCAATATCTCGAGAACGGTTCAAGTTAGCGTTCTAAAGTTTGTTTTGGAATAAAGAAATACTTGCATAATTTATATTTAGCATTATTGAATGTCCTTATTTCTTTATAATATTTCATTATGACTTCATTCGAAACTTTAGGATTCTTCCAAACGTTCGATCACATTTAAAATCAAAAAAGTTCCAGTATTCATGTCTCTTAAGAATCTCACCAAATTATGTACGAAACACTGCATTCGTTCGTGAGATATTGCATATACGGACTCACAGGCGAGCACACATACACACATATACACAATTCACACAACCCTACCACTATGTATGTAGAGAAAGTAATAAACGAATATATTTATATCAATTCTCATATTTCCTTTACAGGTTTTTGTTTCTCAAATAAAATATCATATCAAGTAGCAAAGCTCAAAATGAAGATAAAACACTAATACCATTTTCTTCAGACATACATATGTTTCATCAGAAATAAAATTACTTTTAACTTACATAAACTAGAAATATAATAAAGATATTAGCAAATACAATTACCTAGAGTCATAGAACTCTATATCAAATTACTTTTCAAAGCAAATACTAAAAGTAACTACAGATAACATAATTTATCTCTTAAGAAAACAAAACCTGAAAGTATATAGTGCATACCGTTCGGTCTATCTAGTTCAATACATTTAACTATTTGAGAGAATTCAATTTTCTGAAGCATAAAAAGAAATTTCTTATCGTCCCTGAATATAATTTCTATTGCTGACCAAATTTATTCTTATCAGTTTTAAATTTAGTTTTGTTAATGTAAAGATATCTCTGATATAGCTTTAGCAAACGATGCATTCGTTTTACATATGAAGGTTAAATACTTTCCTAATATGCAATAATGTATAAGGAAAGTATTGTGACGGGGTCGAAAATTCGAATACCAGTTTTCGACGGGAGAGCACATTTCCGGCATCCCTGATCACGAATCGAACATTTTTGAAGTGATGTCTGTGTGTGTGTGTGTGTGTGTGTGTGTGTGTGTGTGTGTGTATGTGTGAAAGTATGTATGTGTGTGTATGTGTGTGTGTGTGTGTGTGTGTGTGTGAGTGTGGAGACGATAATTGACGAACGAATGGATCGATTCAAATAAAATTTGGTACAAAACTTACAATCCGTAGACACTGGAAGCCTATTGATTTCATACGCAATCGAATATTCAGAATCCCCTAAATTTTCGAGTGAAATTTTTAAAAAGTCGTCAAAAATTCAAAACATTTAATAAAGTTACACAAATAAACATTTCGTATGTAATTTTTCATTAGAAAACGATTGACATAAATTTTAGAACGCTAACATGAACCGTTCTCGAGATATTGTACATTTTTAAAAAAAATTTCAAAAAATCATATAAAATAAAAAAAATATTTCCTATTGAGAAACATGTTCACTTTTCATATGTAATACCATGCGAAAAATTTGTGACATCATTCTCGTGGATCTAGCTCGTTCTATTCATGTAAAATGATACTTTGAGTAATACTTTTGTATTTGAACGTCAATAGCCATTTATCTGCTGTAAGAACAACTTATTTCTCCGTCCATAACGCTTGGTGAGATTTTGGCGACGAATTTGGTGGGATGTCGCCAACTTGGTAATTTTCTTCAATGTCGCTAAATTAACGAAAAACTCACCAAATGGATAAAAATGACGCTAAATCAATGAAAATGACGACTCATTGACGAAAATTCAATATCTTGGAAAGAATATAAACATCTACTATAATAATAATCTACTTTTTTACTGTAAAAGTAGTAAATTCATTGCATTATATAAGGAAAGTCATGTACTGCCCACATCAGATTTTTTTTTAATTTACAGAGGAGGTAGTTTCTTCGAAAAAATTACAATTTGAGATATTAACAGATAATAACGTTTAAGACTTCCAGAACTTTTTTCGAAAACTTTTGATAATATGTTTGATTTTGCGTACATGCCTTCGTGTGTAACTGTATGTGCGTGTGTGTGCATGCTTAAGCGGGTGTGTGTATGTGTATGTAAATAATTATAGGACACTACCGTAAGTACCGTTACGACATTTTGTGAACCCAGATGCATTTTGTATGTAACTAAACCTCGATAAGATTTTTAGCGATTTTCATGATTAGAACGTTGTTAATTTGACGGTTTTTGCAACATTACTTCTTATAATAGACAATCATAATTCCTAAGCAGTTGTTGGTAGTATAAAGTCTATGTTAAAAATTTTTAATTGTAACTTCACTATGGATATGACTTAAAACTGAATGCATTGGCATTTCTCGGCGCCAACTTGAATAAAACAATTGTGAATGATTTTACGAAATATTTAAAAAATAATACAATTTTTACCTTCTCATAATATGTAATATAATATAAAGTATTGTTTCCGCGAAAATTTTCGAATTCGAGCTTTTGATGTCAATATAGGTTTTAAGAAATTCCTGAACACGTTTTGACTATTTTTGAAGTGATGCCCGTCTGTATGTATGTATGAAAGTAGGTATGTATGCATATCTATGGTCGATTTTTTGTGCACTCGATAGCGGCTACAATAATGGATTTTCAATAATGGATTTTCATGAAACTGCATGCCTGGCTTTGTTTTCAAATAATCTTGAACTAGATAGAAGTTTTTTAAATCGAGCGGAGACTTAAATCTATTTGAAATATTGTATTTTATTTAACATAGCAACATAGGACAAAATTTGACATAATCATAAATCGAAAAGATTTATTCATGGTTCAGTGATTACGAGGCTTTATAGTTTCAATCATTGGTCTTAAAAATAGCCACTATACAATTTTTTTTCATGACGTCATTAGACCCGCCATCTGGGAGCAAGTTACCCGCCTCACGGGGATTACATTATCAAGTATGGTATCAATTCAAAGATTTCTTCAAGCTCCCTTTAAAGTGGAAGGTAACACGCTAAAATTGTAAACATTCGACCGATGATACTGCTTTTTCCAAATTTTTCTTGTAAAATTTGAAAATAAAATGATACTAAAACTGGATTCTGGTATCAGAAAATATAGTGAAGACACTTTAATCTTATATTTTTATATTCATTGAGATACATTTTAACGAAATTTTACTACTTAATAATAACCTCTTTTATCTTCAAGCCTTGGTTGAAATATCTTGAGGTGGTTATATCCGCAAAAATCTGGAATTTAATACTTACTCTCTATTAAAATCGATTTCTTATTCATTGAATTCCTTACATCTAGCAATTTGTATTTATAAAAGTTGCTCAATTATCTTTGGAAACGGATCAAGGAGGATTATCTTAGAAACGGATCAAGGCTGAAAAGAAACCTAATTTTAAATTACGAAACAGATCCATAAAAATGTCTACTCGTTTAAAAGTTTTATAAATAATTGTTGATGATAAAGAAAATGGGGGGGGGATTCCAAATTAACAAATGGTATTTCAATTTAATGTCTTTATTACTTTCCTTATATACATAATGTATAAGGAAAGTATTGTGACGGGATCGAAATTTCGAATTCGAGTTTTCGACGGGAGAGCACGTTTCAATCATCCCTGATCACGAATCAAACATTTTTGAGGTGATGTCTGTGTGTGTGTGTGTGTGTGTGTGTGTGTGTGAAAGTATGTGTGCGTGTGTCAGTGAGTCTGTGGAGACGATATCTCACAAACGAATGGAACGATTTGAATGAAAATTGGTACAAAATTTACAATCCTTGAATACTGGAAGCTTATTGTTTTTAAACGCAATCGAATGTTCAGAATCCCCCTAAATTTTCGAGTGAAATTTTGAAACAATCATCAACAAATCAAAACCTTTAATAAAATTACACAAATAGATATTTCTTATGTAATTTTTCCTTAGAAAACGATCGACATAAACTTTAGAACGCTAGCATGAACCTTTTTCGAGATATTACACTTTTTTAAAATAAATTTATCAAAAAATCCCATAAATTAAAACAAATATATTAACTGTCGAGAAACATGTTCACTTTTAGTGTGTAATATCATGCGATAAATTTGGTGGCATCATTCTCGTGAATCTAGCTCGTTCCATTCATGAGAAAAGATGCTTTGAGTAATACTTTTGTATTTGATAGCCAATAGTCATTTGTCTATTATAAGAATAACATATTTCTCCGTCCATAACGCTTGACGATATTTTGGCGACGAATTTGGCAGAATGTCGCCAACTTGGCGACTTTTTGAATGTTGCCAAATTAACGAAAATCTCGTCAAATAGATAAACATGATGCTAAATAAATGAAAATGACGACTGATTGACGAAAATTCAATATCTTGGAAAGAATATAAGTATGTACTATAAGAATAACCCTCTTTTTTTTGCTGTAAAAGTAGTAAATTTATTGCATTATATAAGGAAAGTCATGTGCTGCCCACATCAGTTTTTTTTTAACTGCGATGCATTTTAATGAAACTTTACTACTTAATAATAATCTTTTTTATCTTCAAGCCTTAGCTGATGAACTTGCGGTGGTGACTTATATTAATATCCGCAAAAATCTGGAATTCAATGCTATATCTCTCTTGAAAATGATTTCTGATTCTCTGATTTCACTACATCTCGAAATTTCTATTAATAAAATTCTCTCAGTTATCTTCGGCAAAAAACAGATCAAGGCTGAAAAGAAACTCAATATTTAAATTCCAAAGTAGATCCACATAAAAATTACTTCTCATTTAAAATTTTCAGGAATAATTTTTGCTGATAAAGAGAATACTGGAAAATTCCAAATTAACAAAGAGTATTTTAATTTAATGTCTTTATTTTAACTACATAGTACAAATTATTATATTTCACACAAAATATAACGTAGTTTTACGGTTGAACTTGGTACTCCTAAAAGCGAAAATAAAACATTATGATACAAAGGTAATCCAATAATCATCGTCAAATAAAGAGAGAAAAATTCCAAATTAACGAAGGATATCTCAATTTAATCAGATGTTTTGTGGTGGAAATATTATAAAGAGACGTCAAATTTGGTGAAAATAATATTTAACTAGCAATTAATAACTAGGTTAATTTGAGTTAGAGATCGTAATAGTGCGTACAAAGCCATGCGTCCAACATATAAGTGATCCAGATGCTGTGCAGTGCAACGCCAACCTTTTAAATGAACCTAATTCCTAAAAGGAAGGTAAGCATTAATTATAGACTTGTAACGAGAATGCGAAATCACCAACTTGGCTGTGCCGGAGTTTGACCCGCGGCCAAGGCGTGGTAGGCCAGCATTATAGCGTTGAGCTAAAGACTTCTCCAGCTCAAGGCATTTAATACTGCCTTATGAGCTTTCGCTACAGTACTCCCCCCCTCCCAGGGAGTTTCGTCGAAACTGAACGAAATTGCCACTGGGTTGCTGATGAGGCGGCGAGATCCCAAATTGAAGTGGAGGAGTTATTACAAACGGCCTCGTAGTGAATCGCAAGGGCCAATGACGCTCGGTGAGTTGACGTCAGAGAATCTCGGAAGATCGAGAAGGTGTGATGAAGCCATATCATGGCGAGTACAGAAAGTACTTTTCTTATGCAATGCATATACAATTCTCAGGAAGCTGAATAAACTGGAAATAATTGTGCGAAGGATCCTTCGTGCTCGTGTCTAGGGACGTAGTGAGTCACACGACATAGTGAGTCACAAGGACCGATGACGTACGGTGAGTCGACGTTAGAAAATCTCGGAAGATCGAGAAAGTATGGTTGAGGCATCTCGTGGGACACACAGAAAGTGCATTTATTGAATGCATATATAATACTTGGGAAGCAAAATAACTGAGCGAAGGATGTTTCGTGCTTATGTCCTAGGTCACTAATGTAGCGATAATGCGAAATCATCAACTTAGCTGTGACGGGGTTTGATCCCGGGACCAAAGCGTGGTTGGCCAGTATCATAGCGTTGAGCTAAAGACATCTCCAGCTCAAGGCATTTAATACTGCCTTATGAGCGTTCGCTACAGACTACTTACTAAAGACACCTTTGATTTCCTCATATAATTATTATTTCAGCAAACATAAGCATTTAACTAACATTTTCAATTAATAATTTTTAAATTATATTCAATTTCAATTTTACAACTTTTATTCATTTTCAATTTGATTTGGAGGCTAGTATGATGACAAATTGTAATTTATAAAAAACTGATTTTGACTATACTAGCATACCTCGTAAGAAATAAGGGAGTGCCTGTTGTAGATGCCATCCTTACTGTAAGATTCATTGCTGGAATCACCTTGGTCAAGGTCATCATTGGAATCTTCGCTGTCAAGACATTTATTTTCATTCATCGTCAACTTTCGCAGCCACTTAGTTCACCGACTTTACAATACGTTTCTAATTTCTTGCATGAAGACTTGACCTATCTTGGTGGATCCCCCTTCATTTCTTCCCCTTGGATCCATTGGCTGGTGCGCTTGTATGAGAAAATTATTATTGGCCCCAGATACACTGGGCGTAACAGCCTGAGGTCAACAAAACCACGTGACCTTATGAATTATTTATTATCCCCACATATATTTATCTGCACTTTATGTCAATTTCTGGCGACCGTCTGACTGCGTTTATTGTTTGAAATGTGCAAAATTTATTGCCCTTGTCTGTTATTTGTTGTTTGAGATCATAAATGTCTTAAAGGCTGCGCAGTCATTAACAATGTAAAAACAAAACGCACTTTCGTTATCACATTATTATTTGAACTTTGTTAAGTTCTACTCCTCTTCTTTAAAATGAAATCTATTTCTACATCAAGTACAAATTTGATAGATAAAATAAACTGAAGTATGCAGCTCCATTCGACTTTCTTATATACCAAATTGTTTAACTCCGCTTGTATCATAAAGCAAAACATGATATCTTTCAAGTTAACTAAAAATATTTGCATTTTTTCCTTTATTACACCTGCTTAATTTTCACTGAATTTATATGTATGTATATATATATTTATTTGTCTATTTTTCTTTGTCTATTTTACTATAGTTTGTTAAATAATTTAATTTATAAAACTGCAACACCTCAGCTATAAGTGAACGACAATTTGCTATAATATGCAACATCCCAAAACAATGCAACTACTCCTCATTTACTTATGATAAAAATCTTTACCCTTATTTAGATTTCGTAAGGCGTTTCTGAACATGGCCGGAACGGTGTAATCTAGTGGCTAATCAAGAGTGTACACGGTTCGAATACCTCTACCGACCAATTGGGATTTCTAAGTAAAATATGTTATGTTCTATATGGTTCAAAACATAAAATATATTTCATTGGTGTTTATTTCTATTTATAAGTAATAGCATTTTCCAGGAATACCACTTATTTTTTAGAATAAAATAATATATATTTATAAATTAAACTGTCTAAACAAATTGCATGTATATACTAAAATTTTTATACATATGAGTTATTGTATAATATAAATTATGCATTGTGTAATATAATTTAACTTAGAAACTGTCTAATATATTTTAGAAAAGTTTTATAACCGATGGAATTTTTAATTTTTTGTTTTATTCTTAATACGAAAACGTTATTTTTTAAATTGGTTTGGCAAATGGGATTTTAGAAAAAATAGAAGTTAATTACCTTAATGTTCGTGCCAAACATTCATTGCAATAATACGCAATTTAGAATTCCTATACAAATTTACTTGCCCACAAAATAGAAATTCCTTAGAATTTCCGACCTAATATAATTTGTTTTATCAAAAGCATGCATTGCAATAAAGCTTTTCATAGTTATTTATTATATTGTTCTAATACATTGAATTATGTAGTTAGATATTCCAAAGCATATTCTATGCTGTTTGATCTAAACATTTTAAGGAATGATGTGAGACATAAGTAAATTACATTTTCGTTTTACATTTAACACTCTAATTTCTATTTGCAAAACTCTATTATCGACATATTACGCAGTTAGCAAAAGGTGGCAAAAGTACAAAAACAGAGGCGAGGCCGTTTTGATCACAGGCAAAAGTAAGCAAATTATGCTGGCCTGCGATGCTCTGAGACCCCATTTCAGGTATTCAATGTACAATTTTTATTTTTACAATGAATTTTATGGTGGGGACCGAGCAGGCTTTAGAATTTACTTTTACCTAGGGGCCTGGTAATATTTAAGTTGATCCTGACAGTACGTGCAAAAAAAAGATGGCCGTCCTGCATTGCAAAATTTTCTTTACTGAAAAAGAAACTAAAAATTTCTTTACTGATAAGAAAATCACCGCCGCCGATTTCAAAAAATACCTTTAAAATTTGTCTGTCGAGGCTAGCACCGAACCTATAGTATCAAATGATCTCCCTCACAGCAAAGATCGTCACATGTGTGACAGTGACGTTGTAGTCACGTGATACCTGGGTCACAATGTCACATGAAATTTGTGACTTCTATGTACGTTACGTATTAGTAACTTTTGTGACTATATTCTGTGACGTTTCCACAATTTAATTAACACGTAACAGTGTGACGACATTACAATGCCAATTACAATGTGACGTCACAAACAAGTTAATATGGAACGTCACAAAAGACCGTGAAAATGACCAAAATGACTTCGCTGTGACCTCAGTATGACATTGCCGAGAGGTACTGCGATGTCCTGTGACGTCCCAAAGTCACAGTTTGACGTAAATCTTACGTCACAGTGAAAAAAAATGATGTTAGGGCTACAATTTTGTGTGATGGTTTAGACTACTGTTCCATGCGCCTTCTCCTATTTCGGTTACAATCGGAATAAAATGTATATTTTCTGTACATTTTTGAAATGAAAATTTTATTTTTTTTGCACCATTTATCCTTCAGTTACTTTGAAAATAACCATTGTTGAGAACGTTGTTGCCATTTCATAAGAAGTAATATTTAAACGATTTATCTTTCATTGTTCAAAATGCTATTGTCCTTTCATAAGAAGTAATATTTTAATGATTTAAAGAATTAAAAAATAAATTCTTATTTAGAGCTTTAATACGGAAGACAAGTTGAAGCGTTGAAACGTTCGTTATCGTTGACTATCGTTATCGTTAGATTTTAAGTGTCTTAATGGGAAAGAGCTCGCGAAGCGACATCCGTCTGCTAAAGAGCATTTGCGAAGAAGGGGAAATGCACCAACGGCCGTATTACGAATGCGTAGCAGGTAGGTATAAGGAACTATCGAAGAAAGCTCAGGGGTTTAGTGATGGTTAATGAGCAGTAGCGAACAGGGGACGGGGCTCTCTAGCTCCAGGATTTGCCAAGCGTCAGCGAGCAGATGATACCAAAGCAATCGAGGGAAACCAGTGTAAAAGACCCCGCAAAGCGAACTTCGGTAATTAGTGAGTGTTAGCAAACAAGGGGTGGGCTCCTAACAGACGTATTACAACTGCGTAGCAGGCGACAAGAAAAAGCTTGATCGCCAGCGAGTAAGGGGGCAAAGCCTACCCACTCGCGAAGCGACTTATGGGGGTTGGCAAATATAAGCTAGCAAGAAAGGAAGAAATCCCTAGTTCTGAAAAGGAGAATTTGAAATTTATTTAGAAAAAAAGCTCGAACTTGTTTCAATGAAAAAGAAAATTTAAAATTGATTTACTGAAAAAAAACCCAATGAAAAGTCAACCGTTTCTTGCTCAAAAAAGTAAAGCTTTTAGAGCCAAGAGAACTTCTTAACAAGCTATCTTCTAGACCTGTAGGTATGCAACGCATAAGGAAGTTTCTATGAGCTTCATCACACTTGTAGGTATGCAACGCATAAGGAAGTTTCTATGAGCTTCATCACACTTGTAGTTGAATGGTCCCCTCTTTGGTTTCGATCCATAGGAGCCGCATTTAAATACCGTCTGCGGGTGGTATACATACATACATGCATGCTTTTAAAGGCACTGTATCCACTTTAAAATGTAATTCAATGTCAAAACAGATCTCTTAGACATTATAATAAAAGAGTACTGAAATAGTCCCTTCCATTCCAATCCAAGAACTGCAAACATCGGGTGATAAAAGTTTTCTTATTATATTCTTGGAATTATGCTTTCTTTTTATTTTCTTATTATTTTATTTCTTTGTTTAACAAAATAACCTTTAGCTTCCTACAGTGCAGTGGAATTCCTTTATCTCCTACAGGACAGCTGGGTGATATTTTTAGTATGCAAACTAATTAATTTTAGTTTTGAGGAGATACAACTGCATCAACAGGCAAACAAGCACATTAAATTACCTCTCAATTATTTTCCGAGATATTGCGCAAACTAATAATCAAGTTAAACATCTCAGGAATGAGTTGTGATAAGTTCAAACAATAGTATCAATCGATTTCTGGATAGAAGTATGTCAACTGTTTGTTAACTTATTTGTTCATCAAAAAAATACTTGATGACTTAGGAATTTTAACGTTTTCCTGCATAAACGTGTGATATCTTCAGAACGGTGCCTGTAGGTGTACTGGAAATGGTTAATTCACCTACAAATATCGAATTACATGCCCTACTCAAACATAGTACAGAAAATGACCATACTGCCAGACGTCTTTCAATTAAATATAGAGTTTTGTTTATTATATGGACTTCATTTTATTTTTCCTTTCCCTGCAATACATGGTAATGTATAGGGAACGTATTGGAATCATGCCGAAAATCGCAACTCGAGTTTTCGACGGTTCTACGCGTTTCGAGATATCTAGAATACGAAAAAACTATTTTTAGCATGACGTCTGTGTGTGTATGTGTGTCTGTGTGTCTGTCTGTCTGTGCAGACATTGTATCCACTCTAACTAAAAAATTAATTAACCGAATTTAATAAGATTTGGTAGGTAAATCACTTGTGGGTGAATTTGGTGCTGATTAGTTTTGAGTACGATTCGGGATAAAAGAATCCGCCTTTTCTTGCGAAATGGCCCGCAAAAGATTGTATCCACTCTAGTTGAAAAACTAATGGACTGAATTTCACGAAATTCGGTTGATAAGTCGCTTTTGGGTCACCCTGATGCTGATTAGATTTTGGTACGATTTGAAAACAAATAACCTGCCTTTTTTTGCAAAATGGCCCGCAAAAATCGTCAAATAAAAAACTACGTATACTCAAATATATCCATTAAATGCTTGTTTTATACGTAATTTTTAAAGATGAAAGGAATAAGACCAGTCCCATTGCACTAGGACTAGCCGTTCTCGAGATATTTTAGTTTATTCGTATTTTCTCCACGCCACCTTTGAAAATAAATCCAGTTACCAAATGAGAACGAAAATTCAATTAAAATGAATTAAATTTAATTAAAATAAAGATAATGTGGATATAAGTCTGCAGGAAAAGTCATGTAGGGAAAGTATGTAGAAAGTATGTAGGAAAAATCATTACTTTCCCTACATACATACTGTAATGTATAGGAAAAATACTGTAACTGGGTAGAACTTTCTAACCCGAGATTTCGGCGGAAGATCACGTTTCCAGCATTCCCAATCTCTAAACAAGGTATTCGAGGTAGTGTGTAGTGCGTGTGTGTAATTGTGAATGGCCTTCAGTCTGCGTATGCGATATCCCACTAACGAATGGGGCGTTTTGGATGTAATTTGGTACGATTATTACGATCCGTGAATACTAGTACACTATTGATTTTAAACGCGATCGAACTTTCGGAGACTCTAAAATTTTCGAATGATTTTTTTGAAAAAACATCGTAAAAAAATCGAGACATTCAATAATGTTATATAAATAATCATTTTGTACGACACAAATTTTGACACAAACTACAGAACGCTAGCTTGAACCGCTCTCGAGATATTGCACGTTTTCTATATCTAAACAATACATAAAAAATGAACAGTAGGAAATATCATAAAAATGTAACATTTGGTGAATAATTTGACGACATTGGCTACTAATTTGGATAAATATTGCAAACTTGACGATTTTTTAACATGGAGCCAAATTGATCGAAATGTCTCCAAGTTGGCAAATATGATGCTAAAGTTACGAAAATGGCAACAAATCGGTGAAATTATAATTAACATATTTTTATAATGGAAAATATTGCTTATCGGCTATTAGCAACATTTCCAGTTGACTAGCTATATTTGCACGAAATATAAGTTCATTTGCACTTCAAAACATTTTACATGGTCAGTATACTTTTCGACTTTAGAAACATTGTGCTGCAAATTTTGTCCATCATTTTTTCTCATTGAAAGAAGTAAAGTACATTATGTAGAGATAGTTATGTGATGCCCATATCAAACGTTTAAATATTGATTCTATTCTCTGAATTTTCCCTGGATTTTAAAAGGATATTCTATTAGCAGTATAATTCGAAACTGCATGGCTAGATAACTATAACTCAGATAGTTAAGGACTAGCTACATTCTAATTATATTATAAAAAATCTGATGTGGGCAACACATGACTTTCCTTATATAATATAATGAATTTACTACTTTTACAGTAAAAAAATAGGCTTTTCTTATATTAGATACTAATATTCTTTCCAAGATATTGAATTTTCGTTAAATAGTCGTTATTTTCATTGATTTGGCGTCATTTTATCCATTTGGCAAGATTTTCTTTGATTTGGCAACATTTCAAAAAGTCGCCAAGTTGGCGACATTCCGCCAAATTCGTCGCCAAAATCTTGCCAAGCGTTATGGACGAAGAAATAAGTTATTCTTACAGCAGATAAATGACTATTGGAGTACAAATACAAAAGTATTACTTAAAGTATCTTTTTTTAAGAATGGAACGAGCTAGATCCACGAAAATGATGTCACCCAATTTATCGCATGGTATTACATATGAAAAGTGAACATGTTTCTCAATAGGAAATATTTTTTTTTTATATGACTTTTTGATAATTTTTTTGAAAAATGTACAATATCTCGAGAACGGTTCATGTTAGCGTTCTAAAATTTATGTCAATCGTTTTCTAATGAGAAATTACATAAGAAATGTCTATTTGTGTAATTTCATTAGCGGTTTTGATTTTTTGACGATTTTTTCAAAATTTCATTCGAAAATTTAGGGGGGTTCTGAACATTCGATTGCGTATAAAAACAATAGGCTTCCAGTGTTTGCGGATTGTGATTTTTTTACCAAATTTTGTTCAAATCGGTCCATTCGTTCGTCAGTTATCGTCTCCACAAGCTCACACACACACACACACACACAGACACTACTTCAAAAATGTTTGATTCGTGATCAGGGATGCTTGAAACGTGCTCTACCGTCGAAAACTCGAATTCGAATTTTCGACCCCGTCACAATACTTTCCTTATGCATTATGTATATAAGGAAAGAAAAAAATGATTATAGTATGTTATCAAGATTTGTGATCTACTTCCAGCATTCTACTATCACTAGTCATATTTATAAATATCTTGTATAGTGTCGTCACATGGTGCCGAAAATAGACCCTAGATTTACTATTTCTAGGAGAAAGCAATCTTATTGCGCAGTTCGTAACGACATTTCAGCAAAGAAGCTTTCAGAGTCACAAGAACTTATTGACGCTTGGTATGTCTTGCTCCACTTTGCTAAAAGCGGCCAAATGATATTTCATATATTTGTTCTCGGGCTTCTTTCTGAACAGCGATGTACTGCTACCTAACCATTTATATGTTCAATAAAGATAAGTTTGTTTGCAATTTCTGTGAATATTTTTATTAGATATTTTAACTGCATGAGATCAGGATACACATATGTGAAATTCTTTAAGAGCAAACAGTTTGGAAAAAATCATTTTCAAACTGGAATAGTGTATATTTCATAAATTTTCACTATCACTAAAATATTACTTTTTCTGAATGGCAACTGTAACGACGGACAAATATTGTGAAATATATATAATGTTTTATGAAATAAACTAGTACATAAACCCGCAAAAGACAGGAAAACCAACACTCTTAAAAACTCAAGCTGCAATTTTTTATTGATTTTGTTTTGTTTAACAGTTCATGGCAGCGTCAATAATAGATATCTGAAATCAATATATATATATATTATATATATATATATATATATATATATATATATATATATATATATATATATATATACATATATATATATATATATATATATATATATATATATATATATATATATATATTATATATATATATATATATATATACATATATATATATATATATATATATATATATATATATAATAGAAGTTGGAAAATCCAATGAACGAAAAGTAAGAAGATGTAACACGATAAACCTAACTTTTTAAAACACCCACAGAATAAAATGTAATACAGAAAATCATCAATCAAATGGATAAAAAATACAAAACACAAGCTATCAAGTTAAAGAAAATCAACAAAATTAAAAGGTATGGAAACAAAAAAATAAAAACTTAAACTAAATTCAACTATCTAACTGGCTTACAAAACAAAAGTAAAAATCAGCTAATCCTCAAGCAAATGGAAAAAAATAAATAAAATAAATATCGAATCAACAAGTCAATGAAAAATATATAATACAAAGGTATGGAATCGAAATAAGTATAACAAACGAAATCAAGCACAAACGCCATACACGTGGACGAGGCTCTAAGCCTAAATCATGAATTGTTAACCTCTACAAAAATCTAATCATGTCCAAGTTTTTCGTAGAAGCAAACACAAAAATGTATGTTTCTGAAGGAATAGATAAATTATATATATATATATATATATACCCAATTCTGTTTTTACACGATAGATACATTCCCGAAGGATGCGTGTTGTTGTTGTTGAGACCCAGACCGTCCGACCTACCAGAAAGGTGTAAGGTAACTGTTTGGACGGCCGGGAAGTGCCACCCAATTTAGACCGGAACCCAGTGGGGGAGGCATCCACAGGGACCGTACCCTCCTTCCCCTACCACCAACCTCTCGGAAGGACTTACGGACCCACATGTTTAACGTGATCGTACTCCGCATGAACACGGCGGCAGTTCTGGCAGCGGCGAGAATCGCGCGCTAACCACTGGGCTGCCGCGCCCGAAAAGAGCCAGCAACACGCGATGTTCCCAGGTAGTCACCCACCCAAGTACTAACCGCGCCCGATGCTGCCTGACTTCGGTGATCTAACGAGAACCGGTGTTTTCAGCACGGTACGGTCGTTGGCCGAAAGATGCGTGTAAAAAAAAAAATTCATGTAAAAGAATATAATGTATCTATGGAAAATTAGAAAATTAGTTCCAAACCTAAAAAATACAATAAACCATATGAATGTTAAAATCTTATCATTGGTATCGCGTTAAACTTATCTTGTTAAAATCTTATCATTTTTACGTGCTGCACATTTTATTTTTAACACTTTACAACAAAGTTGAAAAGTGTTTATGACTTTGTTCATTCTGTCTGTCTGTCTGTCTGTCTGTCTGTCCGTTAGCACGATAACTGCCGTAAAAATGACTTAATCAAAATGAAATTTTAGTATGTTGTTCAGACGGTCTGTAGGACCTATGGGAATATAAATGAATAATATCACCCAATTAGTTTTGGATTGAACCCGGGTTGAAAAAATGGAATACATTGAGCCCTATGGGACCTAATTTTTCAAGCATTTTCTAAGCGGATTTAAAATTCACAAATTGCTTCGAAAATTTTAGGCAATATTCAAATTGTTCCATAAAATATATAAAAAAAAATTCAGCGAAATATATTCACTAGTTTTTTAAATAAAAATTAAAATAATAATAACACCTCTTATATGAACCGATCACGTGTCTATGATATGAAACGATCACATGACCCACTTCAAAATGATATATGGCATCCATCTTGTCTCAAAATCGTGATTTTTAAAGTTCTTTCTAATTCATATTGAGTGTTGTATCCATCCTAAAACTACTTTATTTTGACCTAAATTCTGTGTATCTACATACTTTAACAACGCAATGACAATATATTTCAGTTTAAATGCTCATACAAATTTGATTATTTCTACTATTAAGCCTATTTTTCACCTATGTAAAATGTAAACAGCAAAATATGTAGAATGAGTTGTATTAGAATCGCTGTAATTCTTTAACACAAAATCATTTAGTCCATGGAGTCTGCATGGCTGATATGAATGAAATATTCATTGATTTTAGAAAGAGAAGGACGATAATTTTCGATGAAGTTTTACGCATAGAGTTTTACTTACTTGTAGCTCCATGGTCTTAATTTTTAAATAATATAAATTATTATAGTATTGTGATGAATGACATGAATGGGGGAATTATTTATGAATGAAATGTTGCTTTTATAGAGAGAGCCAGGCATGTAATTTTTTCTATGACGTCATTTGAATGGATTTCAGTTGTTTTCGATGAAGTTTTCAAATATAATAAATTATCATAGTATTATGATAATTCTAAAATTATTACCGAGGAATGTATCACATTTTAGAGATGTTTAAACCAGGCAATTTATATTTTAATGCAGTCATTTGAATGAAGTTAATTTTTTTCGATGAAGGTTTAAGGTTTCAAATATAATAAATTAATGTAGTATTGTGATAAGTTTTAAAATATTACCGAGGAATGTATTGCATTTTAGACATGTTTAAATAAAATTGCATTGAAGTTGGAAAGTGTTTCATAATCAATGCTTTAAGCATGATTGATCTTTCTTGTATAAAGATTGCAAGGGTTATAAAAATATATTATATAAAGTAAATTTTCATTTGGAAAAATAAAATGTCATTAATTCATGAACACAAAAGTTATGTCTACAGACGTTTCACCTTGTCCTGTTTCAAGACGATCTAAAATTTGAATCTTAATATCCAAAGAGATTGCTTTATTTTCGTTTTTGTTACAGCTGAATTATGTGACATTGTGTACGGGCTACCAAAAATATTTCTGATGATTAATAAATAAAATGCAGATAAAACGGTGAATTTCCCAATTCGAAAAATTCTCCACAAATAGAAATTGCGAATTCAAAGGAGCACAATCAGGAAAAATTCCGACCAATTGTGAAGATGTGAGAAAGTGTAATAGGAAAAAAAATTCTTAGAATAGGGGTCGATCGTGTTAAATCGAAACAACTCGTGTAAAAAGAGAATGACATTTTTTTTTAATTCATATTAAATCTAAATCGTGTAAAAAAAGTTTGTTTAAAAACAGAATTGGATATATATATTTATATATATATATATATATGTATATGTGTGTGTGTGTGTGCATCTTTGGAAAAAGTAACATTACAAGAAAAGAACAGAATCAAATTTCATAAAGAATCCTGTGTGAAATATTTATATGAAAGAAACAAAATTCTTTCGGTTCTCTGCTGACACTAGATGTCGCATCAGATGTCGTTCTAAGAGGGCAACTTACGCAGAGAATAAAGTAAAAAAGTTATATGATAACAAAAAAACGTAGAAATGTGAAATTTATAGAACATTTCTAAATTAGTTCATGTTTTAAGGGTATTTAGTAGAGAATGTGTGGAGAATGAAAAATGTATTTCATGTAAAAACCTGTTCCGAAGGATATGCTGCAAATATATTTCTTCCTCAGACGCTATCAGCAGTATATCTTTCATACATTTCGTAAATAAAATGAAATACAACAATTTCTATATCTTCAATTTCAGTATATGGAAAAGAATGTATACAAGTTTGGAGATTAAGTTACATTTATTTGAAAATAGTTACCTATATTCGTGCGCATGATAAACATATATCTCTGTTTGTTTATTTGTCTGACACGCAAATTTAAAAGATTTTGCGACAAATTAGGCACACTATCACCGACTTGAAATGCAAAAGAATAAAACAGGGCAGTAAGGGACATGACCTTGTTGAGGTACATGCCACCACTGAGAGGTAAACTTGGCGGAAACATTTAGCATGTGCTATAAAAGGAGTTACATGTGAGTACTTTTTTCACTGTAAAAACTTTTCCTTGATATATCTTTACTGAAAAGGAAACATAAAAAGGAGTCCATTTTCATTTCATTTAAAGTAACAAGTTTTCCCAGCTAAAAAAACTCTTGTCAAGAAATTTCCTACAGTGGTAAATAAAGATATTTTCTCCATAGGGGTCTTTTCACAAACTATAAGGCCCAACTTTGGGGCTTATAGTTTATTTCCAAATTTGATAAGCAAAGTTTGATTTCCGTGTAAAATACAATTAATCCGTGTAAAATACATACAGGTATTGGTGAGGGATGCACTCACAAATGTAGCTCTCATAAGCATAAAAAGTACAAATTTCTGTCAAAACAATCTAATATAGTCCAAACAGGGAGATGAAAGTATCAACCTAAAAATGATTTACTGCTGAATACTTTACTAAACAAAAGGCTCCTACTTCCTACAGGGCAGCTGAATTTCTTTATCTTACAGAGCAGCTGGATGCATATTTTGTATATTCTCACAATATTATTTACAAACTAATACAAACGTTTTGCTGCATCACTTGAAAAATGAAAATTGTGTCATTTGCTCAGAATTGTATTAATTTTGACCACTTTGAGTTTCCTTACCCAAGGATTCTGCGAAAATACATGCCGATTTATGATATTAATTTTTTGGTGTCTTCCATATTAAAAAAAATGCCAGTAATTTAATTAACGACTTGTCCAGTACTCTATTTTGGTCAGCAATTTGGTTAAATGCCTTGTAATATTTCTTTTTATTTTTCTTTATATTTGTTCCATTTTTCCCATCAATTTGTCTTTGGGACTTAAACACCACAATTGTTGCTATCCCTCTTAAGGGGACGGTGGACGTTAAATTTTTACTTTCCTTATATACATATAATTATACATATGCATATATTATATACATATAATTCCTTATATTCCTATATATACATATAATGTATAAGGAAGTTATTATGACGGGGTCGAAAATTCGAATTCGAGTTTTCGACGGGAGAGCACGTTTCAAGCATCCTTGAACACGAATCAGACGCTTTTGAGATGAAGTCTGTGTGTGTGTGTGCGTGTGTGTGTGTGTGTGTGTGTGTGTGTGTGTGTGTGTGTGTCAGTGAGTCTGTGGAGACGATAACTGACGAACAAATGGACCGATTCGAACGAAATTTGGTTCAAAAATTACAATCCATGAATACTGGAAGCCTATTGTTTTTATACGCAATCGCATGTTCAGAACCCCCTAAATTTTCGAGTAACAGTTTGAAAAAATCCTCAAAATATCAAAACCTTTAATAAAGTTACGAAAATAGTTATTTCCTATGTAATTTTTCATTAGAAAACGATTAAAACAAATTTCAGAACGCTCGAACAAACCGTTCTCAAGATATTGTACATTTAAAAAAAATTATCAAAATATCATATAAAATTTTAAAAAATATTACCTATTATTGAAATATGTTCACTTCTCGTAAATAATATCATGCGATAAATTGGGTGACATTATTCTCGTGGATTTAGCTAGTTCCATTCATGAAAATATATTCTTTCGGTAATACTTTTGTATTTGGACTCCAATGGTCAGTTTTCTGCTACAAGAACAACTTATTTCTCCGTCCATAACGCTTGACGAGATTTTGGCGGAATGTCGTCAACTTGGCGACTTTTTAAATGTTGCCAAATTAACGAAAATGTCGCCAAATTGATAAAAATGACGCTAAATCAATGAAAATGACGACTGAATGATGAAGTAATTATTAAAGTATATTAATATATGGAATGTATCGCTTATTGAGGATGCTATCAATATTGATGATTGTTTAGAGTTGCGCGAAGCACAAGTTAACTCATTATTTTGAAATAGTTTTACATGTTGTCATCCTGAAAATCGCTCAATGTTCAAATCAACGATAAAAACACAGCGGTGGGTATTTTATACATTATTTTATTTGTAAAACTAGTAAATCTATTGCATTATATAAGGAATGTCATGTGCTGCCCACATCAGATTTTTTTTTATTTTTTTATTAACTTAGAATCATGAAAATTTGTATAAGTATTCCTCTTAACATTACTATATAAAATATTAGTTTATTTTTCAATTTTGTATTTTTCTTTTAATTTATTTTTTAATGAAAATTTAAAAATGCTCCTTGCGTTCCATTTGTTCACATTTATTATTAATTTTACATTATGATCACTTAAAAACACATTATGAACAAATTTGTGTATTCATTTTTAAATCCCTTATAAAGTTAGTTTTTTAGAAATATTTTCCTGCATTAAAACTTAATTTTCATCAAAATTTTGTATCTAATTAGGTTCTTATTCACTTTTAATTGCCTTAATGAAGTCCAATTATAAAATGCACACTCTGTTTCATTAAAAAGTATGGAAGGTGTCTTCGTGCCAGATTTCATGCATCTCAAATAAAAATTATGACGCATAGAGCATTTTAAAAATGTAAAACCTTTGAAAATTCTGAAATACTATATAGATAGTGAATAAATGATGATTAATGCAATGTAATTATATATGAATATATATATATATACATATAATATATTTATATATATATATATATATATATACTATTTTATGTAACTTTTAGAATAATAAACTAATAATATAGTACGAAAGTATTATAGTATTTAAAGGTCCATGATTTGTTTGTTTACAAACATTAAATGCTCATAAAGTCCTACAAAATCATCATAGGTACTAGCGATTTTTTGCACCTGGCGCAGTTAAATGTGTAGAATAATGTTATATATTAAAAAAATATTTATTAGTTGATTTTTACTCATTTCAACGTCTAACGTCTCCTTAACATTCAGGCGCCATTATAAAGCACTATACCTACTTCAATCCAAGATCATGACTTCTGTGTTGACTTCAAAATTGATTTCAATTTACACTACGTGACAGTGAAAATGAGACACCAAGAAGGAGTGGGCAGAAAGTTGAGAAAATCGACAAACAGAGAGAGACAGCAACGAACAATAAATGATGATTATTGCAACATGATACACTCATACACACAGCGATAACACTGTCTGATCAGTAGGTTGTAGGACCACCGGGGGTGCGGTACAGGCGGCAACACGTCTTGGTACAGAGTCAATGACATTGCGGATGGTGTCCTGAAAGATGGCTGCCCATTCCCTGTCAACCATTTGCCATAGTTCGTCTTCTAAACGCGGCTGTGGCAGCGCACGCAAGCGAAGTCCAATCAAGTCCTAGACGTGTTCGATTGGTGAAAGATCAGGACAGACTGGTGGCCAGGGTAGCACCTGGGTACCTTGCGGAGCATGTTGGCTAATACGTGGCGTGTGTTATCCTGCTGGTACATGGTATTGGACACCCCCTGAAGTAGGGGTATTGTCACCGATAGCAGCACATCATCCACGTATCGTTGAGCCGTCATAGTGTCCTCAATACGGACCAGAGGTGATCTGCTATCGTAGGCGATGGCGCCCCCAAACCATGATGCCGCGTTGTCACGCGGCGAGATGTTACCCAGATGCGGCTGGATTGGACCCGTTACCACTTCAGCGCCAGACTTATACACGGCGACTGTCATTGCTAAATCAGAAGCGTGACTCGTCTGAGAACGTCATGAACTCGTCTGAGAACCGTTCCGCCGTCCACGTGGCTCTATTCCGACACCATTGCAAACAGAGGCGTCTGTGCTGTTGGGTCAATGACAGTCTTTTTAATGGGGGCCATGAGTGCATGTCGCCGGCGACCAATCGGGGTATAATGTCCTGGTCGATATGGGCGCATCAAGGATGTCCTGCACATGCTGCAAAAGGGCGACGGAAGTGGCCTGCGGGACTACCAACACTTGCCGGCGGATACGTCGGTCCATATGTGCTGACGTCGTTCTGGCCGTATCAGTGCCCCTCAAACGTGCCACATTCCCTTGTTTCATCAATGTTCACCACAGGCGGTGCACAGCGGACGCGTGTAGGTGGTTGTCCGCAGAGATTTGATGTAAGGAGCAACTTGCCCTTCTGAGTCCGATCACCATACCCCTCGTGAAATCGTCTGTCTGCAGGAACTACCTCGGTTATCAGCGGCCTGGCATTTTCTGCTACTACACGTTTCCTCTGAAACAATATAGAATTGTAAAATGATTTCCCTGGCAGACAGAGCGGCGCGACTACTGTCGATTCTGCAGGTTCCTTCCCTTATATCTCACTCAACGTGCCCGGAACAGCTGCGCATTTCACATCATTTACATAACACGGTGAGCTGCGTCTACCCTGCAATTTGATTATTTTTCTGCCCACTCCTTCTCATTTGTCACTGTCTCATTTTCTCATTTTCACTGTCACTTAGGTATCACTCTCACTTAGGTATCTCATTTTCACTGTCACTTAGTGTAATATAAAACTACAATTGACCTAATGACTAGAGTTCAATGAAGGAATCACGACATTTAACAAACAAAAAATTTATTTACAAACTTCACTGGGAACTCAAAACACATATATATTACAAAGCTATATACAAAGTATCTACAACGTTAGCAGTACAAATTCTACCTGGGACATCTTAATCTACAATTATATAGATCTGGCCAATTATATATATCAGGCCAATTATGTAGATCTGACCAATCATAAGTATCCGATTCTTCCGAATGAAAGTTGAGAAGTTTAGGATATAAATTAAAATCAGGAAAAAGTAGAATTAGACTAAAATGATAATAAATAATAGAATCCTCACACGATTAGTAACCAAGTTATCACAAGAGCCCCAGAATAATGCGTCTTGGCTTAATTTAGCTTTGCTTTGCTTGGCATTTCGTCTTTTTGATTTCCGGTTTGTTAATCTGTCTAACACTAACGAATTGGATCCAGCGTATCCTCGACACCGCTGTATCTTGCAATATTATTCTATTTTGGTTAAACGCATTGATCAAATTTTCCTTACCCTACTTGAATACTAATCGGAAATCAAATACTCCGAACATCCATATTTTCACTAGAAATTGACATTTCGGATTGTTGAACCCTTGTACTTTGAAAAATAGTTAAGAAACATGACAGATTCGTTTTCCACTTTTATAACATTTTGTAGAATTCAGAATCATTTATTTCGAAATGGGAAAAAATAGTTTCGGAATAAGTTCTCTGGAAGTAATAAAACTAGGCTGCTTTCTTGTCGATAAACACGAAGAAATTTTTAAAGTATTTTCTTTTCTTTCTTAAAGGTTAACAGACTTATCTTATTCGGTAGAAAGTAAAATCAAGATTTCCGAGAGAGTTTGAATTTGCGAACTCTTGTTTAACAGCATACGTTTATTAATAAATTTTAACTCAACTTCAAAAACATCGTTTAGTAAGTAAACACTATTTTAGCAATTATGTGACACTTCATTTGCAATCTTGATACTAAGAAGAAGAAAATCTGATGTGAGCTGTACGTGACTTTCTTTATATAATGCAATGATTTTACTTCTTTAACGGTGAAAATGTGATGGAAAAATCCACGGCACAGTGTTTGTAATGTTAAATTGTACATTTGGAGCTTTTTCGGATAACAATATATAAAACTATTTCCTACCCAAATAATTTATATTTTACGCAACTTTATTTAACAATTATTAATATTGATATCATCCTCAATAAGCAATATAGTCCATATATTTAAATATTTTAATAATAAATTCATCAATTAGGTGTCGTTTTCATTAACTTGGCATCATTTTTACAATTTTGACGACATTTTCGTCAATATGAGGCTAAATATCGTCAAGTTGATGATATTTAGGACAGCATTTCTTATATAATAAAAGGTATGCCCTTCATATGACGGAGTTAAAAATTTGCAAACACATTGCATCCCATTTGGCGTCATTTTCATCAATTTTTGCGATGTTTTTATCAATTTGATAACATTTTTATCAATTTGGCAACAGTTTCGCCAATTTGGAAAATTTTTTAAAAAAGTCGCCAAGTTTGCAATATGTCGCGAAAATTCGTAGCCAGAATTCCGCCAAGCGTTACAGACCGAGAAATAGGTTATTCTTATGTTCTTTCTAAAATAAAAATTTGTAGTCTTTTTCATCGATTTAGCGTCATTCTTATCAATTTGGCGACATTTTTTATCAATTTCGCGACATTTAAAAACTCGCCAAGTTGGCGATATTCCGCCAAATTGGTCGCCAAAATTTCGTGAAGCAATGTTTGGAGAAATAGATTATTCTTAAAGTAGATAAACGACTAATGGCTTCCAAATGATTGTCATTTTTGTCAATTTGGCGATATTTTAGTCAATTTGGCAACATTTAAAAACTCACCAAGTTGGCGATATTCCGTCAAATTCGTCGTCAAAAATTCACTAAGCATTGCGGATGTAGAAAACGGTTATTCTTACAGTATATAAACGACTAATGGCGCTAAATTAGAATGCTATTACCCTAAATGCCTTCTCTCGTGAATGGAATGACCTAGATCTATGAGAATGATGATAATGAATTTATCGCATAATATTACATATGAAAAGTGAATAGATTACACAATAGTTAATACTTTTTATGAATTTTATGTGATTTTTTATATTTATTTGAACAATGCACAATGTGTCGGGTACGATTAGTGCTAGCGTTCTAAAATTTATATCAATCGTTTTCTACTCAAACATCACATAAGAAGTGATTATTTACGTAACTTTATTGAATGTTTTAATTTTTTGATGATTTTTTTCAAAATTTCGTTTCACAATTTAGGTGGATTCTGAACATTCGATTGCGTGTAAAAACAGTAGACTTCCAGTATTCGCTGATTGTGATTTTTGTACAAAATTTATAATATATATATATATATATATATATATATATATATATAAGATTTAAAATGAAAAAAGAAAATATATAGATGGAATGATTGTTTTTACAGGGTTGCAGAAAGGTCAAGGGGAATTGCGACCCCTATTTCCTGGTTAGAAGCTAGCTTTGACTTCATGAAAACGCTCCCAGAGACTCTGCACGCCCGAAACAACAATCGATCAGGCCCGTGGGGGAAAAATGGCCGAATCCCAGACAACATAAAAATGATCAAAATAACAAAAATTGGAAATTTTACTAACCAGCAAGACGAGAATCTTGGAAGAGTTGCATAAAGCGTATATACTTCGAATAGGAAAGCATACATAAAAAAGTCGCGTCTAACTTATAAAGCCATCTGGATGTGAAACAATCAGATAATCCTAGGTAAGAGTTGAGTTGTATTGTATGATGTCGGATAAATTAACATAATTCTTATCACTATAATTTCTGCAAAAAACATCATAATAGTGCTGTACAAAGCGGAAGGGATATGATTGTTCCCGAGTTCCGTTGATTAAATGCATCATGCATTTATTAAATTCTGTAATAGATGAGTTTAATAATCTGTATCTGTTCAAGTGATTTACGATTAAATTACGTATCCCCCTTGACCTTTCTGCAACCCTGTAAAAACAATCATTCCATCTATATATTTTCTTTTTTCATTTTAAATCTTATTTTTCAAGACTCTGATAGTGCGGCAATTTGCGCCTTTCTCTTTCTTGGATTTCATAGTTTTGGGGATTGTATTTCTTTATATATATATATATATATACACATACTTACATACACATATGTGTGTGTAGATATATATATATGTACACACACATACATACATACACACACATAGACATCACCTCAAAAACGTCTGATTTATATTCACGGATGCTTGAAACGTGCTCTCCTGCCGAAAACTGGAATTCCAATTTTCGACCTCGTCACAATACTTTCCTTATACATTATATGTATATAAGGAATATAAAAATGTGCAGTAACCATTTGCCACTACGGAAAGGTCCTGATGTTTTGAGCTTGGCGGCAAATTTGGCAACGTTTAAGGGGACCTTGACGACCCATGATTAATATATTTATAATTTCGGGAAATGTCGTAACAACTTCACTCATGATATTTCATGAATGAAGTTGTGCAAATCCTTTCCCCACAATACGATATTCCTCTAATACACAAAGAGAATTATTCCAATAGATTCAAAAACCGGATGTGCTGAGCATTCTTAAATACAAATCAACCAGTTATACTTTCCCTATATACATAGTATAATGTATAGGAAAAGTATTCGAACAGGGCCGAAAATTCGAATTCGAGTTTTCGGCGGAAAAACACGTTTCAAACCAGCCTGAACTCGAATCGATCGTTTTTATAGTGATGCCTGTGTATCCTGCTGTCACAGGAATTCTTCCTGTAGCATGCTTTTTTATAAATAAAAAAAATAAAATAAAATAAATCTGATGTGGGCAACACATGACTTTCCTAATATAATGCAATGAATTTACTACTTTTACAGTAAAAAAATAGGTGTTTCTTATAGTAGATAATTATATTCTTTCCAAGATATTGAATATTCGACAATTAGTCGTCATTTTCATTGATTTAGCGTCATTTTATCCATTTGGCGAGATTTTCGTTAATTTGGCAACATTTAAAAAAATCGCCAAGTTGGCGACATGTCGCCAAATAAGTCGCCAAAATTTTGCCAAGCGTTATGGACGGAGAAATAAGTTATTCATATAGCAGATAAATGACTATTGGCGTTCAAATACAAAAGTATTACTCAAAGTATCTTTTCTCATGAATGGAACGAGCTAGATCCATGACAATGATGTCACCAAATTTATCGCATGCGCACATATGAAAGTGAGCATGTTTGTCAACAGTTAATATTTTTTTTAATTTATGGGATTTTTGATAAATTTATTTGAAAAATGTCCAGTATCTCGAGAACGGTTCATGCTAGCCTTCTAAGTTTACGCCAATTGTTTTCAAAGGAAAAATTGCTTAAGAAATGTCTATTTGCGTAACTTTATTAAAAGTTTTGATTTTTTGATGATTTTTTCAAAATTTCACTCGAAAATTTAGGGGGTTCTGAACATTCAATTGTGTTTTAAAGCAATAGACTTCCAGTATTCACGGATTGTGATTTTTGTACCAAATTTCGTTCGAATCGATCCATGCGTTCGTGAGATATCGTCTTTACAGACTCACTGACACACACACACACACACACACATATATATATATATATATATATACTTTCACACACACACACACAGACATCACCTCAAAAATGTTCGATTCGTGATCAAGGATGCTTGAAACGTGCTCTCCCGTCGAAAACTCGAATTCGAATTTTCGACCCCGTCACAATACTTTCCTTATGCATTATGTATATAAGGAAAGTAATAAATGTGTGTCTCTGTGTGTGTGTCCAGGAGTCTATGGATGAAATATTTCATGAATAAAACTTTTCGCACGAAATTTATTACAGATAATACAATCAGGGAATACTCGAACCATACTGATTTTAAACGGAATCGGATAATCAGAAGACCATCAAATTTTTTAGTAAAATCTTGAAAAATCATTAAAAAATCAGAACCTTTAATTACGCATTTTGCGCGTTTTCCCGTTCAAGTATGAGAAACAGGAACCGGCCATGCATAGGAAACAGGAACAGCCACGCATGGGAAACAGAAACCGGCGGACATCAACTTCCACCAACCCCTCCATCTTCTCCTAATACCTACAGACACATGCCAGCGATACAGCCCTCCCATTCAATATTACTATTTCCTATACGACTCCCTACAAATCATGTAAACTATTCCAAACCCTAACGAAAAGCAATTAATTTACGCCACATTAGATTCTCTAACATGATAGTCTATCAAGTTTAATACAACGAGCATATATCAAAGTATATACATGAAGACACTACTCACATTCTGGCAGCATTATCTGCCATGAGCTCTACCTAAGGCTCCTCTATATACGAGCTGACTTATCAAGCATATTGAAGCCCACCATAGCTGGAAGCGCAATTCATTAGCATTAGCTCTATTCTTATTTTCACTTTAGGAAGTATAATTGAAATAATTATGGGTGGTGGTTCTGCACCGAACTGCTCTAATCATTCTAGAAAGGGTTTTAGGAGGCTATTTCGCTTTCCTAGAAACGAAGAAAGAAGAAAACAATACCTAATAAATAATTGGATACCCAGTACTGGAGCATATTTGTGCGAGCTAAATTCTACAATATTCTAATTCAAACTTCTTTTTTCATATATGGTATTTATTTTAAACACTTATTTTATAATTTCTGTAACTGTAGTATGGAACGTTTATGGAACTGTAGTATGGAATGTTTTATGGGCTTCAATATGCTTGATAAGTCAGCCTGTAGTAGAGGAGCTCTAGCTCAACCTAAGGCTCCTCTATATACGAGCTGACTCATCAAGCATATTGAAGCCCACCCTAGCTGGAAGCGCAGTCCATTAGCATTACCTCTATGCATATTTTCACTTTAAGAAGTATAATTGAAATAATTATTAGTGGTTGTTCTGCACCGAACTGCTCTAATCATTCTAGAAAGGGTTTTAGGCTATTTCGCTTTCCTAGAAACGAAGAAAGAAGAAAACAATGGCTAATAAATAATTGGACACCAGGTAATGGAGAATACTTGTGCGAGCTAAGTTCCACAATTTTCTAATTGAAACTTCTTTTTTTATATAAAGTATTCATTTTAAACACTTATTTTATAATTTCTGTAACTGTAGTATGGAACCCTATGGGCTTCAATATGCTTGATAAGTCAGCCTGTAGTAGAGGAGCTCTAGCTCTACCGGTGACGTCAAAAGCAGTCAGTTTATTTGTTATTACTTTCCTTATAAGGAAAGTATTGTGACGGGGTCAAAAATTCGAATTCGAGTTTTCGACGGGAGAGCACGTTTCAAGTATCCCTGATCACGACTCGAACATTTTTGAGGTGATGTCTGTATGTGTATGAGTATGTGTGTGAAAGTATGTATGTGTGTCAGTGAGTCTGTGGAGCCGATATCTCACGAACGAATGGAGCGATTCGAATGAAATTTGGTACAAAAATTACAATCCGTGAATACTGGAAGCCTATTGTTTCTAAACACAATCGAATGTTCAGAAACCCCTAAATTTTCGAGTGAAATTTTGAAAAAAATCATCAAAAAATCAAAGCCTTTGATAAAGTTACGCAAATAGACATTTCTTATGTGATTTTTCTTTAGAAAACGATTATCATAAACTTTAGAACGCTAGCATGAACCGTTCTCAAAATATTGCACATTTTTCAAATAAATTTATCAAAAATCCCATAAATTAAAAAAATATTAGCTGTTGAGAAACATGTTCCCTTTTCATGTGTAATATCATGCGATAAATTTGATGAAATCATTCTGGTGGATCTAGCTCGCTCCGTTCATGAGAAAGGGTACTTTGAGTAATACTTTTGTATTTGAGCGCCGTCATTTATCTGCTATAAGAACAATTTATTTCTCCGTCCATAACGTTTGGCGAGTTTTGGGCGACGAATTTGAAGGAATGTCGCCAACTTGGCGACTTTTTAGATGTTGCCAAATTAACAAAAATCTCGCTAAATGGATAAAAATGACTCTAAATCAATGAAAATGACGACTGATTGACGAAAATTCAATATCTTGGAAAGAATATAAGTATCTACCATAAGAATAACCTATTTTATTTTACTGTAAAAGTAGTACATTCATTGCATTATATAAGGAAAGCCATGTGCTGCCCACATTAGATTTTTGGGAAAATTGAAATCAAAATATATGAAATTAACGCAAGATATACGAAATAAAATTAAAATATCAGTAGATTCATTCAATAACAAACAGCAAGATCGTAGAGTTGAGGTGGTAATACAGTGGACTGTAAGTGACTTCAGCTGAAGGAATAAATTTAACTGCCGGCGCCTGTAGTGACTCCATGTATCTAAGCTCGGTGATTTAATACCTCAAACATTCTATATCTCAAGATTTTACTTTCAGGTCATACCATGGAAGAAAATGAACTAACTCTTTCTGACTTTGTGTGTCATACAATTCAACTCCAACCGATCTGTCTATAAACAAAGTTTGCATTAATTGCATTGTTTAAAACGTGAATTTAAAGATAAAGAGGGAAGTAGTCTCTCTATCTCGATGGTTTAGATATTCATATTCTGAAATTTTCAATTGAAATAATCTCTCAGTATTAACTGTCCTATTCAGCTGAATCATAGAGGTGTTCTCGTCTCCAACTCTATGAGCTGAATACAGTTTTCCTATTATTTCTTCCTGCATTAAAATCTTATGGCCATACAATTGCTTTATGTTAAGGCAACACCTTCAGCCTGTGGTTACAAATAAAAATAGCAGAAAATGCCAAACTTTAAGAAGTTAAAAAAAACTTGAGCAACGTATATAAGCGCAAATAACACAATAATGCAGCATACAGCTGTTTCGAGAATACGCTGAATCCCCCTCCCCCCTCGTAAGTTCAAGAGAACCAGCAAACCCGAAGTTCAAACGAGGAGTGCGTGCAAAAGAAAGAAACAGAGGGAGTTATATATCCAAGACCTCGATTAAAAGAGAGCCTATCAGAAAGCAACATGAAGAACAGGCAAGGCAATTCGAAACGAGAGTTAAGGCACAGGATTGGCGTGCGCCAAAACACAACAGGAATATCCAGGCAAAACAAGTTAAGCGAGATCAAGAATAAATGATACCCAACAAGACGAAAAATAGGTTGAAACGAAGCATAAGAGCCCCAAAGGAATAGGATGAAGAAAGTGAGAAAATTTACAGGACGCTCTGATAGACAAAAAGGGAGCACGGGACAAGTCATTAACAAAATTACTATAAGTTGTCTGCTTACGAATGGCTTCAAAAAAGTCAAAATTATAGATCGACGTGCATTTTAATGTGACTCGTGTTGAAGAAAACTCAAAACAATGGTCACATTGATAGCAATGCTGAACAATTGAAGACTTATTAAAATCATGTTTTTTTTTTACATAGTCTTCCTGTTCTCAAAGCCAATACAATGACTTGTCTCCGCTAAGCCGTCAACTCCCAAGATTTCAGCTCTGCACCTTAACTGCTTAATATTATGATTTCGCCGATTCCATCCAAGCGATCACCCAGATTTGGCTGTCAAGCTGGTTCGGCTGAAAAATCCCGAAGAATGAGAGATAATATGGATCAAAATTGTATTGAAGATGGAAGGCGAATATTAGATGCTTACATATTCGTTAAAGACGCCAACAGTCATAAAAGTTGAAATCGTTCGAATTATTGGAGAGGAGCATGTTTTTCTGATGGCCTCTACTAGTGTTGCAACAAATGACATTGCTGGTCAAACAATACATTACGATTAGCATTAAGAGGCAAACAAATAGATCTGATAGAAGAGAAAAGTACAATTTTCAAGATGACATGGCACAAATTATCATGATCGTTACAATGATTCTTATTCTGATGGTTATTGTGATGTATTAATTCAACATAGAACTCAACTTCACTTAGAAAAACGTATTATCGTTCATGCCAGGTCAGATCATAGGCGCCCAATGTAAAACTCACTGATAAAACTTACAACATCGACTAGCCAGATATTCGTCTATGTAACCTTTCGAGAAGTTTCCAAAACACGCCAAAAGTTACCAAGTTCGCCAAATTGTGGCCGATATCACCAAATTTTCCGTCAAGGTCAAGTGAACTGAATGTTCAACTAACAATGGTCCCTGTAAATATCGTTTTTCCACGGGAACAGGTAGTATGTCATAACGATATATTAAGCATTTGTAATAACATAATATAAAATTGAACTGTTTGTAAAGTTGTAAAGGTGTTGTAAAAAACTCACAGTTACCTAGTACACCTTATATAAAACAATTTTATATTTCCCTTAGGTAAAGTTGCAATTTACCAATTATATTTTTCATCTCTACGCTTTTACTGGTGAAAATTTCATACAATTTCATCATCTCGTGCAACGCTCACTCTAAGTCAGATTCCTTATTTGTATCAACCCTCTAGCGAATTTGTCCTTCTGGCTGATGAATAAATAAAAACTCCAATTTAGTAAGTATTATCTATTGGTTTATTGATAAACTTTGGTACTTCTTGCAAAAGTACACACCATGCCTCGTCAAATAACAAGAACATATTTGTCTAATGTAGAATTTATTAGTGTTTTGTTACTACCAAACAAATATTCATAAAGTATTTTAACTTGATAGAATCTCATGTATTTATTTACTTATAGCTAGTTATGTTTAATCTATAAATAATATATAAATTATAAGCTAAGGAATATTAACTTTAATATTAAATAGAATAAATTGATACATTTTTAGATGAGAACATGCGAGAAAAGTTTAGTTTGTAGATAACCTTGCTGTTCCAGCCGATACTCAAACCGCGGATCTTCATGCCAGCCGTCACCCTACCAATTAAACAACTGGGACGGGCTCTTACAGTCGAAATGAACTTTGCATACTCCTCTTTTTAATGTTAGGATGCATCCTGAAAATATGACTGACCGCCACCTGCTATTTTAAACTCGTGTTAGCTTACCTATGCTGTTTTTATCATCCAGGTTAGCCATTTGCTTGGACGTTGGTCTCCCGATATGATATCGGGGCTCAATATTCCAGAGTCCAATGAAACTGTGCCAGTTATAGGTACACTTTCAGAGCGCCGTCTTCATTGCACTAATCTGCAGGGATAATTTGTTTAGACGTTATTTATAAGGTTCCTATATTTTTATTAGGACCTCAATTAAATGTTTTTCCACATGTATACAACACTTCTCCACCTGAATAATCCTCCTGAAGCACTTTTGCATCTGACTAATCCGTAATCTACGTAAAAGCTATAAAGTCAACTTACTTAACTCCAAAACTATGGAAGGCTCACCGAAAAGAGTTAATTTTAATTATTATTTAATCCCAGCTAACTTCCCTGGATTCTTAAAACTTTATAGGCTTATATACAAAACGCAAATATACACATAAACCAAAACTAAGATAGTAAGATTTTACCTAATCGGGATATTCCAATTATACCACACACATACTGACGCTTACTTCGTAGCTATCTACTCACGTAATGAACATGTTTGTTTACAAAAAATATGAGTCTCAACCGAACCGAAGATAAAACTAAATTGTGACAACTTGAGATCCTACGACGAGCATCTATCCTTGATAAGAACACGCAACAAAATATTAGATCAGATCGAATAGTCTAACATATCTGCAACTTACAACCCTGGTCTATCAGTTTAGCAGATTAGCCTGGTCAGAAGTTTAGCACATAAATTAAAATCAGAAAGAGGAATAATTACAATAAAATAATAATAAATAACAGAATCCTCATAAATTGTATGTTTTTCAGAGTCCACTTCAACAATAAGAGCCTGAAATTTCGTCCCTGTAGCTCAACGATAAAGCGCCATTTCGAATATCCAGGGTTTGATTCTTGATTGGAACCGCAAGGTTCAACAAATTAGCGCTCGAACAAATTAGCCTTATAGGTTAGTTCACATATGGCGGAGATCTGAAAGTGACCCTAATACGACTAACATGGATTCAGTGGACTCTGAGATATTAAGCAGCGACTGCAAATCGATAGGATAACGACCCTCCGGGAACTAACCTGGGGAATAAAAATGAAATCAGGAAGGTAACCTGAAAAAAAAAACATAGCAGGAGGTGGTCAGTCAGATTTTGATTTGCACGCCAATCTGGCATTAGATAATGGAGAATGCAGAGTCCACATCTTCAATAAGAGCTTGCAATTTCGTTCCAATAGCTCAACTGTAGGGCGCCTGCTGGCCAGTTCGAAGATACATGATTCAATTTCCGAATGGGGCAGAAAGTTTCTTTACAGTTTTCAGTTTAATCTATACCGTAAATAGTAGCGATTAACCATCTTATAGGATAAAAGATCCGATAAAAAAAAATCTTATATGTTCAACAACAGACTGAAAATTGACTAATGTTGGTTGGTTGATGTCGTGTCCCTAACATAATTTATTAAGGAGGAATGTGTGCACTGCTTCCGTTTAGTCAAAGACCCGGGGCACCCGAAGGTAGAAGAAGGTAGAAGACTTCTGCCCCAATAGGACATCACAACATCCATGCCCGCAGGCGGGACTCGAACCCGCAGTCTGGCAGCTGAGCCATCACGAGGAAACGCCTGCCTCTTTGACCGTTCGGCCACCACATCGGCAATTAACTAATGTCCAACACGTATTAAATTCAATCCAATTTACTCTATTAATTCTATAGATACAGCACTCCAATGAAAAAGTTACATTTTCAATATCCCTAAAACGGTTCGCAAAAAAACTTAAATAGTTATATCCATTTATTCCTGGTTATAAGTGTCAGGGGATATATCTATCAAAGATCCATACATCAATTGGGTACAATAAGGTGATTCGTGTTTTGAAAGTCACATTATTGGGTTGATCACCAAATTACTTTATGGCCAATATTTCCTCACCTAAAGTTCTCTTTTTTGGACAAGGCATGACAAAATATGCGCTACCTTGATAAGTAAAATAGCCTAAAATTTTGTACAAGAAATATGTCTGCATTATCATTGCTAATAAAGATCAATAACGACAAAAGCAGTCGCAGGCTGGTAATACACTACAAGACATAGAACACGCATCACCATGAAGCTTTAGCCGTATAATTATGCAAATTGAGAGAGACAAACGCAGCTGACCGATGTATGTAAATGATCTGAAATGCAGTTAGATCATGTGATTAGAGCGCAGTATAAAATTGATGAAAACGGCAGATAAGACAACAGTTGTTACTTTCTGTAGCCTACGGAAACCCGTTTTCCGAGCTGTTTTTCGTTTCAGAATACATATGTTGTTGAATAGATGCCTGGCCGTCGATGCCAAAGTGCGTTTTAGCATTTAGGCGATCGTGCGAGGGGATTCATGTTTGACCTAAGTACGGCTGGGTGGTCATACCGGAGTATCGTCGCTGACACACAAGTAGGTGCGTCCACTGTGCAAACGATTTTGAAAAGAAGGGTTGAAGAAGGGTATGTGAATCGTTGCAATGGTACAGGTCCATCCGGGCGTACGTCAACACGCGATGATCGACACATTCGAAGGCATGCGGTGGCGGCCTCACAAACGACGACTGTCAATATTCTGCAGAATTTGCAGGGTACGTTAGATGTTCCAGTTTCAGCGAGGGCAGTTTCTCGACGATTAGCCGAAAGTGGGTTGCACTCAAACCATCCTTTACAAAGACTGCCATTAACGACAAGATACCGACGTGAGAGATTGCAATGGTTGTTGTTGAGACCCAGACCGTCCGACCTACCAGAAAAGTGTAAGATAACTGATTGGACGGCTGGGAAGTGTCACCCAATTTAGACCAGAACCCAGTGCGGGAGGCATCCACAGGGACCGTACCCTCCTTCCCCTACCACTAACCTCTCGGAAGGACGAGGTTGCAATGGTGTCGGGCTCCAGCCTCTTGACGGCTGAATGGGACAGGGTAGTGTTCAGAGACAAGTCTCGGTTCTGTTTATCGAATGACAGTCGCTGTTTCAGAGTCTGGGGGAGACGTGGAAACAGATCCAATTCTGCTGCGACTGTTGAACGCCATACTGCTCGACAACGCGGCATCATAGTTTGGGGCGCTATCAGCTTCGATAGCCGATCACCTCTGGTTCTATCAGAGGTACAATGACAACACAACGATATGCAGATGAGGTGCTGCAAATTTCTGTTTTCCAGAAATATAACTCGCGACCGCACACTGGAACCAACACCAGACACGCCTTGCAAGGTATCCAGGTGCTTCTTTGGCCTCCGCTGTCTTCAGATATCTCACCCATTGAGCATGTATGGGGCTTGATTGGCCATTGTTTGACTGCTCTGCCCCTGCCTCAAACACAGAACGACCTGTAGAGGGTGGTTGAAGGCATTTGGTCATCCATCTCTCAAGAAGACGATCCGTATGCTCATTGTATCTGCTCCTCGAAGAGTTGCTGTTTGTATCCCCGCAAGAGGTGACCCTACTGCTTACTGAACACCCTGTCTATGCCATTAATGTGTTGCATTATCCTTCTGGAATTAACGCCAATTATTTATATATGTCACCTCTGTCTCTGCCCCCTGTGTCGCCCCCTGTGTCTGCTTTATCATCACACTCTATTAGCTCTTTCATGGTGTTGCATTATCTGTGTCGGGTAGTATGGCTGTGGTTTCAGTTCTTTGCATAAGCAAACTTCCATTTTAGGGCAGAATTGCTCATTCGATCTTTTACTTCTAAAAATATTTTCCGTGTTTTGAAATGCATACCTTTCCAGGTAGGAACGAAGGCAATTGTATTTAATATTTTTGAATATATAAATTTCTAGACTCCCTGGCTACATTGAGTTTTTACACCCCAATTTCTGTAAGGCCAACGGCCGTACCGTGCTGAAAACACCGGTTCTCGTTAGATCACCGAAGTCAAGCAGCATCGGGCGCGGTTAGTACTTGGTGGGTGACCACCTCGGAACGCCGCGTGCTGTTGGCCATCTCGGGTGCGGTATCCCCGTGGTTTGCACGCTGCCACAAATGCCGCCGTGTTCATGCGGAGTACGATCACGTTAAACATGTGGGTCCGTAAGTCCTTCCGAGAGGTTGGTGGTAGGGGAAGGAGGGTACGGTCCCTGTGGATGCCTCCCCCACTGGGTTCCGGTCTAAATTGGGTGGCACTTCCCGGCCGTCCATACAGTTACCTTACACCTTTCTGGTAGGTCGGACGGTCTGGGTCTCAACAACAACAACCCCAATTTCTGTCCTTTCAGGATGATCAATAATTGAGAAAGAGGTTGCAATGCTGGTGATATTTTTTCTTGTTGAAATGCTCATAATCTTTCTTTCTTTCGATTCAGACCGTCCGACCTACCCGAATGTGTAAAACGGCTGTTTAGACGGCTGGTGCAATTCCATCCAATTTAGACCTGAACCGAGTGGGAGTGACATCTACAGGGACTGTACTCTCCGTCCCCTGCCACCAACTTCTTAGAAGGACTTTCAGACCAAGAGATTTAACGTGCTCGTAGTCAGCGTAGACACGGGAACAGTTTTTAACAGAGCCATAAATCCAACTGAGGTATTCCTAGTGCAATCACCATGCTCTAACCACAGGACTTTCTCACCCCCACATAATCTTTCAACATATACTTTGGGCACAAATTGTCCTTTTTTCAACTTCATCCTTCGGACTTTTGTATTTAATTTAACCAAATGCGTATCACGCCGAAGTTGTCATACTGAAAATTTTCCAGAATTTCAGAATATGCAAAATTGTCACATCTTATATGCTTCTTTTACTTTTCTTCTCAATATGAAACTTAAATGGACTCATGTGATGGTTTAGGGATCTCCTTATTTCAGATGCATCTTCTCTCAAAGAAAATAGTGATTTTTTCATATATTGTTAATTCCGATGTAATTAGTTCGTATATATCATATCAGTAATTGCTTCTGGGAGGTTATAGAAAATTATTACAAGAATATGTAACATGTAGGTGTTTCCACTTTTTTTGTACTCAAAATATCAACTCAAATATATGACAAAAATAATGCGAATTACAGAATCTCTTCAAAGAATTTTTAATAATTTTCAGACCTTGATACATTCTAAATTTAGAGAATCCCTTTAAAAAAAATTAAGTGTGGTTTCATTATGTTAACGACGCCCACCAAATTTCAGCACGATTTGTATTTCAAAAAACAATAAGATAAAGGTATTGAATTTTTAAACCTCTGTCAAGAAAATAAAAAGCGAACCTTAGTAGAAGTTTGCTGTTTAATCTTTTAAAAGAAATAATGGGCGGTTTGAAAATATTAACCACTATATGTAAGATTTGAATTTTTAGAAATAAAAATCTTAACATTTTAGAAATTTGCCAACAAAATAAAAAATCTGATGTGGGCAGCACATGACTTTCCCTGCAGACTTATATCCACGTTCTCTTTATTTTAATTAAATTTTTTCACTTTTAATTCAATTTTCGTTCTCATTCTGTAACCGGACTTATTTTCTAAGCTGGCGTAGAGAAAATACGAAAAACTAAAATATCTCGAGAACGGCTAGTCCTAGTGTAATGAGGTTGGTCTTATTCTTTTCTTCGCCAAAAATTACGTATTAAACAAGCATTTAATGGATATATTGGAGCATACGTATTTGTTTAGTTTAGATTTTGTCGATTTTTGCGGGTCATTTTGCAAAAAAAGGCATGTTATTTTTTTCCGAATCGTACCAAAATCTAATCAGCACCAGGGTTGCCCAAAAGTGACTTGTCCACCGAATTTTGTGAAATTCGGTTGATTAGTTTTTCAGTTAGAGTGGATACAAAATTTTGGGAGCCATATGGCAAAAAAAGGCGGGTTCTTTTATCCCGAATAGTATTCAAAACTAATCAGCACCAGACTCGGTCACAAGTAACTTACCTACCAAATTTTGTGAAATTCGGTCCATTAGTTTTTTAGTTAGAGTGGATACAAAATCTGCACAGACAGACAGACAGACACACAGACACACACACAGACACACACACAGACGTCACGCTAAAAATGGTTTTTTCGTATTCTAGAGGTCTCGAAACGTGTAGATCCGTCGAAAACTCGAGTTGCGATTTTCGGCATGATTCCAATTCTTTCCCTATACATTACCATGTATTGCAGGGAAAGTAAAAACGAACTTATGCAGGAATGAAGTTCGCTTTCTACTTTTATAAAATAGGTAAAGTGTGGTTTCAGGAGATTGAACAGGCCCACTAAATTTCAGTAAGATTTCGCTTTTCAGAAAAAAATAATTTGATAATTGTTTTTTTAAACTTGACACTGGAAAAATGTGCTTTATACGTGAGATGCGAGGTTGTTAGTCTTTTAAAAGACACCAAATGTGATTTAAGGATATGAACTACGCATTTCTGTAAGATTTGTAGTTAAAAAAGTTTTCATAAATATATTTATTTAATTTTTAATATATTATGAAAATGTAAAAAGAAATTATTAGAACTTCAGTAGGGGTGGTTTAGAATTACATCACCGCAAAAATATTTCAATAAAAACATATTTTTTTCGTCTATGTATCTTGAAAATGAAAAAGTAGATCCGTTTTGATGATTTAAATTTGCATTTTTGAAAAGTTAATGTTTTAAAACCGAAAAGGAGACCTACCTCAGTTGCTATGAACCCCTCCAATCCAATAATTACTTTGGCCCAGGACGAATTATTTAAGCACTAGAAAGTATGCCCGCCATATGACACAATTAAAATATTTTGATCAATTTAGCGACATTTTCGTCAATCTGGCAATATTTAAAAGAGTCGCCAAGTTTGCGAGATCCCTCCAAATTTTTCAATAAGCATTACTACCTACGGGCAGAGAAATGGGTTATTCTTATGGCCGTTTACAATGTTCTTTCCAAGATATTGAATTTTCATAAATTAGTCGTCATTTCCATTGATTTATTGTCATTTTTATTAATTTGGCGACATTTTCGTCAATTTGGCAACAATTAAAAAACACTCCACGTTGGCGATATGCCGCCAAAATTTATCGCCAGAGTTTTGTTAAACGTTATTGCCGGAGAAATAGGTTATTCTTATATTAGATTCTTATATTATTTCCAAGATATTGAATGCTCATCAATTTGTCGTCATTTTCATTGTTTTATCAATTTCTATCAATTTGGCAACTTTTTATTAATTTGGTGAAATTTTTATTAATTTGGCGACATTTTTATCAATTTTTGTCTAGTCAAACCCGCGGACATTCTGCCTTAAAAGTAGTAAACTAAAAACACGCAAGAATAATATTTCCTACTTTTGTTGGAAGAAACTTGAACTATTTTGAATGCTAAGCCTTGATTAAATATGTTAACAAAATGAGCGTGACAAGCTGAGTTGCGTGTTATCTCAAATAAATATATATAAAATGATCTATATAATAAAAGGCAATGTCTGTGTGTGTGTGTGTGTGTGTGTGTGTGTGTCTTATACACTATACGTTTCGCGACCGCGCGTCGGAGAGTTACGAAATTTGGCAATCGGAGACCCTGGGGGGTGGGAAGGGGACACGTGAAAACCGATTTTCAAAATTCTAATTATTTTTTTATTTATTTAATGTTTTATGCGATTTCGACCTTTTTTTGATCTTTTTGCCCTTTTTTCTCCTCGATCCAGACATCGTAGAAAAAAACAAATCACACCATCGGAAAGAGCAGAGAATTTCGAGTAAAAATATATCAATTTCAAATCTCCATTTCGATTTCTAATATTTTTTAAAGATTTTAAAACAAAAGTCACTTTTGGCTCAAGAAAACGATTTTTGGTTTTTAAATTCTCGCATCGTGAAAAGTACTCATAATTTCGACTAATAATTTACATTTTCAGAAAGGTCAAACATCTGGCATTCTTACAAGTCTAATCTGGTCCAGAAATAATGAAAATTGCCTTCAGGATCGCAATTTTAAAGACGTCATGATTTTAAATTTCTCGCCGTTCCGCTCGGCGTTCCGTTCGTTTCTCCCCCGCTGAAGCAGGGAAGGTGGTGGTGACGTCACGGTTCTGAATAGAGCGCCTTTGCTCTATATAAATTATTATATTTATATTTTAAATGATGGGACGATCTGGATTTTTTAAATGTATATTTTAACTTTTGGATATTTTAAATGGATATTTTAATTTTATGGATATTTTAAATGATGGAACAATGAAACAATGGAATGAGGATGATGGAATTAAGCATATGGTCATTTTAAATTGCAAATTAGCGCGCGGGAAGTTAGCGGTAGGCCCGGGTTTGATTCCCGCCACTGCCAAAACTGCCGCCGTGTTTACGTGGAATACGATCACGTTAAATATGTGGGTCCGTAAGTCCTTCCGAGAGGTTGGTGGTAGGGGAAGGAGGATACGGCCCCTGTGGATGCCTCCCCCACTGGGTTCCCGTCTAAATTGGGTGAATATGTAGAAAGTTATGGAGATTGTCGCGGAGGGCGCGGCAGCCCAGTGGTTAGCGCGCGGGAATTGCACTCAGTAGGCCCGGGTTCGATTCCCGCCACTGCCAAAACTTACGCCACGTTCACGCAGAGTACGATCACGTTAAACATGTGGGTTCGTGAGTCCTTCCGAGAGGTTGGTGGTAGGGGAAGGAGGGTACGGTCTAAATTGGGTGAATAAAAAGAAAGTTATGGAGATTGTCGCGGAGGGCGAAGTAGCCCAGTGGTTAGCGCGCGGGAATTGCACGCGGTAGGCCCGGGTTCGATTTCCGCCACTGACATGGAGTACGATCACGTTAAACATATGGGTCCGTATGTTTTTCCGAGAGGTTGGTGGTAGGGGAAGGAGGGTACGTTCCCTGTGGATGCCTCCCCCACTGGGTTCCGGTCTAAATTGGGTGGCACATCCTGGCCGTCCAACCAGTTACCAGGCCCGGGTTCGATTCCCAAAATTGCCGCCGTGTTTACGCGGAGTACGAGCACGTTAAACATGTGGGTCCGTGAGTCCTTCCGAGAAGTTGGTGGTAGGGGAAGGAGGGTACGGTCTAAATTGGATGAATAAAAAGAAAGTTATGGAGATTGTCGCGTAGGGCAAAGTAGCCCAATGGTTAGCGCGCGGAAATTGCACTCGGTAGGCCCGGGTTCGATTCCCAAAATTGCCGCCGTGTTTACGCGGAGTACGATCACGTTAAACATGTGGGTCTGTAAGTCCTTCCGAGAGGTTGGTGGTAGGGGAAGGAGGGTACGTTCCCTGTGGATGCCTCCCCCACTGGGTTCCGGTCTAAATTGGGTGGCACATCCTGGCCGTCCAACCAGTTACCAGGCCCGGGTTCGATTCCCAAAATTGCCGCCGTGTTTACGCGGAGTACGAGCACGTTAAACATGTGGGTCCGTGAGTCCTTCCGAGAGGTTTGTGGTAGGGGAAGGAGGGTACGGTCTCTTTGGATGCCTCCCCCATTGGGTTCCGGTCTAAATTGTGTGGCACTTCCTGGCCTTCCAAGCAGTTACCTTACATCTTTCTGGTAGGTCGCGCCAACGAGTTTGCCACGGTCAGAATTTTCAAGGGTAGCGAACAGGCTGGTCGCCAAAGGCGGCTAGTAAATAATAAAAGGCAATGTCTGTGTGTGTGTGTGTGTGTCTGTCTGTCTTATACACTATACGTTTCGCGACCGCGCGTCGGAGAGCTACGAAATTTGGCAATCGGAGACCCGGGGGGGAGGGAAGGGGACACGTGAAAACCGATTTTTAAAATTTTAATTATTTTTTTATTTATTTAATGTTTTATGCGATTTCGACCGTTTTTTGCCCTTTTTGCCCTTTTTTCTCCACGATCCAGACATCGTAAAAAAAAACAAATTACACCATCGGAAAGAGCAGAGAATTTCGAGTAAAAATATATCAATTTCAAATCTGCATTTCGATTTCTAATATTTTTTAAAGATTTTAAAACAAAAGTCACTTTTTGCTCAAGAAAACGATTTTTGGTTTTTAAATTCTCGCATCGTGAAAAGTACTCATAATTTCGACTAATAATTTACATTTTCAGAAAGGTCAAACATCTGGCATTCTTACAAGTCTAATCTGGTCCAGAAATAATGAAAATTGCCTTCAGGATCGCAATTTTAAAGACGTCATGATTTTAAATTTCTCGCCGTTCCGCTCGGCGTGACGCTTCGTTTCTCCCCCGCTGAAGCAGGGAAGGTGGTGGGTGGGGACGTCAAGGTGGAGGTGACGTCACGGTTCTGTATATGCATAGCGATGGGTGGGACAATAAGAAACCGAATTAGTTTTTACTTTCCGTTTCCCGCGCTTCCGATTTTAAATGAAATAAGAGCTTAACATATGCACTGTAGAAATTATTATATTTATATTTTAATTGATGGAACGATATGGATTTTTTAAATGGATATTTTAATTTTATGGATATTTTAAATGATGGAACGATAGATATTTTAATTTTATGGATATTTTAAATGATGGAACGATGGATATTTAAATTTTATGGATATTTTAAATGATGGAACAATGGAAGGAGGATGATGGAATTAAGAGCTTAGAGAGCATATGGTCATTTTAAATTGTAAATTAGCGCGCGGGAAGTTAGCGGTAGGCCCGGGTACGATTCCCGCCACTGCCAAAACTGCCGAAGTGTTCACGCGGAATACGATCACGTTAAACATGTGGGCCCGTAAGTCCTTCCGAGAGGTTGGTGGTAGGGGAAGGAGGGTACGGTTCCTGTGGATGCCTCCCTCACAGGGTTCCCGTCTAAATTGGGTGAATATAAAGAAAGTTGCGGAGGGCGAGGCAGCCCAGTGGTTAGCGCTCAGGAATTGCACTCGGTAGGCCCGGGTTCGATTCCCGCCACTTCCAAAACTGCCGCCGTGTTCACGCGGAGTACGATCACGATAAACATGTGGGTCCGGAAGTCCTTCCGAGAGGTTGGTGGTAGGGGAAGGAGGGTACGGTCCCTGTGGATGCCTCCCTCACAGGGTTCCCGTCTAAATTGGGTGAATATAAAGAAAGTTGCGGAGGGCGAGGCAGCCCAGTGGTTAGCGCTCAGGAATTGCACTCGGTAGGCCCGGGTTCGATTCCCGCCACTTCCAAAACTGCCGCCGTGTTCACGCGGAGTACGATCACGATAAACATGTGGGTCCGGAAGTCCTTCCGAGAGGTTGGTGGTAGGGGAAGGAGGGTACGGTCCCTGTGGATGCCTCTGCCACTGGGTTCCGTTCTAAATTGGGTAAATAAAAAGAATGTTATGAAGATAGTCGCTGGGGGCGAAGAAGCCCAGTGGTTAGCGCGCGGGAATTGCACTCAGTAGGCCCGGGTTCGATTCCCAAAATTGCCGCCGTGTTTACGCGGAGTACGATCACGTTAAACATGTGGGTCCGTGAGTCCTTCCGAGAAGTTGGTGGTAGGGGAAGGAGGGTACGGTCTAAATTGGATGAATAAAAAGAAAGTTATGGAGATTGTCGCGTAGGGCAAAGTAGCCCAATGGTTAGCGCGCGGAAATTGCACTCGGTAGGCCCGGGTTCGATTCCCAAAATTGCCGCCGTGTTTACGCGGAGTACGATCACGTTAAACATGTGGGTCTGTAAGTCCTTCCGAGAGGTTGGTGGTAGGGGAAGAAGGGTACGGTCCCTGTGGATGCTTCTCCCACTTGGTTCCGGTCTAAATTGGGTGAATAAAAAGAAAGTTATGAAGAATATCGCGGAGGGTGAAGTACCCCAGTGGTTAGTGCGCGGGATTTGCACTTGGTAGGCCCGGGTTCGATTCCCAAAATTGCCGAATAAAAATAAAGTTATGGAGATTGTCGCGGATGGCACGGTAGCCCAGTGGTTAGCGCGCGGGAATTTCACTCGGTAGGCCCGGGTTCGATTCCCGCCATTGCCAAAACTGCAGCCGTGTTCACGCGGAGTACGATCACGTTAAACGTGTGGGACTGCAAGTCCTTCCGAGAGGTTTGTGGTAGGGGAAGGAGGGTACGGTCTCTTTGGATGCCTCCCCCATTGGGTTCCGGTCTAAATTGTGTGGCACTTCCTGGCCTTCCAAGCAGTTACCTTACACCTTTCTGGTAGGTCGCGCCAACGAGTTTTCCACGGTCAGAATTTTCAAGGGTAGCGAACAGGCTGGTCGCCAAAGGCGGCTAGTAAGAAATAAAACAACATTAGGGTTTCACTTTCAGTATCTGAAGTCATACGCTACATATAGCTTCATGGTAACATCATAATTTCGCTGTAAAATAAGTATAGTCATTGCATTATATAGGGAACGAGCTGCCCATATCATAACCTCACTTTCAGTATCTGATGTCCATGGTTATATCATAAAAATTGAAAGTTTATCCGTGATTGAAACACGTTTGGCAACTTTTTGTAGCATCGTTACCCAGAGCTAGATAGACAAATAAATCAAGGTGTTTATATTATAAATAGAGATTATTGTAGGGACACATTTGGTTCCAAGATTTGGAACCAAATTCAGGGTTTTTTATCTCTATCCGCACACTTGAAGGTAACCATAGTAACTATCATGAAGTTAGAGAGAATCAGATAAAACGCTTGAAAATGCCATAACGCTTTGAGAATTATATCTAAGTGTTGCTAGTGTTAGTAAAGCACCCTTTGTTTTTATTTGACACAATAGAGAGGCATAACATTGCGTATATGTATTTTTGATTATTTTTAAATTAAGGTTCCCTAATTATCAGTATAATCAATCAGTATTTTTTCACAGCTGTAGAACAGAGTTCAGAATATAGGGTGATAAAAATAAATTGAAAGGTAAAATAATTTTGGATACATATGAATATTCCACATTATTTCAATTCTAATTTATACTACGCTATTAATTTACTTCTACAAAAATGACAGTATAAACAAATATTTTAAGCCTTGCACCATAGAAAGACATACAATGCAGGAGTGCTTATCCTATCGCAGCGCCACCTGAATTATGGTCTCAGATGATATTGGCATTTTCTCAATATAGTTTTAACTCCTCACCTTTGCCCCCATGGTAACTATCTTAATTTCTTGTAAGCCGCCACTATACTGAGCAGCTATCTTGCTTGAGTGGAACTACACAGGAAATGATGGGGCAGGCACCTGATTAAACGAAATTTTACATTTTAATATATATTTTAAACGAATATTTATGGTAGATAAACATACCATTTTAAAATTGGGTCTAATATATACCGGCGGTTCTCAACCAACGGTACGCATACCACTTGTGGTACAGAAAAAGATGACTGATGGTACGTGGATAATTTGTGCAATATGCAGTATAAAAATTTTACCATCCAAAAGTAGTGTTTATTTTCAATATTATTTATTTTGAATGTCTGCATGCGCGGTTGCCTCAACCCTGAATAAATAGCGTAGATTAGGGAAACTGCAAGTTTTCCTTTGCAATTCAAAATATAAATTAAGAAACAATTTCTTTGATAAGTTACGGTTGGTCAGATTAGCATATTTATCTGGTATTTTTTAAAGGTTGAATGATCTGGATTCAAGTTTACAAGAAATAAATGAAAATGATTTTACTGCAGCAAACAAAGTCAATACAGTTAATTATAATTTTAGTTACTTTATCAAAGAATTAAATAAAAGTATATTCAGCTGTCTGCCAACTTTAGAAAATGCTCTTGTAAAAATAATTTAACACTGAAAGATTAACGAAAAAAAGTCTTTATTTTCAATGGACAAAAAATTTTAAATGGTCAATTCTAGCATTTTTTTTCTTTTACTTTTTATATTCGAATCGAAATGTTTCAAAATGGACAAAAACATAAAAAAATTATCCTCCGAGCTGTATTTAATTTTTTATTTGCAATTAAAGTTCACCTTTCTCATTTTTGTGGGAAAACGACCAATTTTGGAGGAATGTGACGTCATAAAGCCCTTTTGCGTCTTCGAGAATCGGTGAATAAGTTTATTTACATTCGAAGAGTGCAGCTTCTGTCCCAAACTGCCGAATAGTTATAAGTATTGTATCGTTTCAATGTGCGCGACTACTAGTTGTTCTTCATCAAATAAAATAATCTGTGCCAAAAAATGATGTTTTTCGAAAAAATAATGTCGAACACCCAGACCACTGGACTGACCCTAGGGATTACAGCCGCTATTTAAGTGGGCGGATCATCAGAGTGTTCATTACATATATGCTTGTAATAAATCAAAGAATGTATAATCCAATTTTAAAGCTTTCTTATAAGAAGTTATATTTTGTGATTTATTAAACTTAGAATATCCTTAACAGTGTCCACTACTAGTTCAGTATTCTATGTTTAGTTTTGCTATTGCAGAAAAGAAGAAAAAAACCTTCAAGAAAAGGGTATTAACTTTCACACCTCAAATTTCAGCCGTCATAAAATATTTATTGATTTTTTTTTATTCGGATTAGTTTTAAAATTAAGAATTTAATGGTCGAAATTCGGTCCTATGGCAATACAGGGGCCAATTTTATGGCAATACAGGGGCCATCAATAGCGATATCTATCGCACGTTGCTAAAACTAATTGCTAAAACTGAAACTATTTTTAAATTTTACGTACAGCCCACTGAAAAATCTCCAGCGTTCTCGCTGGCCATATTCGTACCTAACTGTCAGTCGTGAGACGCTTCAACTTTTTCGATTTCTTTGCATTTTGCTGGCGGCGTTAATTTAATGTTATTCAATAACAAAACGTTAGTTCCAAAAATTTATCGATATTTTAAGGTTTTTTTAGACCGAATTTAAATTTTAATCGGTTTATTTTGCATATTTCATTAAATCTTTATGTGATCAGAAAAGACACAACTGTTTTTCTAATAATATGCTTTTTCCTAATGTTTTTTTAACTCTGTTAGAAAATAAATGCTTATTGCGTCATCTTTAAAACTAAATTCTTTGCTATAAACGGGAACTAATATTTTTTGCTCATTGACATCATGTTGGAGCTTTCGAAGAAGAGGGTTGGCACCTGATTCCAGTAAATGTCAGACTGAGAAACTGAGAAGAGACCCGTAGTCAGGTATCCATAAAAATCCGATTATTTAAGATTTTTGTAACCGGCCTTGCCCGTAATTCACAGCAGAGATGCATTTATCCAATATCAATCTTGTCGCCTCTCGAAAATTTTTAATGAATGAATTCATCGAATCCCTGCTTTAAATCTCGAGCAACTGCGGGTACATTTTCTTGTTCAAAATGTATTATTTAATTTTTATGATTTTCAAGGGGGAAATTACGTTTAAAATTTTTGCATCTATATACCTGTTACCTTAGCGCATAGCGCCACCTTGTGTAGAAACAAATGCCACTTCTTGATCAGACTCGAAGTTATACGCACGTGCATAAATGCACTCAATTAGTTTCGTTTTGTTTTGACAGTCGTATTTTTCGACATTTGTGTGTGATATGTAGACCCTTAGCAACAACAATAGCAAAACAAAAAAAAAATCTGATGTGGGCAGCACATGACTTTCTCTGCAGACTTATATCCATGTTCTCTTCATTTTAATTAATTTTAATTCACTTTTAATTCAATTTTCGTTCTCATTTGGTAACTGGACTTATTTTCAAAGGTGGCGTAGAGAAAATACGAAGAAACTAAAATATCTCGAGAACAGCTAGTCCTAGTGTAATAGGGTTGGTCTTATTCTCTTCTTCGTAAAAAATTACGAATAAAACTAGCATTCGATGGATATATTTGAGCATACGTAGTTTTTTATTTTAGATTTTGACGATTTTTGCGAGCCATTTTGCAAAAAAAAAGGCAGGTTATTTTTTTCCGAATCTTACCAGAATCTAATCAGCACCAGAGAAACCCACAAGGGACTTATCACCCGAATTTTGTGAAATTCGGTCTATTAGTCTTTCAGCTGGAGTGGATACAGGTAATTTTTGAGGGCCATTTCGCAAAAGAAGACGGGTTCTTTTATTTCGAATCGTACTAAAAACTAATCAGCACCAGGGTCACACCCAAGTGACTTACCTAGCAAATTTTATGAAATTCGGCACATTAGTTTTTGAGTTAGAGTGGATACATACATTGGGCAGACACACAGACAAACACACAAACAGACACACAGACAGACACACTCACAGACATACACATAGATCACGCTAAAAATAGTTTTTTCGTATTCTAGAGGTCTTGAAACGTGTAGATCCGTCGAAAACTCGAGTTGTGATTTTCGGCATGATTCCAATGCTTTCCTTATACATTGCCATGTATTGCAGGGAAAGTAAAAATCTGATATGGGCAGCACATGACTTTCCCTGCAGACTCATATTCACGTTCTCTTTATTTCTTCAATAATCCATTAAATCGAGTTTAATTTCACAAAATAACACACAACATTATTTTACATTACATTGAATTTGCACTTTTACTTCAATTTTTGTTTTTGTTTGGTAACTCAACTTATTTTCAAAAGTGCCGTGGCGAACATGCAAAAAAAATTAAATATCTCGAGAACGGCTAGACCTAATATCTTGAGAACGGCTAGAGTAATGGAGTTGGTCTTTTGTCTTATTCTTTCATAGTCGAAAACCAAGCATTTAATTCACATATTTGAGCATACGTAATTTTTATTTTAGATTTTGGCGATTTTTGAGGGACATTTCGCAAGAAAAGGCCAGTTCGTTTTTCCGAATCGTACTAAAATCTAATCAACACCAGGTTAACTCACAAGTGACTTATCTACCAACTTTTGTGAAATTTTGTCTATTAGCTTTTCAGCAAAGTTTTTTGTCTATTAGTTTTTCTAAGAGTAATACAGACATTTTTGCAGACCATTTCACGAAAAATGACAGGTTATTTTTTTCCGATTTATACCAAAATTTAATCAACACCAGGGTATCCCACGAGTGACTTATCTGCAAAATTTTGTGAAATTAGGTTTACTAGTTTTCTAGCTAGAGTAGATACAGATATTTTTTTGGGTCATTTCACAAAAAAAGCAAATTCTTTTTCCGATTTGTACCAAAATCTAATCAGCACCAGGGTCCCGCACAAGTGACTTACCTGTAACATTTTATGAAATTCGGTCAATTAGTTTTTGAGTTAGAGTGGCTACAAATTCTGCACACAGAGACACACAGACAGACACGCACGCAGACGTCAAGCTAAAAATAGACTTTACTGGTTCTAGAGGTCTCAAAACATGTCGATCCGTCAAAAACTCGAGTTGCGATTTTTGGTAAGATTCCATTACTTTCCCTGTACATTACCATGTATTACAGAAAAACTAATATTTGTATATAGCATCATTAATTTTATATAATTTAAAAATTGAAAGGCGTACATTCCTCATATGCACTCCCCCCCCCCCGCTCTACCTAGAAACGCCTCTGGTTCCCAAATAGCCACGAACATGTATACACACAAATAATCTATAACCTCACCTGGTATTCATATCTCTGTCCTCTGACGAATCTGAAGGTCAGAGAGTGAGCTAGCTGTTTGACCCCATGTAGGTCTTGCGGTCAGCGGAAAGACACCAATCAGTAGAATATTCGCGTCTGCTACTCAAAAATAGCTCTTTAATAACTAATAATAGCAGTAAAGCAATAGCAGTGTTTACCAGTGCAAACACTGCTATTACTTAACACTGCTATTACTTAACACTGCTATTACTTTATTTTAACGCTTACACTATTAAAACAAAGAGGGTTTCCATAAAATCAAATCATGAACCTATCCCATTTATTTACAAAAAATGGATTTAATTTTGACCATTCACTTAATGATTTCATTTTCAAGAACCTTACCCCGCCAGGTAGACGCTATCTTACTATAAAAGAAAATAATTACTTTGCCTAAAATAATTGAGGAAAACCATTATTACTAATTAGTGAAATTTCAATGTTTTCAATGAAACTCTATGGATAATACATAAATTGTATTATCCATAGTTACATCCATGTTACATAAATTGTAATGTATCTTTGAATCATGGAGTTAAAAAGAAGGAGATGAAACTCCTATGGATGAAACACTTGAAAATGCCATAATGCTTTGAGAATTAAATCTAGGTGTCGCTAGTGTTAGTAAAGTAGCTGCTATTGGTAGTTGACCCAATAGAAAAGCTTAGTATTCTTTTTAAATTAAGGGTTCCCTAATTATGAGTATAATTAACCAGTATTTTTTCACTGTTGTAGGATAGTGTATAGAATGCATGAAGATAAAAATAAATTGAAAGGTAAAATAATTTTGAATACGTAGGAATATTCTTTATTGTTTCAATTCTATTTTGCCTTGCACTAATAATTTATTTTTGCAAAATTGACAGTTTAACTAAATATTTTAGGCCTTTCACCATAGAAATGCATACAATGCAGGGCTACTTACCTTATCCGAGCGTCACCTGAATTATTGTCTCAAATGATATAGACGTTTCCTTAATATGAAGTTTTAACGCCTTACTTCTACCTCCAAACTTTAAGGCAGTAGTTTCTGTATTCACAAATAACATGAGCTAATCATTTAAGAACTCCTTATATGTTACAATATCCTAAGAAATTCCAAATATCTTCCCTCTTTTCTTCTGCAGTTTGACAACGTCTTATTCCTTTGGACGCACATGAAAAATTGATAAGGCACCATAAATCTGAGTTTATCTTAGTGGGGATACATGCTATATCAAGAATTGGTTCTCCTCCCCATCACATAACAAGCGGGTATTTCATATTGATTTTCCCTTTCTTGACGTAATAAATGCACCAAGAAAAATCCTAGCTTTTGTCAACGTGTCTCAGTTGTCCGAGGAGGAAATTTCTCATTCCAAACTGGACTTGTTGGACGCTTCATAATTTGTTTTCACTGGTTCGCCCACTCTATACATTCAAGCAGAAATGAACAAGTAAAATATTATAGACAGAAGATTCTTGGAGCTTCTTTATAGAATGTATTTCAGATCCTCTTCAATGTGAAAGGAAATATGATTATCTTAATAACTCACCGAATACAGCGTCGTTCAGCCAGCCAGAGATCGGCAGTCCGATTCCCGCGGGCACACGAGTTCTTTATAGCCTAAAAACTTCTCATAACCTCCAAACAGGAGCGGATCGGCCACCGGGAGGAGTCAAGGCTGGTTGAAAACAAACGCCATCTCTCTGTTTCTCTCTCTCGGAGAACTTCTATTATTTATCTATATATAAAAAAAGAAAAGTATGTATGTATGTATGTATTTATGATTCCACATCACGGGAGAACGGTTGAACCGAATTTGATGAAATTTGGTGAGTAGCCTTGAAATAGCCCCACTCAAAATTTATTCCATGTTTCTAACACCAGGGGTTGTCGATATGTTAATGAAAAACGAAACTTAAAACGAAACTTTCGTTTGTCTCATCTTCACGGGAGAACAGCTGCACCAAATTTAATGAAATTTTGTGGGTAGCTTTGAAATAGCCCCCCATAAATTTAATCTAAGTTTCGAGTTTCTAAAATCAGGGGTTGTTGAGATATTAATAGAAAACGAAACCTTTCCTAGAAATTCTACTCTCTAACTCCATGATTTCCAAAGAAAAAGGTTGGAAATCGTTGATTAAAAACGTGCAAGTCAATTAAATCTCTGAATTTTGTGGGAGTTTATTGAACGTATTAGTCACCTTTGAAAATCGCAGGTTGGAAATATAAATTTAAATGGAAACTCTATCACCATGGTTTATTTTTCACAGGCTTACTCAGCAAATTTTATTAATTTGAATAATAAATAAATGAATATAAAAGTATCTATAAAAGTATCATGCATAATAGGAATATTATGAAGGAGGCAATAAAACGGAATTATCCAATTGGCTTCCTGACATGTTATTATAATTCCCTATTTAATACAAAAAAGGGGAGAAAATGCTTACTTAAAGGATATGGCAGAGGTATAGAACTATGAAAGTGAAAATAACGAATTATGCATGCGTGGACTGCTGTTATATATGATGCACTCCATCTTAGCCGACAGGGGCATTTGCTGCATTTCCATTCTTTCCCTTGCGATCCTGGTTGATTCCTATTTGTTTTCATTGCACTTTTTCGAGTGTTTTTATTTTGACACATTTACGGAAGTATGGCTACTGCATGGCATTGGTACCGTGAGTGTTGCCCGGGCATAAAAGCAGTCTTCTAAACGGGAAAGAGGGGTCGCCATCCCCCTCTACCATTTTATGCCTTGCATTTGGTCATTTCCCCTCCCTTTTTCATATGAATCTTGTAAGTTACTTTAGGAGAATGTGCTGCATTGCGCCAACTTCTGGAGAAAAATTGGATAACTGTGAAATAATTTTATTTTTATATGTTTACTATGCTATATATATATATATATATATATATATAAAGAAAAGTATGATGTATGATCCAATGGATCTGATTAGCCAAAGAGTGGCCAATCAGATCCATTTTTTTCTTTCATAGTGCATTGAATTTACTTCTTTCACAGTGAAAAAACAATGTATAGAATTCTCGACCCTATATGTTCCAGTGTAATTTTTGTCAGTTTTGCATCGTAAATCCCGAGCAAAGCCGGGTAACCGCTGTTAGTGTTTTATAAAATGTTATAATTCATCGCATAATCAAACAATTTGCATGTAAAAGTTTCTATCGAACAATTTGAATCAGAAATTGATGTTTATATAGTCAATGTTTGCGTAACACTAACTATAAAAGAGACGCCACTCCGATGTATAACGCAACGAGAAAAACTACGTTGTATGTCAAAATGGAATCGGACTGCACTACCTCAGAACTCGTCGCAAGGCCTGAGGCCTGACACGACCTAAAAACCAGAGCAGTTCTTATTTTTGTTAGGCGATCCTAGTCCTGGATGGGCTATGATTAATTTTTAAAAATCCGGGCCTGTTCTGGTAGTACGTATCAAATGATCGGAATATTTATAAATTAAAATTAATAGAGTAAATAAAGTTTTTGAAACAAACTTTCTTTTTCTAAATATTGCAATTTAAAAGTAAATATTTCAAAGACGACTTTTATTTTAATTAAGCGAATTAAAATAACTGAAAAAGAAACCTTTCAGAACTAAACATAATATTCTTTCCTATATCAAGTAAATTTTTTTTGGTCATGTAATTTTCAGGGTCTATATCCTGCAGAAATATTTTTCACATTACATAAAGCGGATCTCCAAAGTCATTTTATAATTTTATAGAGCTTTCCTTCAAACATAGTAGCAAAACAAAAAATGTTCCTCGCAGTCATCGTTATGCTTTTTAAATGCAATTTATAATTCAAAAATAATTTTAAAAATTATATTCAATGAGATATAATCCAATTACATATAAATCTCTTATGCATCACATAAAGTCCCCGAAATGCAAATTTAGTCTTTGCATACATATTCTTCAAGGGCATTCCTGACACTAAAGATATATATGCATCTAGTTTAATTTGCAATTTTACCATTTATTATTAATTTTGAATTTTGAATACATTTTAAATTCAGATCATTTTATATTGAAAGCTCGTATAAAATATTAAATATAAAAGTTGAAGTTAAATAACTAGAAACAGGAGTAGCACTCGTTGATCTAAACTTAATCAACTTTCAAATTTGTCATTTTAGTGTAAATTATAGATTTTTTCCTAGCATAAATGCAATAGCAACAATGTCTGATAGCCCGTTGCAAAAATATCAAGAGTCCAAACTTTGCGTTGCATTGCAATTTTAAAATTTTTCTACTATTATCTATCGGTATTTTCCATAGTAAGTTAATGGGTCCCCTAAAAGTTTCATAATGGGCGTACTGAAAGGAATGAACTAAAATTTTGCACTCCAAGGCTTCCTACAGTGCTGAATCAATTGTCGTCAAAATTTACACATGTTTCAATTCATATTTTTTTTAAATATGACTCATATTTAATAATTAATATTACAAATTTGTTTGAAAATAAAAAATGGTATACATTTTGTTTTGTTTGTTTAGTATCGCAATATAAAATTCGAATTAGTTTAATGAGCTAATTATTCCATAAAATATAAAAGAAAAACTGCAGCATCAATTTAAACACTAGGAGCTGGAAATTTCAAGAAGTCATAATCCCCAACGGCTTGAGTAAAATATATAAATTTTATATGAATTCAGGGTGATTTGTCTTGGAGGATGAGAATATGTTATCAAAAGACGGTGTTGCCCTTTGAAAAAATCAAGTTGGTACAGAGTTTAATATGAAGACGACCCCATATGAAAATTTGTTGATCATTTATTTACAGCAGGCGTTATTACCAGGCTAATGATACATTTGGCATTACTGTAAGACTTGAGGAGCCGGAATAATGGGATTTTTTTTCTGTGACCGGCTGTACATACTGTATATAATTGAAAATTATAACTGAAAAGTAATTAAAATATAACTGAAAATTATAATTGAGAAATAACTAATATATAATTGAAAATTTTTCCATATATTCGCTAATTCTTCTGATTCATTTATCCGTTGCCCCCCCCCCTCAGTCCCGACCCAAGATGGAATAACAATATTCTACTGTATTTTATCTTTCATTTTTGAAGCTCTTTTGTAAATGGCGCCAACTGGTCAAGTTTCCGTGAAGTGCAATAGTTTGAGAAGGAATCATCCTAGCATGGCAATGCTGACGGTACTCAGTTTGCTATCAAAAGTCAACCGGTTCTTATAATTAAAATTCAAAATTATATTCATGTTTGTTTATATTTTTATAAAAAAAAATCTGATGTGGGCAACGCATGACTTTCCTTATATAACGCAATGAATTTACCACTTTTACAATAAAAAATAGGTTTTTCTTATAGTAGATATTTATATTCTTTCTAAGATATTGAATTTTCGTCAATTAGTCGTCATTTCCATTGATTCAGTGTCATTTTTACCCATTTTGCGAGATTTTCGTTAATTTGACAGCATTTAAAAAAGTCGCGAAGTTGGCGATATTCCGTCAAATTCGGCGCTAAAATCTCGTCAAGCATTATGGACGAAGAAATAAGTTATTCATATAGCATATGCATAACTATTAGCGTTCAAATACAAAAGTATTACTCAAAGTATCTTTTTTCATGAATGGAATGAGCTAGATCCACGAAAATGATGTCAACAAATTTATCGCATGATATTACATAAGAAAAGTGAACGTATTTCTCAACACTTAATATATATTTTTTTAATTTATGGGATTTTTTGATAAATTTAATTTAAAAATGTGCAATATCTCGAGAACGGTTCGTGCTGGCGTTCTAAAGTTTATATCAATCGTTTTCTAAGGGAAAATTACATAAGAAATGTCTATTTGCGTAACTTTATTAAAGGTTTTGATTTTTTGATGATTTTTTCATAATTTCACTCGAAAATTTAAGAGAGTTCTGAATATTCGATTACATTTAAAAATAATAGGATTCCAGTATTCACGGATTGTGACTTTTGTACCAAATTTCATTCGGATCTCTCTATTTGTTCGTGAGATATCGTCTCCAGAGACTCACTGACACACATACACACACATACTTTCACACACACACAGACATCACCTCAAAAATGTTTGATTCGTGATCAGGGATGCTTGAAACGTGCTCTCCCGTCGAAAACTCGAATTCGAATTTTCAAACCCTTCACAATACTTTCCTTATACATTATGTATATACGGAAAGTAATAATCCAAATTGATATTAAAAAACTAATACATAATGGACATTTGGAGAAAAATTGTACAAAGTAGCAGTTGTACTTTCCACAGCGGAATTAAAAGTTTATTTAAACAAGATGTTTATTTTAATGAATCTGATGTGAGAAACGCACGACTTTCCCTGCAGACTCAAATTCATCTTCTCTTTATTTCACTAATAATTCATTAAACTGAGATTCATTGATTTAAATAACACGTATAATTAATTGAAATTACACTCAATTAGCACTTTTAATTCAGCATTCGATTCCATTTGGTAATTGGACTTAATCTCAAGACCGGCGTAGCAAAAATGCGAAAAATCTGAAGTATCTTGAGAACGGTTATTCCTACAGTAATGAGGTTGCTCTTATTCTTTTTCTCGTCAAAAATTACGTATAAAATAAACATTTAATTGATACATTTCAACAAACGTAGTCTTTCATTTTAGATTTTGGCGATTTTTGCGGGCTATTTCGTGGAAAAAGCCGGTTTTCTTTTCCGAATCCTACCAAAATCTAATCAGCTTCAGGGTATCCCTCAAGTGACTTATCTACCAAATTTGGGGAAATTTGGTCAATTAGTTTTTCAGCTAGAGTGGATACATGAAATTTTGGCGGGCCATTTCGCAAGTATAGGCGAATTCTTTTATCCAGAATAGTACCAAAATCTAATCAGTACCAGGTTCGCACACAAGTGACTTATAAAATTTTATGAAATTTGGTCCATTCGTTTTTGAATTAGAGTGGATACATACATTGCACAGACAGACACACACACACACACAGACGTCACGCTAAAAATAGTGTTTCGTGTTCTAGAGGTCTCAAAATGTATAGATCCGTCGAAAACTCCTGTTGGGATTTTCGACACGATTCCAATACTTCCTCTATACATTGCCATTAATTGCAGGGAAAGTAAAAATAAACTCTAAAAAAACAATATCTCTTTACTATCTCCAATAAGTTAGCGTTACAGGAATCGTCCTACTTTTGAAGAATGGCCACTAAATGAAAACGAGTGTTATAATTATTATAACTTAAACATATAAATCAATGCAATAAAATACCATGTCTAAAAGATTTAGTCACTTTGACTGAAATAAACTCAGCGTTCAATTTTTAATAATTTGTTCCCACTTTATACGATCAAAAGAGCTTTTCAGGCTTTTTGACAATTATTTTTTTCTTCTTCAGATGTCGTTAACTTTTCACGTGTCAAGACGTCTGTCGGGATTTTGAAATCGATTGAAAGATTTCGCATCACTCATTCTTGGAGAGCGCCATCTATCATCGTAAAGAGTATTTTAAACCTTCATTACTTTCTTTACAATATATGAATTGTAAGGGAAAGTATTGATCATGTCGAAAATCGCAACTCGACTTTTCGACGGATCTACACGTTTCGAGGACTGTAGAACCCGAAAAAATATTTGTTTACAAGGGGTATTTGTGTCTATTAGTCTGTACAATGTATATATCTACTCTAATTCAGAAACTAACTGACCAAATTCCATAAAATTTGGGAGTTACCAAGGTGCTGATTAGATTATGGAATAATTCAGAAAAAGAAAACCCTGCCTTTTTTTAAAAAAAATGGCCAGCAAAAATTGTCAGAATCTGAAATAAAAATTACATATGCTCAAAGATATGAATTAAGTTCTTGTTTTATACTTAATTTTTGACGATGAAAAAAATAAGACCAACCCCAAAAAATAAGACTTTGACTAACCGTTCTCGGGGTATTTAGGTTTCTGCATTTTTTGCAACGTCGCCTTTGCAAAAAATCTGATGTAGGCAGCACCTGACTTTCCTTATATAATGTAATGAATTTACTACTTTTACAGTTAAAAAAAATGTTATTCTTATAATAGATACTTATATTCTTTCCAAGATATTGAATTTTCTTCAATTAGTCGTCATTTTCATTGATTTAGCGTCATTTTCATCCATTTGGCGAGATTTTCGTTAATTTGGCAACATTTAAAAATGTCGTTAAGTTGGCGACATTCCTCTAAATTCGTCGCCAAAATCTCGGCAAGCGTTATGGACGGGGAAACAAGTAATTCTTCCGGCGGATAAATAACTATTGGCGTTCAAATACAAAAGTATTACTCAAATTATCTTTTCTCGTGCATGGAACGAATTAGATCCACGAGAATGATGTCACCCAATTTATCGCATGATATTACATATGAAAAGTGAACATGCTTCTTAACGTTAATGTTTTTTTAATTTATGGTATTTTTTGATACATTTATTTGAAAAATGTGCAATATCTCGAGAACGGTTCATGCTAGTGTTCTAAAGTTTATTTCAATTGTTTTCTAAGGAAAAATTACATAAAAAATGTCTATTTGCGTAACTTTATTAAAGGTTTTGATTTTTGATGATTTTTTCAAAATTTCACTCGAAAATTTAAGGGGGTTTTGAACATTCGATTGTGTTTAAAACAAATAGGCTTCCAGTATTCATGGATTGTGATTTTTACACCAAATTTCATTCGCTCCATTCGTTCGTGAGATATCGTCTCCACAGACTTACTGACACACACACACACAGACATCACTTAAAAAATATTCGATTCGTGATCGGGAATGCTTGAAATGTGCTCTCCCGTCGAAAACTCGAATTCGAATTTTCGACACCGTCACAATACTTTTCTTATACATTATGTATACATAAGGAAAGTAATACGTCCAGGCATCTAATGAGAAGGAAAATTGAATTTTAATTGTAAATGCAGTATAAGTTCAAATCATTATATGTGTTATTTTATACAAATAAATTCAATTTAATGAGTTATGAAAGAGAGAGGATTTGAGTATGTAAGGGAGTTGTGATGCCCACATCATTTTTTTTTTATTATTCTAAAAATGCAATTAAAGCATGTAGTATTTTCCAGAGTCAAATCCATTTAATTTTGCTCATTACATATATAGTATACATTTTATCGCACAAAACAACACGTGAAATTAATGCTTATTTGAAATTGCACCGAAATTGCAGTTTAAAAGTGTATTTTATCATTTTACGGCTTGGAAACTGCATTACGTATTTATATATTTTAAAATGACACCAAGTTATTACCGAAATTCCAAAAAACAACAAAAAAATATTATAGCGTAATGGCTTTGTCCGTTTCGTCATCACAAATTACATAGGAAACATGCATTCAATATATATGTTACGGTAAAAATGATCCTGTGATTATGCATAATCGCCGGTTATTATTCATAATCACCGGTAATTATGCATAATCACCAATCATTATGGTAAGTTTGACAAATTTGTTTCATATATTGCGAATTAATCACATTTGCCGGTGATTATGCATACTCGCCAGTTCGTAGGGGTACATATGATAAATAATGGAGAATCTATTAAAAATCAGACGGGAAAAAAACAAACGTACAGGTAACCTTTCCTATGGCGTGAATCTAGGATTTCCATGAGTTAAAGTTCAGCGGGAGGGTTCCATATTTGGCGATTTGTCGCCAATTTGACGACTTTTCAGAGAAAAGCGTTGAAATAACTAACATTCTACGCGATATGGGAGTTTTCTAGACGTTTCTACAGAACGTCTATAAAAAGAGTCATCTCTCAGTTGGAGAGGAGTTGACGTGATATGTCGTAAAAATTTGGTGTCAGACGTAGTGACTAGATAAAGCAAACGTAGTGACTAGAAAAGCAATAGTGAAACAGAATTTGTTACAACGCATTCTCTGGAATACTGGGTGTATGCTCAGGATACAAAAATGAGACCAAATTTCTGGATAACTAACATGTTTATTCACAAACACAGCATAAACAGGATCAATATACAGTATGTCAGCTCGATAACTACCTAACAGAATCACTAAATCACTGTCTGGTACAGTGAAACAGCAATTAAGTAATCCACTAATTTCACAAAATACCTGATAAAACTTTCAAAAAATTAACGTATGTAACAGTTCAATGTAGCTCGTATCACGCAACTCCGTTCCAACTGAATGATGACTCCTTTTATAGATCCTCTATAGAAACTTCAAGAAATATCTCATATCTCGTAGAATATTCTTCATTTTGAGGTGTTTCTCGAACCTTCGAATATCTCCAAATTGACTATATATCGCCAAATGTCGCAACCTCCCCCTCTCCGAACTTCAGCACATGGCAACCCTAGATTAACGTCATAGGAAAGGTTGCTTGTACGAGTGTTTTCTCAAGTCTGATTTTTAAATAAGACTCATTAAGGAGGTCATTTAACATGCTCCTAACAATATTCAACTATATTTACCAAACTTACCAAATTCATTTGGGAATTATACATAATCGCCGACAAAAGTGAGACATTCTGGCATATTTATCAAATTTACCAACTTCGTTTGGGAATTATGCAAAATCGCCGATAAAAGTAAGAAATTTAGTGAAATTTATCAAATTTACCAAGATGATTAGTGATAAACATAATATCCGGCGATTATACATAATCTCAGATTAATCACTTTCACCGTAAGATATATAATAAAGCAGTGGTTCTCATAGTGAGGTTCGTGACAAACTCTAATGGAGTTCGCGAATAGCACAAAACGTATGTCATAACTAATAAAATCTTTGTTAAATCCTGTTTTTTTATTTCAAACATATTGAACTAGGTGAAGACACCATGTTCTGCAATAAGTGCTTCTATACGACGTGGGATCGAATCAAATATATTTTGAATTTGTACCTGAAAAAGAGCATTCCAGAATGCTATCTGAACCCAAAGTTTTAGCTACGCTGTTTTAGCTACGCTAATTCGTTTCAGCTACGCTAATTTCCTTTAGCTACGCTAATTTAATAGTTCCCCTCTCCTCCAATCAGGGTTGGAGATATCAGCACAGTCTACGAACTTTTTGATCCTACCTTGTATATATATGTGTGTGTGTGTGTATATATGGGTGTGAGCATGTATGTGTGGCAGCAGACGACTCTGCTCCTGCCAAAGACATTGATCGAAGATGCTAAGATACCCGAATTATAAGTTCGAAGTGGAAGCTAGCTTTTGCTCTAATCTTATAATGTCGGTCTTGTAAGAACGAGGTCCCGAGTTCGGGCCTGGCAACATCAGATCCTACAATGGAGACCCGGGACGTTTGAAACACGCAACCTTCTCTCTCCAACGATCTCACCTCTCAACAAGAGATGGCATCACCACACGGAGCCAGAGGCCCTACCACTCCCTTCCTGGTTGACCACGACAGACGTCATGCTCGAAATACGACACGCCTCCCGGCCTTTCAGCCCCTCGACTGAGTTTCGGATGGGGACGCGCGGGGGTTTCTGAGTGTTCCCCTCCTCTCCGAAATTCGACGGGGCTTCTCATCAGGTGGGGGAGTGTGTGGCAGCAGACTACTCTGATCCTGCCAAAGACATCGATCGAAGATGCTAGGATACCCGAATTATAAGTTCGGAGGGGAAGCTAGATTTTGCTCTAATCTTATAATGTCGGTCTTGTAAGCACGAGATCCCGAGTTCAGTCCTGGCTCGGGCCTGGCAACATCAAATCCTACATATGTGTGTGTGTAATTTTTTTACTAATATTGGCCGTTACTGTGCTTTTAATAACTTTTATGAACTTACTACACCTTTTCTGGCGATCTTAATCCGCTTCATTCATCTGTTAGTGCTTTTAAAAATCACTTGTTGTAAATACTTTGCATTTTACTGTCTGATATACAATACTCAAGTTTGGATTGGAGAGTATTTACCACTCGAGTATATATAAGACATCACTTCAAGGCGTTCTCTGGTCTCTCAGAATCCCACTTTTACCACCAAAGCACATTATCTGCCAAAAAAAATGCTTTTGTTTTGCATTATATGAATATAAAAACATTTTTAAGAAAAGAAACTAACAGTGCTTTGTTTAATGAGTTAAGTGATTTAATTCATGAGAAGACGATGTAAAAACTTTATAAATCTTGCTGTTTTTAGTTCAAAAGAATAATTAATTAAGCGTGGAATTGGATTTAAACAAACAATGAATGAAAATGAATTCTAAAAAAATTCTATTGTGTCGGTGGTTTAAGTGGTATTTTTTAAGTGTAATATGGGAGTGGTAATCTCAAATCCCGGAACAACGATCATGGATGAAAAAAATTAATCCCGATATTTCGGGACTAGAAATACTAAAAAAACGGAATTTCGAGATTTAAGTCATTCCAATTTAATTCTTAAACTCTGCAATTATGTGAAAATTGCCAGAGTGAAGTTAACAATTTGACAAGCAAAATACCACATGAACAGTATATAAATTTTCAAAATTTGGCTGATATCAGCTTTGTATATGACATAGCTGAGTGCGACTGACTGAATAAGTGAAAAATTTACAGCTCAAAATGCTGAAAATAAAAAATTAAAAAAGCTACATACACATAGGATTTTACTTATAAGTAATGAAGAAAGTAAAATCTTGGAATATTGTTAGTAAAATGCATAAATATCGGAATTTTTTATCCTACGTTATTGCAATTACAACTCGAGAGCAGCTAAATACCAGATTTGGTTCCATAATATCATGTACAGAAAACAATATCCTAAATTTTTACTTTCCTTATATACAATAATGTATATTACTTTCCATACAATAATATATAAGAAAAGTATTGTGAAGGGGTCGAAAATTCAAATTCTAGTTTTCGACGTGAGAGCACGTTTCAAGCATCCCTGATCATGAATCGAACATTTTTGAGGTGATGTCTGTGTGTGTGTGTGTGTGTGCCAGTGCGTCTGTGGAGACGATAAATGAGGAACGAATGGACCGATTCGAGCGAAATTTGGTACAAAATTACAATCCGTGAATACTGGAAGCCCATTGTTTTTATTCGCAATCGAATGTTCAGAACCCTCCCTAAATTTTCGAGTGAAATTATGAAAAAATCATCAAAAAATCAAAACATCTAATAAAGTTACGCAAATAAACATTTCTCATGTAATTTTTCATTAGAACACGATTAACATAAATTTTAGAACGGTAACTTGAACCGTTCTCGAGATATTGCACATTTTTCAATAAAATTATCAAAAAATTTTATAAAATAAAAAAAAATATTTCCTATTGAAAAACATGTTCACTTTTCATATGTAATATCATGCGATAAATTTGGTGAAATCATTCTCATGGATCCTAGCTCGTTCCATTCATGAAAAAAGATGCTTTGAGTAATACTTTTGTATTTGAACGCCAATAGTCATTTATCTGCTATAAGAATAAATTATTTCTCCATCCATAACGCTTGACGAGATTTTGGCGACGAATTTGGCGGAATGTCGCCATCATGGCGACTTGTTTAAATGTTATCAAATAAAATAAAATCTCGCCAAATAAAAATGAATCTAAATCAACGACTATTTGACGAAAATTCAATATCTTGGAAAATAAGTTATTCTTAAGTATCTACTATAAGAATAACTTATTTTGTTTTTACTGTAAAAGCAGTAAATACATTGCATTATGTAAGGAAAGTCATGTGCTGCCCACATCAGATTTTTTTTTGGTATACAACCAACCTTAACTCTATCGGTATACAAACAACCGATCTTGAGATATTTTAACTTATAATTATAACAAACTGTTTATAATTATTTATAGTTACACCAAACTATTTTTAATTATTTATAATTATAGCTAATCACTTCTAGTTATATCCTATAAGATAATTTTTTGAAGTTGAAAGTTTGCAAACATGCGGGACCAGACCTTCAAACAATCATAAAAAGCTAACCTTTTGGAATTTTGCTCGATAAATTTACAAATCGCGGATTTTTTTTTTATTTATTTAACATTCCTTCTGCTATAACTTGGCAACGGCTAACACACAACATCCGTTTACATACCAGCATGCACTGAAAAAATATCCTACATTTTCTTAATTCACGGTATTGGTGTACAATCAACCATTCTTGAGAAACTTTAATTTATAACTGCAACAGACGATCCTTTTACATTAGTTTAATAAACAACCTATTCAAATTCCGAAATCGTTTGTTGGCTATCCTTCAGTGTAAACCTTTGGAAAAAAATACGTTACCGAGTATTAAGCTATTAATTTATTCTCAGCTTAAAATGCCTGAAAAGTTTAAAAATAAGGTAACATACAGTGATCTGATACATTGCTTTACGTGCCGCAATTTCCATATTAACAAAACTATAAAATGTGCACCATATTTATTATTAAATTTAAAACGGTTTTTGATATTCAGAACTTTTATTAAATTTGCAGGTATCACATTTAGTGACCACTGCGAGCAACGAATAGGTGGAAATGGTCCAAAATTAATAGAACCTTGGAAATAGAACCTACGGACCTTGGAAATGGTCGATATAATATACACTTCAAATTAGTTATATTTCTACTACTTTATCCTAATGCAAAAATAATATTTTTTGTTCTCAATTCTGTGTGTTATTTTTTTCTAACAGTTCTGTATAATTAATTTATTGGATGAATTTGAAAATCTAAATTTTTGCCGAATATTAAGCTATTTGTTAATGGTGCATCTTAGAGACTGGCTATAAAAAATGATGAAATAGCATTGTAATACTTAAAATTGTGTTTTGACCAAGAAAAATAGAGTCCTTTACACAAGTCAAGAGTAATATGGATTTGTTAAATTTGTGCTTATTTTCTCTAAAATAAAACAGTACTTGAAATGTTTTCTTATTATATTTTACATTCTGGCATTAACTTATAATATTTTACATTCTGGCATTAACTTATGATATTTTACATTCTGAGTTTACAGACCGAAAAATCTTTAAGCATAAAAATAACTGCGTATGTAACATGTTCACAATTGGTTTTGGCTCGTGAAATTTATATCAGCACATGGAAAATGATCATATAAACTAATTTCACCAGGTTTAATTTGTTGTAAGAACGAACGGCGTGGAAGACCAAATACCCCCCAAATACCTTCTTTTGCATTCTCACAGTTTTATGGTAAATTACTACTCACTCTACAGCTTTATAACTGTCTTTGTAACAGCATTGCAATCTTGCTTTATTACCGAGCTCGTATCCTAACTTTTTAATTTTTTCTCCGCTAGAGGCGCTGCAATCACTTTAATTCAATCGGCATAGTCACTTTATAGATAGACCTAACATGTAAACACATGGATCTCAAGATGTTTTGGATGTTTAATTTTTTTCCTAAGAAACCTTTGTATATATTATATACAATTTATTTAATATTAGCCCATTACATTTCCCAGTATATATCAAAGTACACTTATCCAGTCAATGTTGTTGTTGTTGAGACCCAGACCGTCCGACCTACCAGAAAGGTGTAAGGTAACTGTTTGGACGGCCGGGAAGTGCCACCCAATTTAGACCGGAACCCAGTGGGGGAGGCATCCACAGGGACCGTACCCTCCTTCCCCTACCACCAACCTCTCGGAAGGACTTACGGACCCACATGTTTAACGTGATCGTACTCCGCATGAACACGGCGGCAGTTCTGGCAGCGGCGAGAATCGCGCGCTAACCACTGGGCTGCCGCGCCCGAAAAGAGCCAACAACACGCGGTGTTCCCAGGTGGTCACCCACCCAAGTACTAACCGCGCCCGATGCTGCCTGACTTCGGTGATCTAACGAGAACCGGTGTTTTCAGCACGGTACGGTCGTTGGCCTTATCCAGTCAATGTAAAACAAGCAGTTATTTCATATCATTACGTAATACTCAATATATATTCCTTCAGACGGTTTATTACTGTACATCACTCTTTATGAGCACTATCTGCGTTCATTACAAATGCTAAAAGAATACCGAAATATATTCCAAATTTTCTTTTTCAAATGTTTACTATATCTGAAATCATTTGTAGTAAATGTTAATATAAGATGGTCTCAACATAACTGTCATCCTCTAAAAATGTGTTATATTTATAGACAAATAAAAAAGAATGTAAAAGTATAAAATATAGCATATTTAATCCTACGGTCCCCAGAATAAAAAATCCGAATCCTACGGTATCCCAGGATAAAAAAATTCTCAATCCTGAAACTCCAGGATGGAAATAGGCATCCGGAACTGTATTCTCCAGTTAAAAAAGCTTAACTTGATGAAAAATAAATACTTTTATACTTTTCCCACTTTTATTCTGAAGTAGATAAACCGAAAAAATTGATATTGTCATTCTGGAAAGATTACAAAATATCTACAATTATCCATTCCAAGTTGATACTGTTGCAAACGCGCAATATTCCCTTTGACGCCTCGTCTTTCGTTTGTCTTGAAGGCCAGGCTAAGAAAACATGGCATCACATGACGCGAGCCCAGGGTTGACAGATTTGGTGATTTATCGCTAATTTGGCGACTTCCAGAAAACTTCTCGATAAAACGATTATTCGAGATATAGAGAGTTCCAGAAGTTCTTATGGAGAGACTATAAATAAGACTCATTACTCCTTTGAAGTTCAGTTGACGAATTGACAATATACGACCTACAATGGACTGTGACTTTTGTCAATGTTTTGAGAATAGTAGCGGTTGTTTTGTGAAATTATTTTCGACAATGTTTTGAGAATATTACAGCTTATTTTGTGTAATTAGTGAAGCATTTAAGTGCTGTTTGATTGTATATTGCTCCTGTTTGCTTTAAGCTTGTGAATAAACGTAAGTTATCCAGAAACTTGGACTCGTTCTTGTATCCTGCTTATACACGCAAAATTATAGAGGATACTTTTCGTAATAATACCTTAATGAGACCATTAACATCAGTATGCATCGGATCGAGTGGTCGTGGTCCTGTTGCTGTTGTGTGGTAAACTCTATTTGATGGGAGGTGGGGGCTTTCTTGCGAACATCACACACTCTACTTTAGTTCCTGAGATCTTCATAACGTAGCATAATGCCAGTCGCAAGAGTTTTTAAAGTTGGTTGCTATTCTTCCCTTAGATGTCCCATTTTTCTGTCCAACAACACAGCACTGTTCTGTTCCTTTATTGATGTTACCTTTCTTTAACACGTTCAATGTACATACATCAGTGTAGTTTTACTATCTTCAATTATCGGGTCTCCCTTTTTGAACACTCCTGCGTTATTACTTTCCTTATATATATATAGTATAATGTATAAGGAAAGTATTATGACGGGGTCAAAAATTCGATTTCGAGTTTTCGAAGGGACAATACGTTTCAAGCATCCCTGACCACGAATCGAACATTTTTGAGGTGATGTCTATCTGTGTCTGTATGTGTGTGCGTGTGTCTGTGTGTGTGTGTGTGTGTGTTTGTGTGTCAGTGAGTCTGTGGAAACAATATTTCACGAACGAATGGAGAGATTCGAATGAAATTTGCTACAAAAATCAAAATCCATCAATACTGTAAGCATATTGTTTCTAAAGCACAATCGAATGTTCAGAACCCCCCTAAATTTTCGAGTGAAATTTTGAAAAAATCATCAAAAAATCAAAAGCTTTAATAAAGTTACGCAAATAGACATTTCTTATGAATTTTTTTCCTCAGAAAACGATTGACATAAACTTTAGAACGCTAGCATGGACCGTTCTCGAGATATTGCACATTTTTCAAATAAATTTATCAAAAATTCCCATAAATTAAAAAAAATATTAACTCTTAAGAAACACGTTCACTTTTCTTATGTAATATCATGCTATAATTTGGGTGGCATCATTCTCGTGGATCTATCTCGTTCCATTCACGAGAAAAGATACTGTGAGTAATACTTTTGTATTTGAGCGCCAATAATCATTTATCTGCTGTAAGAATAAATTATTTCTTCATCCATAACGCTTGACGAGATTTGGCGCGAATTTGGCGGAATGTCGTCAACTTGGCGACTTTTTTAAATGTTACCAAATCAAAGAAAATCTTGCCAAATTGATAACAATGACGCTAAATCAATGAAAATAACGACTATTTGACGAAAATTCAATATTTTGAAAAAAATATAAGAATCAACTGTAAGAATAACCTATTTTGTTCTTACTGTAAATGTAGTAAATACATTGTATTATATAAGGAAAGTCATGTGCTGCCCACAACAGATTTTTTTTAATTGCAGCATTGGACAATATTTGCCATAATCATGCATATAAGGAGCTATTTACAGCACAATGATCTCGAAACTTGATAGTTTCAGCCATTGATGTGAAAAAGAGCTGCGAAACAATTTTTTTTGTTAGTGACGTCATTAGCCGTCCCCCGAGGGGTCAAGTTGCCCCCCCCCCAGGTGGTACATTTTCAAATATGGTATCAAATGAAATATTTTTTTCAAATCATTTATAGTGAAAGGGCAACACGCTATAATTGTAATCATTTAGACCTACGATACGGAATCTTACTTTCCTTATATACATATAATGTATAAAAAAGTATTGTGACGGGGTCGAAAATTCAAATTCGAGTTTCCAGCGGAAGAGCACGTTTCAAGAATCCCTGATTACGAATCGAACATTTTTGAGGTAATATCTGTGTGTGTGTGTGTGCATGTGTATGAAAGAATGTGTGCGTGTGTGTGTCAGTGAATCTGTGGAGACGATATCTCACGAACAAATGGAACGATTTGAATGAAATTTAGTACAAAAATTACAATCCGTGAATACTGGAAGTCTATTGTTTTTAAACACAATCAAATGCTCAGAACTCCCTAAATTTTCGAATGAAATTTTGAAAAATTCATCAAAAAATCAAACCCTTTAATAAAGTTACGCAAATAGACATTTCTTATGTAATTTTTCCTTAGAAAACTATTGCCATAAACTTAGAATGTTTGCTAGAACCGTTCTCGAGATATTACACATTTATCAAATAAATTTATCAAAAAATCCCATAAATTAAAATAAATATTAACTGTTGAGAAACATGTTCATTTTTCATATGTAATATCATGCGATAAGTTGGGTGACATCATTCTCGTAGATCTAGCTCGTTCCATTCATGAGAAAAGATACTTTGAGTAATACTTTTGTATTTGAAAGGCAATCTGCTATAAGAATAACTTATTTCTCCGTCCATAACGCTTGGCAAGATTTTAGCGACGAGTTTGGTGAAATATCACCAACTTACCGACTTTTTTAAATGTTGCCAATTTAACGAAAATCTCGCCAAATGGATAAACATGACGCTAAATCAATCAAAAGGACGACTAATTGACAAAATGTCAAAATCTTGGAAAAAATATTAGTAACCAGTCTAAGGATAACCTATTTTCTTTTACTGTAAAAGTAGTAAATTCATTGCATTATATATGGAAAGTCATGTGCTGTCCACACCAGATTTTTTTTTAAATTGTTATTGTAAAGTTTGATAAAGAAATATACAAACTACTGAGAAATGGATTATGGTATGAGAAAGTGAAATCGACCCACTTCCAGGTATTTTATATTTAATGTTACTAAAAATTGTCTTTCCGGCTAATGGAAGGTGGTCGAAGATTTTGTAATTGCAAGAACCTAAATATCCCATTAACCGATATTCTATTAAATTCCTACAGTTACGCATGATACGCACGTATAGATTTTCGCTTTTCACATAAAATATTCAGAAGTAAAACTTATCTGAAACTAAACGCTTCCTTCTCCTTTAAGAACTGCATATGGTAGATGACACAGATCTTCATCCATAAACTGAAACATAAACTGCTAATATAACAGTCACTCTGGGCCTTGACACAGCAACGACGTGGAATAACAAACAAAGGTTTCCTGAAATGATTAGCTAATGAAGCAAGAAACAACCCTTTGGAGACTGTAATGGCACGATCAGAAATCAGAAAACTCTTTGATGTAAATTCTCCGATGTTCCATTTGAGAGTGGTGTCAAGAAGCCATTTTAATCCAGAAAAGAGATGGTATGCTGAATTTAGCATTTCGTGTTAAACTACTTTAGTGGATTCGTTGCATCCTCGGATGAGGTGCTTGGGACACAGACTTTGATGATGTGAGGCTTTGGATTCCAGTTGTGAGTCTTTAAATTCAGTGTTGTTAAGTGAAATTTCAACTGATCATCAAATTATAACCCTTTCTAAATTTTTAATATTATTATATATTTAATTTTAATTATTTTGATATATTTCCAAGAAAATACTGTCAATATTCTGTTTCAACTTAAAATGTAAATATATTAAAAATGCGCACATTTGAATATGTTATTCAATTATATATTATTCAATTATCAATTGTATATTTTACTAGCAGCGATTACCCTGCGTTGCTCGGGATTTGCCATGCAAACTTGTGATAAAAATTACACCGGAACATACAGGGCCGTGGAACTTATACATTGTTTTTTCACTGTGAAAGATGTAAATTCGTTGCATTATGTAAGAAAAAAAAATCATGCATTATATAAGTCATAGCTGCATAAGAAAGAATCTTCCTCATAAAATGTTGATAATTAAATAACCATTTTTAACACTTTACAACATAGTTGAAAAGTGATTATGACTTTGTTCATTCTGTCTGTCTGTCCGCTAGCACGATAGCTGTCGTAAAAATTACTTTATCAAAATGTAATTTTAGTATGTTGTTCAGACGGTCTGTGGTACTTACGGGAATATAAATGAATAATATCGGGAATATAAATGAATTAGTTTTAGTTTTTAATTACGGGAATATAAATTAGTTTTAGTTTTTAATTACGGGAATATAAATGAATTAGTTTTGGAGTGAACCCGGGTTGAAGAAATAAAATACATTGAATCCTATGGGACCTAATTTTTCCAACATTTTTTACGCGGATTTAAAATTCACAAATTGCTTCGAAAATTTTAGGTAACATTCAAATTATTCCATAAAATATATAAAAAAAATTTCAGCAAAATATAGCCAGTAGTTTTTTAAATAAAAATTAAAATAATAATTACACCTCTTATAAGAAGCGATCACGTGACCATGATATGAAGAGATAACGTGACCCACTTCAAAATGAAATACGGCATCCATCTTGTCTCAAAATCGTGATTTTTAAAGTTCTTTTTAATTCATATTAAGTGTTCATCCGTCCTAAAACTGCTTTATTTTTACTTAAATTCTGTGCATCTACATACTGAAACAACGTAATTACAATATATTTGAGTCTAAATGATCATCCAAATTTGATTATTTCTACAATGAAGCCTATTTTTCACTTATGTAAAATATAAACAGCAAAATATGTAGAATGCGTTGTATAAGAATTGCTGCATTTCTTTAACGCAAAATTATTTAGCTCATGGAGTCTGCATAGCTGATATGAATGAAATATTCATTGATTTTACAGAGAGAAGGACGATTTTTTTCGATGAATTTTTAGCTTAGAATTGAATTACTTGTAACTCCATGGTCTTAAGTTTTAAATAAAATAAATTATTATAGTATTGTGATGAATGAAATGAATGGGAAAATGTTTATGAATGAAATGCTGCTTTTATACAGAGAGCCAGAGCGTGTTATATTTCGATGACGTCATTTGAATAGACTTCAGTTGTTTTTGATGAAGTTTTAAAATATACTAAATTATTTTATTATTATGATAATGTTAAAAATATTACCGAGGAGCCAGGCGATTTATATATAATTGACGTCATTTGAATGAAGTTCATTTTTTTTCGATGAACTTTTAAGTTTTCAAATATAATAAATTAATGTAATATTGTGATAATTTTTAAAATACTGCCGAGAAATGCATCGCATTTTAGAGACGTTTAAACGAAACTGCATTGAAGTTGGAAAGTGTTTTATAATTAATGCTTTATGCGTGATTGATCTTTCTTGTTAAATATGAACTAGATAAAGAGAAGAAAATCACCTCTACCAAATCCCAATGGAAAAATTTCGAATTTTTGGATTTTCTAGTCAGTTACATCACTTGAGGCATTCATGCACCATATTGAAAGTTTCTACTCCTTCTGAAATTTTGCCAACATTTTACGGACGTACATACATACATACATACATACATATATAAAAATTTCTCTTTTATAGATATACAGATTAAAACAAATTTTATTTTGCAAACCAGTTATACACTATTATTTAACTGAATACCAATTGTTTGCTTAACAGTTTAAATAAAATACCTATTTTACATCCATAGCCTTAACTTGCAGAAATTTACATTACAATTACATTTTCTGCTTGTAGACACAACGAATACCTATAACGCAAAGTTTCTCCTAAGTGATTAGCTAAATGAGGCAACTAATAAAGTTGAGAATGTAATAGCAATCTTACAAATCAGAAAACTCCTTACTGGGATTTGTTCTAGAATGAGATATTCAACAGGGAAGCTTGAAGCTGTTTTAATCAGGAAAAGTTGTTATACAACTTTAAGATGAAACGATCAAATGAATTCGTCCCAGAAGAGATATTTTAAATTTATTTAGCAGAAAATATGGGAAGTTGTAGTCTATGTTACTAATAAGGGTTTTAAATGTCTTTCCCTGCCCATCTTGATTTTGCTTCCTATTAAAAAAAATCAGATGTGGGCAGCACATAACTTTCCCTGCAGACGCAAATTCATTATTTCTATATTTAAGAACTCATTAAATTGTGTTTAATTGTACAAAATAACACAAAATTTTCAGTTTTAATTCAATTTCTGCTTTTATTTGGTAATTGGACATTTTTCCAAAAGCGGCATAACAAAAATGCAAAATATCTCAAATATCTCGAGAACTGTTTGTCCTAGTGTAATAGAGTTGCTTTTATTCTCTTCCTCATCAAAAATTACGCATAAAACAAGCATTTAAGTGATACATTTGAACACACGTAGTCTTTTTTTAGATATTGGCGATTTTTACTGGCCATTTCGTAAAAAATGGCAGGTTGTTTTTTTTCAAATCATACCAAAATCGAATCAGCCCCATAGTATCCCACAAGTGATTTATCTACCAAATTTTGTAAAATTTGGTCAATTAGTATTTCAGCTAGAGTGGATACATGAAACTTTTGTGGGCCATTTCGCAAAAAAGGCGGGTCCTTTTTTCCGAATTGTACCAAAAACTAATCAGCACCAGAGTCAAGCCCAAGAGTTTTACCTACAAAATTTTATAAAATTCGGCCCATTAGTTTTTGAGTTAGAGTGGATACATACATTGCACAGACACGCAGACAGACACACAGATAGACACACAGACAGACACACACAGAAACGTCACTCTAAAAACAGTTTTTTCGTATTCTAGAGGTCTCGAAACGTGTAGATCCGTCGAAAACTCGATTTGCGATTTTCGGCATGATTCCAATACTTTCCCTATACATTACCATGTATTGCGGGGAAAGTACTAATGTTTCTATTTAGTAATTTGAATGTTGTTGTTGAAACCCAGACCGTCCGACCTACCAGAAAGGTGTAAGGTAACTGTTTGGACGGTCGGGAAGTGCCACCCAATTCAGACCGGAACCCAGTGGGGGAGGCATCCACAGGGACCGTACCCTCCTTCCCCTACCACCAACCTCGCGGAAGGACTTTCGGACCCACATGTTTAACGTGATCGTACTCCGCATGAACACGGCGGCAGTTTTGGCAGTGGCTGGAATCGAACCCGGGCCTACCGAGTGCAACTCCAGCGCGCTAACCAATGGGCTACCGCGCCCCTAGTAATTTGAAGGTAGAAAAGTCGTTTCCAACTGTCTACTGCTTCACTTTTTAAATTATTAAAACTTACTAAATTATTAAAACTTACTAAATTATTAAAACTTACTAAATTATTAAAACTTACTAAATTATTAAAGTTATTAAATGTTCCTTTACTTTTAAATCTTCGTTTATATCTAAAGGTTCACTTATGAACCTTCACTTATCTATTAATTATATTTTCTCTCTGTTATAACTAAGTTACCAACTAAGAACCATGCCATGTTAATAAAATATTTGTGGTCCACGTTTTAAAAATACGATCATTTAAAATACCTTAAAATCTTGTTTTACTTCATATACAGGCGTAATGTTACATCACGCTAAAATATTAGAAATTTATTTTTAAAACAGACGCACTCATCGTCAAAGAATACCACAATAATACTATTTGCAGGTGTTCTACGAATTTTACAATATTTCAACATTACATATGTACCAAAATAAAATAAAGCTGTGAGATAGTTCAAGTTATTTCTTATATGTCCGCAGTAGTGCAGCTGATATCACTTTTAGCCATAACCTGACAGGTAGAAGTCCAGTCCTTGTCTCCATACATACTTGATGCATCAAGTATTATTTTAAGGTCAAATTAAGTGCAATTCTCTACAATTAGCGCCATAGCTAAAACAGGCAATATACGATGATAGAATCCAAAGAGGTGTGGCAGCAGACGACTGTGCTCCCGAAGACATCGATTGAAGATGCTACGATACCCGAATTATAAGTTCAGAGAGGAATCTAGCTTTTGCTCCAATCTTATAATGTCGGTCTTCTAAGCACGAGGTCCCGAGTTAGGACCTGGCTCGCGGCCACCAGTCATCCCCTACAATGATGACCCTGGACGTTTGAAGCACGCAACCTTCTCTCTCCAACGATCTCACCTCTCAACAAGAGATGGCAGCACCACACGGAGCCAGAGGCCCTACCACTCCCTTCCTGGTTGACCACGACAGGCGTCACGCCCAAGGTACGACACGCCTCCCAGCCTTTCAGCCCCTCGACTGAGTTTCGGATGGGGACGCTGGGGGGTTAGCTGGGTGGCCCACTCCTCTCCGAAATTCATCCGGGACTTCTCATCAGGTGGGGGAGTGTGTGGCAACAGACGACTCTGCTCCTGTCAAAGACATCGATCGAAGATGCTAGGATACTCGAATTATAAGTTCGGAAAGGAAGCTAGCTTTTGCTCTAATCTTATAATGTCGGTCTTGTAAGCACCGGATCCCTGGTTCGGGCCTGACAGCATCAGTTCCTACAGAGGCTTGTCAAAAAAAAAAGGGAGAATATAAGATAATTGAAATACATTACAGTATTTTGAAAACATGGGCGGAATAATGATACTGGTAGTAAGTTTGAGCGAAGTCCGGGAAATCTTAGTTTAATTTCCGGTTTTAGGCAAATGTTGTTCTAGATTCAAATTATATCCCACACTCTACACAGTTATAATGCATTCTAAGTGACCACTATACCATTTACATGCGAAAAGCAAATACTATATGCGTCTGTCTGTTCCATATGGCAACAAATTTGACGAGCTTGGCAACAATATCGCAAAAGTGGCGGATTTTGTACTCGTCTTTAAATTGGAGCGAATTCACTGTCTCTTAAATATAATTTAACTAATGAATATACGGGAAAAATCACAGGAAAATTCATATCACTGAAAGTTCAAATGTAAAAGATCTTTAAACTTGTTAACTTTATGTCAAAGATGTCTTCAAAAAGAATACTTTTAGTATAAATTTTATGCAGTATTATTTATCTTACTTAAACAACTCAAAATTATAAAGTTCGATGATTGCTGAAAGTGCAAACAGCTTTCAAATCTGACTTTGATTTTCTTGTATTTTTAAATTGCAATATCTAGCTTTTACTATGTTTTAATGTATAATGTCCATCTGTACATTAAACATCATGAAAGACTATATAAATCTTTTTGAATTTCCCTCGGAAATCAATCGTCGGGAGAAATGGATTAAAGCAGAGACTTTTCAGAAAAGGTTTGTATACTTGTATAATCTCGGCACAAATTAAACTGTCAACATACCTAGATTGAAGAGTAAACATTTTAAATCTAGCTCGTTCTTAATAATTAAGCAGTTGTTGAATTTTCAAAGAAAGTTTGTATACTTGTATAATTTCGCAGAAAGTAAATTTTTAAACTCTATTATAAGCAATTAATCAAAAAAGAACCATCACTGCTAGTTGATACAATCAAACATGGCAAATATTGGCTGCGGTTTATATACTTTGTATATAGCACTATAAACTTAAAATTTTCATATGTTTACATTTAAAATTTCATATTGATATCTATAAAGAATTTTTTTTATGTTTGTTTACATCTTATTGTATGCAAATTCAAATCAGGTTTAATTTTACAATAACCCTGAGCAAAGCTGGAATTGATATCTATCAATGTATCTATCTATCTATCAAGGTATTAAATTCACATTGTCTTTTAAATCGTTATCTTGTTCTAGCTGTCACCGCTAGATGGCGCTACATAATATCTGTGTAGGTGTATCGTGATTTCCACTTTTTAACAATAGAGAAGAGAGAAATGAACGAGCATTTTAGATAAAGGTGGCTATGCTTGAACTACGGTTTCAAACAAAAGTGATGTACTTGTATATAAATATTTGCGATACCTAGTCAAAATTACTTTCAATCTTTCCACTGAAATTTTTTTTTACATATATTCATTTTCTATGTTCTATATATTCATCGTCCGTTTTCATATATTCATGTTTCGGACCAGTTGAAGTCAAAATGGCGGTTCCCTAAATTAACAAGTCCAAATGTGTACCAAAATGCCATATTAAGAGCTTGGACTGACTTTAAATGTAAAATTAAAATATTGAAACCCCCATGGTGGTCACTGAGTTAATATCAAACAAATAAAAGCAAAAAACAGTTATTAAAATGCATGAAACTTAACATTAACTGCGTGAAAGACAACGACATACCAAATTTGGATTTTTTAGCTGCTTCAGTTCTCAAGTTCTTCACCAAAAACGAATAAATTCATGTGGAGGGGCCCAAGACGGTTCAAAATCTAAAGCATTAAAATATATCAACTAAATTTGGACTTTTAAACTGCTCCTGTTTTCGAGTTATTCTCCAAAAACGAGTACATTACGATAGAGGGCCCAAGACATTTATCACTAAAGACACGCTCCTGTTCTCGAGTTATTCTCCAAAAACGAGTACATTACGATAGAGTGCCCAAGACCTTTATCACAAAAGACATGCTCCTGTTCTCGAGTTATTCTCCAAAAACGAGTACATTACGATAGAGGACCCAAGATATTTATCACAAAAGTCATACTCCTGTTCTCGAGTTATTCTCCAAAAACGAGTACATTACGATAGAGGGCCCAAGATATTTACCGCAAAAGGCAATGACATACTAAATTTGGACTTTCTATCGACTCCAGTTTTCGAGTTATTCTCGATAAGCGAGTACATTCTTAATTCCTATGACAGGACCATAACGGGCTAGCTCGAAAAGATGCAAAATCAAAATTAAAACGGACCACAAAATACAACATACCAAATTTCGTGTTATCTTAATGCAATGAAAAAAATGTCCTTATGTTTCCGTAATGTTTATGTATTGGAAGCTGACTGATTAGTTAAGATTTGAATCACACTGACAAACCAACACCATATCAAGTTAAATAAAAGGTTGTAAAAAGGAAATGCTCCAAGCCAATGCAACATCCGCCTTCTAGCACACAATTAATTGAAAATGCATACCACAATTTCTAATTTAATGTATTGATAGTACAACTTGTATTACACATAATTTAATTACACTTATTAATTGCACTTAATTTAACTATACTTATTTTATAAGCATGAAAATTGATCTTATTCTAACATTTAATCGTCTTCATAATTTTAAAAAAACTGATTGTTATTTGAAATAGAGTGGTCACTTCAGACCTCATTCGACATATTCCAGAACAAAAGTGCATTTTCCTCCTGGAGGATGAGTACAGTGAGAAGTTGGGATTCTCTCAGCAATTCCTTCGAATGTTATGGGATTGCGTATTTCTCTGGGCCGATCATGTTTTCTTTCTTCACCTGACTTGTAGTATTCACCAGTAATAGGATTTGCTTCGATTAGCTCTGGAGGTGGTTTGCGTGGTGGATCGGAATCAAACACGGTGGATTTCTGGTGATTGTTACTACTCAGACGAATCTTCAGAGGAGATACGGAAAACGGATGGTGATGCGTAGGATTGCTGGTCTGTCTAACGGGTCTTGGTGACGATGATGTTTCCGACAGAAACGTTTGGGACATGAAGCGACCGTCGAGTGTATTTATTGAAGTTAAATCTTCTGAAGGTAGTCTGAATGCATCGAATATGCCATTATCAAATCCACCTGGAGGCTGTAGACGTTTCAAAGTGTGTCCCAAACCACCATACAGTTCAGCGTTTAAAGTCTTTCGGAACGGAGATATCCTAGGAACTCCAACTCTACTCTTCGGTGTGTTTAAATCCATCGATATGATGTAATCTCAAAACTCAAAACGATTTTGATGAAGTAATCAGAATAATGCAAGTGATTTTGAAAACATTTATGTGCAATGATTCTTGATAGTTAAATCGCTTCGATTTATCCGTGTCTCAAAATGCATTTACGCATAATTCAAATTTATTTACAAAATTGCCATTATTGTTGAGAATTCATGTCACGTGAGTTTTTTTTTTACTTTGAGACATTGAGCATAGCCACCCCTTTATCTTTAGATAAAGTTGGCATTGAAACATTGAGCATAAACATCTTTATCTTTAGATAAAGGTGGCTATGTGTTGAGACATTGAAAGAAACATATTTGATAAGTTACAATTTAAATCACTCGCTGAAGGCTAATAAATGCAGTCTCTGTAGAATAGTGTTCTATCAAATTAAATAAAAGCATATATCTAAGCGCTACACGCTTGTGCCATCAAGACAATCTGCGCGCAGGAACCGATTTTTCTGATCTGATTACTTTGGCAAACTCTGACGTTATGATAACCTGACGGATTCTGTCATTACGCCAAAATAAACACAGTTATTACATGAAAACTGCAAATTGAGCTATTGGGTTGATTATTACCTTTCCTTCCTCATTGAATGTCACCTTACATTTTCCTCTTTCAGATTTTAGATCGAAAGCACCTTCTGATATATTTTACAGCATTATAATTATTGTTTTATATTGTTTAATATATATTGTTTGATACTGTATTTTAATATTAACAATTTTAATACATTCCAAATTCAGTATTAATTTAGATGTTAGAACACCAAAACACGAGTTAAGTAAATGCTACTGTTAAACATTATACCTAGAATTGTATCATTTTCAATCACCAATAGACACAGTTATAAGAAAATGCCAATTTTTAAAAATAAATTTAAACATTTAAAATTCAAATTCTAAAATGTTTATGTATTTATAGATTTGAATAATTTAAATACTTTAGAAATTATAAAGTAATATGTTTAATACTGTTTACGTACTTTCAATTTCGAAAAGATATACATATAAATAAATAAAAGAAATGCTACTAAATCTATACATGGTAAGACAGGTTTCTACCAAAATAAAATATTACATCTGTCTATCTCAACAAAGCAATCGTAACCCAACGTAATTCTTAATTTCCACCGAGATCTTTGTGTATAACTGTTTTTATTTTGGCGTAATGTCAGAATTCGTCAGGTTACCATAATGTCAGATGCCGCCAAAGTAATTCTCCGAGAATCAGATCAGAAAAACCGGTTAGAGGTGGTTTAAAGTATCATTCAGTTTCGGAAGCAAAATGCAGTCCCCTTTCTTCATGGCAAAATGACAGCTCAGCCACACTAGCCAGAGGAAGAGAGTCTTCTGTTTTCCATTTACTCCTGCATGGGATCTAGATTAGAGCTTGCTTAAGATAAAGTAAAATAAAATAATTTAATTTGTATCTATCTTATAAATAACAAGAAAGGTCAATCATGCTTAAAGCATTGATTATGAAACACTTTCCAACATCAATGCAATTTTATTTAAACATGTCTAAAATGCAATACATTCCTCGGTAGTATTTTAAAACTTATCACAATACTACATTAATTTATTATATTTGAAAACTTAAATCTTCATCGAAAAAAATGAACTTCATTCAAATGACGGCATTGAAATATAAATTGCCTGATTTAAACATCTCTAAAATGCGATACATTCCTCGGTAATAATTTTAGAATTATCATAATACTACGATAATTTATTATATTTAAAAACTTCATCGAAAGCAACTGAAATTCATTCAAATGACGTCATAGAAAAAATAACACGCCTGGCTCTCTCTATAAAAGCAGCATTTCATTCGTAAACAATTTCCCATTCATTTCATTCATCACAGTAGTAAAATAATTTATTTTATTTAAAAATTAAGACCATGGAGCTGCAAGTAATTAAACTCTATGCTTAAAACTTCATCGAAAAAATTGTCCTTCTCTTTGTAAAATCAATGAATATTTCATTCATATCAGCTGTGCAGACTCCATGAGCTAAATAATTTTGTGTTAAAGAAATACAGCAATTCTAATACAACTCATTCTACATATTTTGCTGTTTACATTTTACATAAGTGAAAAATAGGCTTCGTTGTAGAAATAATAAAATTTGGATAAGCATTTAAACTCAAATATTTTGTAATTGCGTTGTTTCAGTATGTAGATGCACAGAATTTAAGCAAAAATAAAGTGATTTTAGGACGGATACAACACTCAATATGAATTAAAAAGAACTTTAAAAATAACGATTTTGAGACAAGATGGATACCGTATATCATTTTGAAGTGGGTCACGCGATCTTCTCATATCATGGTCACGTGATCGCTTCATATTAGAGGTGTAATTATTATTTTAATTTTTATTTTAAAAACTACTGAATATATCTCGCTGAATTTTTTTTTATATATTTTACGGAACAATTTGAATATTACCTAAAATTTTCGAAGCAATTTGTGAATTTTAAATCCGCTTAAAAAATTATAATTGGTGATATTATTAAAAAATGGTAAACTAATTGGGTGATATTATTCATTTATATTCCCATAGGTCCTACAGACCGTCTGAACAACATACTAAAATTTCATTTTGATTAAGTCATTTTTACGGCAGTTATCTTGTTAACGGACAAACAGACAGACAGACAGACAGAATGAACAAAGTCATAAACAATTTTCAACTTTGTTGTAAAGTGTTAAAAATGTACGTCAAAATTAAAAATAATGTTCCTGGTGGTTAATTAATGTCTCATTGTTATCCATTTACAATGCTTATATTATTTTATTATTCTCGGACATTATTTTTTATATTATTTTATATAAACTACTCCCTTTTAAATTATTAGAAATGATTTACTAAAATTTTGGTTCTGTAAATACTATATATGATCCTTGTCCGTTAACAGAAGTACGAATAATATAATAAGGAAATGAAAAATGTATCATTATTTTGCCAAATAAAGCGATACGTTGCCTATTAATGTAACCCTATGGTTATTGACTGAAAGAAGGAGCTGAAACTCGAAGTTCCCACGTCTGCTCTGTTCAGTATAATTGCACAAGCGTGTGTCGTTTAGATATATGCGAAATAAACTGCCATGGGATCCTAATTATTGCATTATTCATTCATTGTCATTGTTTTTATTCATATAATCTGTTGTGTTGTCTAATTGTCCGATTTGAACTTATTGGTCAACGTGGATAAGACAATAATCTCTCCTGCAGAAAACCCATGGTCAAATCCGCTTAAGGTAAATACCGATCTGAAACATAGCATGAGGAATTGTAACTGTCTGTGAAAGCAGTGTCTCGATTTCCAATCTATCATTGAAGCTTTATTTAGTCATGAATGCATTTTTAACTTCACTAAACTGTCGGGAAGTTTTAGCAGTTACACGATCGAGGTTTTGAAGCTGCGGCTCTACAAAGAATGTTCCAACCAATGGTCGAAAATCTGAAGTATCCAATGCCTGACTATTTCTACAGATTATTATGAAAACAATAACAAACATTACAATTTGCCAGATACTGAAAATAAAAACAAAAGTGAATGTTTCTTAATAATATAATACCGATGTTACCGATTTATCAGCATACCCAATTTAATGCAAATAGCATGATTCTTTCTAAATAAATAGAAAACGCTTGAAAAAAAACAGAATTCCTAATATCTCATGAGCGATTTGCTATAATATATTAATCAATAATGTCCATTTATTTCTGACTAAATGCGATTATAAAGCATTCAGATATTGGACATTATTGAGTGCATGATTTTGATATGATAACTTTTATATACTTAGGATATCAGTGGCGGAAATCAGAGCATAAATACTTTGGACACTTATATCTCTGAAACTAATTGACGAAAATGTAAATAATTTTTCTTGTTTTATCAAAAATGTGGTCCAATTTATGAACATACAAAAAAAATTTAATATCTTAATATAAACTTCAAAATTATCTATCCGAGTCGGGTTTTTCTTTTCATTTTGCTTACTTTTATTCGAAATATCTTCAGAACTATAAAAGATAGATATAAATAGTTTCTAAAAATCTAATTTTTAAATCTATACTTTTGTTTTAATTTTACTTGAACGTGCAATATATGTGGTGTATGCGGCATATTTTAGCCTCCTATAAATAATATCAATAAGGGAATGACATTGAAAAACTTGATAATAAATATCTATAATATTTACATAAAAAATGTCTTATTTAATAGTTATTTCTGAAACATTTTTAACATAAATATGTTATAATGTATTTTGTCTTTTCGAGTTTGGAAAATCACAAAGATTGAAAAAATTGATGACCTTCCTCTTGTCCGTGCTTCTCTAAAATAATAGATCTCTGATCGTGCCAAATTTAATTCATTTTTCTCAATTTATTCAAGAGATAACTTTCATACCTATATACTAACATACAGACAGTATTAAAAAATGCTGGATACACGTTCGTGGATGCTCCTGAGAGGCCAGATCTATCAAAGTTCCAAAAATCAATTGGGTACAATGAAATGGTTTGTGTTTTAACAATCGACAATACTCATACAGCGAAGAAATCACAATGGAGTGGCCAGCCTGGCGCTATGCTGGACAAATGTGTATCGAAATTATTTATGATGACACATGTGTTACAAAAGTCATCAACATGTTTCGTCATTTCCATTTAGAACAATTGACACAATTTGCAGTTCGGACAAATGACATTAAGTAATCCGACGGACCAGCTAACCGCAGTTGGCGGCAAGCAGATCGTTCCCAGTCTTCCAGCCAGGGCTTGATAACCCAACAATTTAAGAGAAGCACAAACGCATTTGGGGACCAGACTTTAATCTTGTGAGTATGGTCCAAGAAACGTTTTCAAACTTATTTCCCATGTACTCATCAATGCTCGAAAAATCATATTACCGCAGCTGCTCGGGTCAACTAACAGTTCCAATCAAGAAACCGTTTAATATTTTTTTAAACTGGTCGCCAGTATGAAATAGCAGAACTTCTACTGCAATTAATTCTAACTTAAATATTAAGTGTCGTATCACTTTTTTTCATTAACAGTTTAACTTTAAACTTCAAAAAAAAAATATGGGCAATAAAAATTTGGCCTCGGACAACTAAAATATGTATTTTCTTATTTGCCTGTACGGGCAAGACACTATTTAATTTAACTATTTAACTAATAACTTAACTTTAAAAAAGTGTAAATTGCAGATGCAATTTGGGGGCCCATATAAATCTTCAGAATGGAAGCAAGTACTTCCCGTGCCTTTTCGGTAATCATATCCTGCCACCAGCAAAGTAAGAAGAAGCTTGGTTAATTTTCCAAAATGATGTTTCATTAAGATAAAAGAGAGATATAGAAGTGGCAAAGAAATTGATATTAAAAGATCCCCTCACTCTCGAAGCTCTTGTTGAGATGATACTCTCTGATCCATTCTGATGACGCCAAATTCTGATACACATTTACGACTACTCTCTGTGCTGACAACAAGCTGTTGAATGTCAAAGTTGTTGAGCGAATTATAATGCCAGAAATATAAAATATTAAAAAATTGAAAGGAATAAGAAATGATGGAGCAGGGTGAATGCGGGGGGGATGAATATCCCCACGCTAAGCACATTGGCGGCAACCAAGACGGGGCACCATGTCCACATACCAGCCCTCATGTCTACATACCAGCACGTAGACCGTCCAGCGGAAAAGGGATAAATAGGAGGTCAAACTGGGGGTCAAGAGAGTTGCTCGGAGTTGGTCAGCAGTTGGAGGCAAGTCAGTCTGTTGGAGTTGGACATTTATGTAGAGCAAGGCAGTATAGCAGTTTTTAGATTTGTTGGTGATGAGTTCGGAGGAGAGCTCTAGTGTTGAAAAAAGTGGGGATGGTGAAAACCCCGGCGCTTCTTCAAAGATGTGAGAGATCTTATCAGGTACAATTTAAAATAAATGAGGATGTTCCCAAAATTGTGTTTTTCAAAAAAAAAGCTAATTAATGCGTTCCACCAAGTGTTCCAACCAAATATTATTAAGTCTGGCATTACATCTCGCTAATTACTTAATTGAGTATCTGAAGAAGAATAATAGTAATTGTAAGATTAACAAGAGAGATCAATCATGCTTAAAGCATTGATTATGAAACACTTTCCAACTTCAATGCAATTTTATTTAAACATGTCTAAAATGCAATGTATTCCTCGATAATATTTTAAAACTTATCACAATACTACATTAATTTATTATATTTGAAAACTTAAACCTTCATCGAAAAAAATGAACATTCAAATGGCGGCAAAAAGTAATTCCAAGTCTGGAAGAATAATAGTAATTGTAAGATTAACAAGAGAGATCAACATGCTTAAAGCATTGATTATGAAACACTTTCCAACTTCAATGCAATTTTATTTAAGCATGTCTAAAATGCAATGCATTCCTCGTAATATTTTAAAACTTATCACAATACTGCATTAATTTATTATATTTGAAAACTTAAACCTTCATCGAAAAAAATGAACTTCATTCAAATGACGGCATTGAAATAAATATTGCCTGGTTTAAACATCTCTAAAATGTGTTACATTCCTTGGTAATAATTTTAGAATTATCATAATACTACGATAATTCATTATATTTGAAAACTTCATCGAAAACAACTGAAATTCATTCAAATGACGTCATAGAAAAAATACCACGCCTGGCTCTCTCTATAAAAGCAGCATTTCATTCATAATTAATTTCCCATTCATGTCATTCATCACAATACTATAATAATTTATTTTATTTAAAAATTAAGACCATGGAGCTACAAGTAATTAAACTCTATGCGTAAAACTTCATCGAAAAAAATCGTCCTGCTCTTTGTAAAATCAATGCATATTTCATCCATATCAGCTATGCAGGCTCCATGAACTAAATGATTTTGTGTTAAAGAAATACAGCAATTCTAATACAACTCATTCTACATATTTTGCTGTTTACATTTTACATAGGTGAAGAGAGGCTTCGTTGTAGAAATAATCAAATTTGGATGAGCATTTAAACTCAAATATATTGTCATTGCGTTGTTTCAGTATGTAGATGCACAGAATTTAGACAAAAATAAAGTGGTTTTAGGACGGATACAACACTCAATATGAATTAAAAAGAACTTTAAAAATCACGATTTTGAGACAATATGGATACCATATATCATTTTGAAGTGGGTCACGTGATATTTTCATATCATGGTCACGTGATCGCTTCATATAAGATGTGTTATTCTTATTTTAATTCTTATTTAAAAAACTACTGAATATATTTCGCTGAATTTTATTTTATATATTTTATGGAACAATTTGAATATTATCCAAAATTTTCGAAGCAATTTGTGGATTTTAAATCCGCATAAAAAATGTTTGAAAAATTAGGTCCCATAGGGCTCAACGTTTTTCAATTTTTCAACCCGGGTTCAATCCAAAACTAATTGGGTGATATTATACATTTATATTCCCATAGGTCCTACAGACCGTTTGAACAACATACTGAAATTTCATTTTGATTAAGTCATTTATACTGCAGTTACCGAGGAATGTATAGCATTTTAGAGATGTTTAAATAAATTGCATTGGAGTTGGAAAGTGTTTCATAATCAATGTTTTAAGCATGATTGTGATCGTTCTTGTTTTAAGAAAAATAAGTAATGAACTAAATACACAAATTCTTAATCGGCGCACGAATCATCAACCAACAACAAAACTGAATATTTAATGAACTCCGCCTTAATTAAAAATTTACCGTTCAGCAACGTTTGTATTCTGTATCCAGCAGTCAAATTTAGAGGGTTATTATTGCACAACACAATTCCCAAAGAATGATGATGATTAATTAGACTGATTTTAATTTATTAGTATTTCAGCAACATGTAATTTTTACAGCAACATGTAACCTTAATTTTTACATACCATACATAGCATAACCTTAATTTTTACATAGCATTATACTATACATAACTTTACCATTGTAACCAACATGTTTCTTTAATCAGGTCTAGAATAGTTTTATACTCTAGGAAGTGCAAATACACCGGATGAATTGTTATATCCTATGAATGCAAGGAAATTTTAATTTGTATACCTTTTAATATTACTTAATAAAGTTTGATGCATGTGTGTGTGTGTGTGTGTGTGTGTGTGTGTGTGTGTGGAAGCAAAATCGAAGCTTGGGACAACAGCTTAATTAACTACAGTGGTGCTTCAGGGGTCCGTACTCGGAGAGATTATTTTGAAAATTTCAATTAGTTTTAAAATAATGAACATTAAAATTCAAAATTTGACAAAATTTCCACGATTTTTAATCTAACTATCAAGCAGACGATTCTGACCGAATGCGAGCTCTTTCTTTTGCAGATATTTATTCCACAATCGACTGTGGACATTTTTAAACAAGAAAGATCAATCATGCATAAGCATTGATTATGAAACACTTTCCAAGTGAAATGCAATTTCATTTAAAAATTTCTAAAATGTGATATATTCAGTGGTGATATCATTTACATTATCACAATACTACAGTAATTTCTTATACTTAAATATTGAAAACTCTATCGAAATATAAATCATCTGATTCTCAATGCAAAATCAATGAATATTTCATTCATATAACTTATATTTCAGACTCCAGAGCTAAATAATTTTGTGTGAAAAAAATTCAGCAATTCTTATGTAACTCACCTTACAATCGCTTGAGATATTTGCATTCTGCATAAGTTAAAATTTGGCTTCGTTGAAGAAATAATAAAAGTTTAGGGATCATTTAAAATCACAACTATTGTAATTGTATAGGCACGGAATTTAGATACACAGCTAATACACAGATACACAGATAATATGCGTGTGTGTGTGTGTGTGTGTGTGTGTGTGTGTGTGTGTGTGTGTATGTGTGTGTGTATTCAAAGTATTGAAATCGTGCCGAAGATCGGAACTCGAATTTTCGAAGGATCTACACGTTTTGGGACTTCTAGAGCACGAAAAAAATATTTTATGGAAGACGTCTGTGTGGGTAAGGGTGTATCTGTGTATGTTTCTGTGTGTCTGTGTGACGATATTACATCCACTCTAATGGAAAAACTAATGGACCGAATTTCATAAAATTTGGTAGGTATGTTTTTTTGTGGGAAATCCTGATGTTCATTAGATTATAGTACGATTCGTAATAAAGGTACCTGCCTTCTTTGCGAAATGGCCGGCAGAAATTGCCTTTATCCACTCTAGCCAAAAACTAATGGAACAAATTTAACAAATTTTGGTGTATAATATTTCAATAACCTACAAGTGATTTATATACCAAATTTAACAAAATTTGATATATAAATCATTTGTAGGTTATTCTAGTACGATTCGGGAAAAAGGAACGGGCTATTTTTGCGAAATGGCCCGCAAAAATCGTTAAATACAAAGACTACGTGTGCTCAATTATATCAATTAAATTCCTATTTTATACATGATTTTTGACAACAAAAAGAATAAGACTAACCCCATTACTCTAGGACTAGTCGTTCTTGAAATATTTTAGTTTTTTTGCGTTTTCGCTACACCACCTTTGACAATAAGTCCAGCTATCAAATGAGAACGAAATTTAAGTTTAACGTGCAAATTCAATGTCATTTAAAATACTTATGGCTGTTATTTCGTACAGATAAACTCAAATTATTATTGAAGAAATAAAAAGAACTTGAATATGAGTCTGCAGGGAAAGACATGTGCTGCTCACATCAGAATTTTTAACAATATTGCAACAATGATTTATAGAAGTGAACGGGGATTATTTGCAGGCCATTTCGAAAAAAATGTATGATCTATATTTAAAGATCCACCAAATTTTTATAGAATAAAATGTTCAACAAATTTAAGCTGTGTACCAAATTTTAACTCTCTTGGACGTAGGAAAGTGCATTAAAAATGCCATCAAATAAGTATATCATGAAGAGTTATATAAAATTTAAAAAAAATTTGAAAATTTGTTAGCTACCAAATTTATTTTAAAATGTGAAGCCTCTCTCATATACAAAATGATTAAACTTTTGGAAAGATATTTATTATATTATATATCTCTTTTTCTTTCTGGAGGATATCCCAAAAGTCAGAATTTAATTGAATTTGTTTTTTTCCCAATATTAAATAATTTTTAATTAAAAAACTACTTAACATATTTTACTGAAATTTTTTTTATATATTTTATGGGATAATGTGCATATTTTCTAAAAATTTCGAAGCAATTTGTGAATTTTAAATTTGCTTAAAAAATATTTGAAAAGTTAGGTCCCATAGGGTTCAATGTATTTCATTTATTCAACCCGGGTTCAATAAAAAACTAATTGGGTGATATTATTTATTTATATTCCCATAAGTCCCACAGACCGTCTGAACTAAAATTTCATTCTGATAAAGTCATTTTTACGGCAGTTATCGTGCTAACAGACAGACAGACAGACAGACAGAATGAACAAAGTCATAAACACTTTTCAACTATGTTGTAAAGTGTTAAAAACAGCTGTTCAGAAAACGAATCTATCGATTTTCTAACTGCGCTAATTTAAAAAGATCCGTTATATACTTTTAATACTTTTTAACACTTTACAACATAACTGAAAAGTCTTTATGACTTTGTTCATTCTGTCTGTCTATCTGTCTGTCTGTCTGTCCGTTAGCACGATAACTGCCATAAAAATGACTTTATCAAAATGAAATTTTAGTATGTTGTTCAGGCGGTCTGTGGGACCTATGGGAATAGAAATGAATATTATCACCCAATTAGTTTTGGATTGACCCCGGGTTGAAAAAATGAAATACATTGAATCCTGTGGGACCTAATATTTCAAACATTTTTAAACGAATTTAAAATTTGCAAATTGCTTCGAAAGTTTTAGAAAATATTCAAATTATCCCGTAAAATATATAAAAAAATTTCAGCAAAATATGTTCTGTAGTTTTTTAAAAAACAAATTAAGATAATAATTACACCCTTTATGCGAAGAGATCACGTGACCATTATATGAAGAGATCACGTGATCCACTTCAAAATAAAATATAGCATCCATCTTGTGTCAAAATCGTGATTTTTAAAGTTCTTTTTAATCCATATTTAGTGTTGTATCCATACTAAAACCGCTTTTTTTTTTGCTTAAATTTTGTTCATCTGCATACTGAAACAACGCAATAACAATATATTTGAGTTTAAATGATCATCAAACTTTGATTATTTCAACAACGAAGCCTAATTTTTTTCACTTATAAAAATGTAACCACCAAAATATGTCGAATGAGTTGTATAAGAATTGCTGCATTTCTTTAACGCAAAATTATTTAGCATTTCTTTAGCGCCTAATTTTCACTTATGGAAAATGTAGACACCAAAATATGTAGAATGAGTTGTATAAGAATTGCTGCATTTCTTTAACGCAAAATTATTTAGCTCATGGAGTCTGTAATGAATGTTTCATTCATGCCGTCATTTGACTGATATGAATGAAACATTCATTGATTTTACACAAAGAAGATGATTTTTCGATGAAGTTTTAAGCAGCATAGAATTAAATTACTTGTACCTCCATGGTTTTAAGTATTAAATAAAATAAATTATTATAGTATTGTGATGAATGAAAGGAATAGAAAAATGTTTGTGAATGAAATACTGCTTTTGTAGAGAGAGCCAGCAGGTTTATATTTCGATGACGTCATTTGAATTTAAGTTCATTTGTTTTCTATGACAGTTTCAAATATAATAAATTATTGTAGTATTATGATAATTTTAAAAATGTTACTGAGGAATGTATCGCATTTTAGAGATGTTAAAACCAGGCAATTTATATTTCAATGCCGTCATTTGAATGAAGTTCATTTTTTTCGATGAAGGTTTAAGTTTTCAAATATAATAAATTAATGTAGTATTGTGATAATTTTAAACAAGGAAGATCAATCATGCATAGAGCATTGATTATGAAGCACTTTCCAATATCAATGCAATTTCATTTAAACATCTCTAATTAATATACGATACATTACTCGGTAATATTTTAAAACTTATCGCAATACTACATTAATTTATTATATTTTAAAACTTAAACCTTCATAGAAAAAAATGAACTTCATTCAAATGACGGCATTGAAATATAAATTGCCTGGTTTAAACGTCTCTAAAATGAGATACATTTGTCGATAATATTTTTAAAATTATCATAATACTACAATAATTTATTATATTTGAAAACTGCATCGAAAACAAATGAACTTTTTCTAATGACGTCATTGAAATATAAATCGGCTGTCTCTTTAAATAAAAACAGCATTCCATTCATAAACATTTTTCCATTCATTTCATTCATAACAATACTATAATAATTAATTTTATTCAAAACTTACAACCATGGCGGTACAAGTAATTTAACTCTATGCTCAAAACTTCATCAAAAAATCGTTTGCTTCTCTGTAAAATCAATGATTGTTTCATTAGAGAAAAATGCGGTTCAAATTTCATTCGAGGCACACAGGAAAGATTATAGACAAGTGTCTTCATTGCGAAACTGGGAATTTCAGACGTTCTGGCTCTTGAATAGAAGAATTTAAAATTCAAAAATGCAGAGTAAATTACAGTTTTAATACATAACTCTGAAAGAACTTTTATTAAGTGGGCTGATCTTACATTTAATGACCATGTTGAAATTGTTGAGTGAAATTGATTTTGAAATTGCGAGTAATATACAAGAATGATAACTGATAATATAATAAATAAAGGGGTTTATACAACTAAGATAATTTCATTTCGAATTTATATGTTTAAAAAAATTCTAAAAGCTAAACTTCGTTCTCAAAGGAAATATAAAAATTTATATGCAAACATTTTTTATTAAATCTATATTTTAAAAAGATGGAGAATACACAATTTTCTGATTTTAAAGCACATGTAGAAATGTTTTCCTAAGAAAAATGTTTCGTGTAAAATTCACTGTAAATTCAAAAACAAGTTCTCTCAACATGAAACCATTTTGTGGATTTAGAATATATTTCTATATATGATAATATAAGAATTCACTGCATGCGAATTTATTCCCATAAACAGCTTATATTAGAAATAAAATACATAATTATTTCTTTGACTTTTATTTAAACATTCTTGTTGGGCTTAAAGTGGTTAACTTAAACTCTGAGAAGAGACTCATTTTACATTTCAGAAACTATTTACACCAAGATATTTTTATAATAAGGTCACTCTAAAAATTTACAAATATTCCTTACACAAATATTTCATCTGATATAGGCAATGGATTACTTGAAAATTCTTTAAACCAAGTAAATAATATCCCTTTGAACATTATTAAAATGAGCTTGATTATGAATAAATTTATTACAGCCTTGGATATAGCTGAGGCATTACATAACCCGTAAGTTGAAAATTTGCAAAAGAATGTCTATATATGTGCGGATTTATTTTGAATTCAACTTATTTTAAAGTAAGTATATAAATTTATGGCAGCAAAATAAAGCTCTTTTGCATAAGCTTTGAATATTTTTAAAAATAATGCTTTAATGCATACGCTAATGATGCAGATAAAGCGTTCATGCAATCTCTTTAAAATGAGTATAAAACTAAATGAAGAAATACACATTATGACGTAACAACTTAAGTCTTAAGTGTTTTTATACCTTACAAGCTTTAATCTCCTTAGAACTTAAAGAGTCATATCCTAGCTAAATTTTTAGCCCAATACTCAAAGTGGTAATATAATACCAAATTAAAAAGTATAATAGTAATTAACAAGAAAGATCAATCATGCATAAAGCATTGATTATGAAACACTTTCCAACTTCAATGAAATTTTATTTAACATCTCTAAAATGCGATACATTCCTCGGTAATATTTTTAACACTTCACAACATAGTTGAAAAGTGTTTATGACTCTGTTCATTCTGTCTGTCTGTTTGTCTGTCTGTCCGTTAGCACGATAACTGCCGTAAAAATGACTTTATCAAAATGAAATTTTAGTAGTTGTACAGACGGTCTGTGGGACCCATGGGAATATAAATGAGTAATATCACTCAATTAGTTTTGGATTGAACCCGGGTTGAAAAAATGAAATACATTGAACCCTATGTGAATTAATATTTCAAACATTTTTTAAGCGGATTTGAAATTCACACATGTGATTAATTATGATGTTTTGATTCAACCGCAAAGGAAATTCAGGGCCGGTTGTTGTTTTCAATACATTTTACGGGAATTTAAAAAATGTGTATGAAAAGAATTATCGGCTTTATCGTAAATCCGGCTTTTATAATCTATTCGAAATTTATCTTAAACCAAACACCAAGTTTTTAACGTTTTTAGCACTTTCCAATATAGTTAAAAGTGTTTATAACTTTGTTCAGTCTATCTATCTGTCTGTCTGCCCGTTCGCGCGATAATTGCCGTAAAATTGACTTTATCAAAATATAAATTTAGTATGTTGTTGAGACGGTTTGTGGGACATATGGGAATGAAAATGAATAACGCAATTAGTTTCGGATTTAACCTTTGGTTGAAAAATTGAAATACATTGAACCCTATGTGTCCTAATTTTTCAAACATTTTTAAGCGGATTTAAAATTCACAAATGTGATTAATTATGATATTTTGATTCAACCGCAAAGGAAATTCAGGGCCGGTTGCTGTTCTCAATGCATTTTACGGGAATTTAAAAAATGTGTATAAAAAGAATTATCGGCTTTATCGTAAATCCGGCTTTTAGAATCTATTTGAAATTTATCTCAAACCAAACACCAAGTTTTTAGAGTTTTTAACACTTTCCAACATAGTTGAAAGTGTTTATAACTTTGTTCAGTCTATCTGTCTGTCTGTCTGCCCGTTCGCGCGATAATTGCCGTAAAATTGACTTTATCAAAATATAATTTTAGTATATTGTTGAGACGGTTTGTGGGACATATGGGAATGAAAATGAATAACCCAATTAGTTTCGGATTTCATCTTTGGTTGAAAAAATGAAATACATTGAACCCTATGGGACCTATTTTTTCAAACATATTCAGAAAAAGTTAAAATTCACAAATTACTTCAAAAATATTAGGAAATATTCTAAGTATATCACAAAAAATATATAAAAATATTTCAGCAAAATATGACTGGCAGTTTTTAAAATAAAAATTAAATGATAATTACACCCATGATATATGAAGAGATCACGTGACTTATTGCAAATTGCAAATTAAAATATGGTATCCATTTTTATTCCCGATGTGTAAAAGTCGTGATATTTGAAGACCGTTTACATTTATATTTAGTGTTACATCCGTTCAAAAACCGCTTTATTTTTGCGTATTATCTATGTATCTAAATTCTGTGCAAACGCAATTGCAATGTATTTTATTTTAAATTATCCCTAAACTTTGATTATTCTTACAATGAAGCCCAAATTTAATGCAATAATATACCATGCAGAATGTAAACAAATGCAGCTATTATAGTTACATAAGAATTGCGGAATAATTTTTCAATTATTCACTCTGAAGATTTAAAATTATCTACTCTGGAGTCTAGAATATAATTAATATGAATGATATATTCATTGATTTTACATAGAGAAACAGGCGATTCCTATTTCGATGACGTCATTTAAATAAAATTCATTTTATTTAACTAGCACTATCTTTTAATGAAGTTTTAGTTTTCAAGTATAATAAATTACTGTACTTCTGCGATAATTTAAAAAATATCAACACAGAATGTACCGTATTTTAGAGGTGTTTGAATAAAATTGTATTTCGGTTGGAAAGTGTTTAATAATCAATGTAATTTGCATGATTGAACTTGTTCTTTTAATGAGGAGAGAGCTTTCCTGCACACCCTTCTTTCTGTCCTAATTTTGGACGTTTTATTCAAAAATCCTTCAAATTTGTCGAATTTTTTAAAGTTTAAGGACCATCTCCAGTTCGATATCTACGTTTTTAAAAACGTAAGCTTCTACGCCAAATAGAGACTTTGGGGTAAACAGAACATACATACATACATACATACACAGACGATTGTGTTTTCATAATATAGATACAATCTATTTATGTTTATACAATATTGATCCTTTTATTCTCCCTTTGTGAGTTTATTTATCCCTTTGAGAAGATAATTTGAACACGATCCCCTGTCTATTAATATATAAATTAAAATAATTTCCTTAAGGCTATTCAAAATTTGTCCAAAAGAACTTTTTGATATACATACACCTGCACTTCTTCTATAAAATAACTTGGTTTCAAAATTTATCCGCATATATACAAACATTTTATGTAAAATCTCTACTTATTGCTTATGCAATGTTTCAGCCCAGACTTTTGGAAAACTAACAAGTGCAAACATGATCGAGCTCTTTTAAATAAGCTACAGAAGGAAGCCATTTATTTGAATGAAAGAACGTGACACTTATATCGTATGAAATACATGCACAGAATATTTTTATGCTTCTAAAGAGGCTTTATTATAAAAATAGTTTCCTATAAATAGTTTTTGCTGTCTAGTAGAAGTCTCAGGGGCATTTAACTTAACCGTTTCATGCAAGTAACAGGAATGCTTGGAAGAAAAAATTCTATTTGCTTGAAATTTAATAGAAGTTGGTTACTAGAATAGATTCATCTATGGTAAATATTTATACTATTATAAATAAAAATATATTGTAACTTCACAAAAGTGTTGCATGTTGAGAGAACCAGCATGTAAATATCAAGGGGATTTTACATGGAAAATATATCTAATGTTTTCTTCTGAACAGAAAGGCATACGTTTTCCTTGCAATATAAACGCACATTCAATAAAAAATATTTTAACCACGTCGTTCAATGGAATAGGACAGGATATCCCAGTGGTTATGGCGAAAGGATCGCATCAGGAAGACCCGAGTTAAACTACCACCGCCATCAAAAACTATCCCTGTGTCTATGCGAAGTATAAGCATGATAAATCTGTAGGTCCGATCTTTCTGGAAAGTAATGGGTAGCGTAAGGAGGAAACCATCATAGTGGTTGTTACCCCTATTGGTTTCGGTCTAAATTGGGTGGTTAAAGAGCACAGTGTGATCTGTCCTCTGTGGCACGCCGAAGCAGTGAGATGTAACGACAAAATGATTCACGTTTCAATATCAAGTGCCTGACCATTGGACGAAAAACAATAAATATATTAATATTTAAAGATTTTTATTTACTTCAATCACGAAGTTTACTTCTTGTAAATTAATCTTAAAAGAGAATGTCTGACTGTGTGTGCATTTGTCTGCGCTCACAGTAGCAGGAAATGGAAACGACGTTACGATATCTGGTACAGGACTATAGACACCTCTGAATGATTTTATTTTGGATTTCTTTTAGTTTTATGTTTGTTTAATGTTGAGAAAGAATAAAATTTTGTGTAAATTTTACAGTTTTCACACCAATCCTTTTGTGGCTGTCGTAAAAATTGTAGCATGGTTTCAACCTTAACCCTTACCGTACAACGAATGACTTGCGTTAAATGTTGAGGTTGACAACGGACGATATATGTTAGTACGATCCATATTCCAAAGATCTTTAAAAAGAATCCATAAATTTGTTTTTCACTTTCATTCCTGTTTTCCCAATTGTTTTACTTACCTTTTCAAATATTCATACTCGTTTTCCTTATTTGTATTTTTTACATTTGGTTTATACTTCTCATATTTCATACTCGTTTTCCTTATTTGTATTTTTTACATTTGGTTTATACTTCTCATATTTCATAATCGTTTTCCTTATTTGTATTTTTTACATTTGGTTTATACTTCTCATGTTCTTTCATTACCGTTTCAGTAGGTTTATACACTACTCAGTCGTTTCTATTAGTCAGTCGTTTCTATTAACTCAGTCCTTTCTATTGAAATTCACTATACTCGTTCCCTTGCCGCATTGTTATCTTTACGTGTATGCTTTATTTTCCGATACCCTTTTTTTTTCTTCCATGGTTATTACCGTTCATTTTTAGTATTCTGCCTCTCGTTTAACTGCCTCGTAAGTTTTATCTCTTTCACTCCTTACCAGGGCGTATAACTTTTCTCTTACCTTTAATCACCTAAGCCAGGGGTCGGCAACCTGCGACTCGCGAGCCGCATGCGGCTCTTTTGATGTAAAGTTGCGGCTCTCCAGTTCCATACGAAAAAATTAATAACTTATTATCAAAACCCTTAAAAAAGAAGAAAATATATTTTTAATTACCTAATTTCTCAATAGCTTCTATTTTCATAATCGTTAATTACACATCGCTACGCTTAACATGACCGTAATGAGATAAATTCGAACTATTGTTTTGTTCTTAGAGATGAGCCTCCGTGACCATGTTTATCTTTCAGCCAATTGCATTCCATTGCCGTCTCACCCAAACAGCCACCGTCTAGAGTCTAGATAACACGTCTAGACTCTAGACGTGTTGTCATTCAGATATCCTCGGATATCGCGGTTAACGTTACGTTGCATGTGTGTTAATTTAATCGCTTGCGGTTTTTGGTGTCTATTCGCTTGTTGTTTCAAGAAGATTTCGATTTAGAAGCGAATTATCTTCTCAAAGGTATGTACGCGTATAATATAATAAAATCAGTAACATAATTGGATTACATATCTGAGGATCGTGTTAACGAAGTAATAATGGTAAATAAATTGTTTGCCGTTTTAGATAGCTAAGTAAAATTTTAAAAAATCATTTTTTCAGCTCCGCCGCCAGCATGGCATCTGGTAAAAAAAAGAGAAGGACTGAAGAAGAAAACCGAGAATTTAATCAGGATTGGACGGAGTCGTTTGCATTCATATGCAACACAGATGGCCTTCCGACTTGTCTCATTTGCCACGAAAAACTCGCACTCAATAAGAAGTCAAATTTGGAGAGACACTTCACCACAAAACATACCCAGTTTGCTGGTAAATATCCAACCAGTGACGCACGAAAAAAAGCTGTTGAAGAGCTCCAAAAAAACAACAACAGTCAAGTTCCATGCTAAGTAACTGGGCGCAATCTTCCAATAATGTAAATCTGGCAAGCTTTGCAGTATCATTAGAAATTGCAAAAAGAATAAAACCATTCACAGATGGTGAGTACGTCAAAGATTGTTTTATACGTGCATCTGAAGAACTGTTTTGTGATTTTAAATACAAAGCAGAAATCATGGAAAAAATCAAAGATTTGCCATTATCTGCGAAAACAGTACAAGATAGAACTGCTAAAATGTCTTCAAATGTAACACATATGCAAGTGGAAGACATTCAACTGGCTTCTGCCTTATCACTTGCTATAGATGAGTCTTGCGACATAAAAGACACGGCACAAGTTACCCTTTTCGTCAGGTATATGTCGTCCCAAGGTCCAAAAGAAGAACTGCTAGGATTGCTACCGCTCTCAGGGCAAACTCGTGGAGAAGATATAGCAAATGCTGTGCAAAAATGCCTGGGAGACATTGGAATCGATATAAATAAAATCTTTTCTATAGCAACTGATGGAGCCAGAAGTATGACAGGAATACATAGAGGGGTAACATCAATTCTTCAGAAAAAAAATAAACCACGAAATTCTAACGTTCCACTGCATAATTCATCAAGAAGCGCTTAGTGCCCAAATATTTCCGGCCGAGATAGTTGAGGTCACGAACTTGTTAATTAAGATTATTAACAGCATCTTGGCAAAAGCACTCTACCATCGCCAGTTTAAAGATTTCCTTGAGGAAATAGATAGCCAGTTTTCTGACCTACTTCTGCACAAAAAAGTGCGATGGCTTTCCAGAGGTAACGTATTGCAACGCTTTGCTTTGTGCTTGAGTGAAATAAAAATATTCCTCAATGAAAAAAGCATTGACCATCCCGAATTGGAAGAAGACAAATGGCTGCAAAAATTCAACTTCATGGCAGATACCACAATGAAACTAAATGAACTAAATCTAAAACTGCAAGGAAAGGGCAACCCGGCCTACGCCTTGCTTGAAGAAGTAGTTTGTTTCGAAAAAAAATTCTTCTTTTTGTTGAAGACATGGAGAGTGGTAAATTGCTTCATTTTAAAAATCTGAAGAAATATCGTGATGAGACCAATGCAACTATTGACACGAATTACTTCAGCATAGCTTTAAAAAACATGAAGGATGGATTCGCTGAGAGATTCGAGCAATTCAAAACAAACAAAAGTACTCTCGCATTCATAGTAAATCCTCTCAACTCAAATACAAATGGGATCAACATTGAGCCATTTGGAATTGATACTGGATCGCTCCAAATGCAATTGCTTGATTTGAAAACCAAAGACTTGTGGAGTGGCAAGTTCACAGAACTCAAGAGCATGTTGGAAGAGTTGGAGGTCCAGAAATGCATGCACATCGCGCAGCACAAGTGGACAGCTCTAAAAGAAATTCCACGAGTTGAGGCCCTTATATTCGGCGCATGGAATAGTCTTCCAGAATTCTACAGTGAGGTGAAGAAGTTGGTATATGGAGTGCTGACGGTCGTCGGGTCGACATATTCGTGCGAGAAAGCGTTCTCTTGCATGAATATAATAAAAAGTAAAGTTAGAAGTCAACTAACAAATAAAAATCTAGAGTCGTGCTTGAAACTTTAAACAACAAGTTATAAGTCAGATTTAATCAAACTTTCAAAAGGCATGCAAAGCCAATGTTCCCATTGATGTAACTATCTACATTTGTGTTTTTATATGAATAAATATTATTCCGTATTTAAAGCTGTTTATTTTAAATCAAAAATCAAATATATATAAGCAAATACTATAATATTGAAACGAAAATTTTTAATGGCTCTTTAAAAACTGGGAAATTTTGTAAATTGTAACTTTTGGCTCTTCCGTTCCAATAGGTTGCCGACTCCTGGCCTAAGCAATTCTCCCGTAGATACCAAGCTTACTTGAATAAGTAATGTTGCATTTCTTGCTTGTCCTGAAGTAAAAGGGTGTGTTTTATCTTTTAAACCGGTTGATTCCTAAGTTTTATTATATGTTGTATTTATACAAAGATTGTACAGCTACTTAGTTCTTTTGAACATCAGTTTTTAAGAACATTTTGATTATTTTCCAATTTAGAGCTAATATTTTCGGGAAACATGTTTTCGACAAAAAATATAAGTTTCATAGATGTTAAGCTAATATTACTTATTAAAATTTTTACATCTCAAAATTTGAAAAATGCAAAAATGCAAAAATCATAGCATTTGGCAATAATAAAAGGTAGGACGATGTAATTTTCGGCACAGTTTTGACTAAACGCTCTTCATTTGAGAAACTTTTGTGCATATTTATAATAAGTTTTTGCTTCACTTTGGCGGCTTATTTGTTTTATATTTATTTATTCAAAAGAATGCAAGCTATAGGATAAAGTCCAAGTAACAGATTGCAAGAAAAAATACAAATAAAATAAAATGCAAGATAAAATATTGTAAGACAAAATAAAGTACAAAATATTTACTAGCAAGTGCATAAAATAAAACAAGATTATCAGGAACGCCGTTGTAAAGTTTCTAAAAGTTATTAATAACACAATGACATCCAATATTAAAACCCAATTTCCTTTCAACAAATAAACTAATAGTCCTAGTTGAGTACTGGGGAACATGAAACCTGATCTCATTAAAGACAGGGATGCAATCCATTTTGTTAGCGAACATAATAAAGAAAGAAAACATAATGTAATCCCTTCTGTTCTGTGAGCTTTTAGCATTAAACTCATTTTGAAGAAAGGTAGCGATAAAACAGTTCAGTAAGCACCAGTTTTCTTATAATATAAATACCTCAAAAATGTATTTTAAATAATTTTAATATTATTAATATGAACAGCGTAAAATGGCTTTCATATAATGGGGGTATATTCAAGAAATTAATTAATTTTGATGCTGATGATTAATGATGGAATACTCATATTGATGAAGGATTAAATTTCAATTTTCGACGATTTATAGAAGATATGTGAAGCCATTATTATCTTGTTCACCCCCTCCCTCGGTTCTGTCATAGACAACGTCCTGCTATGTCGCCTCATCATGGCGGGAAGGTGTCACTGGGCGGAATGGAAGTAGTGCTTCTGGATCCTGCTATGCTACCTCATCATGGCGGGGATCACTTGACGGAATGGGAAGGATCACCCTAGGCATGAAAGCCTTTCTAATATGCCCAGCTAAATACTACCACGCAATCTAAGTCTGTCTTCTACCACTGGGTGTTTATGGTTTCTAAACCAACAGAAGCTGCAATTATTCTTCCTTCTCTATGGATCATCCTCTTTTGATTAGTGACGCTGCATCGTCCGTCGCTCATAATAATCACTGACGTGTTCAGATCTTTGGCAGAGAATCCTGTCGATTACATTCCCCAATGTCAACTACAGGGTAACGTAATGTAATGTAAATGGTCTTTACTCGGACGCCATGAAAATTAAATTAGACCAGATCATTGATTTAGCTGACATTCACGGGATCAAAATAATTGCACTACAGGAGACAAAGCTCACGAACATTCATCAGTTGAAATTGAAGGACTTCCATGTCCTTCGTAAGAATAAAGCCAACAAAGGCGGGGGAGCCTTGGTGTTTCTAATTAGAGCTGTCATATATTAAAGTATCTCTCTGCACCCCACCCTCTCGTATTTTGAGATCCAGGGTAACAGAGTAAACTGGAATGATAAATAACCTATAATTTTTACAAAATATATCATTCGCCTAATCAGCATCCCTTGGATCTAGATCCCTTGGCCTCTTTTCCTGACGATTACACTCTTCTTCTTAATAATCTGAAAGCTAATATTTCCCTATGAGGTTGCTCCTCTGATAACCAACGAATCCCTCAGCTAGCCGACTTTGCGGATGGTAATGAGTTCCTATTCTTAAAAGATGGGAATCCTATTTATACGTCATTTAGTTATAACTCCAGTGCATCATTGGACATTTTTCTAATCAGCCCTGATATTTTTCTCAGCTGTAAGTGGTCAGTTTTACATAGTATTGACAGTGACCAGTTACTAGTATTTATTGATATCAACAGCTTCTCTGAAGATTTTAGTGCAAAGGGAAATTATTGAAACTTCAGAAAGGCAAATTAAGAAATGTTTCGTGACGCCTTGGACAAAACTTTTACTGGGGTATCCCGCTCTAACTAGAAGAGAACGGTTGTCCCATGAGATGGCTCCCCAGACTGTATCACTACGTGCGATGGCCGTGTGCCGTTTGACAAAAATTGAGAAATTGGATTACTGGTCATTCCTCCTCCACCTACGTATGTGGAGGTAATTAGCACTGGGGAAAAGCAGGTTTCATCGCAAAAGTCAAAATGCCTCCAATTGGGCACTGTCAAGGTTGACCGAGCTCAGTACCAATTCTGAAGGTTCTGTCTATGTTGAGGGGTAAGTGATAGGTGCATTAATGGATATAGACACCTAATCCCACCTTCTGTCACTCTTCTCCGAATATAATCCCTTGATACAAGATGCATGGAGGATGGCAAATGCCTTGGCTGATAGCCACGCCATTGGTGTGGACGTGGCTCCTCTCGTGACTGCACAATCCTCTCAAGTAGATGTCTCATGCAAATGTCAGGTAGCTAGTCTGCTTGAGGCTTCCTGGGCCTCTGCGACGGTTACTCTCTCTGATCCACTGTTGCCAACACCGAGCAACTATCATATCGCTCCGACCAAGATGGCGACTGATATCGTCTGTTTGACCAACCAGCTTCCCTGATGCCTATGATTCTACCTCTCTCTAAATCGACAATTGTTCATAGGACCATCGAACACGTCTTAAAGGCATCTTTGTTCACAACTTTCAATATCAAAACAGAAAATCCAGTTCCAATTGATCATCAGTGAGAACACCTATAGTTTTAAACGTTGCAAGATGCGTCGTTCTCATGCACGTTGTATAATCCCTATAACATCATTGGCGCTGAGAACTTGATCATTTGCATAAACCTTAAAACGACATTTGCATTCCAAGTTTCGCGGCTGTAGTTCAATTCTTTAAGGATACATATATTTTTTTGCAACATAGTGTTCATTTTTCTAATACATTTCTTCATTCCTATCCATATTAGAACATTTTCAAAAAGCAAATACAATGAGCCCTGATTATAACGTGGGTTTTTGACGACATCGCAGCCGCTTTATAAACGAGAAATGCAATTTTTATCAACTTCAACCGTCTTAAAATATAAATGTCTGTTTTATTATGTTCTAAATGTATATACTTATGTTCTATATGTAATTGTCGGTTAAACAAAGACGTTTAAAAAATGAAAATATCAGTATTTTACAGATTTGGATTAATCTTTTTAGTAGAAAGTTTGCAACTACATATTGCGTATACATTACTATACGTACAAACAGTAGTATAGTTATATGCATACATGCATTTCAGTCAATACGATGTTATATGAAAGTCATAAATTCTGTCATTTTAAGTTGTTTATATGAAGTTTTTTATTTGTTCTTAATGTCCATTATCTAAATAATCCCCATAAAGGGGATTATTTGAATTAATCTCAGTGACAAAATGCTGTCTTTCTGCCCTTAAAATCACCGTAAAACAGTGTAAAACAAACCCTTCAGATCGTTAGGTTGGACATAATAGTAGAAATATCGTTAGGTTGGACATATGAATCACTTCAAGAAACTTACATTAACTGCTGCAGCAACCACTAATCTCTTTGGATGCTGCAAAAGCTATTTGTGATAGCTTGATAGCTATTTGTGATAACCATCAGTGATAACTTGACAAATTGACTCCTATGGGTCAATATCAATCCAATTACTTACAATGTAATTCTCCGCCCTTCGGAAGCCTCTATTAAAAGTGATTTTAATAGAGGCTTCCGAAGGGAGTTTTAATAGAGGCTATTCGGGGAGCCTCTATTAAAAGTGAAGCTGCAAATCTCCTTCCCTTCGCCATGGGATACCCTGGGAGATCTTGTGGACGTGGTGCGTAGGCTCTCCTTTACCACGGGAGAATTAGTAACGAAAGAAAGAACGATGTAATTCTTACTAACCATCCTTACTAATTACCAAATGTACTATAGCTAAGCGTCAATATAGTGATATCAATATAGTGATCAATATAGTGATCAATATAGTGCATCAATATAGTGATATACGCCTAAACCATAGGTGCGTTGAAAACAGAAGAGACACGAGGCGGGACCTCGGATGAGAGAAAGAGAAACATGCTTTCTTCTTCTTCGAGCCAGGTCGTTCGACCTACCCGAATATGTAAGGTATCTGTTTGAAAGGTCAGAAAGTGTCACTTAATTTAGACCGGAATCCAGTGGGAGCGACATGTACAGGAACCGTGCCCTCCTTCCCCTATCCCCAACCTCTCGGAGAGATTTACGGACCCACAGATTTAACATGCCTGTACTCCGCATGAACAGGGAGACAGTTTGATCAGAGACGAAAATCGAACACGGATCATCCCAGTACAGTTCCCGAGCATTAATGTCCATGAGCGTTGTTATAACCGTTGTTTGCTGTACATGAATTGACAGTTGATGCCACGTATGCCCTGGTCGCTGAGAATCATATTGCTCTATGTTTAGCAATCGGTGTTGTTTATCGTCAGCGATGGCCTGCTTGCGTAGATGGATGATTTGAAGGAGCACATTGGTGCACAAGTTGGAGTGCTATGGGGGGCGAAACCAATTACATTAGAAAGAACGGGTTTTTCTTTTCAGTTTCACTGTCATTAGACGTTACCACTAAAAAAGAGACCGCTGACATTGCAAATAATATGTATTATTTTTGTTTATAAACGTTATAAAGAACATTACTATCCCAATTTGGAATCAAGCCACGGATTTTCGCACTGGCCAGGAGCTACTAGGACGGAATTAAAAGCTCGTGTCGTCAAAGTGAACAGTACATTCTCCTCCCTCTAATGTCAGATTGACGTGAAGTTTGACAGTCTGACTGGCCGCCTCCTCGTCCAGGTTAGCAGCCTGCTTGCCGCTGGTCTCGTAATTTGAAATCGACGCTCAGTATCCCAGAATCAACTGAATCCATGCTGGTCGTACTTTCAGACATGTCGTCACTTTCAGACCCCCAACATCATTGCACTAGCCTGCAGGGTTAATTTGTTCGGACTCCATTGTTCAAAAATTGGTTGCCCCAACAGTGAATCGAGCGACGGTTCTTCGTACTAACCACCGACCCTCTACAATTGAGCTACTGGGGCGGAATATCAAGCTCTTATCGTCGACATGAACTTTCTAACGTGTGTGACAACTATTCTTGCTGCCGGCCGCCCAAATAGCTGCTCAAGTCTTCGGACGAGTCGGACGACCTGGATCTTCAACTATTGTTGCTGGCTTATCAATAAAAAATTTTGATGTTTCTGGGACACTGCTGATCTTCAACCGACATACTATGGAAGGAAAATCTGCATACCAGATACAGCATGCACTATAAAAAATGCACTATAATATTGTATGTACAACATGCACAATAATATTGTATCTGCATAAAAAATACAACATGCACAATAAATAAATTACAATACTAATTCTAACTCTAACAATTCAGAAATGATTTTAACAATAGCTCTCTTGGGGACTTATACAATATAAATGTATGTATTGTATATCTGTGTGTATAGGTAGAAAACGTTTAAAATTTCAAAGAACTTGTTTCCTCTCATTTGCGCTCCATTAGTGCAATGAGATCGTATATATGTAAATTAGCAATTTAAATTTTAAAAACACAGAATTGCTTTATTTCCTTTCTATGCACATTCTCGAAGATTTATCTTAAAATCTCCACGAATGAGAAAACTTTAACATCATTGTTAACTTCATGAAACCAGAAAATTACCATTTTGATTTCAGTTTCAACAAGGTCTCTATTGAATTAAATATTAAACAATCGATGCGAAGTGTTTGTACGGCAAATTTCAAGGAAGAAATTATTTATATTTCCGAGAAAATCAAATCGAAAGCTTAAAATTAGAAATTCCATACATTTTTAATTATTTTTGTAAACAAGTTGCAGGGATTTAGTATGGATTTACTATGAATTAATTTAATAAGAAAGTTGTTATTTTCAATACTTGTTAATATCTTGTCACATACAGATAATAGACATATATAGCCTTTATATATGAGCACCATGCTATGAATAAATTACCATGGCAATATAATTCATTTTTTGAAATAAACCAATGAATAAATCAGACCTATAAATAAAACCTATAAAACAGATGTATCTATACAGGGTGATCGGAAAATGTCTGGCCAAATTTTAAAGGGGGTTAGAGGGGACGAATATAAAAAGATGCGCAGTACAATGCGTGTCCGGAAACGCCGCGTAAAAGCCCTAGAGAGTAAAGAAAGTGGAAAGGTAAAAGGAAAGAGACACAAACAAATGTAACAAGCCCTTTATTAAATCAACGTGTCACAGCAAATGCTCGAAAGAACGACCACCAACCATAATACAAGCTTCAAATCGCCGCCGCATAGAACTGTGTACCTTAGCAAAATCACCAGCCATGTCCTGCACATCTCCAGAAGCAACAGCCAATCTGGCGACAAGATCGTCAGCGGAGTCCACAGGGGTATCGTAGATGATGCTTTTCAAGTGGCCCCACAGAAAGAAATCCAAGCATGATAGATTTGGTAATCGTGGCGGCCAGGGAACAGGTCCACCTCGACTAATCCACTGATGTCGATAAGTAGCGTCCAGGTAATTCCTGACATCACGACGCCTCATCGTGTGACGGCGCCTCATCGTGCTGGAACCAGATACGTCTCCGGATGCACTGAAGAAGCACAAAGGCCAACAGTTCGACCAAGACCTGTTGCTAGAAGATGAGGTACTTAGGGCCGTCCAAGTGATGAGGTAGGATGTATGGCCCAATCAAGTATTCGTGCAACATATATTGGCACTAAATCTCTACTGGTAAGCAGACGGTCTTGTAGCATGCGGATTGTCATATCCCCAAACATGAGCAATGTGACTGTTAAACAAACCCTCTCGAGTGGACGTTGCCTCATCCGTGAATAACACGTATGAAGGGAAGTCGGGCTGTACAGCAGCCTGTTGCAAGTACCATCGTGAAAAGTTTACGCGGAGAGGAAAATCTGCCTCTATCAATGCCTGCAACCTTTGTAAACGGTATGGGTGCATACGTTCGCCATCCAAAATCTCCCACACAAGTGACTGTCTCACACGCAGTCTACGAGCAACAGCTTTCGTGCTTGTGGAAGGATTGTAATTTGGTACACGGCTCGATCGTTCGATAAAACCCCCTGGTAAAATCGAATTTTTCGAAAACGTTCTCTAGAGGGGGTGCTCCACACCAAAACGTTCGAAAAGTGAAATGATAGGAAAGCATACTTTGCCATAAGATAGAGACTTCAAATTTGGTGTATGGCTAAACAGTTCGAAAGGAAGAAAGTGTACAATTTCAAATTTCCAATATTTTCTACTTAAAGGGGTGCCGCACACCAAAATGTTCGATTTACCGAATAAATTAGAAAAGGCTCCTTTAAAATTTGATAGAGGCTTGAAATTAGGTATATGGACTAATTATTTGATGAAAACACCAAAGACAAATATAGTTTTTCAAAAATGTTCGTTTAAAGGGGGTACTCCAGAGGAAAACGTTCGAAAGGTGAATTGATAAGAAAACATACTTCGGGATGAGATAGAGATTTGAAATTTAGTGTAGGGGTAGATAGTTTGGAAGGAAGAAAGTGTACAATTTCAGTTGTCCAATATTTTCTACTTTAGGGGGTGTCGCATACAAAAATGTTCGATTTCCGGAATAAAGTAGAAACACCCCTTTTAGAACATGATAGAGGCTTGATATTTGGTGTATATGCGAATCATTTAATAGAAAACCCAAGAAGAATGGAGTTTTTCAAAACTGTGTATTTAAGGGGGGGGGGGGGGGTACTCCACAGAAAAACATTCGAAAGGGGAAAAAGTATGCTTTGCGATGAGATAGAGACTTCAAATTAGGTATACGCGTAAATATTTCGAAAGGAAGAAAGTACGCAATTTCGGATTTCCAATATTATCTACTTAAGGGGAAGCCGCTATTATAGGGGGTGCCGCACGCTAAAGTGTTCGATTTGACGAACAAATGAAAAACGCCTACTTTACAATGTGATAGAGGCTTGAAATTCAGTATGTTATTATTATGGTTTTTCAAAGATTATTATGGTTTTTCAAAAATGATCATTTAAGGGGGCGCAAGACAGAAAAACGTTCGAAATATGAAGTGATAGAAAAATATGCTTCACGATAGGATAGAGATATCAAATTTGGTGTACTGGTAGATAGTTTGAAAGGAAGAAAGTGTTCAATTTCAGATTTCCAATATTTGCAATTTTAGGAGGCGCCGAACACCAATATGTTCGATTTTCGGGAAAAAATGAGACACGCTTCCTTTTAAATGTGATAGAGGCTTTATATTTGGTATATGGGACAATCATCTGATTAAAAACCCAAGGCGAACAGAGTTTTTCAAAAATGTTCATTTATGGGTGTGTTCCACCGCAAAACGTTCGAAAGAGGAGATGATAAAATAGTATGCTTCGAGATGAGATAGAGACGTTAATTTGGTGTACTGGTAGATAGTTCAAAAGGAAGACATGAACAATTTAAAATCTACAATATTTTCTTCTTTAAGGGGTTCCGCACACTAAAATATTCGATTTGCCGAATAAATGTAAAACGCAAATTATTAAAAAAATGACAATATTCAGGGGTTGCTTATTGCGAGGCTGTTGATTTTCAACGGGTTTTCGACTAGTATATACTAATTGCCAAGTGTCCGTCTGTCCGTCTGTCACGTTTTTTTGGGGACACTTCCCAAATAGATAGAGACCAGCAATTTGGTACACGGCCCGGTCGTTCGATAAAACCCCCTGGAAAAATCGAAATTTTCGAAAACATTCTCTAGAGGGCCTGCTCCACACCAAAACGTTCGAAAAGTGAAATGATAGCAAGGCATGCTTTGCGATAAGAGAGATTTCAAATTTGGTGTATGGGTCAATCGTTCGAAAGGAAGAAAGTGTGCAATTTCAGATTTCCAATATTCTCAACTTAAGGGGGTGCCGCACACCAAAACGTTCGAAAAGTGAAATGATAGGAAAGCATGCTTTGCGATGAGATAGAGACTTCAAATTTGGTGTATGGGTATATCCCTCAAAAGAAAGAAAATGTGCAATTTCATATTTCCAATATTTTCTACTAAAGGGGGTGTCGCACACCAAAATGTTCTATTTACCGAATAAATGAGTAAAGGCTCCTTTAAAACTTGATAGAGGCTTGAAATTTGGTATATGGGCTAATCATGTGACGAAACTACCCAAGACGAATATAGTTTTTCAAAAATGTTCGTTTAAGAGAGTGCTCCAAAGTAAAACGTTCGAAAAGTGAATTCATAAAAAACCACGTTTCGGAATGAGATAAAGATATCAAATTTGGTGTAAGGGTATATAGTGTGGAAGGAAGAAAGTGTACAATTTCAGTTTACCAATATTTTCTACTTTAGGGGGTGCCGCACACCAAAATGTTCGATTTTCGGAATAAAGGAGAAACGCCCTTTTTTAAACGTGATAGAGACTTGATATTTGGTATATGGATGAATCAAGTAGCAGAAATAACAAAAAGAATAGAGTTTTTCAAAAATGTATATTTGAGGGGGTCGGTACTCCACACAAAAGCATTCGAAAGGTGAAATGCTAGAAAAGCAGGCATCGCGATGAGCTAGAGACTTCAAATTTGGTGTACGGGTAAAAGGTTGGAAAGGAAGAAAGTTGGAATTTCAGTTTTCCCACATTTGCTATTGTAGGGGGTGCAGTTCACTAGAATGTTCGATTTGCCGAACAAATGTAAAACGCCTTCTTTACAATGTGATAGAAGCTTGAAATTTAGTATATGATCTAACCATTTGACAAAAAACCACATATGAATACGGTTTGACAAAAATGTTCATTAACGGGGTGCTAAACAGAAAAATGTTCGAAAGGTGAAGTGGTAGAAAAAACATGCTTCTCGATAGGATAGAGACTTCAAATTTGATGTTCTGGTAGATAGTTTGAAAGGAAGAAAGTGTTCAATTTCAGATTTCCAATATTTGCAATTTTAGGATGTACCGAACACCAATATGTTCGATTCTCGGAAAAAATGAGACACGCTTCCTTCTAAATGTGATAGAGTCTTGATGTTTGGTATATCGGACAATCATCTGATAAAAAAACCAAGACAGAGTTTTTCAAAAATGTTCATTTATGGGTGTACTTCACAGAAAAAATTTCCCAAGGGGAAATAATAAAATAAGGATGCCTCGGGATGAGATAGACATTAATGTGATGTACGGGTAGATAATTTGAAAGGAAGAAATGCTCAAATTAAGTTTCCCAATATTTTCTTCTTTAGGGGTTTTTACACACCAAAATATTCGATTTGTCGAATAAATGTGAAAGGCGAATTATTAAAAAATTTACATTATTTAGGGCTGCTTATTACGAGATCGTTGATTTTCAACGGGTATTCGGCTAGTATATATATATATATATATATATATATATATATATATATATATATATATATATATATATATATATATATATATATATATATATATATATATATATATATATATATATATGTGTGTATATATATATATATATGTTTTTGTACGGTGGGCCATGTAAAAGTTTTAATTTTGTATTTCTTCAAATTTATTCCCCTGGAAATTTTTATTGATTTCATAAAATTCTGTACCTTTTTACGCAATTTTGTAATTTATTATATAAGTCTAAGATCAATATTTATGGAATAAAAGCCTGCATATATATATATATATATATATATATATATATATACATATATATATATATATATATATATATATATATATATATATATATATATATATATATATATATATATATATATATATATATATATATATATATATATATATATATATATATAATTTATATATATATATATATATATATATATAAATTAAAATAATAAAAACGAAAGTGCAGGAGGACAAATCAGTAAACGCATTAACAAACCTGGGATAGCATAATAACGTGTATTTAATAGCAGAAAGTAAAAAGCAACAAGGAATGGCCAAAAAAATAGAGCACAGAAAGGCCAGGATAAGGAAAATAAATCAATGAATAATATATCTGTCAAAAACGTCTTCAGGGGCACATTCTAGACACATATACTAAAATCCGCTATTTCTATGATTGCATTAAATTACGTGGTTAAAAATTTATGCAATCTGCGCCCAACAACGGAATACACGAGATTAAGAGAAAAATGACCAAAGAAGACAAAATTCAACTTAAAAACATAAAATAGCACATAATCATGAAAAATATAGCGCACAAATGCACAAACATGAAAAAAAGGGCAACTCACAAGTCTGAAGGCCACCAGCGTGAATAATCTTCATGGGAGTCTACCACATGATCCAGCATGAATGCTTACCACCAGAAATACCGTGATGGAATGGACAAGACCAGCGAGAGTGGTAGTAATTGTACATATTTTCGATGAGACAAACCCAAGGGTTTAGAAACTAACCGAGAAGGGACCACTACGATTGAAAACATTTAAAGTATGGATAAGACTGTTTTTTGGAGCCGTATCCTCTTTTTGTTTTATTTGCTTTTTAGATATTCGCCTTAACGGTTTTATTAGTGTTTTAAACTTTTTTCCTTACTCGCCGAGGCGATTTTTTTTTAATTTTACACATTTATTGTGTAACCGAAATTACTGTTTTTGCAATATTTGCAGATTTTTATTTTTGCCCGCCAGGGCAGTGTTTATTTTAGGGTGTTTCCACTACTATTGAGTATCGTACTTATACTGCAATCTACAAATAAGGTGGGAAAATTGTACATAATTGTAAATTGTACATTAATATTTTAAATTAATTGTTAAAAAATTTTATAGCGAGCTTTTTGGTTTGATTTAGCGTAGAATAGTAAACTTTTAAAGATTTACATATTATTGAAAGTGTATATGTTTGTATGTAATTTTTACGATTTTCTAAGAGTCATGAAGTAAATAGGGTAGGGAGTATCGGCTACAGGGAGCGTTTGCCATGGCGGAAAAAAGCTTTAACCGGAGTGTTGGGGGTCGCAACTCCCCACGGCCGTTACTCCTGTCACTCTTCTAGAATTTTACGAGTACATTGTTATTTGTCCTGTTTGGGAATTTATATATATATATATATATATATATATATATATATATATATATATATATATATATATATATATTTTCACGTTTTAAACCAACAATGTCCAACCTTTTTCGTTGTGAATCATGGAGTTAGAGAGTAGAACTCTTAGGAAAAAGTGTCGTTTTTCACTAATATCTCGAGAACTACTGGTCGTAGAAAATCGAAACATGACCTACGTTTCTTGTGTGGTGATTTTAAGATTACCAAGACAAATTTAATGAAATTCGCTTCAGCCGTTCTTCAGTTATGGCGGATGTCATACATACATACTTTTCTTCTTTATATATATAGATTTGCATAATGCTCTTATATAAATTCTTCTTTGTATTTAATATTTGCGCAATCATTTTTTTGTTCCGCTTGTAAAAAACTTTCCGCGGATAATCCGCATCTTCAAAATTTAAAAATTTTCTTAAGAGATAATACGCGGATTATACGCAAAAAATTGCGGTAATTCTTAACTGTATTAATAAATATATTATAATAGCAAGAAAGATCAATCATGCATTAAAGCATTGATTATGAAACACTTTCCAACTGAAATGCAATTTTATTTAATTATCTCTAAAATGTGTTACATTCAACACTGATAATTTTTAAATTATTACAGTACAACAATAATTTATTATACTTAGAAACTTACAACTTTTTTAAAAAAAAGAAGTGCTATAAATCGTCTGTATGTAAAATCAATGAATATTTCAGTCATATCATTTATATTCCATACTCCATCGCTAAATAATTTTGTGAAAACAAATTGAGCAATTCTTATACAACTCATCTCACAATCGTTTGATTTGTTTACATTCAGCATGCTATAGAAATTAGGCTTCGTTGTAGAAACAATCAAAATATTGTTATCATTTAAATTCATATTGTAATTGCGTTGGCACAGAAGTTGGATACACATGTAATATGCAAAACTAAGCAGGTTGTATGGCGGATGCAACACTAAATATAAATTTAAACAATCTTTAAAAATCGCGACTTTTACACAGGGGAAGAAAATGGATGCCATATTTTATTTTGAAATAAGTCACGCGATCTCTTCATATAATATGTTGAATATTTTTTACACATTTTACGTGATAATTTGAATATTTCCTAAAATTTTCAAAGCAATTTGTGAATTTTAACTCTGCTTAAAAAATGTTTGAAACATTATATCCCATAGGGTTTAATGTATACAATTTTTTCAACCCGTGTTAAATACGAAACTATTTGGGTGATATTATTACTTTTCATTCCCGTATATCCCAAAGACCGTCCTCAACAACATACTCAAATTTCATTTTGATAAAGTCGTTTTTACGGCAGTTATCGTGTGAGCGGACAGACAGACAGATAGACAGACAGAATGAACAAAGTCATAAACACATAACAACTATGTTTGAAAGTGTTAATAAAGAATCAGAGCTGAATTGTATTGATATGCAGGTTAATACTTATAATTCGTGATCATAAAAAATTAGTTTTCGAATTACTTTGTACAATTGTTTCAAAGTATCAACAATAAGACATAATTATAAACAGCATTAATAATTATATTATAATTGCAATCATTCCTGACAGTGATAGTTGCGAAACCCTCTTAAGTTGTCCATAACAAAACATACAATTGCTCAGTCCTGGGCAATCTTTGTGAAATTTCTGCCAGCAACCAATCCTATAGACGTTGGAAGTTGGATCGAGACATTAAAATCTGTCCATAATGGCACTGCTAAACTTTATATTCATTAATATTTAGTTAACTGAGATCCAAATAAAAATTCTAAATTCTCTGGGTTCAGATTTATCTAGATAAACTTTCAGAATTGTACGTTTTTCCGACTGTTTTCTCAATGGAAGGTAAAATTTCGCAGGAATTTGTTTTCAACTTTAGAAAGATGACAAAAGTGGCATTAGTCTGTAGAGAAAATAAAGCTCGACCCCCATCATAAACTTTAGACTCAAATTAATTTCGTTCATTTAGCATTTATTTAACTAGTTCTTAGTTAATTAAACCATAGTTAACTGAGGTTTAGATAACTAAGAACTACTAAAGGTTTCTTTAGGCATGAGTCTGTAGAGAAAATAAAGCTCGACCCCCATCATAAACTTTAAACTTAAATTCATTTCGTTCATTTAGTATTTAGTTAACTAGTTCTTAGTTAACTAAACCATAGTTAACTAAGGTTTAGATAACTAAAAGCTACTAAAGGTTTCTTTAGGCATGAATCTGTAGAGAAAAATGCTCGACCCCATCAAAAACTTTAGACTCAAATTAATTTCGTTCATTTAGTATTTAGCTAACTAGTTCTTAGTTAACTAAGGTTTAGTTAACTAAGGTTTAGTTAACTATGAACTACTAAAGGTTTCTTTACACATGAGTCTGTAAAGAAAAAAGCTCGACCCCTATCAAAAACTTTAGACTCAAATTAATTTCGTTCATTTAATATTTAGCTAAATAGTTCTTAGTTAACTAAGGTTTAGTTAACTATGAACTACTAAAGGTATCTTTACACATGAGTCTGTAGAGATAAAAGCTAGACCTCCATCATAAACTTTAGACTCAAATTAATTTTGTTCATTTAGTATTTAGTTAACTAGTTCTTAGGTAACTAAACCATAGTTAACTAAGGTTTAGATAACTAAAAACTAAAGGTTTCTTTAGGCATGAGACTGTAGAGAAAAAAGCTCGATCCCCATCATAAACTTTAGACTCAAATTAATTTCGTTCATTTAGTATTTAGTTAACTAGTTCTTAATTAACTAAACCATAGTTAACTAAGGTTTAAATAACTAAGAACTACTAAAGGTTTCTTTAGGCATGAGCCTGTAGAGAAAATAAAGTTCGACCCCCATCAAAAACTTTAGACTCAAATTAATTTCGTTCATTTAGTATTTAGCTAACTAGTTATTAGTTAACTAAGGTTTAGTTAACTAAGGTTTAGTTAACTAAGGTTTAGTTAACTATGAACTACTAAAGGTTTCTTTACACATGAGTCTGTAAAGAAAAAAGCTCGACCCCTATCAAAAACTTTAGACTCAAATTAATTTCGTTCATTTAATATTTAGCTAAATAGTTCTTAGTTAACTAAGGTTTAGTTAACTATGAACTACTAAAGGTATCTTTACACATGAGTCTGTAGAGATAAAAGCTAGACCTCCATCATAAACTTTAGACTCAAATTAATTTCGTTCATTTAGTATTTAGTTAACTAGTTCTTAGTTAACTAAGGTTTAGTTAACTATGAACTACTAGAAGTTTCCTTACACATGAGTTTGTAGAGAAAATAAAACTCGACCCCCGTCATAAACTTTAAATTCAAATTAATTTCGTTTATTTAGTATTTAGTTAACTAGTTCTTAGATAACTATGAACTACTAAAGTTTTCTTTACACATGAGTATGTAGAGAAAATAAAGCTCGATCCCCATCATAAACTTTAAACTCAAATTAATTTCGTTCATTTAGTATTTATGTTCTTTCATTTAATGTTATTTCCTAATAGTTTAATTCATTAAAAAGATAAAAATTAAATAAGAGCTTTTCTGTTTTCTGTAAAGAGTCATAAATGCTGTTAAAATTCTTATACTAATTTTGTTTTCATTTCCATTTAAATTTCATTTTCAATTTATATCATCTAAGTTACTAACGTTAAGGCTATCGATAAAGTTCCCCCTTAAAATTAACCCGAATTCCTAATGCCTCTAAATACATTGCTATTAAAACAACCACAAGTATTGCATGTTTAACGATGAAGCGAAATATCTTTAAACAGTTCTCTAGTTACTTTATCTCTATATTAAGAAATTAGAAAACTTTCTTCGCTCGAAAGTTAGGTTGTCAGTTTATCATTTCGTAGGAGGTAATATTAGGAACAGGAAGATTTAAGTAAGAGTTATTTCCAAGAATTAATGTGTGTATTGAAATCTTCAACATTGCTCCAGCATGCTAATTCTGAAAATTAAATTTGAGGAATGTGTGCACACAAATGCGAGTGTTTAAATACATGCAACTAATAAAATTGACTAGAATGATGTTTAAAAATTACTATGAAGTATCTTCACGGCAAATAAATTCAGGTATATTTTTCTAAATATATCAAAATATTTTGATCTTATTAGTTAAAATTCGCAAATTGCTACGAAAATTTTAGAAAATATTCAAATTGTCCCATAAATATATAAAAAAAATTTCATCAAAATATGTTTGGTAGTTTTTTAAATAAAATTAAAATAATAATTTTACACATATAATGTGAAACGCTCACGTGACCCACTTCAAAATAAAATATGGCATTCGTCTTTTTTTCCAAGAGTAAAAATCGTGATTTTTAAAGTTCTTTTAAATTTATATTTAGTATTGCATCTGTTCTAAAACTGCTTTACTTTTGCGTGTTTTCTGCGCATCTATATTCTGCGCCAACGTAATTACAATATTTTTTAGTTTAAATGATCATCAAACTTTGATTATTATTTATACAACGATGCCTAATTTTAATGAATGCAAAATGTAAACAAGTAATTGTAAGATGAGTTGTATAAGAATTGCTGAATTTTTTCACGCAAATTTATTTAACTCTGGAGTCTGGAATAAAATTGTCTGAATGAAATATTGACTACTTTTACAGAGAGCCGACGATTTACATTTCGATGACGTCATTTGAATAAAGTTCATTTTTTTCCGATGAAGTTTTCTGTGATAATTAAAATAATATCACTCCTGAATGTATTGCATTTTAAAGATATTTAAATAAAATTGCATTTCAGTTGGAAAGTGTTTCATAATCAACTCTTTATGCATGATTGATCTTTCTTGTTTTTAAAAAACTAGAGGCCCAGTCTCAACTGGCTACGCTCTCTAACCAGGGTTCTCTAACCAGGGTTCTCTAACCCTTCTGTTCTTATAATTCACATACTGTCTTAGTAACAATATGAATATTCTAAGTGCCTTGCAAATACTTTAAACTGCGGTGTTTCAAAATGTTGACAGTTGGCATCCATCATTCCGATAGTGAACAAACACTGCATTTGTATAAGCCCCCGAAGTTAAGTGTACTGTATATATTTCTGACGGTCTACCAACAGCTCTAGAAAGTTTTCAATTTCCATTTCTAATGATATAAGATTGTTTTCACTTTGGTGATAATAAGCACAAAATCTAAGTTGTATTAATAAGCCGGTAAGTGCTTATAATTCGTAATCATAAAAAATTATTTTTCGTAATTACTTTGTTTAATTTTTTATAAGAATCATTATCAATCAGACATAATTATTAATGGCATTAATAATTATATTATAATTGCAATTGTTCATGACAATCATACATAGTTGCGAAACGCTCTTATGTAGTCCACAATAGGACGTATAATTGTTCAGTTCTCGGCCATTTTTGTGACATTTCAGCCACCAACCAATCATAGAGTTGTGAGGATTCAGGATTATTGTATGCTAATTTTACTTTTCATTATGCTAATTTATGTAAGAAACTCCTCAACTCTCATTCCCAGAATCAAGTACTCACGACTGGCCAGGACTATTAAGAAAGGGCAGACGTTGGATAAGAAATAATTTTGAATTCGTATTCGTATTCGAATTCGTCTTCGTAGTCGAGAAGCATGAAATCGTGAGTCGTCATCGTTCAGCTTCGGCTGCTGTCTTTCTACCGAGTTCGCCGGTGTGTGGTTCGGTTCATTCATGGAAGTTCGCATCGAAGTTATAGCCTCTACAAGTCGTGAGTATATATCTATGGTATAATAGTTTGATCATTATAGATTCAGTTCAGTAAGACATTAAGGTTGAATTTCGGTATAGATTATTAGGTCAGCGGGTTAAGAAATGATATTGCTATCTTTGTAAATACTCTATATATGTAATTGTATTTTGGTGTTATCGGCAAAGTTAGCTGGAATCAATTATGTTGTTTGTTAATGTCGTAATACCTTCATTGAACTCTAGTCATTAGGTTATTGGAAGTTCAAGTTAGAGTGAAGTAAATTACACTGATGCATGAAAAAGACATGATTTTGGGAAGTAGTGGAAAAGTACCTTAAAAATACTTTTCAGAATAGTTGAAAGTCGACCCTTTACCCATACTGACAATGCTAAATTTTATATCAATTAATATTTAGTTATCATGGGTCCAAATCAAAATTCAAATCAATCTGCGAATTCATATAAGTTTATATATAACCATTTTAGAACTGTGCGTTTTCCGACTCTTAGCCGTTGAGAGACAAAAATTTGCAGGATTTTTTTTTCTAATTTAGAAAAATAACAAAATTAACTTGAATCTGTTGGAAAATTTAATCGCGGTATAAACTTAAAACTCAAATCCCTTTCTTTCGTTTTAGTATTTATGTCCATTTAATTGAATTTTTTTTCTTCAAATTAAAAGGACATGTCATTAAATGTCATTAAAAGGACATTTAATGCAGAACAGCATTTGCGTTTTTCCGTATAGCGTCATAAATGCCGTTAAAATTATAAAGCTAATTTTGTTATCACCATTTAAATTTCATATACAGTTCATATCTTATCATATTCATATTTTTCCTAAAGTTAAGGTTATCGATAAAGTTTCCTTCAAAACAGTTTCGAATTCTTAATGATACAACCTTTAACTTCCTTGCTATTAAAATAACTACAAAAATTGTATATTTAAAGATAAAGCCAAATAACTTTAAATAGTTCTCTAGTTCCTTTATCTCTATATTAAAACTCATTTGACGGGAAACTTAAGTTGGCAGTTAATCATTTCGTAGGAAACGATATTCCGAAAAGGTACTATAAAAAAAAGTTTTTTGTTTGTTTGCTTGTTTCAAAAATTTATGTTATTGGTTGAAATCAGCATTCTAATTGTGAAATTTAAATTCGAGGGAAGTGTAAACACTAATGCGGCTGCTTAAAAACATGAAACTTCTAATAATTACTGGAATGATGTTAAAACATTATTTTAAAGTATCTTCAGATACAGAGGGATTCTTGCATATTTTATTGAATATGTCAGAATATCTCGATCTTAAAATGCACTTTTGATAGTATAATTAGGAACTAGTTAAACAAAGGTTTCCATCTGTTTTACTCGCAGAATTTCTTGTTCAAAGTGCAATTTGGTTTCCCGAGTATTTAAATAGGTTTTAATTATTACTTTCCTTATATATACGGGATATCCAAAAACATTGACCTCGACATTTATTCCTTAAATATTGATCTTAGACATATATAATAAATTACAAAGTTGCGTAGAAAAAGGTACAGAATTTTATGAAATCGATTAAATTTTCAAAGGAATTAAATTTTAAGAAATACAAAATTTAAATTTTTATACGGCCCCCGTACAAAAACATTTCCATTGAGTAAAATGTGCCCCATACACTAATAAGGTGACGTACAAAATTTCAGCATCTTATCGTGGTGGTCCTGTTATCCTAGTGGTTACGTTGTCTGTTTCCAGAGGCTGTAAGTTCGAGTCCACCCACCTGCATTGAGACGTCTGTGCTTTTCTGAACAACACATTTTTTTTAAATTTTGTTACCTGGCATTAATGAAATGTACGAGTATTTATTAATATTATTTGACCGGAAAGGACGTCCTGTAAGTAACGTCACAAGAAACTACATACTCGAAGTGACGCCACAAGAAATGACATACCGGAAGTAACGTCGTAGGAAATGACATACCGGAAGTGACAGTATTTCCTGTTTGATTTCCTTGTTCCCTGAAAAGAAAGGGAAAAAGAGATGCACTCTTTCAAAAAATGCATAAAATTCCAGAGCTTCGTTAACAGGTGTAACGTGCCACAAAACAAGGCCTGCACGAACTTTGGGCGAGGAAGGGTGGCGTGCTCGACACCAACGTCAACAGGCCCGAAGAGAAATCCAACCAGCAACGGCGGAGCTCATACACCGCTCGTCCTCCATCATGTGCAGATAATTTAGTAAGAAATATAAGAAATCTATAGAGAAGAGTGAAAACATATACATATACATATGGCATAACACTTGTGAAAACATCTATTTTCTTAAATGTCCTCATTTCCTTACGTTAAATTTACTTTTAAAGTTTAAGTTTTTATTTTAAATTTATTTCAAGATAATTTTATTTTAATTCAAGTTAATTTTATTTTGAATTTTATTTTAAGTTAATTTTATTTTAAATTTTCCTATCGCGCACATTAATTTTAATTTATTCACAAAAAAAAATTTCAGTTATTTTAACAATTATTTTTATTTCGAATCCTGGTCATCGGAACCATTTTTTGTTATGTGGATTTTAACCACACGTCCGGTCAGAACGCATAATTCAGTAATATTGTTCATTAAATCAATCTCCGACATTGGCCGTGTCGAATAAAAATACATAAAAATCAAATTACTGGTAAATGAGGACAACGGACATGATGTAAAACATTAACAATATATATTTATTAACAAAAGGAAATTAAAATAATAATAAAAGAACACATTTAATTGATTCAATTAACAATCTTCCTAAATCATAATCACTCTCCATTGACATTCGTGTTTGACATTTCCTTAATTATGAATATTTAAAGTATATCATTAAAATCTCCTTCATTTAAGTTTACAATTAAATTCATCCTGATTATTTCACTCAAGTGTAAATTGAATACGATGTCGAGAGAATGCGAAATTATCTAAATTAGTGTCAAACAGACTGAGAGTATAAGAGACATGCATTTCGTACCTTCGATACATCGTTGGATCATCACTGGATGCGGGGCACTTCGACCGCGGAGGAAACGCCGGTCATCGCTGCAGACGTCTTTTTGGGAGAACTTTCTCTCCGAAGCACAAAATCAATTCTCCTCGCTCTTTTTGAAAAATCTAACCCTCTCTCGAACATCCGAAAAATGTCTCCTCCCCCGCAATTTAGCCCCAGGTTTATTACTGGTTCCCCCAATTGAAGCCCCTGGTATTTTCATTGGATATTTCAGAATTATGTCCAGCTATTGGGTGCAGTGATGACAGGAGGACGGCGATCACCCCAGAATTAATATCTGGCAGGTGGGCCAGCGTTCCCACGACCCTGGGTGCACGTGTCGCCGAACCGGACAAGGGTCAGCTCTCCCCAAGAACGCCCTGCTGTGCGCCCCTCTGTAACTGAGCCATCGCTGTCCATATTTCCCAGAAACATGACTTGCTCATCCTTTTGCAGGTGTTCTCTTAGGGAACTGTATATGAATTGTAGGAGAAGCACAGGGACCATCTTTGTAGGTTGACCCTCCATAATTCGCAATGTTCCATATTTGCCTTGGAACACTAACCATCCGATGATCTCCCAATCGAGCTACTAGGACTGGATTGCAAATTGGCGTTCAATATACAAGAGTCCACTGAATCCGTGCTAGTTGAATTAGGGTCCGTTTCAAACTCACAACGTCTCTACACTAATCTACAGAATTAATTTATTGGCAAATTGCGAAAAGCCTTGCTGTCGCAGCCAGAGCTGGAACCGCGGATCTTCTTACTGAACATCCGAAGTTCTTCCACTTGAGCTACTGAGACTAGATTACAAGCTCTTATCGTCGAAATAGATTCTACAACTGTATATAAATTCTTCGACTTGTCCATATATAATGTATAACTTTTGCAGAAAACATTTTATAATTTTATTTTTCTGAAATTTATAACATATTTTATGTTGTTGCTGTTGCTGTTGAGACCCAGACCGTCCGACCTACCAGAAAAATATATTTTATGTAATACAAGTATAATATATTACTATATTAGTAATACATTTTTATTCATATTTGGCTGCAGTTATGAAAAGTCCGTCCTTAGGTTTTGACACCAATGTATAATCTCCTCCTAGAATAATACGCCTGCAAAAACAAATGAAATATTAAAATGTCATCACAAACAAAATAAAGATCCACTATATATAACTCTTAGAAATATCCTTATATTCTTAATATTATCTTAATATTGTCTTATATCTTTATATTCTTAATCGAATAGTTACCTAAATTACTATATTAAGTTACAAACAAAACACTCGAAGTAAAATTATTGGTAAAAGAAGAAAGAGGTAATATTACTGGTAAATTGTATTTAACTGCTTCCATATTCTGCCTCTATATCTCAACCCAAAACTTTAATAAAATTAACTGTTTGGGTTAAATTAGAAATGTATGTTTAAATATTTAAAATTTTATATAGGTAGAAGTCAGTTTTATTCTTTCACTTTAAATATTTGGTATTCAAAGTTATATTATCGCAAATACTCAATTCTGAAAAATGAGAGAAGAGTTTAGAAAATGGTAATTTACTCCACGTACAACTGCATGAGCTGTAGTATGCTGCTGGCACGATTTCCTGATAATATAAGCAAATTTGTTGCATAATATTCAGAAATGGAAGCTACAATATTAAATGTAAGTTATTTCCATTTCTGTATATTAAAATATGAAGATAAACTGAATTTTTGCGTGTAAACAGAACACCATTGGAATAACATTTGAAGATTCATTAATATTATTAGAAAAACATTATCATTGTCTTCCAGATTTTAATTCTCTCTATTTTAATAAAACGTAAAGAAATTTATCATTATAGCTTATATTGTAATTTGATACATTATTTTTACTATTAGCTCATATTTTAAAATTAGATATATTAATTTTCCATATTCAAAATTACCGTTTGCTAAAGTATTTTTTATAGAAATTTTTAGAGAGATACACTGAACAAAATAAATCAGTCTCGACAGCCCAGTAAAAAAGAAGAAAATAAATCTTTAATTTAAATTCTGTCTTTCCTCATATCTTATTTGTCAACTTTACACAAAGAAATGGGAAAAGAGATCTGTTCAAAAATAAAACATGTTTAAAGATGTGGCGAAAAGGAGCGCTATATTTCAAGATATATTTTGTTGTGACACACTTAAAGTCTTTATTAAATCTCGCACTTTACAAACATGAAAAATAAATACCGACAAATTTTCAAAATCATGTTGACTCAATCGTAAAAATACTAAAATGAGGGAAACAGACTGACAAGATATAACAAATGTAATATATCACAAATGAAACTGTTAAACTGATACTTCTACCAAACTAAAATGCATAAAATAAAAATAGGGACAACAACACACTTCATGAAAAATAAAATGTTTCATTTTTCAATATTAGGGGACTCTGTCCCCTGCTCGTTACGTTCACCAACCCTCAACCATCTGTCACTCACTGAGACCGCTTTATGGGATATTTTAAACCAAACTTAGTTTAAATCGAAAATGGTCATGATTTATTTCAGCGTATTCCCCTGCAATTTCTCTACAAATGTACTGCATTTTATAAATTAAAGGTACGAAACAGAGGTACGAAACGTTTTGAAGTACGAAACAGAGAATCTGGAGGAACGCATCCATACAAAAGAACGTTTTTCATTTCAAAAGTTCATGAAAAGTAGAATAAATTATAAACTACATCGAATTTCTAAAACAGGGCTCCCTCTTTCAAAAATTCAACTATGTAGGTACATGCCTACAAAAATTTGTACTCTTGCTGTTGCTATTCTGTGCTGGACGCAGACTCACATCTCAAATATTAATCTTTATCTTTGACATTAAATATTTCATAAACTGGTGATTAAATCGAAAAACCGTTTATTTCAACGTGTTCCGGTTTATTTCAACTGCATAAATGTACCAAATTTTATATTCTTGTATTCTATGGTTTTTGCGGTACGAGATAGAGAAACTCGAGGAATGCGAACGAGGCTGCGGCGGCGACTTTTTTTTTTCCGTAATATAGAGAGATAAGCATACAGTTTTATGTTTTAGAAGCTATATTTACAAGTTACGAAACTAGTTTACCATCTTTAATTTTTTTAAAGAAAGAGAAACTTTGTTCGACTTCAACATTAAATATAAGTATGAACTTCTTTATATAACTGAAAAATATGTTATCACTTTAAAAGCGACTGATTTTGGAAATTGCACCTTTTCCTATACGCAAAATCGTAGATAAATATTTCATTCTAAATTATTTATTCCCAAACTTCTGTACCTAGTAGTCTTCATTCACTAATTTTTACATCCCTTAGAAACGAAATAATATAATAAAAAAACAGAAAGAAAATTTAACATTGAATCCAAGTAAAAAAAATTTTGCTCCATCCACCACACTACCAGATTGTTATGTTTTCGTGGATACCTATCATGCAACCTAAATGTGACGCATTTTATCTCAGAAATTCCTCAATTTTATCGCACCTTTGTCACCAGAACAACTATAACATGAAATCCTGTTGAAGAAGGAATCGAACAATAAATCACCGGCTTGCCAAATTTATACTGGTGAATAACAGTCTTTTTCAATGCATTAGTTTTAAAAGTAAAATATTTTAACTTATATTATTATATAACAGTTATTAAATAACATGCTGTGAATTTTACGGGATTTTGTAAGTTCAGTGAGTGCCCTTTCCTGAAAAGGAAAATTATCATTTTAATGAATGACGTTTCGGTAAATGGTATTATACTTTGGAAGAGCAATTATATCATATACACTTCCCTTCAAAAGTTAAGCACAAACTAGTAAATTAAAATGTTATAATTAGTTTTAACTTTTGGATAACAATGTCCATAATTTATTATCTAATTATGTTTAACAATTGCCTTGTGTAAGCACCTACTCATCTTTAAGAGAAACATATCTTTTAAATTTTCAAAAAATTCATTTTCATGTTACGATTTAATTTTATAGATAGGTATCTCAAAAGAAACGAGAAAGATCAATCATGCATAAAGCATTGATTATGAAACAATTTCTAACTGCAATGCAATGTTATTTAAACATCTCTAAAATGCAACGCATTCACCGATGATATTTTTTAAATTATCACAATACTACAATAACATATTATATTTAAAAACTTAAAACCTCACCGAAGAAAATGAACTTCATTCAAATGATGGCATTGAAGTATAAATTGCCTGGTTTAAACATCTCTGAAATGCGATACATTCCTCGGTAATATTTTTTTAAATAATCACAATACTACATTAATTTATTATATTTGAAAACTTAAAACTTCATCGAAAAAAATGAACTTTATTCAAATGACGGCATTGAAATATAAATTGCCTAGTTCAAACATCATTAAAATATAAATTGCCTGGTTTAAACATCTCTAAAATGCGATACATTCCTCGGTAATATTTTTAAAATTATCACAATACTACAATTTATTATATTTGAAAACTTCATCAAAAATAAATGAGCTTTATTCAAATAACGTCATCGAAATATAAATCGGCTGGCTCTCTATATAAAAGTAGTGAAAATTTCATTCATAAATCTTTTTCCATTCCTTTCATTCAGCGGCGAAATTTTTAAAATTATCACAATACTTCAATAATTTATTTTACTTAAAAATTTAAAATCATGGGGCTAATATATAATATAATAACTCCATGCTTAAATCGTCATCCAAAAAAGGAAATAGAATCGCCTGCTTCTCTATGTAAAATCAATGAACGTTTCATTTATATCATTTATATCAAATTTCAGTCATTGCAGACTCCAGAGCTAGATAATTTTGCGTTAAAAAAATTCAGCAATTCTTATACAACTCATCTAACCTCTGATCTGTTTGCATTCTCCATACGCGAAAATCAGGCTTCGTTGCAGAAGTAATCAAAGTTTGATTATCATTTAAACTCACGAATATTGTAATTGCGTTATAGCAATATACAGATGCACAGAAAAAAAAATAAAAATATAGCGATTTTAGGACGGGTGCAACACTAAATATAAATTAAAAAGAACTTTAAAAATCACGATTTTGACAGAAGACAGATGGCATTAATCATTTGAATTCAAATATAGTATAATTGCGCTGTTTCAGAATACGCATGCACAGAAATTTAGCGAAAAGCGGTTTTAGGACGGATACAACACTAAATATAAATTAAAAAGAACTTTAAAAATCACGATTTTGACACAAGAAGGATGCCATATTTTATTTTGAAGTGGGTCACGTGATCTCTTCATATGATATGGGTGTAATTATTATTTTAATTGTTCTTTAAAAAACTACCGAATATATTTGGCTGAATTTTTTTTTATATTTTTATGGGATAATTTGTATATCTCCTAAAACTTTCGAAGCAATTTGTGAATTTTAAATTCGCTTAAAAAATGTTTGAAAAATTTGGTCCTACAGGGTTCAATGTATTTCCTTTTTTCAACCCGGGTTCAATCCAAAACTGATTGGATGATATTATTCATTTAAATTCCCATAGGTCCCACAAACCGTCTGAACAACATACTAAAATTTCATTTTGATGAAATCATTTTTACGGCAGTTATCGTGCTAACGGGCAGAGAGACAGACAGACAGAATGAATGAACAAAGTCATAAACACTTTTCAACTATGTTGTAAAGTGTTAATTAAAAACAATAATCTGGAAATATTATCACTAGAACAAAATTTATGGGTATAAGACTATAATCATTAGCTAAATAACTCGCATTGCGTAAATTTTTGTGTCCATCGTCTCAAAACAGTGTTTTCTGCATGGTGCGCACGATTTCTAAATCATGGTTGTTCAAATATTTTCCAGTTTCCTTTTTATCAAAGAAATATCGTATGTGCTTAAAATAAACTACTAGTATGTGTACTTTCCGTTACAGATGACACAAGCAAACATCTTCTTTTATCATTATAAACTAGAAAATGTACTCGCCGTTGTCCAGAATTTGAATCAGGGATTAAATACATTCATTCATTCATTCAAATTTTCAAAAGTGTAATCGCCTGTTGATTGGACGCACGTATGGCTACTCCCCTCCTTTTGCTACGCAGGGGCAATGCTGCCTAAATACGCCCAAGACACGCTTTTGCCCACTTATACGACTCCATAAGATAGTACTTCAATCTCACACAATTATCAGACAAACTAAGAACAATTTTTCAATTTCGAATATCGCAATATTACTTTGATTTCAGGAGACTTCGCGATGAGAAAATAAAATGAAAATTAAAACAGAATATTCTGCATATTTCAAACACAAATAAACAAACAATTATACAATCCACCTGAATTCACAGGCACAGAAAATTCTAGAAAATCACATAATGCCAATTTAGAACAAGAAATAGAAATCATGTTGTGATAATCAACACTTTTCGAGACCATCCGGAGAATTGTTTTACCATACATTTTCCACATGCGCATACGCCGGGGGGGAATTTTGGACCTCACTCTTCTGCGGAATACTGGCGTTTGTTAAAAATTATCGATAGGTGAATACCTTATAAAAGTCATAATTTGTGAACGGACTACACGAGGAACAGAATATCTGTTTCGAAACAATGCGTAATATTCAATTTAGTTCCTGTTAATTTGAGGAGATCGGATTGTAAGTCAGTTTTCTTCCTATATCGGAATTTTAAAATCGATTACGTCTTTGTTTTTTTTACTTTTACTTTTTTTTTAATACTTTTACTTTTTACTTTTACTTAATACTTAATACTTTCTTTTTTAATTTCCACAAAAATTCGTCTATTAATAATACAGAGTCTATTCCTGTGATTTTAAGATGAAAAGCTGTGATAATATTTTTGATTTCAAAGGAGCTAATTCGTGCGAAAATCGCTCAAAATTGAGCTTCATCATTAACAAATAAAAAGATAAATTGAATTTTTAAAAAAAATCTAGACAAATCATTTCCTCTCTAGAGCTGAAGTACGCCTACACCAAATTACGTGGCTATACGTCCCTCCGATTTTCTACTACAGACGACACAAGCAGACATACATATTCCTTTACTATTATAGATTAGATCTCTCCTTGTCAATCATACATGGACACACAACCGGAGAGTTATTGCATCCAAATAAAAATGTACTTTCCATCAAATAAACTCAAAAATGAAGAACAGACTAATATTGCACTTAAAACAGGATTTCACTTAAAAACAGAAATTATGTTTTAACTTTTATATCGAAAACAAACTGTTTATCGGTAAGATAAAAAAAAAGTTATTTCCCATTCATTCGCCTTTACATTTTATAAGCTAACACTGAAAAATCCTTCGAGACATCCTATGCAATGCACATTACTGTTTATCTTTAACAGAAGGCAGGTAATTAATTACCCAAAATAGCCTGAAGCACAAAAAATAGAAAATCACTGCAAAAACATTTTTATAAAATAGAGAAAATTTCAAATTTTGTACTTCTCCTTGGGGAAGCTTTATGCCATAAAAAGTTTATCATGCGGTACAGAAAGCCTTCACAAAATGAGCACATGCATATAATTTAGCTAACCTATTTCTATTTTATCTTACCCACGCTCTGTAGATTTCAGGTTAAAAGTTATTGATGTAATAAAAAAGTAATTTAGTAAAACGCTTGTGCTCAGAATTGCAATTTTTTCTTATATTAAATACATTCGTTTTATGAAAATGAAATTAAAACTTTTTATTAAACATTTCATGTTTCAAGTTCATTCATTTCTTCTTCCGAATTGTCTGTAAAGTTTATCTTTCCATTCAGAGAGTTTAAAGATAACAAAATCTACCAATAACTATGTTCATCTTTCTTGTAATGCCATTTCAACAGTGTGGCAAAATACTATGTAATAAGTGAGTATTACTTAATATTATTAATGTATTAATCAAGTGTATTTTTAATTAGTTGATAAAGTTAACTTACACGGCTTCCGAAATCAGTCACTTGCTTTATATTACTTTCCCTGCAATACATGGTAATGAATAGGGAAAGTATTGAAATCATATCGAAAATCGCAACTCAAGTTTTCGACGGATCTACACGTACGTTTTGGGACCTCTAGAACACGAAAAAACCATTTTTAGCGTGACGTCTGTGTGTTTGTCCATATGGTTGTCTGTGTATCTATCTGTACAATGAATGTATTCACTCTAGCTCTCACTTTCATAAAATTTGGTAGGTGACCCTGGTGCTAATTAGATTTTGGTACGGTTCGAGATAGAAGAACCTGCCTTTTTTTGCGAAATGGCCTGCAATGAAGACGTTTTCACTGTAGTGAAAAAAATATTTAATGAAATTTCTTAAAATTTAGAAGTTAAGTCTCTTGAGGATTATTCTGGTACTCATTAGATTTTGATATGATTTGGAAAAATATAAGCTACCTTTTTTTTGCGAAATGTCCGCAATGAAATAAATAACTAAAATTACTGAAATGTATTACTTAAGTGCTTGTTCTTCGTGTAATTTTTGACAACGCAGCGAACAAGACTATCAACATGGGTCTTCGATAAACCCTCCTAGAGATATGTCAGGCTTTTTTTTTATTTTGAGGAGCTGAAGACTTTATAAGTTTCCAAATGAAGCGAACATGCATTAAAACTGCAAATTGAATATAATATCAGGAAAGTATCTATATTATTTTCTGCGATTAAACTCAATTTAATGCATCGTGAAATAAAAATCAAGAAGATGAATTTGAATTTGTAGGGAAAGTCATGTACAGCTCATATCCTATTTTTATGTCATATATATTTCCTTTTAATTCTGTAGTCTTTTATTCAGTGTAAATTAAAACCAAGCAATTTTAAATTATTTTTTCAAAAGTTACTTGAATTTAGTTGATGAATTAAGCTGATTGTTTCCCTATTTATCGTCACAGAGGCACTTCGTTCATTTTTCTGCTTACTGATAACGTGGTGTTTTGAATCCTTTCTACTGTTGATCTGCTTTCCCACAAGGTTTTTCCTTTCATTTGTTCGAATTTTTGCTTAACAATGATATTTTTCTTGGGTAATGTGATATAACTATTTTTGGCAAACGCATTTTGTCTTTGTTGGCATTAGTGCTCTGTTTTATTTATCTTAAGCAATAGGTCACTTTTTTGCTTTTGAAAGCGGTTGATACTTTTATTCAACCTTGTATGCCACGCTTAACGAAGTTTGTATTTTGCAAACTTATTCAAACAGCAGTTTAAGATCTGAGCTGAATTGGTAAGTTTTAGGATAGATATATATATGTGTGTGTTCTATTAAAACCCATCAGACAATGTTTATATATCCCGCGATTTAAAAAGCCAATTGTTATATTTTAACATATGACCTACAAATAGCGTAGTCTTGTTTATTTTCAACATTTATTTTATTACATGTTTTATATCAGTTAATTATGTATGGATATTAAATTTTTTATTATAATAATTCGCATCTTTTATGAAAACAATTACAAATAAACCTAAAAAATGATTTATATACATCTGTGTGGTTATGTGCAAACAATGAGAACAATGTGGTTTGTTCTTAAATTTTAAACTTATGCGGCCTTAAATTAAATCTCAAGTGCATTGTTCATTTAAGTGCAGAGAACGAACGCTCGGTAGAAGAAATTGAAATTGGCATGCTTAATAAAATTCTAAAGAACGTATCATCATTAGGAAAATATATGTTCAATGTTTAACTTTGGATGCTTAACTAATGTTTAACTACATTTTTTAGAATACAATTATAGGATGATTTTTGGAGTCCCTTAAAATTTAGAAGACCTAAACCGTAATCAGGGACTGGTTGGTTGTAGATGGTTCTTTTATTCTATCTCAGTTGGTCGGAGAAAAAAATAGCTTTTGTGCAGCAGGTAACGTCTATTTCCCGAGGATACTCTGTATCGAAAGAAAGCTTTGAACGGCACAGTTTTGATAGTCTCTTAGATGCAGGAATCAGATATCCCTAGGTTAATCACGATATCAGCACACAATATCACTTCCTTCGTTTAAGATGTCTCAAACCCTAACAGAGATTAGCTCCATCACGTTATCAGTATCATTATCACTTCGTTCACTTCAGCAAATGCCTTAGTCCTTAACGGAAATTTGCTCAATCACGATATCAGCAACATCATCACTTCGTTCGCTTCAAACAGCACCCCCTCCTCACACACACATACTAACAGAAATTAGCTCAGCCACAATATCAGCACCATCATCTCAGCCCCTAACAGAGATGAGTTCAATCACTTTATGAGCAACATTATCACTTCGCTCACTTCAGAAAATGTCTGAGATCCTAATCAGGAACTCAGACATTTTAGGAAATTGGTTTAGTCACCGTCATCACTTTGTTCTCTTCAGAAGATGTCTCAGCCCCTAACACATCAAGTGAGCTCAATCACGATATCCGCAGCTTATGGGTTTTTTAACGTTTTTGGTCTCATTGATGATTGAAAAATGGGGTTATGTGCAGAAAAAAAGGACAAAAAATGGTAAAAATGCAGCATATTGGGGTGTGCTGTAGCCGCCCCCCCCCCCATATGCAGCTTCAGCACCATTTCTTCATCCGCTTCAAAAGACATTTCAGCCCCTAGCAGACATGAAACTCTAATGTAAAAAATCTGATGCGGGCAGCACATGACTTTCCTTATATAATGCAATGAATTTACTACATTTACAGTAAAAAAAAATTAGGTTATTCATAGATACTTATATCCTTTCCAAGATATTGTATTTTTGTCAATTAGTCGTCATTGTCATTCATTTAGCGTTATTTTTATCCATTTAGCGAGATTTTTGTTAATTTGGCAACATTAAAGAAATCGCCAAGTTGGCGACATTCCGACAAATTCGTCACCAAAATCTCGCCAAGCGTTATGAATGGAGAAATGAGTTATTCTTTTAGCAGATAAATGACTATTGGCGTTCAAATACAAAATTATTAATCAAAGTATCTTTTCTCCTGAATGGAACAAGCTAGATTCACGAGAACAATTTCACCAAATTTATTGCATGATACTACATATGAAAAGTGAACATGTTTCTCAACAGTTAATTTTTTTTTTAATTTATGGGATTTTTTGATAAATTTATTTGAAAAATGTGCAATATATCGAGAACGATGGATGCTAGCGGTCTAAAGTTTATGTCAATCGTTTTCTAAGGAAAAATTACATAAAAAATGTCTAGTTGCATAACTTTACTCAAGGTTTTGAGTTTTTGATGATTTTTTCGAAATTTCACCCGAAAATTTAGGGGGTTCTGAACATTCGATTGTGTTAAAAAACAATAGGCTTCCAGTATTCACCGATCATAATTTTTGTATCAAATTTCATTCGAATCGCTCCATTCGTTCGTAAGATATCCTCTCCACAGGTTCAATAACACACTGACACACATACAGACACACAGACATCACCTCAAAAATGTTAGATTCGTGATCAGGGATGCTTGAAACATGCTCTCCCGTCGAAAGCTCGAATTCGAATTTTCGACCCCGTCACAATACTTTCCTTATACATTATACTATGTATATAAGGAAAGTAAAAAATTAAGTTAAAAGTTGCAATAAAAATAGTCATTTTATATATTTTTTTATTTAAAAGTGAATGACATAATTTAGAAAATATTAATATGTACCTTCCTCAATATATTAAACGATTTTTTTATCTAAAATAATCTTCATAAAAAAATTAAATATGCTCACTTTTATCGAATAAATAAATATTTTGCAAGTACTTTCAACAAAATATAAATAAACACCTTTGTTTGGGAATTGCTTCGAATAGTTAGCCGATCTCCATATATTAAAAATTTTACTTTTTCACTGGAAAATGAGGTTTGACTCGAAAAAATCAAGAATCTCGAGAGAATCAAAAATCTCGAAAAAATCATCTCCGTGAAATTTGACATGTTTATTTTAATCAGCAACATGAAAAAGCTGATATCAGCAATATCTAAAAGCAGATATCAGCAACATCAAAAAGCTGATAGCAACATCGAGTTATAAGAAAGTTTTAATTTGTGTGATTATTTCACTGCAATATTTACATTTGTCAATGTATGAGGAAAATCATATATATGTTAAACACATCAGATTATTTTTAAGAATAAGAAACATAATATAACAAAGCTTAAAACAAAAGAATGAAATGTTGAGATTTTTATCTGCTATTGAATCATGATTAATATATAAACAAATAGTTAGTAACTCGTTATGTGACAACATCACCCATTCAGAATATTTTACATGGGGAAAGTTTGATGTGTGTTTTGAGACGTGGTACCAAAGGAAAGAAGATGCGTTTATTTATCTTTTGATTTTATGCATATTTTTACTTTCCTTATATACAATAATGTATAAGTAAAGTATTGTGACGGGGTCGAAAATTCGAATTCGAATTTTCGACGGGAGAGCACGTTTCAACCATCCATGATCACGAATCGAATATTTTTGAAGTGATGTCTGTGTGTGAGTGTGTGTATGTCAGTGAGTCTTTGGAGACGATAACTGTCGAACAAATGGACCGATTCGAACGGCATTTGGTACAAAAATTACAATCTGTAAACACTGGAAGCCTATTGTTTTTATACGCAATCGAATGTTCAAAACCCTCCTAAATTTTCGAGTGACATTTTGAAAAATCGTCAAAAAATCACAACCTTAGTTACGCAAATAGACATTTCTTATGTAATTTTTCATTAAAAAATGATTGACATAAATTTTAGAACGCTAACATGAACCGTTCTCGAGATATCGCACATTTTTCAAAAATATTATCAAAAAATCACATAAAATAAAAAATATATATTTCCCATTAAAAAGCACGTTCACTTTTCACATGTAATACCATGCACTAAATTTGGTGACATCATTCTCGTAGATCTAGCTCGTTCCATTCATGAAAAAAAAATACTTTGAGTAATACTTTTGAACTTGAACGCCAATAGTCATTTATCTGCTGCAAGAATAACTTATTTCTCCGTCCATAACACTTGGCGAGATTTTGACGGCGAGTTTGGTGGAATGTCGCCAACTCGGCGACTTTTTTAAATGTTGCTAAATTAACGAAAAACTCGCCAAATGGATATAATGACGCTAAATCAATGAAAATGACGAGTCATTGACGAAAATTCAATATCTTGGAAAGAATATAAATATCTACTATAAAAATATTCTATTTTTTTTACTATAAAAATAATAAATTCATTGCATTATATAAAGAAAGTCATGTGCTACCCACATCAGATTTTTTATTCTATTTTTTATTAAATCATAAATTTTTTGTAAATTAATGGAATGCAGTTCATTTTTTCCGAACCGAATCACAAGCGGGGTTATTGACGAAGAAACGCTTGTAAGTAATGCTTGCAATCAAGCCACAGAACGAACTTGCGGTCGGCGCATGCGATAAGCACCTACTGGCGTAAAGCGCAGATGTCGATACGTCCGGTGACACTTCCGTTATATAATTTCGTTTCATCGCCATCACATTTTGACTTAGATACGTGTTTAAAATCGGTCCCAAAGGGTACCCTCAAGGTAAACGTAACAAACATAATCTATTAAAGATGGTCAAATGCTTATAATTTCTAAATTATAACAAATAACTAAAATCTAATAACTGTCATAGAAAGAATAATAATCAATGATTCTAAAAATATCAACTTAAAGATCATGCCCATGCAGGAAAGTGTAGGGCATCCGCTATTTTGGGGTCGAATACACTGAGTCACGTGCCTTGAAATCAATGTAACTCGAGGTTGTGTAGAGATAGGATAGTGATATTGATCTCAAACGCTTTGTCTGGATGAAATCTATCCAAAGACAATAATTTGTAAGCATTTATTAAGTACATTATGAGTGATAAGTGATAAACGAAAAAATATTTGTAAGAAAATGCAGATGTCTAAATATTTAAAGCAAAAGCTAAACTCAATATACTTGGAAAATATATCAGAATAGAGAATGACATAAATGTAATCGCATAAACCCAAAACGACTAATGCAGAACGATGTAGGGATTATAGACAGAAGAAGAAAGCCGAAGAGAGGCAACACGTGGGGCCACAACCAAGCACTTCTACAGCTAGTACATGTAAGCCAATGGACGTAGATGTTGAATATAATTCAATCGAAGAAGATACACATACCGAACAATTAAATGCAGTGAATTTAATAAAATATAAGCTTTGTCTAATGTTTACATCAAGTCTGCATTCGAGAGTGACGAGTTTTGTTTCACTTGCAATGCATGTGATTGTTTATGGTTTAAGAAAGATTTAAAACCAGTAATTTCTAAACGTTTGACACGTCTTACTGCTGAATTCGCTGATGAAGATATGATAATATTTGAATTGTGTAGCACTTGTCGCAAATCCTTACTGCTGAATTCCCTGATGAAGACCTGGAAACATTTGAATTGTGTATAACTTGTCGCCAATCTTTACTGCTGAATTCCCTGATGAAGACCTGGAAACATTTTAATTGTGTAGCACTTGTCACCAATCCTTACTGCTGAATTCCTTGATAAAGACCTGGAAACATTTGAATGGTGTAGCACTTATCGCCAATCCTTGAACAGTAACAAGATACCGGCATTGTCAAAGTCTCTAATATCATCGTCCCTTAATAAATAAAATTATAGTAAAACTGAAATTATCTTTCATTTATCAACGGACTTCTACCTCAACCTGCTTACTGTCAAACACGTATCCACATAAATAAAATCTGTGGCTCTGTCCTGGGCATAGCTCTTAGATATTTCACATCTAAAACGTTGGATAAACATGAATTATTTTTATTTTCTCATGCGTGGTATTGAGAAAGTATTGCTTTCACAAAAATTTTCGATTTCGAGATTTTGATGATAATATATGTTTTAAGGTTTCCTGAACTATTTTTGGTTATTAATTAACTATTTTTGGAGTAATGTCCGTCTGTCTGACGTCTAAGGTTGATTTCTTGTGTAAACGATAACAGCCGCAAATAATAATGGATATTCACAAAACTTTATATCCAGCTTTATTAACAAAAGATCTAGATCTGGATAGAATTTTTTTTTAATTCGAGAGAAATAAACTTCGAAATTTTATATTTTTTTAAAATGGAACATAGGACAAAATTTGACTTAATCATGCATGAAAGGGTATAATTATGGCTGAATGATCACGAAGAGGCTAAATAATTTCAATGATTGTTGTGACAAAAAGCCGCGATACAATTTTTGTTTGTGACGTCATTAGTCCTCCCCCACCTCTTGGGGGGCAATGTATCCCCCCCTGGAGTACCTTATCGAGTATAATATCAAACGAAAGATTTTTTCAAGCCCTTTAAAGTGAAAAGTAATACGCTATAGTTGTAATCATTTGGACCCGTCATACCGATTGTTAAAATTTATTCTTGTAAAATTTGAAAAGAAAATTATTTCTGGTATGATAACGTCGAATTGAGTCTCACTCCTGATAATTAATTTTGATACTAGTTTACTTATAGACAAAACATGTTTCTAAGTATCCTAAACTACAAAATCTCTCAAAAGGATGTGTTGCAAAATTTGCATAGGTTTTATCGTCCAGATAATTTTTTTTTATGTTGTCCATTAATTCTCTATTCTGTTTTAGAAGTTAGCATAAAAAAAAATCCTTTGAGACGTCATGTATACACGCAATGCCCGTTATAATATACTTTTTAAGATATTCAAAATTAATTACCCAGACAAGCCAAAAGCGTAAAAAAATATCTTTATAAAACACATAAAATCGACTTTCATAGCTCACTAGAGGAATTCTGTATAAAAAATATTTTCATGCTGTACTGTAGCTTATAGGTAGAGTACAAGTTGCATGTATGCATATATAATTTTTTCGGCATATTTTTAATATGTCCCTTACTAATTATAGGCACGTTTTAGATTTAAAAATACTTATTAAGGCAAAATAAGTAATAAGAAGAAATATCAATCATTCATAAGCATTGATTATAAAACATTTTCCAACTGAAATGCAATTTTATTTAAACATCGCTAAAATGCGATACATTCAGCGGTGATATTTTTTAAATTATCACAGTACTACAGTAATTTATAATACTTGAAATCTTAAAACTTCATCGAAGTACAAATCGTCTGCTTCTCTATGTAAAATATATGAATATTTCATTCATTTATATTTCAGGCTCCAGAGCGAAATAATTTTGCGTGAAAAAAATTTAGTAATTATTGTACAACTCACTTTACAATCGCTTGATTTGTTTACATTCTGCATAAGTTAAAATTAGGCTTTGTTACAGAAATAATCGAAGTTTAGTGGTCATTTAAAATAAAAAATATTATAATTGCGTACTCAAGGAATTTAGATATACAGATAATACACAAAAATAAAGCGATTTTCTGGCAAATATAACTCTAAATATAAATGTAAAAGATCTTTAAACATCACGATCTTTATGCACGGAAAAAAAATGGATACCATATTTTAATTTTGCAATGAGTCACGTGATCTCTTCATATATCATAGATGTAATCACAAATTGCAATTTTTATTTAAAAAAGTATCTAACAAGTTTTGCTGAATTTTTTTTCCACATTTTATGTGATAGTTTGAATATTTTCTAAAATTTTTAAAGAAATTTGTGAATTTTAATTTCGCTTTTAAAATGTTTGGAAAATTAGGTTCCATAGGGCTCAATATATTTCCTTTCTTCAATCCGGATTCAATCCGTAACTAATTGGGTGATATCATTCCTTTTTATTCCCGTTTGTCCCACAGACCGTCTCAGCAACATACTAAAATTTCATTTTGATAAATTTATTTTTACGGCAGTTATCGTGCGAGTGAGCAGATAGAATTATCAAAGTCATAAACACATTTCAACTATGTTGGCAAGTGTTAAAAACAGGATCAGAACTGAAAACATTTACTTGTTATAAATGTAATAATCATTAGCAATATACCCGGTTTTCGTAGGGAGTATATATTATAAAAAAAAAAATGCACAGTTATGTGCAAATTATTATAGTAGGGGATGATGGGGTACAATGGACCACTTTCAGACATTTTGAAATTTTTCTTTTAAACGATGAGCATGATTATCACTTTAAATTAGTATACATATTATCTATATATACAGATTTATGATATACATACTTAAAAACAATAAATACAATTACATTTTGCTGTAGTATATTATAAATGACAAGTGGCAAAGCGAACCGCTGTATCCCGTGGCTGGGGTACAATGGTCCACAACATGGGGCACTATGGCCCATGGCTAAATTTTTTAAAAAATATGAAAATGATTAATCTCTAGATTTAAAAAACTATTTATTTAGTATATAAATACAAATGAATAGTAAGCACTTTAATTCTTTAAGGTCTAATTTTCAATTAAAATTTCACAATTGCCAACTGTTACTCTTTAAAATCTAAAATGTGCTCTTTAAAATCTAAAATCTTTAATGTGTGTGTGTGTCAGTGAACCTGTGGAGACGATAACTGACGAACGAATTGACCGATTCGAATGAAATTTGGTACAAAAATTGCAATCCGTAAACACTGAAAGCCTATTGTTTTTATACGCAATCGAATGTTCAGAACCCCCTAAATTTTCGAGTGAAATTTTGAAAAAATCATCAAAAAATCAAAACCTCTAATAAAGTTACGCAAGTAGACATTTCTTATATAATTTTTCATTAGAAAGCGATTGACATAAATTTTAGAACGCTAACCTGAACCGTTCTCAAGATATTACACATTTTTCAGAAAAATTATCAAAAAAATCATATAAAATTAAAAAAACATACTTCCTATTAAAAAACATGTTCACTTTTCATATGTAATACCATGCGATAAATTTTGTGACATCATTCTTGTGGATCTAGCTCGTTCCATTCATGAGAAAAGATACTTTGAGTAATGCTTTTGTATTTGAAAGTCGATAGTCATTTTTCCGCTATAAGAATAAATTAATTTTCCATCCATAACACTTGGCGAGATTTTGGCGACGAATTTGGCAGAATGTCGCCAACTTGGCGGCTTTTTAAATGTTACCAAATTAACGAAAATCTCGCCAAACGGATAAAAATAACGCTAAATCTATGAAAATGACGACTAATTGACGAAAAATCCATATTTTGGAAAGAATATAAGTATCTACTATAAGAATAACCTATCGTTTTTCCTGTAAAAGTAATAAATTAATTGCATTATATAAGGAAAGTCATGTGGTGCCCTCATCATATTTTTTGTGATGTCCCAGGTTCTAGAAGGCATATTACAATATCTTGAATATATATAACAAATGCATCAATTTTTTCAAAAAAAAAGACGTCTTAATTTGACTTTTGTCATATTAATAGCACGAGATCATGATTTATATCAATTCTTACAATGACTGAACCAATGTAATATTTTTATAAAAAAAAAGCTACAAAAATATAATCGCAATAACCTTTACTTCTGTGTTGAAATACAGAAGTATTTCAACACAGTCATTTAAAATATAAGTCATGCTGTAAAATATTTTTAGTTCCAGTGTATCCCATTTCGCTATAAATAGACATATTGCTGTCAGAATCATTAGAAATTTCAGATTTATTTACAACATAGTTTTCTTTATTTTCTTTGCACGAAATTGTGGAGTTTCAGTTTTGCTTTTGTCTTCCTTTGAAATAGTAATAACTCCTTTATAATATTTGAATACTCCTTTTGATTTTAATTGAAGCAGCTCTTTTTTTGTTTCAATTTTTTCTCTTCTTTCTGCATGGCTTCTTCTTCTAAGATGCTGTAACTGGTGCATCAGTTGGTATTTTGATGACCTCTTTCATCATAAACTTATTGACTAACGTTAAAAAGCGTTCAGTAAAGTCAGAATTTCTTAAGCTGATCAAAATTTTGTTACATGATTTTAGTGCGATAATTGTGTTGGAATTGCTTATTGATGGCCTATGAGAATTAAAAGTTGTTGATTCTAACTAAGCAACAATTTAAGATTCCAAATTTTAAAATTATGCGGCCAATTTTTTGCTGTTGAATTTTTTTTCCAAAACTATGGCATATTCTTTTGACTAATAATTGCAAATTCATACCCGAATTTTCTTGTCATTTTAAATATAAGTCCATGACGTATTCTAGCAGCATCTACAATGTAATTTCTCCAACACGTCTTGCTCTTACTTTGAGAATACCTGCATACTTGAATACTTAGGCACAAACTTAATAGATGATATGCTCTCGCTTTTAACTTAGCTGCTATTACTGAGGACTTATACTTTTGAATTAATGCACTAAAACTGTTGTTTTTGCAATACTTTTCTTTTTGCAGATTAAATAATTATAAATGAATGTTACTATGCAAAGTTTAACATGCAGGGAATCGAGAACGAGTCGCCAGACATAACTTACGATCTGAACAGGGTCAAAATTACAAATAGAAGAACGATATAAGTAAATACAAGAAAGATCAATCATAAAGCATTGATTATGAAACACTTTCCAACTTCAATGCAATTTTATATAAACATCTCTAAAATGCGATACATTCCTCGATAATATTTTTAAAATTATCACAATACTACATTAATTTATTATATTTGAGAACTTCATCGAATAAAATGAACTTAAATCAAATGACGGCATTGAAATATAAATTTACTGGTTTAAACATCTCTAAAATGCGACACATTCCTCGATAATATTTTTTAAATTATCACAGTACTACATTAATTTATTATATTTGAGAACTTCATCGAATAAAATGAACTTAAATCAAATGACGGCATTGAAATATAAATTTTCTGGTTTAAACATCTCTAAAATGCGATACATTCCTCGATAATATTTTTAAAATTATCACAGTACTACATTGATTTATTATATTTGAGAACTTCATCGAAGAAAATGAACTTCATTCAAATGACGGCATTGAAATATAAATTTTCTGGTTTAAACATCTCTAAAATGCGATACATTCCTCGATAATATTTTTAAAATTATCACAATACTACATTAATTTATTATATTTGAGAACTTCATCGAAGAAAATGAACTTCATTCAAATTACGGCATTGAAATATAAATTGCCTGGTTTAAACATCTCTAATATGCGATACATTCCTCGGTAATATTTTTAAAACTATCACAATACTACATTAATTTATTATAGTTGAAAACTTCATCGATGAAAATGCACCTCATTCAAATGACGGCATTGAAATATAAATTGCCTGGTTTAAACATCTCTAAAATGCGATACATTCCTTGGTAATATTTTTAAAATTATCATAATACTATAATAATTTATTATATTTGAAAACTTCATCGAAAACAAATGACTTTATTCAAATGACGTCATCCAAATATAATTCGCCTCTATGTAAAAGCAGCATTTCATTCATGCACATTTTCCCAACCGTTTCATTCATCACAATACTATAATAATTATTTTTATTTAAAAATTTGAAAACTTGTTATCTACCATATTTATTTTAAAATGTGAAACCTCTCTTATATATAAAATAATTTAACTGTTGGAAAAAATATTTATTATGTAATATATCTCTTATTTCTTTCTGGAGGATATAGCAAGAGTCAGAATTTAATTGAATATGTTTTTCTCCCTATATAAAATAATTTTTATTTAAAAACTACCTAACATATTCTACTGAAATTTTTTTTATTCATTTTATGGGATAATTTGAATATTTTCTAAAATTATCGAAGCAATTTGTGAATTTTAAATTTTCTTAAAAAAATTTTGAGAAATTAGATACCATAGGGTTCAATGTATTTCATTTTTTCAACCCGTGTTCAATCCAAAACTAATTGGGTGATATTATTCATTTATATTCCCATAGGTCCCACAAACCGTCTGAAAAACATACTAAAATTTCATTTTGATAAAATCATTTTTACGGCAGTTATCGTGCTAACGGACAGACAGACAGACAGAATGTACAAAGTTATAAACACTTTTCAACTATGTTGCAAAGTGTTAGTAACAAATGGATCAATTATCATCAATAACAATTTTTCAGACATCATGACTTCATTTGACAGAGTTCCTTTACCAGTATTTTGTGGTTGTGTGGCATTTAAAAACAAGAAATATCAATCATGCTTAAAGCATTGATTATGAAACACTTTCCAACTTCAATGCAATTTTATTTAAACAAGTCTAAAATGCAATACTTTCCTCGGTAATATTTTAAAACTTATCACAATACGACATTAATTTATTATATTTGAAAACTTAAACCTCCATCGAAAAAAATGAACTTCATTCAAATGACGGCATTGAAATATAAATTGCCTGGTTTAAACATCCCTAAAATGCGATACATTCCTCGGTAATATTTTTAAAACTATCATAATACTACGATAATTAATTATATTTGAAAACTTCATCGAAAATAACTGAAATTCATTCAAATGACGTCAGAGAAAAAATAACACGCCTGGATCTCTCTATAAAAACAGCATTTCATTCATAACATTTTCCCATTCATTTCATTCATCACAATACTATAATAATTTATTTTATTTAAAAATTAAGACCATGGAGCTACAAGTAACTAAACACTATGCTTAAAACTTCATCGAAAAAAAATCGTCCTTCTCTTTGTAAAATCAATGAATATTTCATTCATATCAGCTATGCAGACTCCATGGGCTAAATAATTTTGTGTTAAAGAAGTACAGCAATTCTAATACAACTTATTCTACATATTTTGCTGTTTACATTTCACATAAGTGAAAAATAGGCTTCGTTATAGAAATAATCAAATTTGGATGATCATTTAAACTCAAATATATTGTAATTGCGTTGTTTCAGTATGTAGATGCACAGAATTTAAGCAAAAATAAAGTGGTTTTAGGACGGATACAGCACTCAATATGAATTAAAAAGAACTTAAAAAAATCACGATTTTAAGACAAGATGGATGCCACATATCATTTTGAAGTGGGTCATGTGATCTTTTCATATCATGGTCACGTGATCGCTTCATATAAGAGGTGTAATTACTATTTTAATTTTTATTTAAAAAACTACTGAATATATCTCGTTGAATTTTCTTTATATATTTTATGGAACAATTTGAATATTACCTAAAATATTAGAAGCAATTTGTGAATTTTAAATCCGCTTAAAAAATATTTGAAAAATTAGGTCCCATAGGGCTCAATGTATTTCATTTTTTCTTCCCGGGTTTAATCCAAAACTAATTGGGTGATATTATTCATTTATATTCCCATAGGTCCTACAGACCGTCTGAACAACATTCTAAAATTTCATTTTGATTAAGTCATTTTTTCGGCAGTTATCGTGCTAACGCACAGACAGACAGACAGACAGAATGAACAAATTCATAAACACTTTTCAACTTTGTTGTAAAGTGTTAAAAATGTGTTTAGATATTTTTAAATAAGATTATATTCATAATAACAGAATTTTAATGTATTGAATTTTTTAAATTATTTTATTATTGATAAATGTTCAATGCATCCTCCGTGTTCTAAATTTTGCCTCTTCACACCGAAAAATGGCTTAAGCGTGATAGTACTGCCGAATCTGAAGGAACTATACAAAAAGATTAAAACCCGCTTTAATTCTTTAACTTTTGGAGATAAGTGGGGAATGTAAATTGTAAAAATGCTGAAAGTAAGGAAAGAAATAAGACTACGTTAATGAAATAGTCCTCCCATTAATTTTCAAAAAATTATACTTTTTACATTTTTATACGACCCAGTTAGACAAATTTGGTCAATCAGAAATTTTTTATTTTTAATGCAACAAGATCATAAAAAAAAACTGCATATCTGTATCTTTAAAATCAACTGAATTATGGTAAAGGAAACAAGAAAGATCAACCATGCTTAAAGCATTGATTATGAACCACTTTCCAACTTCAATGCAATTTTAGTTAAACATGTCTAAAATGCAATACATTCCTTGGTAATATTTTAAAACTTATCACAATACTACATTAATTTATTATATTTGAAAACTTAAACCTTCATCTAAAAAAATAAACCTCGTTCAAATGATGGCATTGACATATAAATTGCCTGGATTAAACATCTCTAAAATGTGATACATTCCTCGGTAATAATTTTAGAATTATCATAATAATACGATAATTTATTATATTTGAAAACTTTATCGAAAACAACTGAAATTCATTCAAATGACGTCATAGAAAAAATAACACATGGAACATAATAAAAATAACATAAATGAATGCCACATATCATTTTGAAGTGGGTCATGTGATCTTTTCATATCTTGGTCACGTGATCGCTTCATATAAGAGGTGTAATTACTATTTTAATTTTTATTTAAAAAACTACTGAATATATCTCGTTGAATTTTTTTTATATATTTTATGGAACAATTTGAATATTACCTAAAATTTTCGAAGCAATTTGTGAATTTTAAATCCGCTTAAAAAATGTTTGAAAAATTAGGGCTCAATGTATTTCATTTTTTCAACACGGGTTCAATCCAAAACTAATTAGGTGATATTATTCATTTATATTCCCATAGATCCTACAGATCGTCTGAACATCATACTAAAATTTCATTTTGATAAAGTCATTTTTACGGCAGTTATCGTGCTAACGGACAGACAGACAAACAGACAGACAGAATGAACAAAGTCATAATTATTTTTCAACTTTGTTGTAAAGTGTTAAAAATCTGACTTATGTCCCATTTCCGTACTACGTCAAAGGCTGATTCATCAGTGAAAATAGCGATCATAAACAAATTGACAATAGAAATTGTTTAGAACAAAAATTCATTAATATGCACCAAAAAATTTTATTGGCATGTCTAACTGTGAAAAATATTTAAGAAACCGTATTGCATCGTGAGCCTACGCGGAATTCTCAAAAATGTCTCCTATGTATTATCATCCAGTTTTATCCTTTTTGTGATATGTCACAAATTTACATTTATAATCCATTTAAATAAAATTGAAAATGTGTCTGTCTACCTATCTGTCTATCTGTCAGTTTGTCCCATCATCACGGGAGAACTGCTGAACCGAATTTGATGAAATTTTGTGAGTAGTCTGGAAATAGCACCACTTAAAATTTAGTTTATATTTGGAGTTCCTATGACCAGTGGTCCTCGAAATATTAGTAAAAAACGATACTTTTTTTTGTCCCATTATCATGGGAGAATGACTAAACCGAATTTAATGAAATTTTGTGGATAGCCTTGAAATAGTCTCCCATAAATTTAGTCCAAGTTTTGAGTTTCTAAGACCTGGAGTTGTCGAGATATGAATGAAAAACGAAATTTTTTCCTAGAAGTTCTACTCTCTAGCTCCGTGGTTTATCCAAACGAAAAGGTTGAAAATCGTTTGAAAGTGAATTAAAACTTTATCTCTGAGTTTGCTGGAAGATTTTTTGCGTTATTAGTCACTTCTGAAATCATGAATTGTTTGAAACAGGAATTTAAATGGAAAATCTATCTCCATGGTTTATTTTTCACAAGCTTTTACTCAAAAATGAAAAGTGTAAAGAAATCAAAATGGTTATATAATTTCTCAGTTTATGAGGAAGATTCTATCTCATATCATGTTGCTCAGAAACGCAATTAAATTAAATCTGTCTGTTGTTTTAATTATTATTTTTTCGATTTGAATAATAAATAAATGGATATAAAAAAATATATTAGAAAAGAACGATTTGATTTTTCTTTTTATTATATTAATTGCAGACTGCGTACATCACTTTCATTTATTTTGCCAAAGAGTTTTAAGCTTTTATATTGTGTTTAACTCATACATTGTGTTTACGCAATAAATTCATTTATCCGATTGTTGAAACAGAAAAAGTATGAGTATACCTTCTAATACAATTTCAGTATATAGAAACGGTTTCAGGATGTTTTATTCTTCAGATTTGCAAATTCAGAGCTACAAATTTGGCGGAATATCGCTAACTTGGCAACTCTTCTTAAACGTTGCCAAATTGACGGAAATGTCGCCAAATAGATAAAAACGACGCAATTCAATGACATTAACTTCGTTTTTTTAGAAGAGAGTACTGAAAAGATGTTTAGGTAGTATTTGTCGGCCAGTCCATCTATCCTACTGAGTAACACATTTAACGAATTTTTAAAATATCACCAAATTGATAAAAATGTTTATATAAATCCATAGAAATATCATGAAGTTGATGAAATTGCGCTTGATAAATGGAATTAATTGTGCTTTGTTAGGGGACAGTATTGTGATGATGTTTTGTCAATTTTTAGCAAAATGGCACTATCAGTTCTACAGTCCCACTTAACGATAAATTTGGGGATTTTTTAAATTATCGCTAAATTGACGAAAATGTCGCCAAATCTTCCATGGAGATCGCATTATTCAGACGATATTATTTCCATCAATTTATTTTAAACAAATCATATCATGTCGTTTAGCAATTGATGTAAAGCCAATGTATATTATGCGGCATACGATTTTTATTCAATCTTCTCCGATTTGAATTATAAAGATATGTATATAAATAAAATTTCATTGACATTGCATTAATAATATCAATTGCATGGATAATATCAATTACGGTCTTCAAGTTTAAACATTATTATTATTGATATTTTCGGAATTATTGATTCAGGGATTATTGATATTTTCAAGTTCTTATGGCTTGTTTTATTATGACAAAAATTGTTTAAACTCATATATTGTACGTTGTGCGAGTAATCGTCTACAAATGCACGGGTATATCTTCTAATCTACGAGAATATAAGTAGTACAGGTATATTGACATATATTTTGATATACATTGGCATATATTGGAATTAATTACGACCTTCTGCTATAGAGATTAAGGGGATTATTGATATTTTCAATTTATTACGTCAACTGTCTTATTTTGAATTTATTTTATTTTTATTTATTTTTTTTTTTAGACTCATATTGTAATTTGGGTAATATTCTACTAACACACTGGCATATTTTCTAATCTGCGACAATATAAGTAGTACGGGGATATATATATATATATATATTCCCATATAATTTTAGTGCTTTCATTCTGGCATATATTGGAGTCAATTACAAGTTTATTGATATTTTCAATTTATACATGTAATGTACTAATACAGGTTATATCTTCTAATATTCGCGTATATAAGTATTACGGGTCCCAGACAATTTTAATTCTTTCACTTTGCATATACTGATTCAATTCCTTTTCTTGTTTTGTAAATTTGCTTACAAAAGGGGTCAGGATGTTTTATTCTTCAGATCTGCTCGTGAAGATAATTTTGTATAGCGAGAACAGAGATTCTTAAACTTCCTTTTAGGAGAATTGCATTAAAAATTTTAACAGAATATTTTGATTAAAAATGTTATTTAGTATACAATAGGAATTTGCACATGATTGTGAATTTTAAATTTCTTTACATTATATACTCCGTAAGAAGAACGGGTATGCTGCTAATTTGATATATGGTCCCCATTTAAAAGGTTCAATTTTCAAGTAAATATAACTCGCTCAATTTTAAAGATACAGATATACGAATTTTTTTAATGATCTTATTGCATTAAAAATAAAATTTTTCTGATTGACCAAATTTGTCTAAAGGGATCGTATAAGAATTTATAAAGTGTAACTTTTTGAAAATTAATGGGATGAATATTTCATTAACGTAGTCTTATTTCCTACCTTACTTTCAATATTTTTGCAATTTACATTGTCCACTTATCTCCAACAGGTAAAGAATTAAAGCGCGTTTCAATCTTTTCGGGACACCCTGTATATTCATACTTGAGCATTTCTATACATTTTCCAGGGTAAGGCCCTGGTTCCAACATTTAAAAACAGTTCTAAACATTATTCTGCAAGATGGTTGATATCACTCCCTCTGTACTGATCCAATCAATATACCAAGAGATAGAACTAGAAATTAGCTAAAAATATTATTATTTTTAAGATTCTGTTTATTTATTTCTAGATATAAAATATCATATGTAAGGATTAATGTTATCAAACCTTTAACAACTATTTTCTTATGCATAATTAGTTCATTAGTTCCATTTTCATTTGCAATATTTGAAATTTTGAGTTATAAAACTTCAAGTGTGTAAACTAGAAAATGAATCATGTGTGCATTTATTCATTAGAACCAAATAATTCATCAGTATTTACTAAAAAGGATGGATGTCCAATTTATACAATAATTTGGGGTACAGGGGACCATGGTCCATTGCACTCCAGGTGTTGTGGTCTATTGTGCCCCATATGGAGGATCAACAACAAATATAATTACAATAAGCAAATTTTAAATTCATTGAATGTAGTCATATATCATATAAAAAGAAAATATCCTTACCTTTATATTGTACTGCGACAAATCTTCCAAGTTACAATTCTTAAATAAAGAAAAGAAAATATGTACCTTTGAAAAAATTTACATTCATCATCTATAAACTACCTATAATTAATAATGAGTTGAAAATATGATTTATGGATACAGTACATCAAAACTGTGTTGTCGTATATGTGTCAAAATAAACACGAAATATATATTACAGGGGATTGGTCCACTATGCTCCTAAGTCCATTGTGCCCTATTCTCCTCTACTAAATAATAATTCAACACTATATATATATATATATATATATATATATATATATATATATATATATATATATATTTATATATACATATATATATATATATATATATATATATATATATATATATATATATATTTATATATATATATATATATATATATATATATATATATAATAGTTTGAAAATCCAATGACAGAATAGAGAGAAGTTGCAACTCAAAAACCCTAACTTTAAAATATACCTACATAATAAAAAGAAGTATTAAATAGAGAATAATCAATAAAATGGAAAATAAATTGCAAATTTCTAATCATCAAGCTGAAGATAATCAACAAATATAAATGGAATGGAGTCGATAATTGAAAATCAAATAAAATCCAAGCATCAAAGCTATACACGTAGATAAGCACTAGGCCTAAATATATGAATTGTTCATTTTGAAAAAACTCTTCTTCACGTCCAAGTATTTAATAAAAATGAATACAAAAAGTATGTTTCTAATATTAGAGATAGATTATATCTAAAACCTCTATATATTAAAAGTTTATATAAAGTTATTGTCTCTCTTTATCATGATTATCAATCTTCCAATAATGTTCCATTTAATGTCAAAAACTTTCCTATGCTATTGCACTTTGTATTATACAACAATCATATTATCCACGGTGATAACATATATTTATAAACATCTGGTGTACCTCAAGGGGGCTGTAGTATTAGTATTCTAGTTAACTTGTATCTTTATTATTATGAACATCATTTTAACTCTAATTCATATATTATATATCGTTATGTTGACGACTTAATTTGTATTATTATTGATGATTCCTATCTCATTAATATTGATTTTTACCCCTCTAACCTAGAATTAATTCCTAATGAGCCTAGTGTTAGTCAAACTGTAAATTATTCAGACCTTAATTTAAATACCCTCAATAACCATGTTATCACCAATCTATATGATAAAAAAGATTCTTATAACTTCACTATTATTAAGCAGCTATCATATCGATCTTGTAATTCTATTCAATTGTTTAGAAACATGATTTTAAACCAGCTATTTCAAATACATCGACTTTCTGATTCTCAGTTTCACTTACTCCACATCAATAATCTTAAACACATTTGTCAAAATTACCACTATCCGGAAGTATTTGTAAATAATATTATTAATAATTTCAAATACACCATGTAATAATTTTACAAATGAAATTATTTATCCTTGATTGGATAACTCTTTTAGTGAATTTCACCCGTTCTTATCACCTACTTACCACTAGGCCTGAGTCTGATACCGCTTACTATTTTTGAAAGACCACTTTCCACTTGTTCTGAGTCCTATACTGCTTACTATTTTTTAAAGTCTTCATACACATTATTTTTTGTTCAAGTGTATTTATTCCGGTGTCCACTCGCTTTGACAAATAAATGTAAAATGCTCTGTCGAATGTTCGCATGCGAATATTCCCAGGTGGTGGCTGTGCCTATGAGTTAATATTTCAGTTTTTTATATTTCTGGTTTATAATTCACTTAGTTTTTATTATTTGTCCTTCCACTAGCCAGTAGACAGTTCCATTGTTGTCCATAGGTAAATACTATCGCCATTGTCAGAAAGTGGCTATTCTATCGGTTTTAATTCGAATTGTATGGCTGTTCTGACGAGAATGCAATTTCGAACTAACCGCCGTTTTTTGTGTAGTTTCAGTTGATTGTTCCCCATGTCTTGATCTTCAATCTTGAGCTATTTATTATTGCCTTTTCTCATTTTTTCCGTGTTTGCTTTTTTATTTTATATATATTTATATATATATATATATATACCTTTTTAATTATGATTTTCGAATACTCATCTTCCCTTCACCCCCTTTCCATTATAGTGATAAGTTACCTTCTATTTTTATCTCTAGTCTATAGTTACTTATTTGTAACAGATATGCTATAGATGCGTTTTCTTGTACTGACCCTTGTTTATGCATAGTTTTCGATAAAAAATTTCAATTTTTATTTATGTGTATATATATATATATATATATATATATATATATATATATATATATATATATATATATATTAGAAAAATGTAATAATAAAAATAATCAATTCAAGTAATCATGAATTATTAACATCACCATAGAAGCAAAACCACGGCCTTAATGCCGATAATAGAAAAGAACAGCACCGGCCCAAATTCGAAGATTAACCAGAATTAATTTCATCTTCAAGTCTGAGTAGTATTTAATTCTATTTAACCCAAACAAATACTTGTTTCAGATTGGGTAATAGTACATTACTATAAATGCCCAAACTCAGACTACAGACACCAAAAGATGAATTACCACGAGGAAATCTATTATTACCATGAGGCAGGAACCCTTCTTCTTTCACCACGCGTATGTGCGATCAACCGCAACAGTATAAATGAAATCGAGAAGCACCGAAATGAACATGACAAAATACAACTCAGGAGGCAGAACATACGTTATCAGCGACCCTCCCAGACCCGTCCAGTGAGTCAGAGCCGGAGACAAGACAATTACCCATATAAGTAAAACAAAATATGAACATGAACCATAGATGAAAATTCTGACTAAACAAGTGATTCAAAGAAGAAATGGATAAAAGAGAATGCCACTATACACCATTATAAGGACGCTCAAATCGCAGTATCAAACTGGCTAAAGTTACAAATTTTAGCGAAAATAAAATTCAATACATTAATATTAATGCATCTTATTTTCCAATTTTTTATTTTTCTAATTTTTTTAGTTTATTTTATTATTATTCATTTTTATTTAATTATATAATTATAATATTTTTTGTATATATGTATTATTAGTCACTATAATTGGGAAAGTTGTCTTGGATGTTATCGAGTAGAAGTTGATACACTGAGTTGATAATTTTAATAACGAATTCGGGAGGATATGCATTATTAGCCGCTATACTCAGTAATTCCATAAAATGTGCTAATTTATAATCTTCATCACACATTTCATTGATTCCAAGAACCTGGTTTATTATAATATTTCTAAAAACTAATATATGAAAACAAGAGTCAAAGTGTTGAATTTTTGTTGTATTAAATTTAAAATCTTGTCATTTATCATATAAGTTTATAGCCAGATTACAATTTTGTAAATCTAAATTCCGAATTCGGTTTGCAACATTATAGTCATTATTACTTGTATATAATTGTAAATTATTAGTATAACAGTTAAATACTATAGGGATATATATATATATATATATATACCACGTTTTAAGACACTTTAGTTAATATCAGTTTTATACAATGCTGTTGTATGTGTTGTAAGAGGTTAGTTTCAGTAGAATACAGTATCTTCTTTAAAAACATATTTTTAGGAACATAAACTCTTTGTAAAAATTGCAACACCATGAAGGAATTACACGATTGAGTTGAAACGTATAGCAAATGTAAATTAGGGTGCATTATGCAAATAAGTAGAATTCCAGAGTCACCGCGCATACGTGGGCTCAGCAACGCCCTCTGGACTGCTGATTGAAAAAAAGTATTGCTGTTGAAAATAGTTTATGTCTGTCTGAGTGGCAAACGTTTCATGAGAAGTCACTATACGTCTACGACGACACAGGGCAATATATGGGCAAGTTAAGGAGTTTTAACGGAGATGAATGATCGGCCTTCGTGAATGGGGTTTTTCTTATCGTGCAATAGTAGCTCGTATAGAGCGCAATGCCAAAACAGTCATGCGAGTGTGGAAGCAGTGGATTGAAGAAAACCGCACGAGTCGCAAATCCGGCAGTGAACAAAGCAATGTTATGTCAGCCGGTATGATACACACCACATCCGCATGGCAGTGATGCACCGTACACTTCATCTCGATAGTTGGCAGAACGTTGAAGCACCGCTACAAGTGTGACATTGCCTGCTCCAACTATTCGTCGGCATCTACTGCACCGTGGACTGCATACAAGAATTTCTTTATACAGGATTCCCCTGACATCAAACCATTGACGCCTGCTACTACAATGGGATCATTGTAGATATTGGCGTACTGATCAGCAACAAGTCGTCTTTTCCGATGAATCCCACTTTAATTTGATGTATACTTATGGCCACATTCGCGTTAGACGCTATAAGGGTGAACGCCACCCTCCGGAGTACGTTATCCAATGTCATACTGAAGTACGTCAAGGCTGATAGTCTGGGGCACCATTGGATATTTTGGACGATTTCAGATGCTAAGAATTGTGGGTAATCTTAACAACTAATACATCAGAGAAGTTTCGGAACCCGAAGTCGTACCCGTCCTTCAACGCATTCCTGGAGCTGTATTTCAAAGGAAAATGCCCGTGTTGTTAGGAATGTTCAATACTTCTTTTCAGCGCAACATATATAGCTTCTTCCTTGGTCTGCCTATTAACAGGCTATGTCAGCTACTGAACATGTCTGGGTCGGTCGGCGTCTCGTTTGTGACGGTCGTCTTATAGCTGCTAAGGCTGAACTTTGGATTCGGATAGAAGCAATCTGAATCTCTCTTCCTCAGATATAAATTCAGAATCTGTTTGATTCGATGCCACGTTGTTTAGAAGCACTTGCTGCAGCGTGTGATGGCGTCACCAAATACTGATTTTTGACATATAATATTATTTTTTTTTTGCTATGTAAATTTAATCTTTTATTTGTATCAATACAGGTCATTTGTGGAATAAATTTCATTCAATTCTGATGATTCCTTTTTGGCGTTGGAATTTTTAGAAACAGAAGTACTTGAAATACGTTCATTGGACGCTCTTTTGAGAACCAGAAGGGAAAATCATCTTTATATGTAACTATTTATTTTAAGTCAATGTAGGGTTTCCATATTTGAACACTCAAAGGTTACCAGATTTGGCGACTTATCGCTAATATGACAAGTTTGGGCGAATTTTCGAAGTTACGAGAACTTTCTCGAAATACTAGATATTCTTAGAGACACCAGCCCCTTCTAAAGGTTTCTACGATGAGTATGTAAAAAAAGTTATGATTCAAATGAATTTCGGTCGAAACGCTCCATTTGTTCCTGAGATATCGCTCCCACACACTAGCGCACACACTCACACATACACACACAAGCACACTCATACATACACACACACAAGCACACTCACGCACTAACACTAACACACACAGGCACACACACACATACACGCACACATACACACACACAAGCACACTCACACATGCATACACACAAGCACACTCACGCACTAACACACGCACACACACTAACACGCACACAATAAAAACGCACGCACACTAACACACACATACATGGACATCACTTCAAACACTCCCGTCGAACACTCGAATTCGACTGATGGACCCCGCCACAATACTTTCCCTATACATAATACTATATAATATATAGGGAAGAAACAATTGTGGTTAGGATATTTTTATGTTGATTGTCTCAAAATAATGTCAACTTCTTTTGCAATATTTCTAAACATCTTACTGAATGTATATCTGCTTCATTCCTTACATTATATAATTTATTTTTCCAGTTGCTTTCACGATATGCTTAACTTTTTGTTACCAGCGAGTATAGTGTAATCAATGGTCAAACAAATATTGCTGATGTATGACAATGTTTGATTGAGACAATGTATGATTCATTCTTAATTTTAGAACTTCCTACTGTAGGATGTCTCATAAACAATACATATTTGTAAGTGTTATAAGTTATTAAATCTTTTAAATATTAAATTCCATTTTGCAAAATATTTACAGAAAACCGAATTTTTATTTCCGAGATAAGATTTTTTATAGTCCATCAAATTACATTTCAGTTTTTGAAGCTAATGCCGAACACAATCCTTTAAGACATCATGTACAATGCGCGCCATTGTTTACTTTTAAACAAAGGCTTGAAATTAATTACGCAGAACAGTCAAAAGCATGTACAATAGAAAATGGGTGGTAAAGAAAAAAAATATTATAAAATACACAAAATTAGTTTTCATAATTCACAGGTAACTTCTTTGTGTCATAAAAAGTTTATCATCCGGTAAAAAATAACTTAACATGCGAAGGGACACCGGATTTGCACATGTGTATAATTTGTGCAGCCTACTTTTATTTTATCCTCTACTGACGCTTGGTAGATTTTAGGATAAAAAACGTTTAAAAAGTGTGAAAACAAATAAAGAGGAGAAAAACTCGTTCATGAAATTTCATATGCAGAAATGTTATGTAAGAAAGTTGAATTAGATAAAATAATTGGTAATTTTCATGATTAGAATAGGTGAAATTTAAAATGTAACACTATTATCTGCGATTAAAATAATAATTATCGAAAAAATAATAATAATACAACTTAAATATAAGCATACTTCGTTAATAACAGCTTAATCAGTTGATTATAATTATCATAAAGGTTTCAAACACAACAAAAAGAACCTTCCTCGTCAAGATAAACGAAATAGATCTCTCTCAATAGCAATTGTAATGAAATTTCTGTCAAATAAGTAATGCTCACATGATCCAGGAAGATTGATACCAAAATCAGCCGTTTCATTTAATTGCAATTATTCATTGCGTAGTCAGATATAGCAAAATGACAAGAATTTAAATTAGGTGCAATAAATTGTGTTGCATATCAAAGATCGCTTTGTTCAACATGATGCAAAAATTGCAATGGAATAGCCAAGCTAGCGTCAGACAATTGTTTATTGGTACATTCATGGAGATGTAGCTGTTTACAAAATGCCCACTATTTATCCTATTTTCATTTCCTAATGCTATCTGCATTTCCCTTCGGAACAGTTTGAAGCAAGTAGAGGTCACGCACTTCCCAGTAAGTAACTCAACGGTAGGTTCAACAAAAGTTGAAGGAATGCGTCTCTAGATCCAGAGAGAGAAGAAGCCTTCCTCCAACAGAAGGCAGAATTGCAGATCTTGCAAAATAATTCCCTTCAACTGCATTCGAGCAGAGAAAAAGGAGTCGCCTATGATTTGGATAACAGCAATCTCGCTATACAATCGAATAACGCCGGCAAATGTTAGTGCCAGTAACGGTAGCCAAGCTCCGCGTTAGTTCCCTAATGTAAATACTTGCAGAGTACTGACAACCTGCAGAGTGCCAAATAAGGATCCATGTGACAACAAGGTCATCCAATCATTAAAGGGTTAAGGTTTAATGATAGTAACTGAATTGGAATTAATAAGCAGGGTTAATAATCTCTCGTTTTATAGAATTTTAGTGAATCTCTTGTTTATTTTATATTATTATTACGTTATGTAGATAAGAATAATGTTTTAATAAATAAGTATTGGAAGTTAAAAAATAGTATTTAATGGCTTTCCCTTATATAATTTGCTTTACAGAAAGGTATTCTCCATGCGGCAGCAAAATTGGCGAGTTGTTTTCAAATCATACCGCACTATTATAATTGATCTCAATCATAACTAGCATGCATACCACAAAAGCCTCAACTTTAATTTTTAAATTTTTTTAATATAATTTCAAAATGAAATCCATGATCGCAACTATTTAAAAGTGTAATTAAAAGTTTAATTAATCATGTTTTAAAAATATTCATTAACTAATTTAGAATTCAAAAGATATTTCTCATAATCCATCCGTTAAACTTAGGAACTTAATTACCCTGGGAGAACAAAAGGGCAAACTAAAATAGGAACAACAGTAAAATATGGCATGGCATATATACCGGGTGATCCAAAAATCAGTTAAGATTTGAAAATCCAATAAGTCACGGGATAATGTACGTAGAGAGATAAAAATTGACACACATGCTTGAAATGACATGGGGTTTTATTGAAACCTTAAAAACATAATTACAAAAAATGGCCAACAGATGGCGCTGGACAGCAAAATGTCAGTGACGCTGCATGAGAATCGTGTATAAAATGAGCTGTATAAATGAGTGTATAAATAAGCTGTAGCTAAATGCACCCCATATTGCTACACCTGTGAAACATCTCTTGCGCATATCGTTTGGAGAGGATTGAGTGCTGAGCCGCTACTTCCGTCATGCTTGACCATCTAGGTCCCCCCCCAGACCTCCATCCATGTGATTATTAGTTGTGGGGTTACCTAGAGTCGCAAGTCTACCACGATCGTCCGACATCATTAGGGATGCTAAAAGACGCCATTCGACAGCAATTTCTCACCATTCCTACAGATATGCTGCACAGTGCTGTTCACAACATTGCCCCTCGGCTACAAGTGTTGTTGATGAATGCCGGCGCCGATATGTTGAGCATTTGTTATGAAGAATATCGTCGTTGCTAACAGATGAATTGTTATGCTAATTATTGCTTTTGTTATCAGATGAAGTGCCATCTGTTGGCTATTTTTTGTAATTTTTTTAAAGTTTCAATAAAACCTCATGTCATTTCAAGCATGTGTGTCAATTTTTATCTCTCTAGGTACATTATTCCGTGAATTATTCAATTTTCAAATCTTAACTGACTTTTGGATCACCCGATATATATATGTATATACTATATAAAAATTGTAACTTAGTCAGTTTGAAACTACGATTTGAGAGCCCTTATAATGGTGTATAGTGGCATCCTCGTTTATCCATTTCTTCAATGAATCTCTTGTTTAGTAAGAATTTTCATGTTTGTTTCATGATCATATTCCTTTTTGCTTATACTGATAATAGTCCTGTCTCCTGCTCTGACTCACTGGATGGGTCTGGGAGTGTCGCTGTGGAAGTTAGTACTGCCTCCCTGGTTGTATTTCGACTTGTTCATTCCGGTGCTTCTAGATAATTTAAGTTGTTGAGGTTAATCGCGTACACACGTAGTGAAAGAAGAAGGGTTCATGCCACATGGTAATACAAATTTTCTTATCTTCATTTTTTCATCTTTTGATGTCTGTAGTTTGAGTTTGAGCATTTATAGTAATCTACTATTGCTCAATCTAAAACAGGCATTTGTTTGGGTTAATTAGAATTAAATACTCAGACCTGAAGATGAATTTAATTCTGATTAATCATCGAATTTGGACCGGTGCTGTTCTTTTCTCTTATCGGCATTATGGCCGTGGTTTTGCTTCTATGGTGATGTTAATATTACTTGAATTTTTTATTATTACCTTTTCTAATATATATATGTGTGTGTATATGTTTATTTCTTTCTAATGGACTCCCTTTTATAATAAAAGTTTTCAACTATGATTATTGTTCATCCTGTTTTCCTTATATTATTTATGGCTGTTCTATCTCCAACTCTAACTTTCTGGGTTGGTTTCAGTGGAACTCCCTTCATCTATTTATTCCCCTCTAATTCCATGGTTTATTATCTTCTTCTCTTTCTCTCGGATGCTTCTCAACTTTCTTTCATTCAGTATCAAATACTCGCCTGCACAGCACGTGTATACAGAATCTCTTTTTATGGTCCATGGTAATACTTGATTTCTTAATAATTTTTCAGTTCTTTCCTCTATTAATGCTTGTAGTCTACGCTATGGTATTTACAGTAACTTACTATTGTCATATCTTAAACACGCATTTGTTTGGGTTAATTTGGGTTAGATGCTCAGACATGATGCATCTAGTCTAATTAACCTCCAAATTAAGCCAGTGCAGTTCATTTCATTTTTAGGCATGGTAGTCGTGGTTTAACTGTCTTGGTGATTTTATTGTTTTAATATTTCGTAATTACTTGGAATTCGTTATTATTCCATCTATCTAATATATATATATATACATATATATATATATATATATATGTGTGTGTGTGTGTGTGTGTATAGATATATGTATATATATATATGTGTGTATAAATATATATATATATATATAAATATATGTATATATATATATATATGTATATATATATATATGTGTATAAATATATATATATATATATATAAATATATGTATATATATATATATATGTATATATATATATATAAAATATATATATATACACACACATATATATATACATATAGATATACACACATATATATATATAAATATGTATATGTATATACATATATATGAACATTTAAACTGATGTGAGATCCCCTAGAAATATGGAAAACAAGATACTCTTTTCACGTCACGTAAAATATTCTTTGTTCGTATTCTAGGCTGCCTAAAATGTGTAAATCCCTCAGAAACTCGAATTCGAAGATTAGAGCCTATCACATTACTTTTCCCATACATATACTATGTCCTGAAGGTAAAATAATAAAAATAAAATAAGAAAAATACCTTCAAAACTTCCGAGAAATACTTTTTTTTACTGTTTAAATCCAAAAGAAGGTATAAAATTAATTGCCCTGAACAGCCAGGAGAATAAAGAAGTGAAAAAAAACAGGTACGAAAAAACTCTTTTTATAAAGTACACAGCAAATCAATTTTCATAACTTACGGTGAGTTCGTTTATTTTATTAGGAGTTTATCCTACTGCACAAAATAGCTTAACGGAACATAATTGGGAGGCACGCAAATAATTTATGCAACCTAATTTAAATGGGCCTTTTTCATGCCTCGTGGATTTCAATGAAAAAAATTTGAAGTCTATAATGCCTGTAAAAAAAAATTAATATCGGGCTCAGAGACTTTTATAAAATTTTATAAAATTGCGTTAAATATAAAAAAAATTGCATTAATTTCTACGTCTTACCAAGAGAGTGTTTTGGATCGTTTTAACAAGAGTACGTTTTTTTATGAATTTATTTCCTGTCGCGTTTTATACATTAAAGATTTTACGTTCGCCTTAATTTTTAAATTATGACATTCGCACCTTTCTTAAAACACAACATTTTTTATTGATAGAATATTTATAGAGTAATTATTTTACGTTTAGGGTATTTATTCTATATTTTACGATACTTAATTATACCATGTTGTGGTTCGGGCATTTGTACCTTAATTAAGTAAAACCATGACTTTTGTAATGTATAATTATAAAATAAGTCCAAAATTTAAAGCAAGTAAAAAAGCTTTATTAAGAGACTTGGTGCCCCTGATTTAACAATAATCGGAGAGAATATCGATTTTAGCAACAATCGGAGAAGATATCGATTTTTCATTTTTTATCAAAAGTTTAATTTTGGACCATGTAGTACATAATGACAGGCATTTAAAAAGATTCAAATAATACCCTGAAAAAATAATGCTTCGTTACTGAAGAAAACTCAAATAAGCTTTTTACCTGTGAAACCGGTTCACACTTATTATCAACCTTTCATGCTGTTATACTAAAGTATTCATTCTTTCAAAATATTCCAGACAGCAATTTGAGCGAAATTTTGTATATGAATAGAGTGCATTGCCCGACGTTGCTCAGGTCCTGAATAATAAACAATTGAAGTTTACGGCTCAGGGCTGATCAAAATAAAAGTTCCTGTCGTCTGTTGAAATAAATTAATTTTGAAGCCAAAAGTAAAAATAAAATTGTATGTGCTATTTTCAAAAGTTTACTTCCGGTTTAAAAGTCAAATTTTCATAACACACTTATAATATCTGAATCATATATTCCACAAATTAAAAATATACCTTCAAAATCTACGAAATTAGAAAATCGCAAATTTTTTAGCACTCAACATCTAGACAAAAAGTTGACAACATTTTAAGAAAGTTGCCAAATGTATGATATTCCACTAAAATTTGTCGCCAGAATTCGACAAATATTACGGACAGAGAAATAGGTTATTCTTATAGTAGACTCTTATATTCTTTCCAAGATATTACATTTCATCAATTAGTCGTCCTTTTCCTTTGATAAATTTATTTAGAGATTGAGCAGTATCTCGAGAACTGTTTATGCTAGCTTTCAAAAGTTTATGTCAATCGTTTTCTAATGAAAAATGACATAAGAAATGATCATTTATGTAACGTTATTGTAGGTTTTGATTTTTTGATAATTTTTTTCAAAATTTCATTTCAAAATTGAAGGTGTTCTCAACATTTCATTGCGTTTAAAAGCAATAGGCTTCCAGTATTCACTGATTGAAATTTTTGTAACAAATTTCATTTAAATCGCTTCATTCGTTCGTGAGATATCGTCTTCACAGTTTCACTGACACACACACACACACACATACACAACACACACCCACACAGACCACAGACATCACCTCAAAAACGTTCGATTCATGTTCAGGGATGCTTGAAACGTGCTCTCCAGTGGAAAACTCGAATTCAAATTTTCGGCTCCATCACAATACTTTCCTTATATACTCCTGTTTGCAAAAATTACAACACCATGAAGGAATCATCAAAATTGAAAGAAAATTGTTCCACAAATGACCTGCATTGATACAAATAAACGATTGAATTTACAAAATTAAAAAACAATATTGCATGTCGAAAATCAGTATTTGGTGAAGCCACTACGCTCTGTAATAAGTTCTCCTACACGACGTGGCATCGAATTATGCAGATTTTGAATTTGTATCTGAGGAAGAGCATTCCCGATTGCTTCTATCCGAATCTAAAGTTCAGTTGTATTAGCTACGGGACGAACGTCACGAACGAAACTTCGACCGACAAAATCCTAGACATGTTCAATAGGAGACATATCCGGTGAATAGGCAGGCCAAGGAAAAATATGTATCTATTGTACTGAAAAGAAACCGTGAGCATGCCTAGCAATACGTGGACGGACATTGTCCTGCTGAAATTCGACTTCGGGAATGAGTTGAAGGAAGGGTACGACTTCGGGAATGCGTTGAAGGAAGGGTACGACTTCAGGCTCCAGAACTTCTCTGATGTACCAGTTGCTGTTGGGATTACCCACAATTCTTAGCAACTGAGATTGTCCAAGATGCCTAATGATACCGCTGACAATCACGCTTTGCGTTCGTCAAGAATGACGTTGGATGACACACTCCGAAAGATGGCTTTCACCGCTATAGCGCCTAACATGGATGCGGCTATCACTGTACCCCAAATTAAAGATATATTCATCGGAAAAGACGACTTGCTGTCAATCGGCACGCCAGTATCACGCTAGTATTGATGAGCCCATTGTAGTCGCAGGCGTCGATAGTTTTGCGTCAGAGGAATCCTATAGAAACGAATCCTTGCTCGCAGTCCACGGTGCAGCAGACACCGAAAAATTGTTGACGGGAAACAATGACGTTAACAATGACACACCCGTAGCAGTTTTTCCCGGCCAACCATTTTGATGCTCTTAGTCCTCGGACGAGTCGGCTTGGCCTGGGCTTTCGACACCCGTAGCAGTGCTCTAACGTTCAGCCAACTATCAAGTTGAAGCTGTACGGTCCATCACTGCCATGAGGATGAGATGGATATCATCCCGAACTGACGTAACATTTCGTCGTCCACTGCCGGATTTGCGACTCGTCCGGTTCTCTTCAGTCCACTGCTTCCACACTCGCATCAATGTTGTGGCATTGCGCTCCATACGAGCTGCATGATAATTAAAAAAAACCCTTCACGAATGCCGATCATTCGCCCCGTTCAAACTCCATAACTTGCTCATATGGCGTCGTAGAGGCATAGTGACTTCTCATGAAATTGTTACCAATAGCAGACAACCATAAACTATTTTCCACGTCCCGCTGCGGCTAAAACAGAAGTTCAGTGGGCACTTCTCAGCCCACGCATGCGCTGTGACTCGGAAATTCTAATAATTTGTATAGCACACCCTAACTTACATTTGCTGTAAGTTTCAGCTCAATCGCATGATTCCTACATGGTGAAATTTTTACAAACATGAGTTTACATTATACTATGTATAAAAGGAAAGTTATATGAAAAACCGCGAAATTAGTATGAAAAGTGTGAAAAATCATGAAAATAATTTTTTCTCAAGAACGTCTCCAACTGTAATAAAATTTCCTTTATAATTAGCTCGTATAGATACAAATAAAACCCTATTAGTCACTTTCGCAGAAAAAACATGGTAAATTTAGAAAATGCTAATATTTATGAATTCAGTGTATAAAGTTGAAATACCATCTTTGTGTGTCTATTTGTCTCATCATCACAGGAGAACGGCTGCACCATATAACATGAATTGATTGGTAGACTTGGTATGGTACCACGTAAAACTTAGGTGTCCTTCTGTCTCACTGTTTGTTTTCATTTCTTCCTGACTATTTCTGTAATTTTGATAGTTACCCAATCGCTATATGAGCCTTCAAACAAACGAACGGGACCCAATTGTTATTTGATCCTCCAAACTAACTGGACCTAATTCTTTTTCAGCCTCTTTACGATAAATGCAATTGAAAATCCAGTAACGAGTGTCATAGAACAGTGTTTCTCAACCGGGGGGGCCGCGGCCCACTAGTGGGCCATGAGGACCTTTTCAGTAGGCCGCGACGACGAAAGTAGGAACAAAAATCAATTTGAATTTTTTCAACATTACAGGCATAAAGAGTTGTAATTTACCTTAAGTGTTGTTGTTTCGTACTGACACTGGATGATGTTGCTAGTTTAATCTTATTGATGTTGCTAGTACAGTCTTTGGTCAGTCTTCTGGAGACAAAATGAAACAAATACCACTTTCCAATGATACTATTTCCCGTCGTGTTCATGATACGTCAATGGATGTAGAGGCCCAACTCAATGAAAAGGTTAAAACATCTGGTTTGTTTTCTCTGCAAATAGATGAGTCAACAGATATTGGAAACAATAGTAATTTGGTAGCTTACGTGCGATACAGAAACTAGGGCTTCAATGATGTAGCAGAAGACATACTATGTATTTGTTCATTACCAACAAATACAACTAGCTCAGAAATTTTTCGGGTATTAAACGAATGCTTTGAAAAAGCTGGTTTGCAGTGGAAAAACTGTGTGGGCCTATGCACTGACGGAGCTACCAGTATGACGGTTAGGCATTCTGGAGTGGGTGCTAAAATAAAAGAAGTTGCCCATCCTTGTATATTGCTTACTCATTGTTTCATTCACAGGGAACATCTATCTTCAAAGAAACTTTCCCCTAACTTTAATGAAGTTCTTTCACAATCCATAAAAATCGTCAGCGTTATAAAGAACTCTGCTCTAAACTCCAGAATGTTGACTGTGCTTTGTAATGAGATGGAATCTGACCACGAGCATCTTTTGTACCATTCAGAGGTAAGGTGGCTGTCAAGGGGCAAAGTGTTGAAGAGACTCTTTGAAATGAAGAAGGAGGTAAAAATATTCCTATTGAGTAAGAACAATGAAATTGCTCGATTCTTTGAAAATGAGGAATTAATAGCTAAATTGGCTTATTTGAGTGACAGTTTCTCAAAGGTAAATGAGTTAAATTTGAGCCTACAAGGAGAAATAACGGAGCCTACTTGGAGCCTACTTGGACTCTCCTTGAGCCTACAAGGAGAAACAAGGAGAAATAATAAATAATATTTTTACAGTGGCAAAAAAAGTAGATAGCTTTAAGAAGAAAATAGCAATATGGATGGAAATGATAGAAAATATGATTTCGAGATGTTTGAAGCAATAAGCGAGCTTTTTCAAGAAAATAATGCTGATTTTGACCTAAAAGGTGTTAAACAAAGCATTAGAGACCATCTTGAGGCACTTTTGGAGTCATTTAATTTTTACTTTTCTGAAGATGAGGATCCCAGAAAAAATTACATGTGGATTATAAACCTCTTTATTGGCCATGAATGCTTATTGCCTTATGATTTGAAAGAAGCTCTTCTCGACCTCTCCAGTGACAAACAATTGGAGAAGGTTTTTGAGGTATTGAATGTGACGAAGTTTTGGATGAAGGTACAGAATGAGTACACAAAATTGCACGAGGAAACAATGATGTTTCTTCTGTGTTTCGCTACATCCTATTTATGCGAAACTAATTTCTCAGTCATGACTCTTTTGAAGACCAAAAAGAGAAACTGACTTCAGATTCAAGATTGTTTGAGACTGTCTGTTACTAATCTGAAACCACGTTTGGATAAAATAGTGAAAGAGAAGTGCCAGCTGCAGTCACATTAATTTTTCGTTTTGAAAAATGAACAATGTTTGTATAATGCTACACTTCGTTTTGCAAACTATTTTTACCCTTTTTGCAATTTTTTCAAAACTTTTCCTGTTAAAATACATATTTATGTTGATAATTTCCTGAAGCTATTAAAATGTTAACATATTTGCCTAGGCATATTACCTTACCGCTTTGACTTTTTTTTTGTATTAGAAATTTTGATGATTAGAATGATCAGCGAAATCTTCCCCCCCCCACTCCCCTTTAAAAGTTAAAGTTGATTTTCTAGTGGGCCGCGAACTCAATAATTTGTAATTTAGTGGGCCGTGAAGCAAGTTGGGTTGAGAAACACTGTCATAGAAGATTATAGAATTATAGAAGCGCAGACAGCAGAAGGAAGGGCAGGCATTAAGCACTGTGAGCATAGATATGCGTAGTTGCTGCTTTTTGCATGGCCATCTGTATGTTGCTTGCTCAAAAGGCAAAAATGAAAGATTTCACTTTGTTTCTGTCCCTAATAAGAAGATCAGAAACATTGTCTACAAAAAAATCTATCGTTTAATTGTAAAACTGTTATTCTGTATGAAAATGAAATTATAAATTGTGCGTCTACCTGTCTGTTTATTATTTCATTACCGGAGAAAACAATTATTTCTATTTTGTGAGAATTACAATAAAATTTCGAAAAAAACTCCAAATATTTAAAATTTACCGCAAATTTCAAATTAAGTTTCTTTACAGAATATCCGTACAAAAAATAGGTATACAGCTAGTAATAAATACCTTTAATTAGTATCTCTGCATGTATAAGCTATATCTGTGTTAAACTGGAAAAAATATTGCATCAGTAACCCTAATTTTTCAAAATCTGTTATCGTTAAATTATCGTTATTGCAAATTATTATCCACTAACACCATACCCGTTCTTCGTACGGAGTATATAATATAAAGAAACCTATAATTCGCAATCATGTGCAAATCATGTTAAAATATTAAATTTATAGCTCCTCAAGAGAAGTTTAAGAATATCTGTGCTCACTATGCAAAATTATCTTTACGGGCAGATCTGAAGAATAAAACATCCTGTCCTCTTTTGAAAGCAAATATACAAAAAATATGAAATTGAATAAATATATACAAAACAAAAGCTCTAAAATTGTATGAGACCTGTACTACTTATATACTCGAATATTGGAAGATATAACCTGTATTAGTATATTCCATGTACAAATTGAAAATATCAATAAACCCATAATTGATTCCAATATATACCAGAATGAAAGCACTTAAAATTATATGGCAATATATACATATATATATACATATATATATATATATATATATATAATGTATATATATATGTATATATATACATACATATATATATATATATATATATATATATATCCCCTTACTACTTATATTGTCGCAGATTGGAAAATATACCAGCATGTTAGTAGAAGATTACCCGTATTACAATATGAGTCTCAAAAATCTTTGCCAAAATAAAGCACATGACGTAATAAATTGAAAATATCAATAATCCCCGTTATCTTTATACCAAAAGGTCGTAATTGATTCCAAAATATGCCGATATATATTAACATATATGCTAATATACCTGTACTACTTATATTCTCGTAGATTAGAAGATATACCCGTGCATTTGTAGAAGATTACTCGTACAACGTACTATATATGTATGAGTTTCAACAATTTTTGTCATAACAAAACAATGGCATGTTAACTTGAAAATGTCAATTATCCCTGAATCAACAGGCTCCGAAAATATCAATAATAATAACGTTTAAACCTAAAGACCGTAATTGATATTATCCAATTAAAAATGCAATGTCAATGAAATTTATATTATATACATATATTTATTATTCAAATCGGAAAAGATTTAATAAAAATCGTATGCCGCATAAACACATTGGTTTTACCTTCGTTGCTAGGCGATATGATATCATTTGCTTCAAGTGAATTTATGAAAATCTTATCGTCTGAATAGCTCTTTCTTCATGGAAGGTTTGGCGACATTTTCGACAATTTAGCGACAATTTAAAAACATCGCCAAATTTATGACCAAATGAGACTATAAAACTGACAGTCCCATTTTGGGACAAATTGACCAAACATCATCACAATACTATCTCCTAACAAAACACAATTCATTTCATTTATTAAGAGTAATTTTATCAATTTCATGATATTTTCATGGATTTACAAATATTTTATCAATTTCATTATATTTTTATGGATTTATAAATATTTTATCAATTTGGTGACATTTTAAAAATTCGCTAAATGTGTTACTAAGTAGGATGGATGGTCTGGCCAACAAGTACTACCTAAACATCTTTTCAGTACTCTCTTTTAAAAAAACAAGGTTAATTTCATTGATTAAAGTTATTTTTGTTGTTGCTTATAACCTCCTGTTTCCGTGGAACCACAAACAGGACCAGTGATGCCAGAAGACGGACAAAGAATGACACAAGACAAGATCACAAAGTTTATTAACACAAACAAGCATCACTGAAGAAGGTCAAGGGGGATGCAGCTTCTCATTTAGCGAGGACCCAGAGGGCGGAAGACTGTCTTCATCCTCAAGAAAACAACCATGCCTTACTCGGGATTCGAACCCAAGCCCACTAGACAGCAGTCGGAGACGCTATCCACTTCACCGCCTGGGCGGCTTGATTAAAGTAATTCTTATCAATTTGGCGACATTTCCGTCAATTTGGCATCGTTTAAGAAAAGTTGCCAAGTTAGCGATATTCCGCGAAAATCGTAGCTCTGAATTTGCAGATCTGAAGAATAAAACATCGTGATCCCGTTTGTATATACTAAATGAAAACACTAAAATTGTATTAGAAGATATACCCTTTCTACTCTTTTTCTGTTTCAACAATGGGCGAAATGAATTTATGGGTAAACACAATATATGAGTTTATTAGATAAACACAATGTATAAGCTTGAAAACTCTTTGCCAAAATAAATGAAAGTGATGTACGCAGTCCGCAATTAATATAATTAAAAGAAAAATCAAACTGTTCATTTATGAAATATATTTACATTTATTTATTTATTATTCAAATAGAAAAAATATTAATAAATATTAACAAACACATTTAATTTAATTGCGTTGATGAGCAACATGATATAAGATAGAATCTTCCTCATAAAATGCGAAATTAAATAACCATTTTGATTTCTTCATACTTTTCATTGTTGACTAAGTGCTTGTGAAAAATAAACCATGGAGATAGAGTTTCCATTTAAATTTATGTTTCAAACAATTCATGCTTTCAGATAGTGACGAATTAGCGCAAAAATCCTCCACCAAAATCAGAAATAAAGTTTTAATTCACTTTGACGATTTAAACAAATGATTTTCATCCTTTATGTTTGGATAAACCACGGAGTTAGAGAGTAGAACTCCTAGGAAAGCGTTCAGTTTTTCATTAATATCTTGTTTTTCATTAATATCTCTTAGAAACGCGAAACATGGACAAAATTTATGGGGGACTATTTCAAGGCTTCTCACAAAATTTCATTAAATTAAGCTGTTCTGTCGTGATGTTGAGACAAACGCAAGTTTAGTTTTTTACTAATATCTCGAGAACGGCTAATCGTAGAAACTCAAATCATAGAAATTTTAAGTGGAGCTATTTTCAGGATACCCACAAAATTTCATCAAATTCGGTTCAGCCGTTTTCCTGTGATGATGGGACAAACAGGCAGACAGACAGACAGATTTTCAATTTTATTTATATAGACTAGCAGCATACCCGTTCTGCCTACGGAGTATATAATATAAAGACACTTATAATTCGCAATCATGTGCAAATTGTGTTAAAATATTAAATTTATTGCTCCTAATGAGAAGTTTAAGAATATCTGTTCTCACTAAGCAAAATTATCTTCACGGTTAGAAGAATTCTACTTCACGGTTATCTTCACGGTTAGAAAATTATCTTCACGGTTAGTAGAAGATTACCCGTATTACAATATGAGTCTCAATCTTTGCCAAAATAAAAGAGATGACGTAATAAATTGAAAATATCAATAATCTCCGTACTCTTTATATCAGAAGGTCGTAATTGATTCCAATATATGCCAATATATATCAAAACATTTGCCAATATACCCGTACTACTTATATTCTCGTAGATTAGAAGATATACTCGTGTATTTGTAGAAGATTACTCGTATAACGAAGAATATATGAGTTTAAACAATTTTTGTCATAATAAAACAATTGCATAATAACTTGAAAATATCAATAATCCCCGAAAATATCAATAATAATAACGTTTAAACCTGAAGACCGTAATTGATATTATCCAGTCAAAAATGCTATAAGAAAAATCAAATCGTTCTTCTCCAAAATTCATTTTTATATCCATTTACTACTTTCCTTATATACATAATGTATAAGGAAAGTATTGTGACTCGGTCGAAAATTCGAATTCGAGTTTTCGACGGAAGAGCACGTTTTCAAGCATCCCTGATCACGAATCAAACATTTTTGAAGTGATGTCTGTGTGTGTGTGTGTGTGTGTGTGTGTGTGTGTGTGTGTGTGTGTGTGTCAGTGAGTTTTGTGGAGACATTAACTGACGAATAACTGGACCGATTTCAACGAAATTTGGTACAAAAATCACAATCTGTGAATACTGGCAGTCTATTGTTTTTATACGCAATCAAATGTTCAGAACCCACCTAAATTTTCGAGTTTAATTTTGAAAAAATCATTAAAAAATCAAAACCTTTAATAAAGTTACGCAAATAGGCTTTTCTTATGTAATTTTTCATTAGAAAACGATTGACGCAAATTTTAGAACGCTAGCATGAAGCGTTCTCGAGATATTGGACATTTTTAAAAACAATTATCAAAAAATCATGTAAAATAAAAAAAAGTATTACCTATTGAGAAATATGTTCACTTTTCATATGTAATGTCATGCGATAAATTGGGTGACATCATTCTCGTGGATCTAGCTCGTTTCATTCATGAAAAAAGATACCTTGAGTAATACTTTTGTATTTGAACGCCATTAGTCATTTACCTGCTGTAAGAATAACTTATTTCTCCATCCATAACGCTTGGCGAGATTTTGGTGACGAATTTGGTGGAATGTCGCCAACTTGGCGACTTGTTTAAATGTTGCTAAATTAACGAAAAACTCGCCAAATGGTTTGTCTGCTATAAGAATAACATTTTTTAACTGTAAAATTGTAAACTCATTGCATTATATAAGGAAAGTCATGTGTTGCCCACATCAGATTATTTTTTATTGTAAAAGTAATAAATTCATTGCATTATATAAGAAAAGTCATGTGCTGCCCACATCAGATTTTTTATTTTTCAAATCAAAAAAAATAATAATTAAAATTAACAGACAGATTTAATTTAATTGCGTTTCTGAGCAACATGATATAAAATAGAATCTTCCTCATAAACTGCGAAATTAAATAGTTATTTTTATTTCTTTATACTTTTCATTGTTCAGTAAATACTTGTGAAAAATAAACCATGGAAATAGATTTCTCATTCAAATCATGTTTCAAACAATTCATGTTTTCAGAAAGAGACTAATTAGCTCAAAAAATCTCCAATCAAACTCAGAGATAAAGTTTTAATTCATTTTCAAACGATTTTCAAACTTTTCGTTTCGATAAACCTCGGAGTTAGAGAGTAGAACTCCTAGGAAAAAGTTTCGTTTTTCATTAATATCTCGACAACCCCTAGTCGTAGATACCCGAAACGTGGGATAAATTTATTGGAGGCTATTTCAAGGTTATCTACAAAATTTAGTCAAATTCGGTTCAGCCGTTCTCTCGTGATGATGAGACAAACGAAAATTTTGTTTTTTACTAATATTTCGAGAACCACTGATCATAGAAACTCCAAACACGGACTAAATTTTAAGTGGGACTATTTCCAGGCTACCCACAAAATTTTATCAAATTCGGTTCAGCCGTTCTCCTGTGATGACAGAACATACAGACAGACAGACAGGTTTTCAATTTTATTTATATAGATTAAAATATTTTGCCACCTATTTATTTGCTTTTGTCCTTTTTATCTAGTCATAAAACAAGTAATAAAATATAAAAACATTTCTAGATCATGTCAGTTCTACACCGAAAATGCAATACAAATTTCCTTTCAAATTTGAAGCTATAAATACAAAGAAAGAAAATATTGATCCAATGTTTCATAAAAAATTATATATTTTCTTTTGAGTTTCTAGCTTTTTCTGATTCTTTCAGGGGTGAAACGTAGCTTTAGGATATATTAAGTATTTAGTTCGTTCGGTTTTATTTGCTTCGGTTGTCATTACTTTGACAATAAATCACATTTGGTCCTGAATCTATTTAAGTAAAAGCATCAAAAGTATTAACTTTAAAAACTTTTCTGCGACTCATTTTAAAAAAGAGAAGGCAGTAGTTTATTTCGGGTTGCTAGAATTCCCATACCAAAGCCATAAGTTTTCCGGGACTAAAGTTTCGTTGATTTGTTATGTTCCGGAATAAATCTATTTTTATTGGTTCCAAACCCTTGTATCTTATATAACATATCAGACCACGTTAGGATATAAAAACTTTTCTTAAGGAAAAATGTGAAGCGAAGTGTGTGGAATTTATATCGATTTCTTTCCCTCAGAAATAAATACAATGATGTTTATACTTGAAACTAATGGAATTTTTCTGGCAAATAAGTTCAATTTCTTTGTGTGGATATTCATTTTTTAGATAAGGAAAGGGTAAAAAAATATCTCCTCACCCAGATTTTTTTTACTTTCCTTATATACATAATGTATAAGGAAAGTATTGTGACGGGGTCGAAAATTCGAATTCGAGTTTTGGACAGGAGAGCACGTTTCAAGCATCCCTGATCACGAATCAAACATTTTTGAAGTGATGTCTGTGTGTGTGTGTGTGTGTGTGTGTTTGTGTGTGTGTCAGTGAGACTGTGGAGACGATAACTGACGAACGAATGGACCGATTCGAACAAAATTTGGTACAAAAATCACAATCCATAAACACTGGAAGCTTATTGTTTTTATACGCAATCGAATGTCCAGAACCCCCTTAAATTTTCGAATGAAATTTTGAAAAAATCGTCAAAAAAGCAAAACCAATAATAAATTTACGTAAATAGACATTTCTTATGTAATTTTTCATTAGAAAACGATTAACATAAATTTTAGAACACTAACATGAACCGTTCTCGAGATATTGTACAATTTTTCAAAAAAATTATCAAAAAGTCATATAATAAAAATATTTCCTATTGAGAAACATGTTCACTTTTCTTATGTAATACCATGCGATAAATTGGGTGACATCATTCTCGTGGATCTAGCTCGTTCCATTCATGAAAAAAGATACTTTAAGTAATACCTTTGTATTTGAACGCCAATAGTCATTTATCTGCTGTAAAAATGACTTATTTCTTCGTCCATAACGCTTGGCGAGATTTTGGCGACGAATTTGGCGGAATGTCGCCAACTTGGCGACTTTTTGAAATGTTGCCAAATTAACGAAAATCTCGCCAAATGGATAAAAATGACGATAAATCAATGAAAATGATGATTAATTGTCGAAAATTCAATATCTTGGAAATAATATTAGTATCTACTATAAGAAAAACCTATTTTTTTTACTGTAAAAGTAGTAAATTCATTACATTATATAAGGAAAGTCAAGTGTTGCCCACATCAGATTTTTTACCTTGTGTTCATGGAAAAGAAAAAGTTGGGATTAAAATTTGCGAAATCGCTTAAGAATAAACATCAAGAAGAATTTCTCCTTTTTTACCTTCTCGTATTATTGTAAAGCAAAAATATTGCTATCCCGAAATTTTTCAAATTCAATTTTGACAGATAATACGTTTCAATACTTCCGAAACTCATTTCAATCACTTTGAAAAGGTACCCGTTTCTCCGCGTGTGTGTGTCTATATGCGTATGTAGGAAGAAGCCTGTGCTTCTGTATGTACATGCATGTATCCCTGACATGTGGTCATGATGACTCATAGGGGGGACATAATAGCTCGAACCAAGGCTACTTGAACAGACCCTTTAACAAGCCCTGGTTTGAACAACAACATGAATATAAATGTTAGGTTTACAAAAGAAAGAATCCAGTCGTCGATGATGTTTTTAGATAACGTGGTATATAGCCGTTATACCGGCAACTATATCCTTTAAGTTTTCAGTCGGTTTTCATTGTGCTGCGCACATTGCCAAATTGGAGAAATTATTTTTTTTCCATCAACCCCAAAACTTTGAAGCTGTTTTTCTCTGTTTTAGTATTTTCGCTTGATTAATAACGCAAAATTTATGAGTTGCAGTTATCGTAAATGCATGCGTTTATTATTTTTTATTAATTTATTTAGAATCAGCCTGAAAAGCTATACTTAACAATTTAAAAAAGGGGCTCTGTCCTGCAAAAATTCATCTACGTAGGTACCTGTCTGCAAAAATTCGTGGTCTTGTTATTGTTATTTTATCCAGGATGCGAACTCGCAGCTCAAATATTTTGTCTTTGATTTTGCCATTAAATATTTCTTAAACTATAATATATATCAAAAAACTGTTTATTTCAGCATATTCCTCAAAGCTTCTTCTACAAATGTTCCAAATTTCATATTTTTATATGTAATATTTTTTGTAATACGAAGCAAAGAATCTCGACAAACAAGAAATTTGTCAAATAGCGGCGGCATCAGGTACTTTTTTTTAATATAGAGAGAAACCATCACAGATGGTAACATAATAATATATGTTAACACAAATCTACCAAATATAATTTATCAGCTGTTATTTATTTCAAAAAAGTAACGTTTAAAAAATTTTTAAGAAATAGCTTCTAAACAAAAGAATTTATAATAACGTACATATATTTTTTCCATTCTTATACAAAATATGAAATAAGTAGGACTAAATAATATATGATGGCCGAACCTCATAACCCGTAAATGACGCTGTTTCGTAATTATAGGTGGTACTTCAATCCAATAGTATTTCATCAATCCCAGATTATGGCATTAAATTGACATCTAGGTTTGTAGCTATTGTATATTACTGTACTTAATATACACGATTGATTAATTGATATTACAAAATCCTGTATCTTGCAAAATTAGCTATTCGACTGCCCGCTGAAACATTAGTTCCCTGCAACCACTAAATCACTGTTTATATAATTAAACAGAACATAACCCCCTCCCCCACACAAACATACATACACACATATATACACACACACAAGTAAACAGTTTATACTTTCTTAATAGCCCTGAAATTTCAATAAACAATTACTTTTCTTTCATTCAATACAAATTTAAAAAGGTTATTTGAATATGTTTATTGATGTCTTTTAGAGAACAATTTAATGATTCAATAACGTAAATAATCACGGCAGATATCGCCCATATTGCTCCATACTAGTTATTATTTTAAAAAAATACCGATAAATAATAAATAAATAGTTCTCAGTATAATTAAAGACAATAATTATTTACTGAATAGTTACCGTCTTTGTTAAAAATATTTCCTTAAAATCGGCTTTTCTTCTCATTAGTTTGAATTGTTCACTTTATTTGAACTTTTACTTTTTTTTTCTACTCATTCATTTGAATTATTCACTTTCTCAAAGTTTACGAAACTTTATGCTGCTACTTCATAAAAGAAAAGTCAATTGAATTGTTTCAATACGAAATCTTACGCTTGATAACATTTCTCTGGCGTATTAAATTAGTTAAAAAGTATTTAAATGAGTAAAGTCTTAAAATTGGGACTATTCAGCGCAGGATTTTAACTTGAGGAAAAATAATATGCCTTATTAATGATCTTAAGCTATGTTTCTATTGTTCAAAGATTAGTATGAAAGAAATACGTTTGAAGATTCACGTAGACTTAGCTATATCGAACTTGTCTGTGCACTTTAATGAACGAGTCATCGATTTGAACAAGCTGTCTTTTGATGAAATTTGTAAAAGAAATATTTTGATAATAATGAGCTAAAACAAGGAAACGTAAGTTATCGACCAATTTTAATTACATGTAGATTATTTTTTTCTATTTTTAGTTAACAATCATTTACGATGTTTCAATGGGTCGTTTTAATTATCATCCAAATGATAAAAGTGTACTAGAAGGATTATTTCAAAAAGAATTGAGGGTATTGAAAGGATTGTTCCAAAACGTTATTTATATATATATATATATATATATATATATATATATATATATATATATATATATATATATATATATATATATATATATATATATATATATATATATATATATATATATATATATATGCATATATATATATATATATATATATATATATGCATATATATATATATATATATATATATAAGTGTATATATATAAGTGTATATATATATATATATATATATATATATATATATATATATATATATATATATTTATATATATATATATATATATATATATATATATATATATATATATATATATATATATATGCATATATATATATATATATATATATATATATATATATATATATATATATATATATGCATATATATATATCTATATATGAATATATATATATAAATATACATATATATATATACATATATATATACATATATATATATATATATATATATACATATATACATATATATACATACATATATATTTATACATATATTTATATATATATACATATATATATATATATATATATATATATATATATATATATATATATATAAATATAAATTATTAAATCCAAAGTTAGAATGTATGTAGTAACTCATAATACACTATTCCAAAATTTTCTACAAATACAAAGAAATAAAAGAAATTAAGACAAAAAGAGGAAATAATAAAGCATAATGCAAGTCATAAGGACAAAGACAATCAACAAATTTCAAAAATGAGGAATGCAAATAAGAAAACAAAAAAATCAAGCAAAAAAGCTTGCACATGGAGGAGATTTAGGCTTACGAGATTAGGCTTACGAAAAGTTCATTTCGAAAAAATTCTCTTCGGGTCCATATATCCTTTCGAAATGAACACAAAAAAATGCTTGTTTCTGAAACACAAGATAGATTTTATCTATAAACTTGTGTTATATGGACGAAAAGCATATAGATTGGAACAATAAAGGAAACATAAATACCTCAAAACGCACCTCTTCAGCGCAACCATGACGAGCAAAATATGACTGGATCAATGTTGCCATATGCCAAAATGAAAAGATGTGATTTGCTGTTGCCAAAGAGAGTAATAAAAACTGTACTGCGCAAAAGCAAAAAAATGAAATAAAATGAGTTATTCAACTGTTAAAGCTTCGAGATAAAAAGATGAAAATATAATTGCAGGAGAATGAAGAAGTACGGCTAAAATAAGATAATAAGGGGAGAATATGAGAATTTTAGGCTAATCGAAACTTATTAACTATACTATTGACTAAATATGCAGGATATTGATACATTTTACTGGTAATTTTGAGGTTATTAATGTGCAAAGCATGAAATTTTTTATCTGATAATCTATAAATTCTAAAAAATTGATTAAGTATAATATTTCTAAACAATTGAATCGAGTTGCAGGAATTAAAAGGTAATAATTTATTAATATTAAATTTAAAAAAATCTTTTTTATCATATAATTTAGTAACTATCCCATGAGCAGGTTCTATAATTAGATTTAAATCCAAATAATAAACATTATTACTAATAGAAGTTTCATTAGGTATCAATTCCAAATTATCCGGATAGAAATCTATATCTATGACATAGTTATCAGTAAATACAAGACAAATCAGATCATCTACATATCTATAAATTTTATAATCAGTTGAAGTAAAGAATTTTTCATAATGATATAGGTATAAATTAGCTAACATACTGCTACTACAGCCACCTTGTGGAACACCTGAGACTTGTAAGTATAATTTATTACCTTGAAAGATATAATTATTGAAAAGAACAAAATGGAGAAGCTTAGGAAAATTGGTAAATTTTGTAAGATTAGAATGTTTAGTAATATAAGCATTATATAAAGCTAAAATGACATCATATAGATCAGTGATCTTAATATTATTAAATAGATCTTTAAAATCAAAAGTTTGAAATCCTATTATTTTACCAAGCGTTTTTAGTTTATTTTTTAATTCCTTACTGTTATTTAGAATAATGTAGCTATCACCAGAATATCGTAAATTGCTATTTAGTACATTTAAATAATTTAGTAATAATTTACTAGCAGTAGTAGAGTATGAATTATGACCACTAGTAACAGTTCTAAATTTAATAGGATTTTTATGAAATTTAGGTATAAGCACAATGTATGGAAATGTCAAAAATTTATTATTAATATCTAAATCACTATACATATTGATAATTTTCAATTTGATACTATTAAGAGAGTGTGAATCAATTTTAAATAGACTATTATTTTTTAAATAATCTAGCAGATATTGAATATAGAATTTTTTACAAATAATAGCATAATTATTAGAGGCTTTATCTACATAAGTAATAACAAAAGATCTATGTAAATCATTAACAGAATGCTTTATATTATCCATATTATATATAGATCTAGATAAATTAATACTACAAATGGTATTTTTAATAGATCTTAAAATAGTAAATTTCCACATATTAAATGCCTCTAAAGGCTGAGCATATTTAGAAGCTAATCCATAAATAAATTTATCAAGGTCCAGATTGATTGACTTTAACACTTGTTTAGAATTATTACATGAAGGTAACCTGAATTTAGTGCCAAATGACATTATAGTTCTTAAAGATTTATCTTTTACAATGGCTAAGTCTCCAGTAACTATATGACCCAAGTGTGGATTTATAAATTCAGCATAATTATCAGCACTACAAATACATTCACCATCTAAATTTGTTGAGGAATCTATGTCGACTGAAAGAGATTTTGAAATTGCATTGTAATTAAAAATGGTTCTTCCAATAGGCTTGTTATATTTAAAAGTTTTAGTAACATTCAAATCCTTTACAGGCAATAAATGATGAAATTGATTAAATAAATTCTTAAAGTTTATGGAATTATAAAATAGGATGCTTAAATGATATTACACAATAAGAATTGGAACAGTTATTATAATGAAATTGATTAAGTTTTATTTTTAAATATTTTGATCTAGTAATGAGCAAATCATAGAAAATATGATTAAAATGTTCATTAGTAAGATTTAACTTTAAGAAAATAGCATAAACTGTGTTTAATTGTTTTTTCTTAACTGCAAATACCCATGATTTAATAAATTTCCATTGATATGTGTTATTGAATTGTTGATGCATACTTTTAATCTCCGCTTTAATATCATATTGGGAGGAGCTTCCTTTACCGCGTTTAAATCTTTTGAGTTTAGCCAATTTACTATTATGTAAAAGAGGTTTAAAAAAAAGGTGATTAAAAATAGAATATTTATTATCTACAAAATTATTCTTAACAATATTACCATTGAGATATAACTGATTTAATCCATATGGAAACAGAGTACATTGTGATTTAATATAGAAGTTTTCAAAGAATAATCTATCAGCAGTATTTGTTTTAGTGTCCAAAATATGTATAGTTATATTTTCAAAACCATGATGAGCAAAGTGTTTATATTCGATTTTATTAGAAGTAGGAAGAAATTTATTATTGTGGATATATTTTTTAACATGATCTCTATGTACATTCATACGTAGATGAATAGGATTACTGGTTTGTCCTATATAAGATATATTACATATATTACAAGATAATTTGTAGATGCAATTAAAAATTTTACAGAAAGTCTTATGACTATTTAGATTAGTAATTTGTGAGTTAGAAGCATATGGGCAGGTTTTACAATTTTTATTCTTACATTTATTGAAGTTATAATTTTTAGCTGGGCAATTATTATATCCAAAACAATCCATGGCACACTGTTGGTAAAATGATAACGGTCTAAACAATTCCCAACAAAATTGTAAATACCGGGCAATATTTATCAAATTATATAATAACAAGAATAAATATATTTGCCAGTCACTAAATCAAATAAGATGTGTAATTCATAAGAGTTAAAGTAATATAAAGAGAATAGCATTAACATTTATAAATAATATAAATAAAAATAAAATAATTGCTTATATATAAAAATATATACAACTAAGTCCATGTAAAACCTAATAAAATGTAATAAGTAGGATATTATATATATATATATATATATATATATATATATATATATGTATGTATGTATATATATATATAAATTTAAATATGAAATAAAATAAGAGAGAGTGAAAATGGATAAAAAAGGAAGGCTTCACGAGATGCTTACTTAAAGGGGGTAAGAGGTTGTGACCTTACACCCCAGCTGTCAACATGCACGTCATAAATGCCGCGGCATTGCACTACTGGACGCCAGCATTGGCTGAAGCCATCCTCCGGAGTGATAATAATAATTATCACAAGACCATAGAGAAAGCAAAGTCGTATGAAAATACATCGTCTAACACATTCCCTACGTCTAATACACATCTAACATACAGTAATGGTCATCCTCTCGTCCTTGATTCTTTCTTTTTTGGAGGTCTTGTGATAATTCTTATTGTCACTCCGAAGGTGGGCTTCAGCCAAAGCTGGCGTCCAGGAGTGCAATGCCGCGGCATTTATGACAAGCTTGTTGACAACTGGGGAGTGAGGTCACAACCCCTTACCGCCATAGAGTAAGCTTTTTGCTAAGTCTTCCTTCCTTTTTTCACTTTTTATAAATTCTCTTTATACATTTTATATATATATATATATATATATATATATATATATATATATATATATATATATATATATATACATATATATATATATATACATATATATATATACATATATATATATACATATATATATATATATATATATATACATATATATATATATATATATATATATATATATATACATATATACATATATATATTTAAAAAAACAGTTATTGTAATCCAAAGAAATAATAGAGATAAATTGTAACACTTACCTAAAGCCAAAAATGAAACAGTTAAGATAGTGAAAAACAGAATAAGAATGAAATAATTACTAATAAGATGTAACTACAAAAAAGTAAAATCGGAGAAAAAGCACTTTGCGTCATTTTTACGGTATTCGGAGGCACTTCGTTTAAAGGCACTTTTATAGGTACTAGAACTTATTGGTTCCTTTGTTTAATTCATTCATCGTTTTTATCGCGTAATTTATACAATTACGGCTTAATTTTTAGTTATTCTTAGAATTATTTCTAGCGTTAAGAAAATATAAATTTTCCGTCATCGGGAAAATAATTCATAGGAATGTCACAAAAACCATGAATTAAACTAAAAAATGTGCTACCTTTCGAAACAAAAGCAATAAAAAAACGTTCAATCAAACGCTCGTCTTAACAATTAATAGCAGTCCAATTGACTTCACCAGAAAAATTTATCCATTTAATGATTTATAACATTCTTATACTTCGTACCAGGGTGGGGGGTATTTCAAAGTGCAGTATACTATAAAGAACATAAAAGTCTCGAAGAAATTACATAATTTTCATTGTATGATTCTTCAGAATGAGAGCTGTGAAAATCACAATTTTCATTTTGTGATGTTTAATTTATATCACAAAATAAATATTTTAAATTAAAAATTATAATTTAGGTTTGCTTCCAATAACACATAAATAGTTATTTTTTGAAGCCTTTGCAGCGTCATCGATGAAATCTTTTAACTCATAAAAAGTCGCAACGGCAGAAAATGAAATTATATTACTCTTAGAAAAGCAATGTAAGCATTCCAAAATTTCTTTTTTATTATAATTCTTATATAAAAAGATGTCTAACTTAATACATTAGAATAAAAATGTACGAATTATATAATACAAAAGATAAATATTTGCTAACGTTTTCCTGTTTAATGGATTCAGGATACCCAGCTATTGGCGCTAATTAAAAGGTAAATAAGGAATAATCGGTGCGCAGTTTAATGGCAAAGAAAAATTCAATTAAAGGTTTCAAAAATAATTTACCACGAAAAAATATATGCCTCAACGAAACCTTTATAATTCGTGTTCTCTTTTAGTTTGAAAGCAAACCAATGCGATAATGAATTTTTATTGAATGAAGCATATTTAACCTCTGAAAAAAATACGAAAAATTCTCAAAAAGATCTTACTTTTCTGTAATTACTTGCCATTCTAAAATGCCATTAACTTTTAAATTTGAATCCAAATAGTAAATAAGTCAGTACAAATTTTATCTGGAGGACACAAAAGTAATTTTTTTTTTAAATAGATATCTCAAAATGCAGCGTTTTAAATTAACTATATACAGGAGAGTATGAATTGGAAAAGATTGCTGTCTCATTGATTTTCGCTTGTGAAACGTAAAAGACATGAACATTTATTCAAATAAACTACAATAATTTTCAATAAGTAACTCAAGAACAATAATGCACTAAAATTTATCTGGAGTGTAAATCTCCATCCGGTTCTCCCGCATATTCATATTCCATATCCTACATATACTATGATCCGTATTTGAATGCAATTCCCAAATTGCATATACCATGACCATTAAACCTCGATATAGGGTTTTCGAATTAATGGTCATGCACGAAGATTTATTTAAGCTTTTCAAGAATTTTTACATAAGTATTACATTTCAAAATAAAGAATAAATTTTACATAATTATTACATTTAAAAAAATTAAGTATTACATTTCAAATATTGCAATGCCAACGAACAATATTATATTTATATTAAATAAACCTAAGCTGCAATAGGATTGATTTGTAACTTTTCCATTATTTGTTACCGGTCACGTCGCTATTCTAATTTGTACTGAATTTACTCGAGTTAATTAGTTCCTTTAATTGTGCCACGCGGTGATTGTTGCTATGTGCGACAAGGCTGTTTAAGTATGCAATTATTTGCGATGTTACTTTTGCGTGTTGGCAGCACTCGCTGGAAGTATGTAATTGCAGGTTTTGAGTGAAAAATTGACTTCTAAAAGTTAAGGTCAAGAGATTTATACAAAAACTTTTAAACAATGTTTTAACTGTCAAATTTTTAATCACTTTTTACTCTGCTGCAATATGCTCCCCACATGCCTAAAATGGGAGAAAGTCATCAAACTCGAACCTGTAAAAAGTCGCTAGAAACTAAATCGAAATGTGAAAACAGACAAGGGGATCACCCCGCTAACTTTAAAAAGAGTCCTAAGAACCCCCTGGTTCAGAACCAAGAATGAAACCCCAAATACCGAAGGAAATACAAATGAAACTCTTCCTTCTCCCCAACTTTATCATTCAAATTTTTCAAAAATTACCTATCCGAACTGTGCGACCCGAATTGTCTTTCAGTGGGGTGGTCACGAAATTTTTAATCACTTTTTACTCTGCTGCAATATGCTCCCCACATGCCTAAAATGGGAGAAAGCTATCAAACTCGAACCTGTAAAAAGTCGCTGGAAACTAAATCGAAATGTGAAAACTGACAAGGGGATCCCCCCCCCGCTAACTTTAAAAAGAGTCCTAAGAACCCCCTGGTTCAGAACCAAGAATGAAACCCCAAATACCGAAGGAAATACAAATGAAACTGTTCCTCCTCCCCAACTTTATCATTCAAATTTTTCAAAAATTATCTGCCCGAACTGTGCGACCCGAATTGTCTTTCAGTGGGGTGGTCACGAACGCCAGGAAATAACCATGTAACTCTGAAGAGCGTGTGACCAGCCGCCTAGAAAACGGAGAAAAAACATCTCCCGCAACTAATTCAAACTCATTTATGGATTTTCTCAAAATTAACCAAGAACTTAAAAATTAATTTAGCATCCGGGCCTTCAGTCGGCCCTCTCCAAAATAATTGAAATATTAAATCCGAGGGCGACGTCCTCACGAAAACCTTCACAACTGTGCATGTCTTGATCACTCACTACAACAAACACTTCGCCCCATCAAGGATAGTCCCGCTCTCCATTCAACATCTAGCCAGCTCAGGATCAAGTTTTGCAATGTCAATTGCACTACTTATAAAATCAATGAGCTTAGGAAGGGAAAATCGCAGCCGTCCAAATAGTTGCTCAAGTCCTTGGATGAGTCGGACGGTCTGGGTCTTCAAAAAATGAAAATCGAGCTGACGTCATTCTGCTTCAAGAAACTAGATGTAGACTAAATGGTAAGTTCCTTTGGTTCTTCCTTTAGCACCATGTCAATATGTAAAAGTGGATATTCAAAATTCGCTTTCGCACTAAATATACAATCTATTTCTGCCTGAAACTTTTTCCTGGTAATAAACACAATCTGCAGAATGTCTGATATAAATTTCGCCCTCATACGCTTACCCACGGAATAGCAAAAATTAAAACAGCATTTTATTAATTTTCAATGACCACTTATTACTTGGACGATTACAGATCCGATGATGTGAAATTCATATGAAACAACATTTACTGCCAACCTATAGCACTTCTTGCCCGTGATAGATCAATTATGCTCGTAATTCTTATTTCTACTTTCATGTGTCTCCGTCGAAAGTAGACAAAGTAGCATACTCAATTATTTTATTTCTCTACATAAGAATTTCATAAAATTAAAAAAATTGCTGGCATGGCATACCAGAAGTATAAAGAAACAGCTAAATCTCGAGCATATATCCAAATATATTTCCAAATTTATTTCAAGCTCCATTGATCGCAATGTTGATGCAAATCGCTTCTAAGATAAACAAATAATTTTTATTCATTTTTTATCAATTTGTGTAGTTTCGGCTGTTATAGTGAAGTGCAGAGGTGTACCTCAGGTGCCGAACTTATTTGAATAAGTATGGTGTTGGAATTGAAGAAGGAGGCTGTGTTTCTGCCTTCAAAGCCTATTGACCAGTATATTTTTGTGCTTATACTTTATATACGAAGTTTTTTATATTATTGAGATTTTATTACAACAGTTTATTGAAGATTAAATTATTCGGGTATCATTGCAAACAATATTGGTCTCAAACTGAACTTGAATCATGAATATCGCCTGGCTAGTAGATGCTATACTCATTGAGCTGCTGAGACGATAGTTTTTCTTCTTTAATTGAAATAGAATCTACAAACATTTTATAAATATATAATTTAGCATCTCTTATTATAAAATCTGGGTTTATTAGCCCGTAGACTCATTGCTGCCGGATTTAGTGTTGAATTGCCGATGTGGTTGTACTCTTATATTACAGATAGACTGTATTATGTAAAGTACTTTGGTGTAAACTCTAGACTATAAACTCCTCTGGTATTTCTCAGGGTTCCAATCTGGGCCCACTCTTTTTTATTAACACTTTACAATATAGTTGAAAGTGTTCATGTCTTTGTTCATTCTGTCTCTCTGTCTGTCTGTCTGTCTGTCTGTTCGTTAGCACGATAACTGCCGTAAAAATGGCTTTATCAAAATGAAATTTTAGTATGTTTTTCAGACGGTCTGTGGGACCTATGAGAATATAAATGAATAATATCACCCAATTAGTTTTTTATTGAACCCGGGTTGAAAAAATGAAATACATTGAACCCTATGGGACCTAATTTTTCAAACATTTTTTAAGCAAATTTAAAATTCACAAATTGCTTCGAAAATTTTAGGAAGTATTCAAATTATCTCAAAAAATATATAAAAAAAAGTTTAGTAAAATATGTTAGGTAGTTTTTAAATAAAAATTATTTAATATAGGGAGAAAAACAAATTCAATTAAATTCTGACTCTCGTTATATCCTCCAGATAGAAAAAAGAGATATATTATATAATAAATGTATTTCCAAGAGTTTAATTAATTTACATATGAGTAAGGTTTCACATTTTAAAATAGATATGGTAGATAACAATTTTTCAAATTTTTAAATAAAATAAATTATTATAGTATTGTGATGAATGAAACGTTTAGAAAAATGTTTATGAATGAAATGCTGCTTTTATATAGAGGCGATTCATATTTCGATGACGTCATTTGAATAAAGTTCATTTGTTTTCGATCAAGTTTTCAAATATAATAAATTATTGTAGTGTTACGATAATTTTAAAAATATTACCGAGGAATGTATCGCATTTTAGAGATGTTTAAACCAGGCAATTTATACTTCAATACCGTCAGTTGAATGAAGTTCATTTTCTTCAATGAAGTTTTCAAATATAATAAATTAATGTAGTATTGTGATAATTTTAAAAATATTACCGAGAAATGTATCGCATTTTAGAAAGGTTTGTATAAAGTTGCATTGAAGTTGGAAAGTGTTTCATAATCAATGCTTTATGCATGATTGATCTTTCTTGTTTTTAATTTTTATCAATGAAATTCCCAGGATTTTTAAAACCGCAAAATGTCTTATGTTTGCAGGCGATTTGAAACTTTATATCAAAATCAACTTTTTGACTGATTGTGAATTGATGCAGAGAGATCTCGATGAACTGTAAAAAACTTGATGAACTTTAAATAAAATCCATTTAAACGTCTCTAAATGCTATATTATGAGCATTGCTAGGATGCGTAATATTCTCAATTACAACTACATTTTGAATAATTTACCTTAATCGCGTTGTACTCATATTATTGATTTGGGTATCACTTTTGATGATACTTTTAACTTTCAGAGTCATATCGACAATACTATTAAAAGAGCATACCCTAAGAGCTTGGTTTCACCCTAAGATGATCTCGTGTTTTTGCAGATCTGATACTATTATTTGTATCTTTAATATCCTTGTTAGGCCAATATTGAAATATTGTGCAATGATCTGGGATCCTGTTTACGGCCTGCATTCTCAACGAATAGAAATTGTGCAAAATAAACTTTTACGTACTATGGATTACAGATTGTCTGGCTATTGACCTTATGATATGCATATGAGTGAACTCAGACGGAAATATAGTTTAATGTCTCTTAAAAAAAGAAGAAAATGGTCCTGCCTTTTGTTTTAATATAAAGTTTTAAATAACATTATTGATTGCCCCATCTTAGTTTCTTGTCTGTAATATCATATACCTCTATACAAGGGAAAAACTTTGTTTCACAATACTACTGTTAAACACAACTACCTTAAATGCTATTCTATCTATGAATTTGTTGATCTATATAATACCTATTGTACTGATGCTGATATATTTAATTTGACTCCTGTCTGTTTTAAAAAAAGCCTGTTTGAATGTGCTTGACATGTATACGACTTAGTATTCTTGTATCTTATATTCTGTTCTTTTTATTTTTGTGTGGCTACTGTAACTGGATTTCATCTGTAGTTGCCACGTAAATTGAATAAAATAAAATAAAATAAAATAAAATACTTTCAAAACATCTTTGTTACATCTATGTTATTGTACGTACTGTATTACACTAAAATAATCATGAAAGCTGACATTAAATTGTATTCTGCAATAAAAAAAGTATATATATTCAAACTTACGGACATAAATTGTCTCAAATTTTAACATCAATCAACAGTTGGAAAATATTATACAAAATCGATGCGTATGTCTTAATAAATATCACCCTCAGACGTTCGAAACAGTAAAATTCTCAATCTAAATGTGCAGGGGAAAAAATCGAAAATCTTGCAAACTGACTAAAATCACACGCTTCTGACTTTATATGCAAATTTTTAGCAGGACGAGGTTGCCCTAAGCACAGCCCCACTCAATTACGCAAGCGCGCCGCGTCGCGTAATCGAGTGGGGGGCCGTGCCCTGAACCAAGGAAATAAATCAAGCAGCCACTTCGCACTACATCAAATTTTTTTGAGCTTCTGATTTCAAAATGGAAAAGTAATTTTGAAAGTCTGCGTGACATAAAATATCGAGCATAAAGTTGTGTAAGGAAACATATTTTAAATCTAAGAAGTTAACCACATGAATCCATGAAACGAGGAATATTCCTAAAGATCATATTTGCATATGATTTCAACTATTTGCATATGATTTTAACAGAAGAAGAGATTTTCTATTTCGTCTGGCGAATTTTGAATAATATAGACGGAATAGAACGATCGCTTTAAAATTTAAGAAGCAGTTATTTGCGAAATAAGTAACATTTAAAAAAAAAGTATTAATATAGATTTATGATTTCTTTTATATTGTCATAATTCATGGTATTAACGTTTTAAATGAATATAAACGAAGTTTTATATCTGTACTTTTTTTATCTATCAAACAGGGTTTTTTGCAATGGGCTCAACATTTTGGGTATATTTTTTACTTTATTGAATCTCTATTTATCGTAAATATTATGTTTATTTGTGCACTACAATGGAGCATTTCGAAAACTATTTGACAGGAGCGGGATAGCCCAATGGTTAAAGCACGGTAATTGCTCTCGAAGGACCCGGATTCGATTCCCGGATCTACCCAAACTATCTCCGTGTTCAAGAGAAGTACGGGCACGTTAAATGTGTTTATCTGTAAATCCTTTCGAGCGGTTGGTGGTAGGGGAAAGAAGGTACGGTCCCTGTGAATCTCAGCCTCACTGGTTTCCGGTTTAAATTGGGTGACACTGTCCTGATCGTCCAAACAGATACCTTACACCTTGGGATGGGTCGGACGGTCTGAGTTGGGAAAAAAAAACTATTGAACCCAAGATAATAAAATTTAGAGAATCGCACTTCTTGGGATGCAATGTTTCAAAAAAGCATTTTTTTTTTGTTTTTTTCAAAATGGCCAAGCACGGCAAAATTAATCATTCGCCATTTTACCTACCAAAACGTGAATCATTTTGCGGAAGAATACGTAACCCCGCTGCACCAATTGAAGCGGGGTTACGCATCACGTTACACCCTTTGAAGTACCCAATTTAAATCAGAGCCCAATGGGGTTGACAACCACAGGGACCCTCTTTCTCTTTCATCCAATATCAGGGGAGGTGGCAGGATTCACTGAGAATGTCCATTTTCATTTCTGGAGCTGTCACTTCCGGTTTTCTGGAAATTTATATAACTGTACGAAGTAAGTACGCAAAGTAGAAAAAAATTGTTCCGTCAAAAAGGAAGTGCGCACAGGATCTGATTAACGCACGGGCCTCCAGGGCTGCATCTCTGGACCCCAAAATGTTAACCTTTTGCTTAAGGGTGGGACATCGTTAATTCCAAACGAAGAACCTCCCAAAAAGACTGGTATTTGATACCCTACCCCAAACAGTTCTATCCCTCTTTGCAGGCATTGGCGTCCATTAATTTGAAACAAAATGTTTGAAAGTTTTCTACATGTACAAAAATGCCTTCAGGGCTATGATCCTGACCCTCAATATTAATGTTTTGCATGTGTTTGGTATGCCGTAAGTGCATGGGGACCCCGAATTAACGCCATGTCCCGTACTTTGACTTGATAGGGCACTAAGTATGCACACCATTTACCACAATATGAAGACTCTTTCGTGAATTTCTTGTGTTTTAATACTGTTTACAATTGATTCATTAAAACTAAAAATATATAAAACACGCTATTTCCATCACATACTTTATTACATTTAAAACAATTAACAATGTTCTCCTCTGAAGATCGAAAACATCCAATATCTTTCGATATCATATTGCTCCCCGTTTCCTGAATACAGCATGTCAACCCCCTGCTGACACAACAAAGTTTTAAAACTGCATTTGCTGAATTCGCCGCAACTAAGGCGATGGGGTTCTTCAAACTAATCAACAAATGGAGCTCAAAGTAGCTCCATGGGGACTATTTTCTTCAAAATTAGCGAGCATGGAACTAATTAACTGGAGTTCATCTCTGTTATGTAACGTCTCCCCCTGTTATGTCTTTTCCATAAACTTGCACGGGGAATAGAAAGTAGGTACCACGTTTAATCATCTTATATTTCAATAATGGGGACATAAAATTATTTTTGGAATAAATAAGTGGAATTTTTCCGGTTGAAGTGGAAGAGTGGGGAAATGTTATTGCATGCAAAGGTGAGGCATGGCCGTTAGACTAAAATGCCTATTATTACTTTATCTACAGGCACAGTAAAATGTATAAAGTGTTGTAACAGGGTCGAAAATTCGAATTCGGGTCTTAGACGAAAGAGCATGCTTCAAGCATCCCTGAACTGGAATCGAACGTTTTAAAGTGATGTGTGTATGTGCGTGTGTGTGTTTGTGTGTGTGTGTGTGCGTGTGTCTGTGTGTGTGTGTGTGTGCGTGTGTGCGTGTGTGTGTGTGTGTGTGTGTGCGTAATCTCACGAACGAATGGAGCGTTTGGGAAAAAATTGTTACGATTATTACAATCAATGAGCCGATCCCGTGGTCGAGCGGTCAGGGGCATGCGTTTCCGGCTGATCTCTGGATTGTCGGGTTGTTGGTTCGAATCCCGCCAGTGGGCATGGATGTTGTCATGTCGAGGGCAAGTCAGACTTCCACCCTTCGGGGGGTCTCTATAAAAGTGAAGCTACAAATCTCCTCCCCTTCGCCATGGGACACCCTGGGAGGTCTAGTGGACGTGGTGCGTAGGCGCCCCTTCACCACGGGGGAATTAGTACACATGCAATCAATGAGTATTTGAACCCTATTGATTTTAAACGCAATAACATGCTCGGTAGACCCCTAAATTTATGATAGATTTTTATTTTTACTTTGATTTTAGATTTTTGTTCTTGTCAAAACCTTCAATAATGTTAAATAAATAATCATTCTGGGCAATTATTAGGAAGCGAATGTCACCCGCGCTAAAACACTAGTATGAGCTGTTTGGGGGATATAGAACGTTTTTAGATAAATTTATCGAACAGTTACACAAAATTAAAGAAATAGAGAAGAATAAGAGAACCCTTAGATAGGTTGACCTTGGCGAAAATTTTGACAATTGGGTACTTCAAATTAGTTTTATGCATTTGTCATTCAGAAAAGCACCAAATGTTAATGTACAATGCAACGTTAATAATATTGAGCCATGGATCTAGACATATTATATCATAACCGTGTAAGGCATTTGCCCAGGGCCAAATCACTTTCGGGACCCCCGAAATTCATCGAATTAAATCTTTTTCTCATTTTATCCTTGTACAAAAAAATTTTTATAATTCTAAACAAAATTGTTTGTGGAGATTGAGTTTACTTTTACAAATGTGCAGCCAATCACAGCAGCCAAGTGAAAGCGTACCACCAATCGCTATTTTATCGTCTTGCTCCATTACACATGACATCAACTGGGTATTGATTGCACTTGAAGTTCCATCAAATCAGAAGTAAATGCGTATTTTATTTGACTACTACGTATTACAAAATATTGACGGTATATTTTATAAAACAGTAAGAATATAAAAATAGTTTTTTTTATAATAGCACTGTATTAATGGCAGTGTTAAGTTCAAATGTAATAGGTAAGCAACATGCAGATTTGACGCATTTTGCTACTTAATTCAGTTTAATTATTAGTTTTATTTTTACATGCATGCTATATAATTCAGATTCGGTTTCTTGCTGGCTATACAGGGTGTCCCAAAAAGATTGAAACGCGTTTTAATTCTTCACCTGTTGGAGATAAGTAGGCAATGTAAATTGCAAAAATGTTGAAAGTAAGGAATAATCAATAAGACTACGTTAATTACATAGTCCTCCCATTCACTGTAAAAAAATTACACTTTTTAAATTTTATACGACCCCCTTAGACAAATTTGGTCAATCAGAATTTTTTTATTTTTAATGCAACAAGCTCATTAAAAAACTGCATATCTGTATCTTTAAAATCAACTGAATTATGATAAAGAAAAAAATCTGACTTATGCCACTTTTCCTTACCATGTGAAATGCTGTTTCATCAGTGAAAATAGGGATCATAAACAAATTGACCACGGAAATTGTTTAGATCAAAAATACGTTAATATGTGCCAAAATTTTTTATCATAAATGCATCTAAATAAAGCACTACACAGACAGAGATCATATAAAGCAGTGGTACTCACTACGCGGTTGGGTTATCATCCAGTTTTATCTTTTTTGTGATATGTCACACATTTACATTTCTAATTTGGTATATGGTCCCCATTCACAATGTTCAATTTTCAATTAAATATAACTCGCTCAATTTTAAAGATATAGATATGCGGGTTTTTTTTAATGATCTTGTTGCATTAAAAATAGAAATTTTCTGATTGACCAAAATTGTCTAAGAGGGTCGTATAAAAATTAAAAAAGTGTAACTTTTTGAAATTAATGGGAGGACTATTTCATGAACGTAGTCTTATTTCCTACCTTACTTTCAACATTTTTGCAATTTACATTGTCCACTTATCTCCAACAGGTAAAGAATTAAAGCGCGTTTCAATCTTTTTGAGATACCCTGTATATAGGTGGTAAGTTTTTACAAAATATATTTACAGAGTGAATAACTGCTTACATGTTAATTAATATTGAAATGTATTAATTAACATGTATTATTACATGAGAGGGTTATAAAAGTTTATAAAATGATGCACGTTTCCATGATAGCCCCCCCCCCCCAATAATTTTTTTGACCAAGGCCCCCGATTATCATAACTGGGCCCTGGTTCGAGTACATTATTTTTCTATAAAATAAATTAAATCACTGCATTATATAGAGGCAGTCGTGTGTTGCTCACATCAGATATTTTAGCATTAGCGTCGTATTACACAACTTTGTAACTAACTTTTTTTCGTCTATCTCTCTATATTGCCAAGTTTTTTATCCTGACTTTCTTATTTTTCACTACTGGCGCAACAATCACTTTTATTCGTTTAGACAATAGATATGGTCACTTTACTATAAAGACATAACGTGTAGGTAAGCAGAGTGCAGATTTGACGTATTTTGCTACTCAGTACAGTTTAATCGACCGCTCCTCACAAAGTTATTTCGGACTTTTGAGGACTTTCTAATGATCTGTAAATGTAGAAGTAAAGTTACAGAGCCTACTTCGATGATAAGAATTTACAATTGTGTCCCAGTAGCTCAAATGGGAAAGCCTCGGCTTATCAGCAAGAAAATTCGCGGTTCGATTCCTGGCTGGGACAGCAAGGTTCTTTTCAAGGGCTCCAAAACAAACAAACCCTGCAAATTAGTGCAATGACATCGGGATTTGAAAGTAATCCTAGTACGACTAGTACGAATTCAGTGGACTTTGGGATATTGGGTGCCGATTTTAAATCGGGAAGACAGCAACCCCGCAGCAAGCTAGCCTGGTCGATAAAAATAGCGTCAGAAAGCTGACCTGGGATAATAATAGCAGAAGATGTTCAATCAGATTGTCAAGCGGCTAGTTAATTTGATATTAGAAGGAGGAAAATGCAGGATTCACTTCGGCTATAAGAGCTTACAATTCCATCCCAATGGTTCAATTGGTAGATAATCGTCTGGCCAGTACGTCCAAGATTCACGCCTTGAGCTTCGGCCAGGAGAACAAGGTTCTTTACAACTGGAACAAAAATTTAATTTAGAATATAGGGGAAACTGGAGAACACGGGACCGCTGCAGTACAAACGTCCTGGATGATGATATCTTGCCGTTTCTTCTGCAATTAAATATGCTAAATAGAAAACGCTAATCATCTACTTGTGTTTCATTTAACCTGTGCTTTACCCGTTGTTGTTGTTGAGACCCAGACCGTCCGACCTACCAGAAAGGTGTAATGTAACTGTTTGGACGGCCGGGAAGTGCCACCCAATTTAGACCGGAACTCAGTAGGGGAGGCATCCACAGAGACCGTACCCTCCTTCCCCTACCACCAACCTCTCGGAAGGATTTACGGACCCACATGTTTAACGTGATCGTACTCCACATGAACACGGCGGCAGTTATGCAGCGTGCAAATTGTGCTTTACCCGTGTTTAACCTGTGTTTTTATTAAAATTGTGAATTTTGTAATAAGTATTACATATTTTTTTTCACTTTTTAATACGAATGTATTTTTTTTTAAATTGTAACAAATACTGAATCCGTGAATATTTTGTTGTCACTAACATCTGTATTCAGAAAAAACAAATCAAAATTTCAACTTATATGATTGTAGCATAAAAAACAGAGCAAAATATCTTATCTAGGCAGAAAGAACAAGGTATAAAGAATCCGATAAAAACATCTCATACAAGTTTAGGATGTTCTACTGATAAAGTAGAGGTAGCAAAATTTCCAACCCATAAGTTCCGGACTGCTATCAATAGCATTTCACCACGATCGGTTTTAGATTTTCAAAGAAATCCAAAATAATCAGTTTTCTACAAAATAAAAACAAAGAGGGGGGCGAAGAATTGACACGTTCTCTCTTTAAATTCGCAAAAAGTCGAGAACATGAAAAACGCAGAATGAAAATAAGTATTATACAAAAAACAGTAAAACAGAATGAGGCAGATAGGACCATTTACGTTACATTACGTTCCATTTTATTTGCACGATATTTTTTGGAAGCTAAGACTTTTATTTTCCTAATTCAAATTTGAATTGGACTTTCTTGAAAGTTTCTCTATTGTGTCTCACAATCAAACTCCCTCGTTAACGATCATTGTCGCTTCTTACCTTTTTCTTGGAAATCTCTGATATAATTTTTTCCATTCCTGTCGTTTTCCATCTATTTTCGATTATTTGTCCACCTTTTCCTAATTTTAGTTATTTCTTCCCTCTATTTAACGAAGCTTACTGATGAGGACTAGGAATCCCGATGGCTCCTTCAAATTTAAATTTCTATTAGATTCCCATCGTTTCCAATTTTTACAGCTGGTTTAAATGTCCCAGGATTCCTTTATTATTGATTTAGTACATTTTCTCACTATTCCGTTGTTTCGTTAATTTCTACCATCTGTTTACTTATTGCCTTATATTTTTACCCTCCGTGGTTTTCTGTGCTCGTAGTTTCCTGCCTGTCATTTGATTTTGTTCCCCTTCTACTTCTTAGTTCATAGTTTCCTACCTGTCATTTTGATTTTTCCCCTTCTACTTCTTAGTGTCCTACTTTTTACTTTCCCTGCAATACATGGTAATGTATAGGGAAAGTATTGGAATCATACCAAAAATCACAACTCGAGTTTTCGACGGATCTACACGTTTCGAGACCTCTAGAATACGAAAAAACCATTTTTAGCGTGACGTCTGTGTGTGTGTCTGTCTGTCTGTCTGTGTGTCTGTCTGTGTGTCTGTCTGCCTGTCTGTGCAGATTTTGTATCCACTCTAACTAAAAAACTAATGGACCGAATTTCACAAAATTTTGTAGGTAAGTCACTTGTGGGCGGGGCTGGTGCTGATTAGTTTTGGTTACGATTCGGAATAAAAGAACCCGCCTTTTTTTGCGAAATGGCCCGCAAAAGCTTGTATCCACTCTAGCTGAAAAACTAATAGACCGAATTTCACAAAATTCGGTAGATGAGTCACGTATAGGTCACCCTGGTGCTGATTAGATTTTGGTACGATTCGGAAAAAAATAACCTGCCTTTTTTTGCAAAACGGCCCGCAAAAATCTTCAAAATCTAAACTAAAAAACTAGGTATACTCAGATATATCCATTAAATGCCCGATTAATACGTAATGTTTAACGACAAAAAGAATAAGTCGAATCCCATTACATTAGGACTAGCCGTTCTCGAGATATTTTAGTTTTTCGTACTTTCCCTACGCCACCTTTGAAAATAAGCCCGGTTACCGAATGAGAACGAAAATTGAATAAAAGTGAAATAAATTTAATTAAAATAAAGAGAACGTGGATATAAGTCTGCAGGGAAAGTCATGTGCTGCCCACATCAGATTTTTACTTTCCCTGCAATACATGGTAATGTATAGGGAAAGTATTGGAATCATGCCGAAAATCACAACTCGAGTTTTCGACGGATCTACACGTTTCAAGACCTCTAGAATACGAAAAAACCATTTTTAGCGTGACGTCTGTGTGTGTGTCTGTGTGTCTGTCTGTGTGTCTGTCTGTCTGTGTGTCTGTCTGTGTGTCTGTCTGTGTGTCTGTGTGTCTGTCTGTCTGTACAGATATTGTATCCACTCTAACTAAAAAACTAATGGACCGAATTTCACAAAATTTTGTAGGTAAGTCACTTGTGGGCGGGGCTGGTGCTGATTAGTTTTGGGTACGATTCAGAATAAAAGAACCCGCCTTTTTTGTGAAATGGCCCGCAAAAGCTTGTATCCACTGTAGCTGAAAAACTAATGGACCGAATTTCACAAAATTTGGTAGATGAGTCACGTATAGGTCACCCTGGTGCTGATTAGATTTTGGTACGATTCAGAAAAAAATAACCTGCCTTTTTTTGCAAAATGGCCCGCAAAAATTGCCAAAATCTAAAATAAAAAACTGGGTATACTCAAATATATCCATTAAATGCTGATTTAATACGTAATTTTTAACGATGAAAAGAATAAGACCAACCCCATTACACTAGGACTAGCCGTTCTCGAGATATTTTAGTTTTTCGTACTTTCCCTACGCCACCTTTGAAAATAAGTCCCTTTATCGAATGAGAACGAAAATTGAATTAGAAGTGAAATAAATTTAATTAAAATAAAGAGAACGTTAATATAAGCCTGCAGGGAAAGTCATGTGCTGCTCACATCAGATTTTTACTTTCCCTGCAATACATGGTAATGTATAGGGAAAGTATTGGAATCATGCCGAAAATCACAACTCGAGTTTTCGACGGATCTACACGTTTCGAGACCTCTAGAATACGAAAAAACCATTTTTAGCGTGACGTCTGTGCGTGTGTCTGTCTGTCTGTCTGTCTGTGTGTCTGTCTGTCTGTCTGTGTGTCTGTCTGTCTGTCTGTGTGTCTGTCTGTCTGTGCAGATTTTGTATCCACTGTAACTAAAAAACTAATGGACCGAATTTCACAAAATTTGGTAGGTAAGTCACTTGTGGGCGGGGCTGGTGCTGATTAGTTTTGGGTACGATTCGGAATAAAAGAACCCGCATTTTTTAGCGAAATGGCCCGCAAAAGCTTGTATCCACTCCAGCTGAAAAACTAATGGACCGAATTTCACAAAATTCGGTAGATGAGTCACGTATAGGTCACTTTGGTGCTGATTAGATTTTGGTACGATTCGGAAAAAAATAACCTGCCTTTTTTTGCAAAACGGCCCGCAAAAATCTTCAAAATCTAAACTAAAGAACTAGGTATACTCAGATATATCCATTAAATGCCTGTTTAATACGTAATGTTTAACGACGAAAAGAATAAGACCAACCCCATTACATTAGGACTAGCCGTTCTCGAGATATTTTAGTTTTTCGTATTTTCTCTACGCCACCTTTGAAAATAAGCCCGGTTACCGAATGAGAACGAAAATTGAATAAAAGTGAAATAAATTTAATTAAAATAAAGAGAACGTTGATATAAGTCTGCAGGGAAAGTCATGTGCTGCCCACATCAGATTTTTACTTTCCCTGCAATACATGGTAATGTATAGGGAAAGTATTGGAATCATACCGAAAATCACAACTCGAGTTTTCGACGGATCTACACGTTTTGAGACCTCTAGAATACGAAAAAACCATTTTTAGCGTGACGTCTGTGCGTGTGTCTGTCTGTCTGTCTGTCTGTGTGTCTGTCTGTCTGTCTGTGTGTCTGTCTGTCTGTGCAGATTTTGTATCCACTGTAACTAAAAAACTAATGGACCGAATTTCACAAAATTTGGTAGGTAAGTCACTTGTGGGCGGGGCTAGTGCTGATTAGTTTTGGATACGATTCGGAATAAAAGAACCCGCCTTTTTTTGCGAAATGGCCCGCAAAAGCTTGTATCCACTCTAGCTGAAAAACTAATGGACCGAATTTCACAAAATTCGGTAGATGAGTCACGTATAGGTCACTCTGGTGCTGATTAGATTTTGGTACGATTCGGAAAAAAATAACCTGCCTTTTTTTGCAAAACGGCCCGCAAAAATCTTCAAAATCTAAACTAAAGAACTAGGTATACTAAGATATATCCATTAAATGCCCGTTTAATACGTAATGTTTAACTACGAAAAGAATAAGACCAATCCCATTACACTAGGACTAGCCGTTCTCGAGATATTTTAGTTTTTCGTACTTTCCCTACGCCACCTTTCAAAATAAGCCCGGTTACCGAATGAGAACGAAAATTGAATAAGAGTGAAATAAATTTAATTAAAATAAAGAGAACGTGGATATAAGTCTGCAGGGAAAGTCATGTGCTGCCCACATCAGATTTTTACTTTCCCTACAATACATGGTAATGTATAGGGAAAGTATTGGAATCATGCCGAAAATCGCAACTCGAGTTTTCGACGGATCTACACGTTTCGAGACCTCTAGAATACGAAAAAACCATTTTTAGCGTGACGTCTGTGTGTGTGTCTGTGTGTCTGTCTGTGTGTCTGTGTGTCTGTGCGTCTGTGTGTCTGTCTGTCTGTGTGTCTGTCTGTCTGTGCAGATTTTGTATCCACTCTAACTAAAAAACTAATGGACCGAATTTCACTAAATTTTGTAAGTAAGTCACTTGTGGGCGGGGCTAGTGCTGAATAGTTTTGGGTACGAGTCGGAATAAAAGAACCCGCCTTTTTTTGCAAAAAGGCCCGCAAAAGCTTGTATCCACTCTAGCTGAAAAACTAATGGACCGAATTTTGCAAAATTTGGTAGATAAGTCGCTTGTAGGCCACCCTGGTGCTGATTAGATTTTGGTATAATTCGAAAAAAAATAACCTGCTTTTTTTTGCAAAATGGTCCGCAAAAATCATCAAAATCTAAACTTAAGAACTACGTATGCTCAAATATAGCCATTAAATGCTTGTTTAATACGTAATTTTTAGCGAAGAAAGAATAAGACCAACCCCATTACACTAGGACAAGCCGTTCTCGAGATATTTTAGTTTTTCTTATTTTTCCTACATCATTTTTGAAAATAAGTCCAGTTTTCAAATGAGAACAAAAATTGAATTAAAAATGAATTAAATTTAATTTAAATAAATAGAACGTGAATATAAGTCTGCAGAGAAAGTCATGTGCTGCCCACATCAGATTTTTACTTTCCCTGCAATACATGGTAATGTATAGGGAAAGTATTGGAATCATGCCGAAAATCACAACTCGAGTTTTCGACGGATCTACACGTTTCAAGACCTCTAGAATACGAAAAAACCATTTTTAGCGTGACGTCTGTGCGTGTGTCTGTCTGTCTGTCTGTCTGTGTGTCTGTCTGTCTGTCTGTGTGTCTGTCTGTCTGTCTGTGTGTCTGTCTGTCTGTGCAGATTTTGTATCCACTGTAACTAAAAAACTAATGGACCGAATTTCACAAAATTTGGTAGGTAAGTCACTTGTGGGCGGGGCTGGTGCTGATTAGTTTTGGGTACGATTCGGAATAAAAGAACCCGCATTTTTTTGCGAAATGGCCCGCAAAAGCTTTTATCCACTCCAGCTAAAAAACTAATGGACCGAATTTCACAAAATTCGGTAGATGAGTCACGTATAGGTCACTTTGGTGCTGATTAGATTTTGGTACGATTCGGAAAAAAATAACCTGCCTTTTTTTGCAAAAAGGCCCGCAAAAATCTTCAAAATCTAAACTAAAGAACTAGGTATACTCAGATATATCCATAAAATGCCCGTTTAATACGTAATTTTTAGCGAAGAAAAGAATAAGACCAACCCCATTACATTAGGACTAGCCGTTCTCGAGATATTTTAGTTTTTCGTATTTTCTCTACGCCACCTTTGAAAATAAGTCCGGTTACCGAATGAGAACGACTTTGAAAATAATTAATAATAAATAATAATTAAAATAATTAATTGAATTACTTTGTTATACTATAATTAATAATAATTAATATACTATAATTAATAATAATTAAAATAATTAATTGAATTACTTTGAAAATAAGTCCGAAAAAAATAACCTGCCTTTTTTTGCAGAATGGCCCGCAAAAAACGTCCAAATCTAAACTAAAGAACTACGTATGCTCAAATATATCCATTAAATGCTTGTTTAATACGTAATTTTTAGCGAAGAAAAGAATAAGACCAACCCCATTACATTAGGACTAGCCGTTCTCGAGATATTTTAGTTTTTCGTATTTTCTCTACGCCACCTTTGAAAATAAGTCCGGTTACCGAATGAGAACGAAAATTGAATTAAAAGTGAAATAAATTTAATTGAAATAAAGAGAACATGGATATAAGTCTGCAGGGAAAGTCATGTGCTGCCCACATCAGATTTTTACTTTCCCTGCAATACATGCTAATGTATAGGGAAAGTATTGGAATCATGCCGAAAATCACAACTCGAGTTTTCGACGGATCTACACGTTTCGAGACCTCTAGAATACGAAAATACCATTTTTAACGTGACGTCTGTGTGTGTGTCTGTCTGTCTGTGTGTCTGTCTGTCTGTCTGTCTGTCTGTGCAGATTTTGTATCCACTCTAACTAAAAAACTAATGGACCGAATTTCACAAAATTTTGTAGGTAAGTCACTTGTGGCCGGGGCTGGTGCTGATTAGTTTTGGGTACGATTTGGAATAAAAGAACCCGCCTTTTTTTGCGAAATGGCCCGCAAAAGCTTGTATCCACTCTAGCTGAAAAACTAATGGACCGAATTTCACAAAATTCGGTAGATGAGTCACGTATTGGTCACCCTGTAGCTGATTAGATCTTGGTACGATTCAGAAAAAAATAACCTGCCTCTTTTTGTAGAATGGCCCGCAAAAATTGCCAAAATCTAAACTAAAAAGCTACGTATGCTCAAATATATCCATTAAATGCTTGTTTAATGCGTAATTTTTAACGACGAAAAGAATAAGATCAACCCCATTACACTAGGACTAGCCGTTCTCGAGATATATTAGTTTTTTTCGTATTTTTCCACCCCACCTTTGAAAATAAGTCCAGTTATCAAATGAGAACGAAAATTAAATTAAAATTGAATTACATTTAATTGAAATAAATAGAACGTGGATATAAGTTTGCAGGGAAAGTTATGTGCTGCCCACATCAGATTTTTACTTTCCCTGCAATACATTGTAATGTATAGGGAAAGTATTGGAATCATGCCGAAAATCGCAACTCGAGTTTTCGACGGATCTACACGTTTCGAGACCTCTAGAATACGAAAAAACTATTTTTAGCGTGACGTCTGTGTGTGTGTCTGTCTGTCTGTGTGTCTGTCTGTGTGTCTGTCTGTCTGTCTGTCTGTCTGTGCAGATTTTGTATCGTCTGTGCAGATTTTGTATCCATTCTAAATAAAAAACTTATGGACCGAATTTCATAAAATTTGGTAGGTAAGTCACTTGTGAGCGGGGCTGGTGCTGATTAGTTTTGGGTACGATTCGGAATAAAAAAAACCCGCCTTTTTTGTGAAATGGCCCGCAAAAGCTTGTATCCACTGTAGCTGAAAAACTACTGGACCGAATTTCACAAAATTCGGTAGATGAGTCACGTATAGGTTACCCTGGTGCTGATTAGATTTTGGTACGATTCCGAAAAAAATAACCTAATCAGCACCAGGGTGACCTATACGTGACTCATCTACCGAATTTTGTGAAATTCGGTCCATTAGTTTTTTAGCTAGAGTGGATACAAACTTTGCGGGCCATTTCGCAAAAAAATAAATTCTTTTATTCCGAATCGTACCCAAAACTAATCAGCACCAGCCCCGCCCACAAGTGACTTACCTACAAAATTTTGTGAAATTCGGTCCATTAGTTTTTTAGTTAGAGTGGATACAAAATCTGCACAGACAGACAGACAGACAGACAGATAGACACACAGACAGAAAGACACACAGACACACACACAGACGTCACGCTAAAAATGGTTTTTTCGTATTCTAGAGGTCTCGAAACGTGTAGATCCGTCGAAAACTCGAGTTGTGATTTTCGGCATGATTCCAATACTTTCCCTATACATTAACATGTATTGCAGGGAAAGTAAAAATCTGATGTGGGCAGCACATGACTTTCCCTGCAGACTTATATCCATGTTCTCTTTATTTCAATTAAATTTATTTCACTTTTTAATTCAATTTTCGTTCTCATTCGGTAACCGGACTTATTTTCAAAGGTGGCGTAGAGAAAATACGAAAAACTAAAATATATCGAGAACGGCTAGTCCTAATGTAATGGGGTTGGTCTTATTCTTTTCTTCGCTAAAAATTACGTATTAAACAAGCATTTAATGGATATATTTGAGCATACGTAGTTCTTTAGTTTAGATTTGGACGTTTTTTGCGGGCCATTCTGCAAAAAAAGGCAGGTTATTTTTTTCGGACTTATTTTCAAAGTAATTCAATTAATTATTTTAATTATTATTAATTATAGTATATTAATTATTATTAATTATAGTATAACAAAGTAATTCAATTAATTATTTTAATTATTATTTATTATTAATTATTTTCAAAGTCGTTCTCATTCGGTAACCGGACTTATTTTCAAAGGTGGCGTAGAGAAAATACGAAAAACTAAAATATCTCGAGAACGGCTAGTCCTAATGTAATGGGGTTGGTCTTATTCTTTTCTTCGCTAAAAATTACGTATTAAACGGGCATTTTATGGATATATCTGAGTATACCTAGTTCTTTAGTTTAGATTTTGAAGATTTTTGCGGGCCTTTTTGCAAAAAAAGGCAGGTTATTTTTTTCCGAATCGTACCAAAATCTAATCAGCACCAAAGTGACCTATACGTGACTCATCTACCGAATTTTGTGAAATTCGGTCCATTAGTTTTTCAGCTGGAGTGGATACAAGCTTTTGCTTGCCATTTCGCAAAAAAATGCGGGTTCTTTTATTCCGAATCGTACCCAAAACTAATCAGCACCAGCCCCGCCCACAAGTGACTTACCTACCAAATTTTGTGAAATTCGGTCCATTAGTTTTTTAGTTACAGTGGATACAAAATCTGCACAGACGGACAGACACACAGACAGACAGACAGACACACAGACAGGCAGACAGACACACAGACAGACAGACAGACAGACAGACACACAGACACACGCACAGACGTCACGCTAAAAATGGTTTTTTCGTATTCTAGAGGTCTTGAAACGTGTAGATCCGTCGAAAACTCGAGTTGTGATTTTCGGCATGATTCCAATACTTTCCCTATACATTACCATGTATTGCAGGGAAAGTAATTTTTACTTTCCCTGCAATACATGGTAATGTATAGGGAAAGTATTGGAATCATGCCGAAAATCACAACTCGAGTTTTCGACGGATCTACACGTTTCGAGACCCCTAGAATACGAAAAAACCATTTTTAGCGTGACGTCTGTGCGTGTGTCTGTGTGTCTGTCTGTCTGTCTGTCTGTCTGTGTGTCTGTCTGTCTGTGTGTCCGTCTGTCTGTCTGTGCAGATTTTGTATCCACTGTAACTAAAAAACTAATCGACCGAATTTCACAAAATTTGGTAGGTAAGTCACTTGTGGGCGGGGCTAGTGCTGATTAGTTTTGGGTACGATTCGGAATAAAAGAACCCGCCTTTTTTTGCGAAATGGCCCGCAAAAGCTTGTATCCACTCTAGCTGAAAAACTAATGAACCGAATATCACAAAATTCGGTACATGAGTCACGTATAGGTCACTCTGGTGCTGATTAGATTTTGGTACGATTCGGAAAAAAATAACCTGCCTTTTTTTGCAAAACGGCCCGCAAAAATCTTCAAAATCTAAACTAAAGAACTTGGTATACTCAGATATATCCATTAAATGCCCGTTTAATACGTAATGTTTATCGACGAAAAGAATAAAACCAACCCCATTACACTAGGACTAGCCGTTCTCGAGATATTTTAGTTTTTCGTACTTTCCCTACGCCACCTTTGAAAATAAGCCCGGTTACCGAATGAGAACGAAATTTGAATTAAAAGTTAATTACATTTAATTGAAATAAATAGAACGTGGATATAAGTTTGCAGGGAAAGTCATGTGCTGCCCACATCAGATTTTTTACTTTCACTGCAATACATGGTAATGTATAGGGAAAGTATTGGAATCATGCCGAAAATCGCAACTCGAGTTTTCGACGGATCTACACGTTTCGAGACCTTCAGAATACGAAAAAACCAATTTTAGCATGACGTCTGTGTGCGTGTCTGTGTGTCTGTCTGTCTGTGTGTCTGTGTGTCTGTCTGTCTGTCTGTCAGTGCAGATTTTGTATCCACTCTAACTAAAAAACTAATGGACCGAATTTCACAAAATTTTGTAGGTAAGTCACTTGTGGACGGGGCTGGTGCTGATTAGTTTTGGGTACGATTCGGAATAAAAGAACCCGCCTTTTTTTGCGAAATGGCCCGCAAAATCTTGTATCCACTTTAGCTGAAAAACTAATGGACCGAATTTCACAAAATTCGGTAGATGAGTCACGTATAGGTCACCCTGGTGCTGATTAGATTTTGGTACGATTCGGAAAAAAATAACCTGCCTTTTTTTTGCAGAATGGCCCGCAAAAATTGTCAAAATCTAAACTAAAAAGCTACGTATGCTCAAATACATCCATTAAATGCTTGTTTAATGCGTAATTTTTAGCGAAGAAAAGAATAAGACCAACCCCATTACACTAGGACTAGCCGTTCTCAAGATATATTAGTTTTTTTCGTATTTTTCCACGCCACCTTTGAAAATAAGTCCAGTTATCAAATGAGAACGAAAATTGAATTAAAAGTGAATTAAATTTAATTGAAATAAATAGAACGTGGATATAAGTTTGCAGGGAAAGTCATGTGCTGCCCACATCAGATTTTTAATACTGTTTAGTACGTTTTCTTCATATTCCATTTTTTCTTTCATTTCTACTATCCATTTACTTATTGCCCTATTTTTTCCCTCCGTGATTTTCTGCGTACGTAGTTTCCTGCCAGTCCTTTTGAACTTTTCCCTCCTACTTCTTAGTTCATAATTTCCTGCCTGTCATCTTTATTTCTCCTTTCTACTTCTTCCTGCGGCGTTGGTAACCACTTTTATCCTATCTTCATCCACGTGTATTATCTTCAGTTGCCGGCTTGACGTGAGTAAATGAGGTCGCTCTTCTTGTCAATCTTAGAGAAGAAGGATGTTTATTGCCTTTGAAACCAGCTAACCAGTTAATTTTTATATATACGCTGTATTTCAAGATATAACTTTATCATGTTATTACTGCAGCAGATTTTTATTGATGGTTTGACCCTTTTATTTGTTTCGCAGAGGGATAAAAGAAATTTATCAAAAGGACTAATTCCATACATAATTGAACTTAAAGAATAAAGAAAAATTTCAAAGCACTTTAAGAATTCAGAATTGAGGAAACGATGCAAAGCAAATCAATAATATAAAATGAGTAATGGTTTCCAACCATCAAACAAGAAATAAAAAATCTGATGTGGGCAACACATGACTTCCCTTATATAATGCAATGAATTTACTACTTTTACAGTTAAAAAAAAATGTTATTCTTATAGTAGATATATTCTTTAAAAGATATTAAATTTTCTTCAATTAGTCGCCATTTCCATTGATTTAGCGTCATTTTTATCCATTTGGCGAGATTTTTGTTAATTTGGCAACAATTAAAAATATCGCCAAGTTGGCAACATTCCGCCAAATTCGTGGCCAAAATCTCGCCAAGCGTTATGGACGGAAAAATAAGTTATTCTTACAACAGATAAATGACTATTGGCGTCCAAATACAAAAGTATTACTCAACGTATCTTTTTCCATGAATGGAACGAGCTAGTTCCACAAGAATAATGTCATCAAATTTATGGCATGGTATTACATATGAAAAGTGAACATGTTTCTCAATAGGAATTTTTTTTATATATGACTTGTTGATAATTTTTTTTTTTTTTTTTAAAAATGTGCAATATCTCGAGAACGGTTCATATTAGCGTTCTAAAATTTATGTCAATCGTTTTCTAATCAAAAAATACATAACAAATGTCTATTTGCTTAACTTTATTAGCAGTTTTGATTTTTGACGATTTTTTCAAAATTTCACTCGAAAATTTAGGGGGGGGGGTCTGAACATTCGATTGCGTATAAAAACAATAGACTTCCAGTGTTTACGAATTGTGACTTTTGTACCAAATTTCGTTCGAGTCGGTCCATTCGTTCGTCAGTTATCGTCTAAACAGACTCACTGACACACACACACACACAAACATCACTTCAAAAATGTTTGATTCGTGATCAGAGATGCTTGAAACGTGCTCTCCCGTCGAAAACTCGAATTCGAATTTTCGACCCCGTCACAATACTTTCCTTATACATTATGTATATAAGGAAAGTAAAAATTAATTAAGAAAGAAAGAAAGAAATAATAAATAAAAACTTAATTAAGAAAACAAAAGAATGGACAGTAATGGATTGAGAGCGAGAAAGAGAGTCAAGAATGATTCATAGAATATAAATTAGCATCGTTAGTCATAGCATAATGTGACGGAATTCAAAAGTTTGATTCTCGATTTTCTATGTAAAGACTTCCTTTTTGAATCCATACATGCTCATACATTATATATCGGAAAGAAAATAACCTACACAGGAGTTGTTACTAAGTAATTTCATCAGTAATATTCAGTAACTTCTGAATGTTTTTGCTGAACTTATTTATTAACACCGTACATGTTCTGGAAACATCATACATATTCTGGAAAATCCTAATTTATTTATTTAATATATTTATGGTTATAACTAGCTAAAATGTTAGAAATAACACGGTATACCATGGACAAAACAGGGTTAAAAACGTTCGGTGCTTTGATACATAAAATGAAACACAAAATATGTTCTTTTCCTATTTGCCCATCAAATCATTTGAAGTGTTTAGTCATAGCTTAATGTAATGGAAGTTGAAAGTTCGATTTCAGATTTTCTATGTGAAGTCGCCCTTTTTGCAATTCGTTCCGGACTTTCAGAACACGATTTCGACAATTTCAAAATGACAAGTGCCCCAATGCATAGAGTTGAGAGTGTTCATGAGAATTGCTGTCATTTGAAGAAGTGCCAAGTGAGTCGTGTCGCCCCGTTGAGTTTTCAGTCACTGCGAATTGCCTTTTCGTTTCCTGGTGCTATTTTAAAACGGATTTAATCTATTATGTCTTTTTTGTATAATAAACAGTTATATATATATATATATATATATATATATATATATATATATATATATATATGTATATATATATATACTTATATATATATATATATATATATATATATATATATATATATATATATATATATATATATATATATATATATATATATATATATATATATATATATATATATACATATATATAATATGAAAATACCGTGAAATATAATATTATAAAATCATCAGAAATCACACTTAAAAGGCGCAAAGCTGCACTAAAAAGAGGATTAAAAATATTTTCAAAATGAAAAGAGGTATGGATGGAAACAATATACCAAAAGATGGCCGGGGGGAGTTGTGACCCCCTCACCCCGGTTAAGCATGCTTTGCGTCGCGACAACACTCCCGGAGAGCCGGTATATTGCAAAATAGAATACGAATGTATCAAATTTTAAGATGTAAAACAGACATCATACACAAACAAATATAAGATATAATTGTCGAGATCCAGCCTTATCAAAAATCATCAACAGTAAATGTTTCAAATATGTTTGAAATATGTTTGAAATATATTCACTAGTATAAATGAGCAAAATTACATAGCTTCTACTTAAAGAAGACTTTAAAAATTGACACTTAATAGAGCAATTATAACAAAGTCTATCTCTAAAACCATTTACCTGAATGACAATTAATAGCATCATACATTTGATAAGGCTGGATCTCGACAATTATATCTTATATTTGTTTGTGTATGATGTCTGATTTACATCTTAAAATTTGATACATTCGTATTCTATTTTGCAATATACCGGCTCTCCGGGAGTGTTGTCGCGACGCAAAGCATGCTTAACCGGGGTGAGGGGGTCACAACTCCCCCCGGCCATCTTTTGGTATATTGTTTCCATCCCTACCTCTTTTCATTTTGAAAATATATATATATATATATATATATATATATATATATATATATATATATATATATATATATATATATATATATATATGTATATATGTATATATATATATATATATATATATATATATATATATATATACATATAAATATAACATTTATCTCATCTAAAACTAACAACTGAAAATATACCCAAAGGCGCCAGGCTGCTCAAACAAGTACATTTCTATACAACATAATAATTAGAAATTAATAATTCTAATTATTCTAATAATTCTAATAATTCTAATTATTCTAATTATTATGTTATATATACATATATATATATATAAGTATATATATATATATATATATATATATATATATATATATATATATATATATATATATATTGTAAATAACAAAGTACTAAACGTAGCCGATTGTAAACTAATAGAAATTGCCAAGTCATATAGGCGCAATGCTGCTCTATTAATGTCTTGTATATGAGAAAATCAAAAAAATTTTGTTATTTCCCTGTTGGCACTTATATCACCTCTCGATCTTTTTTGATTTTCTTATATATATATATATATATATATATATATATATATATACAGGGTGACCATAATTAATTAAAATAGAGGTGTTTAGAGCACGATAGTGAGAAAACTGTAGGACCGAACTCAACCAAATTTGCAGTAAATACTATTTAGACCGTGGGGTTTTGATTTTTAAGAGAAAAACAATAGTTCGGAGTTTTGCCACCGCGGACCAAAGTGCTGCTGTAAGGTCCATTTTTGGAGTAAAATTGGCATAAGAAGTACAGAAAATTAACATTTTACATGCATTTTGAAAATGACATCACATTTACATTTTATATGTATTTAATACATTTTATATTTGCATTTACATCTTACATTTACATACGTATAACATTAATTTTCATATTGGCATCATTTACATGTGTGATTCAATATGTTTTCTGTAACACAATATTTGTATTACATGTTATATTCCAATTACGGATGCCAACCTAGCCATTTCGAAATTCCAATTGCGGATGCCAACCTAGTTAATGAGCTATTTAAATGCTGCAGAGGGAGCCAATGGCAATACTAACATAAATAAGCAGCGCATCCCCTTCTTCACGTCAACGAATCAACAACGACACTACAATGTGAAAAGAAAAAGGTTTGAGAGAATGTTCTAGAACTTTCCAATAGATGCTATTTCGACAGCGTCCTAGACGCACCTGAAGTTTTTGGTAGTCGTCGTAAAACTTTCGAACGAGTCAGCATCATGTTTTTGGTTTTTGTAAAAAAATGTCTGTAGATTGTGAGCAATAGAATGGTAGCCTGCGCAAGTACGCGAAGTGCAACGATTTTCCCACATCAGTGAGATGGCACGAATATGCACGTAACAAAGAGTAGAGGTAACCGATTTCAATTGTCACTATTAGCACGGAAGGCACTGATATGTGATTCATCACACGTCATGTATTGACGCTATATAGACCGATCTCGTAAAGTGGAGTAAATAAAGAAATACATAATACCAGTAATTAAAATGAAGAGGCTTAATTTTAAACAATAACAAAGAATTTATTTCATTAAGACAAAACCTTATTTAATAACTATTAACATCTGGTAAATTTCATATACCAACATCTTTAGTGTAGTACATTAAGACAATCAAATCTCCTCATTCTATGATCATAATATGAGCATTACAATTATTAACCTATTAATGTGCATTAACTCACTATTCTTACTAGCCTACGTCTTAATGGCCCAGGTTAACCTTATTTAGGAGGGTCAGAGAGATAATAATAATCAAAGTGCAAAAATATGTGTAGAATTGTCCTACCTCGATCATCACTGCCGATGTCGGACTTTATGACCGCGCGTTCCGGCTCTGTCCCGTGGGCTCGCTCTCTCCGAGATCCGTCGCTCTTGCGACCTTTTCTTTTCACTCCCAAAATTCAAGTCCTCGATTTCAAAAACTTAAAGTCCAAAGTTGCTCTCTGTCTCTACCCCCTTAACAAGGCGCCCCTGTCCATAATTGGCTAAGTAAATTAAGGGCTACGCCCTTCAGGCTATATTATTGGTCAAGGCCCCCCTGAAATATGAGATATGCAGTCTCCAGTTTTAAAATCGTTGAAAGTTCTCACGAGAATTTTCCCAAGGTTCAAGTGATATTAATTGACTCTGGGGTCAAGAAGTACAACCCCCTCCGTTTGTTGTAACACCTAACGCTGACATGAACTTGAGAAGCACCCTCTCTTTTCGAAATGAATGTCCGGTGCAGCTGCGTTAGAGGGAATGTTACAAAAATTGCCTCACATCATGAGGGACCGTCTTCTTAGGTCCACTTCCTTTTTCAAAAGAGCAATGTTATATTGGGAATTGAAAATTACAATATAACAATTACCCTTCTTCCCCCCCCCCAAAATTTGGTGGGAAAAAAGCCAATTACAAAGTGCCAGCTCATAGTTGCTGCAGGCGTGTCCACTGTGTAGTCCAACAACTCGTCTTGCTCTCATCTATATCTACTGTAAAAATGCACTATATACACATATACACAAATCATATTATCATATATATACTCTTATATGCCATCAAAAGAACACGAAAATACTATACAAAAATACAATTCTCAATGTGTCTGCAAATAACGATATCTGTGTCGTTTAGTTGTACTTAATATCGATTAAAAGTCTATTCATGTAAGCACAAGTTCGTCCACTGGTGATATGTCTTTTTTTTTTTTTTTTAAACAATATAGTTCCACACAAGTTCAAGGTGTATATCTGTAAAATTGTTCACTTATGATAACCAAAGTCACTTTGACCGTCACTTGGATAATCGTTGGGATCAGGGACTTACGCATATGGTCCCTAATAATATCACTTTGTCCCCTTGTAGTTATGGTGGAAAGTGTAAAATATCTTTCCTTTGGAAAAAAAAACACTGATATCACTGCACACTTGGAAACCGCTGAAATGTAAATCGCTCCACTGCTGGAACTCGTTGCAGAACTGGATCGCTGTCTAACTGGGATTCGCTGAACTGTAAGGCGCTGAACTGCTGGAACTCGCTGAAGGATTGGACCGCTGTCTAACTGGAATTCGATGAACTGTAAGGCGCTGAACTGCTGGAGTCGCTGACCAAATGATAATCTTTGTGCACCAGGAATCGTTGAGCACTCGGAATCGCTGATCAACAGGAATTGCTGGCCATTTGAGAATCGTTAGGCAACCGGATCTGTACGCTGTCTCATGTTTTGTTTAGGACAATCAATACATATACATTACACTCAAGCTTATTAAAATACTCTCTTCTCTTAAAACTCCCTTAAGTATCATTTTTTTTATAAATTCAATTTCTATAATTTTAATTTGTCACCCGGCCCACGCAACATTACAAAAAAAACTCTCTTTTTTTTTTTTTCAAACTCCTTTAAATTTGTTAACACTCTCAAAAATTGCCCCCTTTGAAATTTCTACACTTTATCTACTTTACATCCTTCCATATAATATATACATTTTTTTTTTTCTTAAATTTGATACTCTCTTCAAACTTACATTTTTCAAATTCCTACTTTTTATTTATTTTACATCTCTGCCTTATGTATATATATATATATATATTTTTTTTTTTTTTTTTTTTTTTTTTTACATTATATACACTTCTTATCTAACATCCAATCCATCATGTGTTCTGAACCGGACATGCCATAAATATAACTCATGTACATATTTATAATAAAATACTTAAACAATTACACTATCCTCTCAAATACTATCAAAATAAGACTTATATAACTCCAAAAATTTCCGCAATATACTTTAAAATTTTCCTACAATCTCTGAGATGACAGAAAAACCCATATAAATATTTAATTACCATCCTACTTAAATTCTTATAACTCCCCTGCGATTCTATATTACACTATCCATAATTATACATTTTCTTTCACATATCCCCTGATTTAATCCAAATCTTATACTTGGATACGGAATTTCCCGAATTCCTTACATTATTCACTTTCCCACTTAATGAAACCATACTTAAATTTTTTTCGTAAATCTTATCACTCACTGAAATTCTCTCAATGCCTACAAAATGACGAATTTTCTCTCAAAAACCATCTAACTCAATTCAAATCCCATACTTGAATACCAAAATGTACATTTTCTTTTCTTATATCCCCTGTAATTGAATGCAAAGTCTCCTGAATTAATTCACTTCTCCTCTTTCCTTTTTCAATTGCCAAACTTTTGTGTATTTTATTCTAGCATCTAAATTCCCTGTTCAAACAGAAAAATCTAGCCCCCAGAGAAAATCTCGTAGTGGTATACAAGGTCAACATGTCCTTGTGCCATTGTGTCATTTTCCCGGGATAAGCTCTCCTTTCTGGCCTGCGGCTAATACGGGCATTTCTTCGTGTAAGTTCCCATGGCCAATTAGCTGTACAAATTTTTGAAGATGTCTTTTTGACAAAATGGTACAAATGTTCTCGTCCACGTTTCCGCCATGTTGTGTAAAGTGTTTAGGACGACGGGTTGTGCGCGTAGCAGTGTGTGTGATTGTCTGTGTTTCGCGACTCCTATGGATTACGCAAGGATTCATTTACCCCACGGATTAATTAAAATGCGGTTAGTGTCCTTTTGTTCTACCATTGTATTTTATTATTATATCATGTTTATTCCCGCGTTCTAGCGTTACCTTCGAAAGTTCGTCTCTCTCAAAATTTTATATGTGCGACCCTATCAAAATATATGTAGAAACGCTTTTTTTTTTTTCAAATGCTTTTTATTTAATCTACAATTCGCGTATGTTTATTAAAATTATCTATTCATTTTAAATTATAATTTGCGTATAATTTTCATTACCATTATATTTTTTCTTTGAACTGCCATTATGATTTTTAATTAAAATTCTCTATCCATTTTAAACTCTAATTTTAATTTTTAATTACCCATTATTTAGTTATTTGAATTACGATTTTTATTTTTAATTATGAATTATTTATTTATTTAAACTAAAAAAAAATTTGTTTTTCTTTTTTTTTTTTTTTTTTTTTTTTATTTACCAATTATCTAATTATTTTAAACTATAATTCTATAACTCCTATTTCCTCACGCGTATTCATCCAACAATGGTTGATCAGTCCGCTAATTACATGAAGAGCGCGTGGAGAAAGTTTACTTTTGTTTTAAAATTTCACTGTTCTTTGAAAAGAGTTTTTTTTTTTTTTTTTTTTTTTTAAATTCAAAATATCCCTTTATTTAATATTCCTAATTATCTTACCCATCGAAATTTTTATTGCCTGGAAATCAAAGTTCTCTTAAAAAAAAACCTTCTTTTTATAGAGTTATAACGACTTTTTATAGAATTCTAACGATGTCCCCCTTTTGCTTTTTTTTTTTTTCATGAAATGTGACGTATCTTCTCTGTTATTTATGTTCTTTCCAAAATTTGAATTTAATATATCCACATCTTTAACCTATCATCCCTAAAATTTCTTTTGTCCTCCAACGATACTTGTTATTTATTTTGTAACAATTATTTATTTTTTTAAATCACAATTTTTATTCATAATTCCCAATTATTTATAGTTCCATATTTATTTAAACTTTCTTGTTCATTTAAACTTTCAACTAATTAATGTATGATTTATTTAAAATTTCCTCAATTTTTTTTTTTTCACAATTTGTTTACACTTTCTTAATTAATGTAATATTTATTTACATTTCTTTAATTTATAATTCAATGTTTATTTAAAATTTCCTTTATTTACAATCCAATATTTATTTAAAATTTGTGTTCCATATTTCGCGTTGCATTTTGTGAATGGCGATTTTTCTTTGTTACTAATATTTTCAAAATTTTTGAATTACGGTTTGTCCGCGCTCTTACCTATGTTTAAGCTTCTTTCGTGTTTTAAATGAATCAATTTAAATTTGAATTCTTTAAAGATCTCAAATCATATCTGTGTTTCGGCCTAACCGGTGTTGGAAGAAGTACTGTGCGTGAACAATTTGTACTGCTTATATCGTCACCTTGTGAATTTCCCGCTGATTCATCCTTCCTTTGCGTGCTTCCCCGATCCATTTGTATACAACCCCCATCTATTTGTGTTGGTCCCTCTTGCGCATCCCGTTCTATTTCCCCCGCCTTTTCATTCGTGTTTGCTTCAATTTGTGTACAGTCCCCCTGTTCTGAAAGTTCCAGATTCTCGTGTGTTTCTAGCGTGCTATGTCTGCCTGCGTCCCCCCCTGCTGGAAGAATGTTTGCGTTCGGAGAGTCTTTTGGAGGGATGATTGCATTCTCTCGTGCGCTCTGAGTTGTTTCGTTTTGTACTTGTGCGGTAGCTGGTTTCGCGGATCCAAGAGTAAGAGTGTTTTCGTGCGTATGGTGTGGTTTCGCGTTGTGTGCACTGGTTTGACAAGACTCTCTGTACTGTCCGTCTGCTATTTCCTCTTCCAACATGATAAACGGAATATTCTCATTTTGACCGTGGTCTTTCTTTAGTTCCGGTTTTGGTTCAGAGTTTTGTGCGTTTTTAGGAGTGGGGAGAAGAGGTGACTTGTATTTGTTTATGTACGGTATTTTTAGATGTGGCTTGCGGTCGGGAAGAGTCCTCAATCTATTTATGTGGGCTTTTATGATTTTAGAATTTGGTTTGTCACACAGTTTTATTTCATATATAAATCTATTTATTCTATTAATTACCCGATAAGGTCCCGTGTGGTTCCCTCTTTTATATTTATTATTATTGTTTTCCATGAACACCCTGGACCCGATTTCCAAATCCCTGAATTTAGCTCTTTGGAGTTGTTGACTTTCTTGGCGTTCTTTCGCGAGAATTAAATTTTTATTTGCCTCCTTGAATGCGTTATTCATCACTGTTATTTTTTTTTATATGTAATCCTGATATGTTGTTTCTGTATTATTTTCTGTTACATTAGTTTCAAAAAAAGTTGGAAGGTCTCTTCCAAAAAAAAGAAAGTTTGGTGTTTCTTTGGTGCTTGAATGTACTGTCGCGTTGTAAACAGCTACGTGGCATTGTACTGCAGTATCCCAGTATGGAGAATTCTCCGCTAATGTCGCTAAGGTGTGTTTCAATTGCTTGTTAGTAACCTCCACTATACCGTTAACCCATGGCGAACGTACCGATGCTATTCTGGCAACTATTCCGAGTTTCTCTGTCATAATTTGATGTATATTAGATGTAAATTGAGAGCCTGCGTCCGATAACACTGTCTTAGGACATCCCCAATTCATAAAGTAATTTAAGAGTCTATCAGCAACCGTAGTGGCCGTTATATCCGGGATTGGAAACATTTGTATATGTTTGGAGAAATGGTCTACCACCGATAACACATATTTATTATTTGAAGTGCTAGTTTGAAATGGTCCGCAAATGTCTGTTGACAAGATTTGCACGGGCCCATCAGGTATAGGGTTTCTTCCCAGGGGAACGGGCTGATTTTTTCCCTTTTTCTTTCTACACTGTTCGCAGGATGTAATAAAATTTTGTGTGTCACTGTACATACCCGTCCAAAAATATCTGTCCGATAAAAGTTTATAAGTTTTATCAATCCCTGCATGTGTTACGTGTGTAATCGCTAAAATTTCTTTCTGTAAATTTCTGGGTATAACTATAGTTTTGTTCAAATTGTCTCTCCAAGGTCTGTCCTTCCAGTTTCCTACGTGCATTAATAAATTAGTTTCCTCGTCAATATATAATGTGTCATAATGTTTACTCTCTTTAAAATTCCGATTTTGTAAATTTTCTCTGATTATTTTTAATTTTGGATCTTTAATTTGTTCGTCTAAAATTCTATCTAATGCCGGGATTTCTGTTATTGTGTTTATCTGTGCAATATAGACACTATCCTCATTCACATATCCATTTCTTTTCATCGTGTTTTCTCCCTTAATTTGTTCTATCAGGTTAATTTCTCCCCTTGGATTCTCAATGTTTTGTTTTCTCTCGTTCTGCTCTGTTTGTTTACTTTCAAAATCATCTCTACTTAAAAAATCCGCTAATAAATTATCTTTACCCGGGACGTGAATAAATTCATAATCGTATTCAGATATGTCTAAAAGCCACCTCTGTAATACGCTGGGAGGGTTTTGTATTTTTAAATGCTGTCCCAAAGGTAAATGGTCAGAAAGCACAAAAAACTTTCGTCCGAAAAGAAAATTCCTAAAAAATTTCATTCCCTGATGCATAGCAAGTAATTCAATTTTCATGGCCGGGTATTTTTGCTCCTGTATCGATAATTTCCTGCTAAAATATGCAATCGGTTTTAAAATCCCATCTCTGTATTGTAAAAGAGCGCCTCCTATGGACTGAATGCTGCCATCGATATTCAGATAAAAGTCTTTGTCAAAATCTGGCTGAATCAGTAAAGGTTTCTTGAAAAAACATTCTTGGAGTTCCTGAAATGCCTCCTCACATTTATTATCCCATTTAAATTTATTATCCTTTCTTGTTAAGTCTGATAAAACCGCGGTTAATTGAGCATAATTTTTTATTGAATTTCTGTAAAAATTACAAATGCCTAAAAATCTTTTTAATTTTCTTAGTGTTTTTGGTACTGGAAAAGAAGTGATTTTGTTTATATTTTCATCTGTTGGTGTAATGCCTTTTTGACTAATTTCAAATCCTAAATATGCTACTTTTTCTACAAAAAATTTACATTTGCTGGGTGTCAGAGTTAGGTTGTATTTTCTTAATTTATCGAATACTAATTTTAATTTATGTATTAATTCTGAGTAAGAGTTAGCCGGGATTATTATGTCGTCGATGTAAGCTTGTATGTTTTCCTCTCTTAAGTCCGCTAAAATGGTGTCCATAACCTGTTGAAAAATTGGAGCGGAGCTTACATGTCCAAAAACGAGTCTTTCAAATTGGTAGTTGCCATAGGGCGTTGTAAATGCAAATAATTCTTTTGTGTCTTCAGGTAAAACCAATTGGTTGAATGCACTATGAAAATCCAGTTTCGAATAGTATCTATGTCCGGCTAATTTAGTTATAATTTCATTTACACGGGGAATTTTGTAAGGAAAAAGAGTGGATATGTTATTAATTAATCTCAGATCTAAACATAAACGGTACTCTCCACTTGTTTTACGCACTAAAATCATCGGCGATGCAAAATTTGATTTTGTTCTGGCAATTATCCCTGCTTCTTCTAACTCTTTTAATTGATTTTTTGCGGTATCCTGCAGTGCGTACGGAACGTCGTATGGCCTGGAACGTATTGCGTGGTCATGTGCAAGCTTTATCACCGGTTTTACGATGTCCGTCGCTCCTAAAGTTTTTAATGATTTTGAAAAAACGTCCGAATATTGCATTACAAATTTGAGGAAATCTTGTTTAATGTTTGGGTCCATGTGGTCAGTATTAAAATCTTCTGTTTTCAAATCTTTTTTTCTTTCTTCAATTATCTCCGGTTTAGCCTGTATTAAATTTATCATCTCTTCGTATTTATGTGTCCGTTCACTAATTTCTGGTTCTTTAATGTCCTGTTGTTGTATCGTAAAATCTGTCGTAATGTTTCCTAAAGCCATGTTTTTATTTAATGTAATTGTCGCATTCGTGTTATTCTGAACTTCAATTTTAAATTTGTTCTCATTCATATGGTATATTCCATAATTCATTATAATGTATGATTTTTCTTTGGGTTCGAACAAAACCTCTGTTCCATTTTCTAGACTTTCCTCACTATATACTACAACATTCTCCCTCGAATTCGGTTTGATTTGTACTTTTCTTAAAATTTTGGCTAGATTCGGTCTTTCCTGTATTATCTCATTTATTTGTCTATCAATTTGCCTATCAGAATTTAAAATTATTTCTATGTCGCCTATCTTCAGAATGTTTTTTTGTGTATTTAAAATGGATTGATTTTTCTGTAAAAAGTCAAAACCCAATACTCCCTTGAATTTTTGTGTAAATCTTGCTGTTGTGACAAAAAAAATATGTTTGAACTGTTTTCCCTGAATTTTAAATGGAATTTCCACAGTCTTTATATATTCAATACTATGTCCTGTTAAAGTTGATATTGTAACACTCCTTGACACATATTTAATTTTGACATTATCTTTAATTTTATTGAACAATTCTAATGATAATACACTAACGCTCGCTCCAGAGTCAATCATGAGTTCGCTTTGTATATTTTTAAATTGAGCTATTATTGTTGGCAATTCTGTTTTTTCAATTTGTTCTCCTACAGATGCAATCGTTTCCTCATGTTTTTCAGTACTTTCATCGTTATGTATCTCCAATTTCTTATTTTCTGTTTGTACAGGAATTTCAATTTTTCTCGGGAACTTTACCCTGTAATTTTTCTCTCTTTGTAAGTTATTATTTAAAGCTCCCACAATTAGTTTAAATTATCTCTTCTATTAGGGAAATTTCTGTATTCAAATCTTGTATTCATCTCTCTCCCATTGTTTCTTTGCCCGCCCGATTCTCTGATTCTGTTTTGGTTTGACTCGTCCCTATTATATCGTTGTTCCCTAGAAAATCTACTTTGTGGAGGGGGTGCTGCATAGTAATTTCTGCTCTGTTGATAGTTTCCAAAGGCGTGGTTTGGCCTATAATCGTATGTGTCCGGCTGGGAGGAGTAAGTTCTGTGGTCATCATACGGCTGGGTTTGAAATGAGTGGGGAGGAGACTGTATTTGATTATGCCACTGTGTTCTCGCGTTGTTTATGTTTTGACTCTGTGTTTGCTTAAAAAGATCCGCTTTGTATATTCGGCATTCTCTCATGAAATGTCCCTGTCTATTACAGTAGTGACATGTTACGGGTTTTTTTGTTTGTGTCGTAGGAATTTGTACTTTTTCTTGGATTTTTAATGTGTTTATTTCTTGGGTAATTGAATTTAAAATATGTGCGTTAAATTCCTGTTGCTCTTTGCGGAGCGTCTCAATTTCTTGTCTATATGTAGCACTATTTACATTTGCCGTTATCGCAGCTAAATTTGCCTGTTCCAAGTTTGTGGCTATTTTTACAGCTTCATCAAAATTTTGTGCATTAGTTTTTATTATTTCTTTCTGGAATTCAGGTGTTACCGCCTCTAAAAATTTACTTAACCTTAATTTATCCATAATCTGTTGTGTCGCTTCACTGTGCTCTGTGTCGCCAATATAATTTAAAGTTAGTGTTGTTATTCTGTGCGCCAGCTGCTTAATCGTTTCTCCCTGTGTCTGTTTTGCGGTCGTGAAAAGGATCTGATTTGTTGTAATGTTCGGTTTTTCTGTAAAGAACTCTAATAGCCTATCCCTAAATTTTTCGAAAGATGTTTCCCTTCTTAATTCTTGTGACCCTATATAAAATTTTCTTGCATTCCCTCTTAACCGCGATTTCACAATTGCTAACTTTTCCTCCTCTGACCAATCCCCCAAGCTGCTTAAAGATTTGATCTGGTCAAAAAAAATTTCTACATCATTCTCTATGCCATTGCATTCCCCTAATAGGTGTATAAGTCCTGGTAACCTGCCCCTCGTTGCTGGATGATTTTCTCCGCTTTCCGTCATTCTAAATTTCACTTTCTCGCAAAAATTCTATATCTAAAATTATCTCCTGTTTTTACACCTCAAAATGTTCCCCCAAAATATTTAAATACAATATCACATAAATTCAAAAACATAATTCTAATCATTTCACTATCTACGCATGCAAATACTTCAATCCTCATAATAAACTCCTAAAATATTACACAAATATTTATATAATTCAAAAATTTCTTAAAAGCTTCAAGTTCCCTAATAATTATATTTTCACATACAATATGGCATGTCTCATTAAGAACACATAATGATTCACTATTTGCTTGCTTCTCATACTGTGAAATAAATTTTCTTAAATTTACTTATATTTATTTTAATTTTAAAATTCTTTCTTTAATTTAATCCTTATTTTACACAAAAAAAATTTTTATTCAATATTTTCATTTTTCATTAATTCCAAATATTTTTATTCTCTTCATTAAAATTTAAATTCTGGCATATAACTGGTCTAAAACAGCAAAATCGCCAGGAGGGTGAAATAATTTTGAATCCAGGTTTGATTGGTCATGAGCACCAATATGATAAGGGTGCAATAATTTTGAGTCCAGGTTCGAAACTGGTTTAAACGGCACCAAAATGATATGTGAGCAATAATTTTGAGTCCAGATTCGACTGGTCACGGGCGCCAAAATGATATGTGATTCATCACACGTCATGTATTGACGCTATATAGACCGATCTCGTAAAGTGGAGTAAATAAAGAAATACATAATACCAGTAATTAAAATGAAGAGGCTTAATTTTAAACAATAACAAAGAATTTATTTCATTAAGACAAAACCTTATTTAATAACTATTAACATCTGGTAAATTTCATATACCAACATCTTTAGTGTAGTACATTAAGACAATCAAATCTCCTCATTCTATGATCATAATATGAGCATTACAATTATTAACCTATTAATGTGCATTAACTCACTATTCTTACTAGCCTACGTCTTAATGGCCCAGGTTAACCTTATTTAGGAGGGTCAGAGAGATAATAATAATCAAAGTGCAAAAATATGTGTAGAATTGTCCTACCTCGATCATCACTGCCGATGTCGGACTTTATGACCGCGCGTTCCGGCTCTGTCCCGTGGGCTCGCTCTCTCCGAGATCCGTCGCTCTTGCGACCTTTTCTTTTCACTCCCAAAATTCAAGTCCTCGATTTCAAAAACTTAAAGTCCAAAGTTGCTCTCTGTCTCTACCCCCTTAACAAGGCGCCCCTGTCCATAATTGGCTAAGTAAATTAAGGGCTACGCCCTTCAGGCTATATTATTGGTCAAGGCCCCCCTGAAATATGAGATATGCAGTCTCCAGTTTTAAAATCGTTGAAAGTTCTCACGAGAATTTTCCCAAGGTTCAAGTGATATTAATTGACTCTGGGGTCAAGAAGTACAACCCCCTCCGTTTGTTGTAACACCTAACGCTGACATGAACTTGAGAAGCACCCTCTCTTTTCGAAATGAATGTCCGGTGCAGCTGCGTTAGAGGGAATGTTACAAAAATTGCCTCACATCATGAGGGACCGTCTTCTTAGGTCCACTTCCTTTTTCAAAAGAGCAATGTTATATTGGGAATTGAAAATTACAATATAACAGGCACACCTTTAACGAGTATTAAGATAATTAACTACCAGTTCGTATGAGTAGATCATATGAACGAGTTCGTAAATATTGAACTATAAGAATTATTCTTTATAGATTGTTTAAAGGAAACTGTTATTTAAGAAATTTAAGCCAATGTGTTTTATGTGTGTAAATATATATTAATGTAATATTGTTAGTATTATGTGTCTTTAAATAATTGAATTAATCATAATATAATTACTCCAGATTATAGTGGATATATATTAAGCAAAATATTAAAAATAATTGAGCAATTAAGCATGTGTACTTCTTTATGTTTTGTGTATTCGTATTCCTAGCTTGAGAACCGGGAGCTTACATGCTCCACCCTTAGTGGCGGCATCATAGGTAAGCCCTATACAGGTCATTTTTGATAAGGACAATTTTACCTTATGACATTTTCCTTGCATACGTTCCAAAAAGTGCATTATTCTCTGAACAGCATTCTCTACTGCAGAATGCAGCAGATCTCCATTGATTTGCTTGAAGTGCAATGTTATTCGGTCCTTCAAAGTGGCTAAATTATCCACATTCCCTTGGTATACCAAGCGCTTTACATGGCCCCACAACCAAAAGTCACAAGGGGTCAACCCGAAATAGAGATCAGGCGAACAGGCTGGCCACTTTATAGGAAATGCTCGACTAATTATTCGGTTTTTGGTAAGATTCTGTCGTAGGACTTCCTGTGCGCGCAATCCAATATGAGGGGGTGCTCCATACTGCATAAATATCATAGATTCAAAACATCCACGCTGCTGAAGTTGCGGAATAACAAAGCTCAGCAGCATTATTTGATACCTCTCAGTATTGACGGAACTTTCTGTACTTCCTATGCCTATTTTACTCCAAAAATGGACCTTACAGCTCCACTTTGGTCTGCGGTGGCAAAAATTCGAACTATTTGTTTTTCTTTTAAAGATCAAAACCCCCGTGGTCTCAATAGTATTTACTGCAAATTTCGTTGAGTTTGGCCCAACAGTTTTCTCACTATTGGACTCTAAACACCTCTACTTTAATTATAGCCACCCTGTATATATATATGTGTGTGTGTGTGTGTGTGTGTGCTTTGTATATTAAACACGTCTGTATAATAATAACTATTATATCCTTTTTGTATAATAAAAAAAGTCGATTCTTAAAATTAGTTCGAAACGGAGTAAGAAAGTCGGATGTGTTCAACATCAAGAACTTTTTATGCTGATTCAAGGCTTATTGTAAATTAATATGTATAAATATTCAAGAAATAAGACAAAAAAAAATTATAGGATTTTCAAGCATTGGTATGACATAAAATCTAGTCTTGTTGTTATGGATTAAAATTAGAATATCCAATTTTGAAGAAACCGATAATTCTTTCTAATGATACCTTTACGATTTATAAAGTATTTATTATTTTTTAAGCCTGTCAAATACAGGAAAACAACACACTTAAAAAACTAAGTTGCATTTTAAACTTTCGTTAATATTTGAGGTTAACTATGCCCGAAGTATAATCAAGCGCATAAATAATAGTTCTTACACGTACTGCACTTGAAGGAACATAATGTGCGAAACGGCAGAATATTCACTTTTATCGCTGTTTGAATAAAAAATGCAAACTGTGTAAAATAGTACATTGCTACCCTAAATGGGAATTCATCCATGTATCTTCGCACTGGCCAGCCGACACTCTACCGTTGAGCTACTGGGACGAAATTGCAAGCTCTTATAGTCGAAGTGGACTCTACATTCTCCACCCTCTAATGTCAGATTAGCAGGCAACGGACAATTTGACTGACCACCTCCTGCTATTTTTACCTCAGGTTAACCTCCTGTTACTACTATTTTTTACCCAAGTCATTATCCTGCATGGTCGTTATCCTCTCAACTTGAAATCGGCGCTCAATCTTCCAGAGTCTACTGAATCCGTAATAGTCTTACTAGGGTCACTTTCAGACCTCCGACGTTTTACTTCATTCTTATTAACTTATATGGATTTATTGTGTTCCCTCCATATTTTCTCTTTAAAAAAGAAAAAAAAGCTATGTTAACTGTTCTTATTTTCTCGGTTCTTTCTTTTTCTTTTGACCCTTTTTATTTGTACTTTTTCTAATTTTTCTTTCCTAAATTTTATTCTAAATTTCTGTTTTTGTTTTCTGTCATAAGGTAAACTTATTCTAATCAAAAATATATTATTCTATGACTTACCTATGATGCCGCCACTAAGGGTGGAGCATGTAAGCTCCCGGTTCTCAAGCTCGAGATACGAACACACAAAACATAAAGAAATACACATGCTTAATTGCTCAATTTATTTTAATATTTTACTTAATAGATATCCATTGTATCTGGAGTAACTATGCTATAATTAAATCAATTATTAAAGGACACATAATACTGACAATATTACATTAATATATATATTTACACACATAATACCTTTGACTTAAATTTCTTAAAAACAGTTTCCTTTAAACAATCGATAAAGAATAGTTCTTATAGTTCAATATTTACGAACTCGTTCATATGATCTACTCATACGAACTGGTAGTTAATTATTTTAATAATCGTTAAAGGTGTGCCTTCCGTGCTAATAGTGACAATTGAAAGTTGGTTACCTTTACTCTTTGTGTTACGCACATATTCGTGCTAATTCAATGATGTAGGAAAACCGTTGCACATCTAAATGCACTCGCTACCATTTTATTGCTCACATTCTACAGACACTTTTCACAAAACCAAAAACATGATGCTGACTCGTTCAAAAGTTTTAAGTCGACAGAAGTTTTTTGAATATGGCTTTGGGGCGCTTTTTTCTTTCCCCCATTCATTCCCTACCACATCTACCATTCGCTGTTGCTGCAGACGGGGATGACCACTGTTTATATATGCATTTGTTGTGATTGGCTCCCTCTGCAGCATTTAGATAGTTCATTATTTTGGTTGGCATTTGTAATTGGGGTGGCAACATGTAATACAAATATTGTGTTACATTTTCCATGTACCTAATTTTTTTTTCCTTTTCATATATTTTCTTTTTATATATTTACTGAATTTTACTTTTAAAATTTTATTATTTTCTTTAATTTTAATCTATTTTTCATTATGTTAATATACCTCACTCTAAATTTTATTTTTCAATGATCTTTTTATCTATATTCGTAATAACCCTTTTCCCATTTCCCAAAAATGGACGTTCTTGTCAAGTTCAAATATAATGTAAAACTGTCTGTGTAACCACAATATTTTTCATGAATTGTTATCTTTTTAGATCTAAATAAATGTTCGTTTGGCGGGATGGTAGACCTTGGGTGTCTCCTGAGTGCAGGAGGTATCCTTTCCCGGCCGTGCAGCTAGCTACTCTAAACCCTCTATGTGAGTCGCACAGTCTGGGGTCTCCGACATTTTTACACTAACCTACAGTGTTGATTTGTTCGGGCACCATTGTAAGGAACCCTGCTGCCCCAACCGGGAATCTAGCGCTGGATTTCCGAACTGGCCAGCCGACGTTCTACCGTTGAGCTACTGGGATGAAATTGCAAACTCTTACATTCGAAGTGGACTTTGCAACTGTAAGAATTTAGAATTTTAATTATATAGTAGTTCTCAAAAAATTTGCATCACCCCGAAAAATTTAGGATTTTCAAAAAATATCTAACAATAAAAAAATGTATCTGTTTATCTGTAGCGGAAAATTTTATTGACGTATGGCCGTGAAATTTGGTGCCAAGTACTTCAGAGCCTGGGAAGGTGCACCTCGGAATTATTCTTTTTTAATTTTGAATTAGTTTTTTAGTTGTTTATGTTTCATCATGATTTTCACACAAATGAGTTCCTTAGCAATTAAAAGTATATTTCAACGTTTTCATCTTAACACCATCGTAAAAATAAAACATTTTTCTCTCAAACGAACTTTAAACTAAATCCATACAATCTCATATGAAAATTTGAAGTGTCAGCTCCCTCTAACGGTTATTATGGGCCCGTAAAATTTACTCCATGCAATCTCGAAAATTTAACAAAAAAAAATTTTCAGTTATGAAAAACTATTTCTTATTAAATATTTAATAAAATAAGAACGTCACATATTTCTCTTTATTATTAAATATTTAAATAAAATACGAATGTCACATATTTCTCTTTATTTCGGAGTATTTCACACATAGGCATTCCTAAAAAAAATAATGTTTATTCATTACTACATATTCTCTTCTTCAATGTACTCGTATTCACCAATATTAAACACTTTAAATATCACTTTAAATATGTAAATGTCCTTTATCTCCATCAAATTCATGGAAATATGTGGGTGGTGCAATATTTTGAGCACCACTGTAATTCTTATTTTGTGTGTATAATAGATTCAGAATATTCAGAATTATGTAAATCCTTTGTTTTATTTCTATTCTATCCCATCAATTAATATTTTAGTGCACAGTTACAAAATCCACCGACAGGGGGTGATCCTAAATCTTCAGTCAATGCCCCAGTAAGCCACAGCCATCAGCATCTGAAGGCCAATTTCGTGTTTGCTAAAGCTCTTTAGAACATAACCAGTAATTGCACTAGGAACGAGAAAATGCGTCATGTACCGACTGTTTTGGAGATTTTCCAAAAATTTTTGTAAACTTCCCAAAACAGTCGTCCAACCAACATTTTTGGATGTACCATTTTTCGGATGTACCAACATTTTTGGAAAAACTCCGAAACAGACGGTCATATGATGCAGCTAATCTTATAATCAAGTTTAGGCACCAATGATTAGGGCCATAGTCACAAATCTGACGATAAATAGCGTTTACAATGTTTGGGAGTATGTCCTTGTTGCATAGTTTCCGCACATAGCAAATTTTTATTTTCTCATACGTAGTTTGGGAAATTGTTGTTTTACCGAAAACTTTCGATTTCGATATTTTGATTCCAATATATGTTTTAAAGCCTTTCGAATACGCTTTGACTATTTTTGGAGTGATGTCCGTCTATCTGTCTGTTTGATGTCTGTGGTCGATTTCTTGTGTACGCAATAGCAGCTACAAATATAAATGGTTTTTTACGAAACTTTATATCCGGCTTTGTTATCAAAAAAAATCTAGAACTAGATAGAATATTTTTTTAATTCCAGCGAAAACTTTGAATTTTATCTTAATATTTATATTTTTAGCATGGCAGCATAGGAAAAAATTTGGTATAATCATGTATAAAAGGGTTTATTTGTGGTTCAGTGATTTGTGAAAAATAGCCTCTATGCAATTTTTTTGTTCGTGACATTATTAACCCCCGTTAGGGGGCAAGTTATCCCCCCGGGGGAGAAGTACATTATCAAGTATGGTCATTGGCGTAGCGTCCATTGAGGCTGAAAAGCTGAGCCTCCCCTATTTAAAATCAAATTCAACGAATTATTTAAACATACTTTTATTTATTATAATTTTTAAATAGCTTTGTGAATATCTATGTATTATTTAGAAAATTATTGCCTTTTGTTGCTTAAAATGACACGTTTCAAAGTATTTTTCCCATTAAAAAGGATATTTTAATGTTTTGGAAGCTGAAATCATTCAGCCTTCGTGGTCTAAGGAGAAGCATGGTTTTCAGATCGCTCATTTGTTAAACTCCTCCCTAGATGATTAACTAACATGGAAGCTAACTTATAGAAACGCTTGGCTATTGCTTCCCCATTTTCAACCCTTTATTAACAATCAATGATTGGATGTGGGACGTGACGTTTCGTCAATGATGGGTAGGTGAGAGTGGGTAGTGCAAGACTTATGGATCCTCCTTTTTAGGTCAAACGTGATTCTATTAATTACTATTCGTAGAAAATAATCATTATTTGTAATACTAATATTTATAAGTATACAAATAATGAATATTTGAAAATAATCATTATTTGTATAATCATTATTTGCAATAATAAGAATTTGAACCATTTTTCACGAATAACCTAGCACTTACCTAACTTTAAACAATATCAAAACGAAGAAATATACTAAGAATGACTTCCATTAAACTTAAGTTGTTTGTAAAAGTTAACTTAGCTCCTTAAATCGGCATCAATATGGCGAAGCGTCCGTTTGCGTAATTGGGAGTTTTAGAAAGAATAAATCTGATTTCCCTTTAAAAATCCCATGTTACACGAGAATCTCAGATTAAAAAAAATGGGGTTTAGAATTTTCTAGCGAATTCTTAGCATATTGTAATTGTAAGATATTTTAAATTCATAGATTATTCATTGTACAGTATTTGTAAATAATTAATATACAATATTGTTTAAGGACATTGTTGACTACTCTGATTTTCAACCAGGATTTCTGACCAAGTTTTAATGCACTCTTTCTTACATGGGCGCCCGTAAACAGCTTTCCGAGAGGGAGCGGCCATGACTTCATATTTAATAAAATGGTTGTAAAAGTTCAACTAATTTAGAAATAAAGAAATATTTAAAATGTTATATTTTGCACGTATTTATCTTACATAGGTAACATATTTTAAAACATCGTGCGTTTTATTCAGTCTTAGCATTTTTATGTTAAATTATTTTATTTTACTCTCCAAGGAAATAAAACTTATTAAAAATGCGAATTCCAATATAAATTTCACTTTTAATATAAAAACATTTTCCAAATTTAAACGCCAATCCCTCAACCTCCCCAGTCGAAAATATCACTCAACGCTGAATATGGTATTAATCAGACGATTTTTTGTAATCAATTGGACCCATCAATACCGATTTTTCAATTTTTTTTTTCGTTAAATTTGAAAAAAAAAATGAATTTGGTATGAAAAAGTCGAGTTAAGCCGCACTACTTAGTTTATCTGCCAGTACAATTATCATCTATTCGATCCAAAGAGTTTATTTTCTATCTACATGACTCTTTATATTTTAAGGAGCTTTTGCAAAATAACAAAATATTACTAAATAATCAAAACTCCTTATAGCTCTAATTATGGAAAGTTGAACATAAAAGTTCCATGAATATTGAAATATATTTTCCAGGGAATGAAATACAAGATACAGAGTAATAACTATAATGTAATAAGCATTAACAGTGAGTAAGAGACGTTCCATGATAATATCCCGGGATTTTCAGTATCATTAGTTACCCTTGAGACCTTATTAGTGGATATGCAAATTCAACTATTAAGAGGAATCAATCAGCAGTTAATAGCATTCTAGCAGTCACTTCTCAGGCATAAAATGAATGATGGCAAGATTTAGAAAGTTTCTGGGATGCTATATAAATTTGAATGCATAATAAAGTGCATGTGATTAATAAACATTCTTCTACTTTGTTATAGAACTAGTATTTAAGTCTGTCAAAAACATGGAAGCTGACACAAGAGATTAAGTTGCAATTTATTTTAATAAGTTTGTTTTGTTTAACAGCACGTGACGCTTAGCGTGAAAAATAGTTTCCATGCTGATAGGATAGCCAGTTTTAGCAGATAAACAGTTTTTAGCGCCCTACGATAACCCTTACTCAGGGGCCCCTATAACGTCATTGATTGTATGAGTCATAAATCGTGTTCGATGGTCACGTGGTGTAGTAGAGTGACGTCTGTATGTTAGAGTTCCTATAACACAGGCTGACCAATGATCGTTATGTTGAATCATAGTGAGAAGCGCCTTGGCGACAAGAATAGAGAAACAGCACCATTAACCACCAAAATCTCCTTCCTTACCTTAGTAGAACATACCTGTTTTGGCGCACTTATCACAAAAACAATCACGACGAAAAACCACTATTATTTCTGTGATGCACAAAACTTATATGCAAAGCTTATATTTAAATTAAATTATCTTAAACATGGCTGTAAGATCGTACATCGGGGAATCGTGAAACATTAAACACATTGCGTTGTGTGTCGCTATTAAAACCCACCATATTAATCTTTAGTGCGGGTCCTGGAATAGAATATTTATTAGCATAATACTACAATTAATTGCACCATTTTAACTTTAAAATAAAATCATTTATTAACAACAGAGACTATTTATTAAATTAATTACAACAATTATTCATTAATTGCGGCGGAGTGATACAATGTGAGACCAGATAATTAAAATGCCTAAATTGCATTTATGACCGTCAACAATTATTAATTGGCATATACATACCTTCACTTTCGACTTTGGCCACTGACCACAATTCTTGCATCAGCGTATCGTACTGGTCTTAACTCTACGTATTGGCCTTAACTCTGCGTATTAGCTTCTGCTCATTTCTGTGGAATCTCTACGGAAACTCTGCGTGCAAACTTAAGGAATACTTCTCTACTGCATCTTTCCATGAGAAATCTCTTCTCACCTCGAAATCATCGTAGAGTCTGCCGTAGTAGTAGTTCTGTATCATGTTGAAGTTTCTTAGGTATATGGCAGAATTGACCTCTCGGGTCAAAGTGTTATAAAAACTGGCGTCATTACGTCTGCTGATATTGTTAAACATCACAGACATCGTAAATAAAGAACATAAAACTGTCTCCACTAAATCTTACTTAAAATCTGGTCTCACACTTCATTCATCTCTTCTGCAATTTATCCATTTCTCTCTTCCTTCTTGTTCTTTAGGTAATTTAAAAACATCCTTTTGGGGAATTATTAGAACATTCTATGGCTTAACATCTTAACTTTTTATTGCGCATTTATACCAAATTGCACGATGCCGTGTCACTGCGCAATAGTGAACAAATGTGCAAGTATGATGCAGAATAGCGGATGCACCAGCTCTATATGAGCCTGAAGCATATTATTAATTTATCAGGAGAATATTTTAAATGTGAAGGTTTCGTACGTTTTTATTAAACTACTGCTTTCTTTCACTTTTTAAATGTTCATATCAAAGATGGAAACAAAATAGAATTTGGTTTATTCTAACTGGAAAGCAGTTTCTATTCGACCCCCTAGCCGCCGTGTTTAAGTATGAAAAAGCGCTTTCTATAGCATTTTCCAACCCTCACAATGCTATGTTATCGGAATAATAAAAAGCACTTGTTACACTGTTAGACTGTTACCGTAGAATTCCGTCGATCCGCCCCCTCCAATGCGAAAGAAAATCGCGGAAAATGTAGCTGGAAATTTCTACTAAAGAAACTAGTAGAATTCCGTTGATCCGTCTGAACCGTTGATCCTCAAATGATATGGAAAATCGCGAACCATGTAGGATTGGGCTAACTTGGAATATTCTACTAAAAGAATCAGATAGAATTCCGTTGATCCGCCCCTCAAATGATATGAAAAATCGTGGGAAATGTAGGGAGAATTTTCTTCTAAATAAACTAGTAGAATTCCGTTGATCCGCCCCTTAAATGATATGAAAAATCATGGACTATACTATAGGGGGAAGCTTACTTGGAATATTCTACTAAAAGAGACATGTAGAATTCCGTTAATCTGTCCCTCAATCATGATGGAAAATCGTGGAGTATATAGGGGATAGAACTACTTGGAATTTTCTCCTAAAAGAAATGCGTGCATAATTAAGAGATAAAATAACGATATTTTTATGAATAAATCTATTTTATTCGAAAACGATTTTTTTTTATTTATTTCAATGTTTGGAAGGAGGGTTCGGGGAGTTTTTCAGAATTTCACATTGAAAGAAAAAGGGAGGTGCGCTTTCCCGAAGCGGGTGCATCGTCGAAAATCTACAGTATTCATATTTCGAATAGATAAGAGCTGCTAAAAATGTCAGCCTTTCGTAGGTACCACAGAGATAATATGATAGTAAAATTCAATTTAAATATGCTGGAATTAAGGATATTTTACTCTATTAAAATGTAAACCCGTCAACCACTTGATAAACAGTAGAATGTAAGCACTTTTGTAGTGTAAACACCTTTATGTACACACATATTATAGAAGAATGTAAATTAGTAATAAAAAATAAAATTATTCAAATACCACTAATTTCATTAAAATTTGCTCCAACTGCTGTCTACGGTAATCTATAAGAAAAATGCATCCATGCTTCGTTAGTTCAACATAAGCAGTTGCATAAACGTATCAACCGACAAATATATTCTTACCTATGGTGGTTTAGTTACTCTGTCTTTTCATCTCAAAGAAGGGGGTTGCTGTTGCCTACTAAACCGCTTAGTACTTTTAATCAACTGCATATGCAATTACTAACAAAGTACTTTTATGTCAGATCACTAAATTCCATCACACACAAAAATTTCTTGAAAAAACCTTGGAGGAAAAAAAAACCTTTGTTTCGCTTAACTATCATTAACTTCATAATAATTCTGCCACTGCTTAGGATGTAATCTAGAAACTAAATAGAGCATTTGACTACAGAACTGTAACGTAGTAATTTAGTCCAACATTTAAGTAACTTGAACTAAGTCCAACACTAAATTCAAAATTTCTAATTTTTCTTTCTTTACATTCCAAAACTACGGCGTTATTAATTGTTATCAGAATTCCGTTAAAAAGGAGTCAGTTTCATGCGTTTAGAAATAAGCCATCATTATCGGTAAGCTAAGATTTATATTAGGGTTATCAGTAGCATTTTGTCTTTGCCAAAAGATCAGTCATATGCGGGATTGCTCATTAAAACGCCCCAGTATAGAATACATCCTTCAGGCCTCATCGTGAGCTTATCTCGTTACGCAGTTATGGATTTAATTCTAAATGACTAGAGCAAATTATTTAAGGACATTTGGGCACAGTGTGCATGTAATATTCCGTTTAACTATTAGGGAATATCAGCTAAGCTCTGCACTAGCTGTTTATATGTAAGTTTACAGATATCTCATGAAATACGCCCAGTTGAATATTTGCAATTTTTACTTTATCTCACATTATATTAGTAAACATCATAAGTTTTACATTTTTGCGTAAGGGTTAAAATTATTCTGAAAAAAAAATCTGATGTGGGTAACACATGACTTTCCTTATATAATGCAATGAATTTACTATTTTTACAATAAAAAGATAGGTTTTTCTTATAATAGCTATTTATATTCTTTCCAAGAAATTAAATTTTCGTTAATTTGTCATAATTTTCACTGATTTAGTGTCATTTTTATCCATTTATCGAGATTTTCGTTAATTTGGCAACATTTAAAATAGTCGCCAAGTTGACGACATTCTGCCAAATTCGACGCCGAAATCTCGCCAAGCGTTCTGGACGTAGAAATAAGTTATTCTTATAGCAGATAAGTAACTATTGGCGTTCAAATACAAAAGTATTACTCAAAGTATCTTTTCTCGTGAATGGAACGAGCTACATCTACGACAATGATGTCACCCAATTTATCGCATGATATTACATATGAAATGGCATGTTTCTCAACAGTTGATATATTTTTTTTAATTTATGGGATTTTTTGATAAATTTATTTTTAAAATGGGCAATATCTCGAGAACGGGTCATGCTAGCGTTCAATAGTTTATGTCAATAGTTTTTAAGGGAAAATTACATTAGAAATGTCTATTTGCGTAACTTTATTAAAGGTTTTGATTTTTTGATGATTTTTCAAAATTTCCCTCGGAAATTTAGGGGGTTCTGAACATTCGATTACGTTTAAAAATAATCGGCTTCCAGTATTCACAGATTGTAGTATTTGTACTAAATTTCATTCGAATAGCTCTATTCGTTCGTGAGATATCGTCTCCACAGACTCACTGACACACACTACACACACAGATATCCCCTCAAAAACGTTTGATTTGTAATCAGGGATACTTGTAACGTGCTCTCCCGTCGAAAACTCGAATTCGAATTTTCGACCCCGTCACAATACTTTCCTTATACATTATGTATATAAGGAAAGTAAAACTGGTGAGTAAATCTATTACTCGTTATAGATTGAAGTGAAACAATCACTTCATTCACGACACATTCTCAGCAGTGTATTACAAAACAAGAAAGATCAATGATGCATAACGCACTGATTATGAAACACTTTCCAACTTCAATGCAATTTTATTTAAAAATCTCTGAAATGCGATACATTCCTCGGTAATATTTTTAAAATTATCACGATACTACATTAATTTCATATATTTGAAAACTTAAAACTTCATTGAAAACAAATGAACTTTATTCAAATAACATCATCGAAATATAAATCGCCTCTGTATAAAAGCAACATTTCATTCATATACTTTTTCCATTCTTTTCATTCATCACAACACTATAATAATTTATTTTATTTAAAAACTTAAAACCACGGAGGTACAAGTAATTAAACTCTATGCTTAAAACTTCATCGAAAAAATCATCTGGTTCTCTGCGTAAAATCAATGAATGTTTCATTCATATCAGCTATATTGCAGACACTATGAGCTAAATAATTTTGAGTTAAAGAAATGCAGCAATTCTTATACAACTCATTCTACATCTTTTGGTGTTTACATTCTCCATAAGTGAAAATTAGACTTCGTTGTAGAAATAATCAAAGTTTTATGGTAATTTAAAATCAAATATATTGAATTTGCGTTATTTCAGTATGTAAATGCACAGAATTTAAGCAAAAATAAAGCGGTTTTAGGACTGATACAACACTAAATATGAATTAAGCAGAACTTTAAAAATCGCCATTTTGACACAAGATGAATGCCATATTTTATTTTGAAGTGGCTCACGTGATCCCTTCATATAATGGTCAAGTGATCTATTCATATAAAGGATGTAATTATTACTTTAATTTTTATTTAAAAAACTACTGAATATATCTTGCTGAAATATTTTTTTTACATATTTTATGGGGTAATTCGAATATTTCCTAAAACTTTCAAAGCAATCTGTGTATTTTAAATTCGCTTAAAAAATGTTTAAAAAATTAGGTCCCATAAGGTTCAATGTATTTCATTTCATCAACCCGGGTTCAATCCAAAACTAATTGGGTGATATTATTCATTTACATTCCCATATGTCTCAACAACATACTTTTTGTTTAATTTTGTTTGTTCCCTCCACATCATAGACCTCCATTACGAGACCACCTCTTTGAGCTTTCGCTATTTCACGGAACGCAGGGTGGTCACCTTTAAGAGGTTTTACCATATTTTTGGGGCTCTAAAACCGCAAAATGCCTCAAATGAAGAGCTACCTTTGGTGATCAATCGTTCGTAAGATGTTTCGCATCAGAAAATATATCACGATTAGGTTAAAGTATACTGCAGGATTGGCAGGATACAAAGAATATGTTGGATGGAAACACAGGGGAAGGAAAGGTACATTAAATAAGGCAGAAGAAGATGCTTACAAGTTTCACACTTGCATCGTAATTGATTGCTAAAGGCGCTGACAATTAGCTGGACTTTTTTGCTTGAGCCTCAACGCGAAAAGTGTTTTATTGATGTAGCGGATAAAATGTTTTATCAGCAAATGAAAATATTCTTAAAATGCAAAAACAAAATGGCTATTAACCACCCGATGTAATCACAAAACCGGGGATTACTGAAGTCAAATGCTTACCCATCCACAATAACTATTTAATTGCGAGGTACTATAAAAACAGGAGTTCATCTGGAACATGACTGCATTTTTACTTTCCCTGCAATACATGGTAATGTATAGGGAAAGTATTGGAATCATGCCGAAAATCGCAACTCGAGTTTTCGATGGATCTACACGTTTCGAGACCTCTAGAATACGAAAAAATTATTTTTAGCGTGAACTAAAAAACTAATTGACCGAATTTCATAAAATTTGGTAAGTATGTCACTTGTGGGCGAATCTGGTGCTGATTAGTTTCGGGCACGATTCGGGATAAAAGAACCCGCCTTTTTTTGCGAAATGGCCCGCAAAAGCTTGTATCCACTCTAACTAAAAATCTAATGGACCAAATTTCACAAAATTTGGTAGATAAGTCATTTGTGGATCACGCTGGTGCTGATTAGATTTTGGTATGATTCGGAAAAAAATAACCTGCCTTTTTTTGCAAAATGGCCCGCAAAAATCTCTAAAATTTAAAATAAAGAACTACGTATGCTCAAATATATCCATTAAATGCTCATTTAGTACGTAATTTTTAACAAAGAAAAGAATAAGACCAACCCATTGCACTAGGACTAGCCATTCTCGAGATATTTTAGTTTTTTCGTATTTTCTCTACGCCATCTTTGAAAATAAGTCCAGTTATCAAATGAGAACGAAAATTGAATTAAAAGTGAATTAAATTTAATTAAAATAAAGAGAACGTGAATATAAGTCTGCAGGGAAAGTCATGTGCTGCCCACATCAGATTTTTTACTTTCCCTGCAATACATGGTAATGTATAGGGAAAGTATTGGAATCATGCCGAAATTCGCAACTCGAGTTTTCGACGGATTTACACGTTTCTAGACCTCTAGAATACGAAAAAACCATTTTTAGTGTGACGTCTGTGTGTGTGTGTGTCTGTCCGTGTGTCTGTCTGTCTGTCTGTCTGTGTATCTGTGCGTCTGTGCAATGTATGTATCCACTCTAACTCAAAAACTAATGGACTGAATTTCATAAAATTTGATAGGTAAAACTCTTGGGCATGATCCTGGTGCTGATTAGTTTTTGGTACAATTCGAAAGAAAAGAACCCGCCTTTTTTGCAAAATGACCTGCAAAAATCTCATGTATTCACTCTAGCTGAAATACTAATTGACC